>OX421846.1:1308839-2042340 GCA_949127995.1 Suillia variegata | reverse complement strand
CCGCCGTCATCTCCATCGTCGCCAGACAAACAAACAAAAGCAAGGCTCTAGTGGCGTTCGGTTACCGATTCTGATTCGAGTTCCGATTCCAAAATACGAGTAAGCAAACAAAAGAGAGCGCCGAGAATCGAATTAAGTTCAAGTAGAAGAAAAAGACAAAAAAAAATACTGAAATTGATTCGTTAAAAAAATACAACAAAACAACAACAACAACAAAGAACATACAAAACAAAATGAATAGAAAAAGATGAGTACAAACAAGAAGCAAGTGAATAGCTCGCTCTATGCTGTGCATAAAGAAAAAACTAACAAGGCAAAGGAGAAAATAATGAAGGCGGAGAAGGCAGAGACCTCCTCCGCCGACGACGACTACGACGACAACAAACGCGCGACAAATACGATAAGGAACGACAAAATTCGAGCTTAAAAAGTATTGATACACAAGGAAAAATATAAGAATATTGGAAATATAGAAAACTAGGAACTGGACAAAAGAGAAGACATTCAAATTTAAAATTTTTTTTAAATATTAAATTCTATTTGAAAACTTTCTTAATTTTAAACCTATAAATACATCAAAAAACTGTGTCCGAGAGCGCTTGAAATAGCAAGCGTAAGTAAATTGGAGAATGGATAATAAGTGTAAACCCAAAACTAAACTTACAAAGACCATAAACAAAAATGCCAAATATTGAACCGAATCAAACGATTTTTACCAATGATTTAAAATTCTTTCTGGTGTAGAAAAACTTTATCGCTCAATTTGCTGGCGTTTTTTTTTCTTTTTCTCTATTTTATGCTTATTTATTTGGTCGTATATTTTTATTTTATTTGTAGCTTCTTGACCTCCATTATTTAGTTATCTACGAAGAAGAGCGCTTCGCTCGAACGCTCGACATCGTCATTTGTGATTGATGGCGGGAAATTGCATTTAAAATTTTATTTACTTGACAGTTGTTGTTGTTGTCGTATTGTAATAAAAAAAAACAAAACACAATACACAAAAAATTCATAAAGCATTGACCCTGCGTCTGTGTCGATTCGATTTGTGAACTATATCAGATCAAACCGATCAAGATCTGTTTCCTGACTTCTTTGGTATACATAATTTATTTATTTATTGTTGTTTGTTGCATTTGTAATTTTTATAAACTTTGTTTACTTTTAAAAATGTTTTAACTTTATCTCCGTCGAATCAAATCATTCCACTTAAAATTTAAAAGCAGATAATTGCCTCATTTCATGACACAAAAAATGAAGAGGAAGAAAAATGCATAATAAGATTACAAGCAACCAACGAATGTGCTCTTAAATAATTTATGAGCAATTAATTCAAATCAGATTTTTATCAAATTACACATTAACATTAACGCTGACACTTCGTCGACGACAACAAATAACGAGAGAGAGAAAACAACAACAAAAAGCACACTTGAATGAAAATGCCTTCAGTAATGTTGTATTTTAAGTCTTTAAATATGAGTTAATTTCATATTATTGTAAAAAGAATTAGTCAAAAAATTGTTCACAAATTTTTTTATATATGAAATACCTAAAAATTCATACGAATTCGTTGTTTCAACAAAACAACCAAAGGACAAAGGGATATTTTGTTCGACACACACTTGAAATTTATACCTATTTGTAGGTGGCTCTTATCGTTAGAGTAAATAGATCAGAACAAACAAAACAAAATAAAGTCCAGCATAGTTGCTGCAAAATCGATAAGATCGGACGACAGACACACAGCTAGTAAAATACTGAAATCGATCTTGCTTTAAACATAACATCTGCTCTCTGACTTTATCAACAAGAAGATAAACATTTGAGAAACTTTGTTTAGAGTCGATTTTAACAAAATCTTCGGAGAACCTTCGAAAAAAAAATGTGTTTAATTGATTTTGCTCAACAATTATTCAATGCCTAATTAACATAATTTTCGAATTCTGAAGATAAACTTAAAGAAAAGAAAAGGGAAGTTAAAAAGAAAAAGGAAGTTAATTCCAAAAAAGGAAAAGCGGCGGCAACGGCGCAGCTTTGTTTTGAAGCCATTTCGAATTTGTCGCTTGTTGTTTTTTTTTTTTTAATAATTTTTTTTTTTACAGCATGAGTCACAATGGGCCAAGTGTGACCCAGGCGGTGGCGGTGGCGGCGGCGCAAGCAGCCTCTCGAAACACCTTAAACGTTGAACAGTCAAACGCGTCGCATTTTTTGTTTTCGTTCGTTTGCTAATTCTTTATACATTATTTCGTTATTTTTTTCTTTCGATTTCGACTTGAGTTCGTTTAAGCATTTCTATGTGTGTGTGTGCGCTTTTGTCTGTTGCTGCTGCTTTTGTTGTTGTTGTTGTTGTTGTTGTTGTTGTTGTTGTTGTTGTTGTTGTTGTTGTTGTTGTTGTTGTAAATATATCAGTATCTTTTAATAGCCCACCACCGCAGTGCGAGACGTTGTGGAGTTAGTCATTTTATTCATTCATTTCAACATGGCCGAGATTAATCATGCCTGCTTCTGCTGCAGCCGCCGCCAATGCTGACGATTGTCTTTTGTGATATTTTTCTCCTGAGTAGGTTTTCAAATTTGTCTCTTTTTTTTCTTTTTTCTTTTTGTGCTACGCTGCCGATTTTGTAAAGTGTTAATTGGCCGCGGCGGCGCACTTGCTTTCTTATTTTGCTGTTAATCGCTTGGATTATTTGCGGCTTTTTGCTACTTCAGATTTTTGCTTCGAAAGCATTTTTTGTGGTTTTTTTTTTTGCTCTTCTTTTTGTAAGCAATACTTTCTAAATCCATGAATTGGAGGCATTTTTATATATTAACAAATCTTTGGAAACAAAATAACAAAATATTGTATTAAGTAAAGATATTTTTAAACTTTTTTTTTATAAATTTTGTTCTTATTAAAAAAGTTAATTTTTGTTTAAAAGTTCCTCAAATATCGAATTTTTACTTTATTATGATGCACCCGAAATGCTTCAAAATAAATCATTAAAAAATAGTATAAAAAAAGCGAACTCACCGTTTAGCATATTCGGTCCGTCGAATTCGTCCTGATCCAATTCCTGCGCTAAATCTCCCAGGTCAATGCCACCGGCGGCGGCGGCCATCATTGCACCAAGGCCGCTAATACCGCCCAAAGCAGCTAAATTGCCGTCATCTGAGCCGCCAGTCGGAGAGCCAAGTTTGTCCTTTTGTATGACAACATCCACATTCCCCAGACGCATTAAATCTGCCATTGTTGTCGTTATTGTTGTTGTGTTTGTTGTAATGTCCAAAAGAGCATCAACCGATTACCGAGACAAAAAAAAAGTGGAATTTCTTGTTGAAGTTTTTTTTCTTTTTTTTAATATTTCTTTTTTGGCACGCGTCAATTCATCCTTCTTTTATATATGCTCGAAATGAGCACAACAAGCGAAGCGTTGATGTATATAGTATATAAAAAGGATGACGAAAAAATTGGTGAGTAGTGCTAAATATGACGAAGCTGATAAGCTTTTAAAAGGAGCTAAACACGAAGACTGACGACCACGACGACAAACAAAAAGGCAGGCAGGCAGGCAGGCAGGCGAACAAACGAATCGAATCGAATGCAATGCAATGCGTGAGTGCTGCGAGTCGAATGAAAACTGCAAATGAAAAAGAGAGCGCCGAGTGGAGTGAACAAGTGAGCAAGCGAAAAGCATGAATGAATATAGGCAACAAACACAAAATGGGAAACAATTAAAGAAAACATGTAAATAAAACGCATTTTTAAATGTTTCAGATAAACAACAAAACAATGTTGTTGCTTTCTATACAAAAATAAAGAATATGAAGAAGAAATAAAATAGAATGAACAAAAGATCAGAAAATATAAATAACAGGTTAAAAAAGATTAAATAAGACAAAAAGTATTAACATTAATACAAAATAATAAAATAATAACAATAAAGAAAAATAAATTTAGAACTGAGACGTGAAATAAAGTAAGGATAATAAAATTACTAAATAAGCGATTTTAACACATAAGAGAGCAGTTAAAGCGATTAATAAAGAAATGAGATTTTAAAGTAGACAAAAATGTAAGAAAAAAATCAAATTAAAAATAAAATTTACAAACTTATTTGCGTTTAATTTTGAAAAATAAAATAAAAACTTCAAAATTTTGATTTTTACATTTTAAACAAGAAAGTTTAATTTTTATACACATTAAAAAAAAACTACAAAAGTAAAAATCAAAAAAATCATTCACAAATAAATTAAAAAATTTTAACTTAAAACTAAGAAGCACAATTGAAACAGGAAGAAAATGGGGGGAAAGCATTAAAGCAAATAAGGTGAGGCCTGCCGTCGGCCATAGCCAATTATGGACGCCGCGGCGCAGTGGCAAAAACACCATAAAACCCAAAAAGTTAAATGTATTTTTTTTCCGATACACATATGGGCAGACGGGCGTATGGACGGACGAACAAACGGACGGACATATGAATGGATAGACAGCGAAAAAAGCAACAGTGTCGGTCATTTACTAAATTAGAAGAAAACAATTGAAAATATTGAAATATTTCTGTCGTTAACTTATGGTGTGAAGGAAGAGTGACAAGATAAAGTTAGGACACGAGAGAAATAAGAAGAAATAAAGAACATACATATAAGATAATAAAAATGAGAGAAACAAAATTTCATGTTTGCTATTTGGAATATACATAGTGGGGCTGACTGGGCGGTCAGGAGAAAAACAGGACGATCTGCGGCGCTTTTCCAGAGCGCTGATGGTTGTTAATTGTGGCGCTTTGTAAAGCGCCGCAGACTTCTTTTTGTTTTCCTCCTCACAACACCCATTCAGAATAATACAATTGTTTTTTTGCGTTGCGGAAATTACCGTCGCTGCCGACGTCGCAGTACACACTCGATAATTTTTTTTCCTTCTTTTCGCTCACGTCCGCCGTCGGCTAATGTTTTACGCTTCAACACTTTCGCACAACTTTTTCCGTTCGATTTTCCATCTACAAACGCGATTCTGCTTGATTTTCAATAATATTTTCAGCACATTTTCACAGTTTTTGTATTAAACTCCCGCATTTTGGGTGGATTGGAAAATTTTCATCTTCTCTTTTCTATTTTCGAAAGCGATTTATGCTAAACGGCGAATTAAGCTTAGCGATGTGCTCTGACTGCTGCGGCGAATCGAACTAGTGATGTGAAACAAGCGATTAGCACAGGGCGTGTGCGATTGGAATTCAATTCAAAAACTTTTGTCAAATTTAAACAGTAAAAAAACTAAAAAAAATGGAGTTTTAGTAGTCAAAGAGAAGTTTAAGTGCTCTTCGGATATTTGACAATTTCTAAAAAGTTTCGTTGAGACACACTTGTGTAAAATTTTATAAAATAGTTGAAAAAAAAATAACTTAGTATTTTTTTATACTAGACAATTCTAGAGTGGCGAGCAATTTTTCGACTTTCTATTGAGCTTGCTACTACACTAGGCAAGCAAAAAGCAATTTATCTAAGCAATTCAAGATTTCATCTTTACTTCTTCGGTCATTCGCATTTTTAATGCCTTTCAAAACTAGAATTCAAAATCTAATACGATTTTCTAGTACAGTCGAGCGTGTAGCCCACTTCTTGACTCTACCCTCCCACACAAGTTTTTTTGCCCAACGTAAAAGGACACTAAACGGTAGTTAAACAGAGACTAAATCGCTTAATTTTTAAAGCATTTTGTTAATATTTACTTACAAAATTGTTTATAAGCGCACTTTAAAAATACTTACTGTATATTATATATTTCAAAAATAATTTTTATATGTTGGTCAATAAATTTTCAATACCTTCGCTAGATCAGTTTTCTGAAAGATCTCAACTTAGCATTGTTTTAATTAAAATCATTAATTTTATTCAAATTTCACTGTACACAAATACATAAAATTAAAAATTAGTTTAGTAGTTAATGCTATCATATTTATTACAAGACTGACTAGTATGCTCGATTTTCATACTTCATATATATATACTCGTATATATATTGTATATACTATACACTTATGATTTAGATAAAAAAAAGAAAAAACAAAACGAAAAAGAAACCTTGCATCTAAATCTAAAAGTAGTTAAGTGCATTTTGCTCCTTTTTTTGCAGGTATGATAATAATTTAAAAAGTAAGTTATTACAAATAAGTAAGTACTTAAATAAATGACTTAAAAGACATAACAACGAAATCGTGTTTTAGCATATATATTGAAAAACGTGACAAACATGTTTTATGCCGTTCATAAATTTAGAGGAATTTAAAAATTAAAGTTTAAACTAGGCAGGCAAAAAGTAGGCGTATATTAAACAAAACAAACAAATCAAATAAATAAATAAATAGTAAAATTATTTGGCATTAAAACTGAAATAAATTTAAAGTTTGCTTAAGGCGGACAAAATATGTTTTTGTTTTTGTAAATTAAGAATATTCAATTAAGCTAGTTTTTGTTGGTTTCTAGGCCCATTATGGCAACTGTTAGTTTTTTGTTTTTTATATATCCTCTTTGGTTGTAAGCTACTCTCCGCAGTAGTTGTGTGGATATTACTTAAGTTATTAAGTTTTTTTTTTTGGTTTTTAATAATTAGCTGCATTTATTTTGGTATTTTCTAAAACGACGAAAAAATTGAAATATTAACATAAAAGTAATTTTTCCCTCAAAACGGAATCGCGACACAATTTACATGCCTAAACTGACTGAATCAGAAAATCAACGTTTTGAGCGCGACACAAAACAAGACAAATCTTTGTTTGTTTGTTTGCTTGCTTGTTTGTTTGTTGCTTTTTGTTGGTTTACAATAACGACTAGATTAGGAACCACATTTGTACATTTTCGAAAAATCGACAAAATATTTTACATAAATCATTAGAATTGTTTTCATGCGCAAACTTAAACTTAAACTTAAAAAGGACGTTACGAACACATTTCAAAGTTAAAGACAAACAAATCGATTCTAGTTTTTTTACCTAGTGCGCTTTTTTAAATGTGCCAAAAATATTTGAACTATAAACAATGCGCTTAAAGTGTTGGAGTACAAAGAGCAGCAGAAGAAGAAGAACATGCAAGCTGGCCAATTATGCCATTCGAAATGTTAATAATATTATTGAATTCAAATACTTAGTGGAAAAAAACTGTAATCAAAAATTTGTATACGCTTTGTAAAAAAACTTTTGATTAACTAGTTTTGATAAGTTCTATTTTAACCACGATAACTTTTGAAAATTAATAAATTTCAAATTTAAATTTTGCAATTAAAAAATTTAGTTTTGTAATTTAAATGCTTGAATAAGAAATTTTAAATCACAATTAGTAAAAGCCAAATGCGACAAAATATCGACTTAAGTAACTTTTCTAAAATGTAATAAACAAAATATAAATAACAATTTGTTATGGCTCCTATTTCGACCTTTTCGTTCCGTTTCACCTCTTCTTCTGTTACACTCAACCTTTACGCCTCAGCTTTTCCCTCATTTATACATTTGCAGAAGCACACAGCCAGACGACTGATTACTTTCGGAGGCATCCAGTTCGAGCGCATCGGCAAAAGCCTCAAATTCGGCAATTTCAAAATCCTGCACGGGCACTTTTTGCTGCACTATCTCTTGTTGTGCCTCCTCCTGGAGCTTCCAATTCTGCTTATTAGCATCTTCATCATCATCATCATGGTCGTCGTCGTCTTCAACACCGTTATGCTCTGGCAAGAATTCTTCTTGCTCATCCAATTGTAATGCTAGTTCGTCCTCATCCGCCTCATCCGTATCCGTATCGGACTAGCTGCTGCTCGTTTGTGTCTGCAACCCGTTGACCTTGCCGGGAAAATGACAGAGGCATGCGGGCGACGGCTGGTGTCCAGTGTTCGCGTCCAGCTTCCTCGTCAGCGTTTTCCAATATTCAATTTGTGCGTTGAGCAGATCGATTTTACGTTTTCGCTCCTCAATTGCCAGCGACATGAGGTAGTCGTTGTTGTTACTGCTACTGCTGTTGTTGTTGTTGTTATGGTGACTACGACTATGATGGTTGCTGTTGTTGCTATTGTTGTGGGAGGAGGCAGCGGCGGAAGTGTGACTTTTATGTCCAAAATTGTTACTATTGAAATTTAAAAGCAGCTGCTGCGCGACACTATTCACAGTATTATTGTTGTTGTTGTTGTTATTGCTGTGACTGCCGCTACCAGCACGCTGTAGCGTGGGCAACATTGGCTGCAACGATGGCGGTGTCGGCTGTTCCGCAGCCGTTGTTTGCGATGTACCGCCCACCGCCGCCGTCACTGCAGCATGTACGGCACTTAGGCCGAGTCCGTTTAATAGCAAATGTTGTTGCGCTTGTTCGGCGCTGCTTTGGCGTTGGAGTGTGATGCTATTGTTAGCGCTGTTGTTGTTATTATTATTGTTGTTGTTGTTGTGGCTGCCCAGTGACGTCGCTGATGTTGCTGCTGAGTGAGCCGTTATGCTCAGCGCAGAGTTGTTGCCATTTTGCAGAGCTTTCAGATTGGCCAAGCTGCCAATGCTGCCTACGCGAATGCCGCCGACATTTTGTATTGTTATTTCCGGTTGTTGTTGCTGCTGGTTTTGTTGTTGCTGCTGACGTTGATTTTGTTGTTGTTGCTGCTGTTGCGTCTGCCGTAAATCTGTTGCAAATATTTCGTCATCCTCCTCCTCGAGACAAACTTCAGGAATGTCCTTCGGACTTAGGCAGTTGTCATCGTCGTCGTCATCCATATCGCCGCCGCCATTTTGTGACTGTTCGTCGCCGCTTATGTCCTCCGATTTAATGACAATGACGTCCGTGTCCATGCCATCGAAACCGCCGACCGAGGGCATCTGTTGAAACGCGTGAAAATGAAAGTGAAAAGAAAAATCCATTAGTAAGAAACAATTTTAAATTTTCTTTGAAAAACAAAATACTATTAAATAATATAATTTTGTTTCTAGTTCCCAGAATTATTAAGTTTGAGCCCCACCCAAGCGCCACAGTTGCGTTAAACCCTTTTCAAAATAAATTAGTATAAAAAACACACACACACGCAGACGACACAAAAACCCCAAACCGCACTTGTTATCGAGCAGCGCACGAAAAAAATACGCTGCGTTTTATTGTTTACACTGCTACCACACCACTTGGTAAAGCTAAGTTATATCTGCTTGTCTGTATGTCTGGCTGTCTGTTTGTCCAGCGAACTTACCTTTGAGTCATCGTATTCGTCGTCAAACTTTTGCAGGCCGCTGCTGTAGCCGCTCGGCGACATTTGCTCGGAAATGTACTGCGCCACAGACGACTCCTGCTGCGACAGCGTATTCAGCAGATCCATGAACGAACGATTGCCCTTATTCTCGCCGCACAGATCCTTCTTAAGCAGCAATTTCATATTTTTGTACAGTTGACGCAGCTGCTTTGACGAACGTTGATGGTAGACGCGCGCATTAAACTCTTTCGCGATCTGACGCCAGACTTCGTCTTTTTTGCGATTCGATTCGGCGTCAGTGCGTTTATTCTCGATGACGTCCTTATATTGGGCGGCGAAGCCCAGCACCATGTTGCGCTCCCGTTGCGTGTAGCGGGGAGTCTTTTCCATTTTGATGCGCTTTTTGTGCGACGTCGTGAAGCTGAATGAAGAGAAGCAAAAGGAAAAGTCTATGAGTGAGTTAAGCGTTTCGTTTTCAAGTTGAAAGATTTTGATCGAAATCTCACTTAATTTAGAAGTTATTTTTTTAAATATTTATTGCCTAAATCTAAATGTTAGGGCTTAGGTGTTTGTTCATTAATCACCTGATCGTTTTTGTCTCCCTGGAAAATCTTAAGTGAAAAAATATCCGTAAGCTGATAAGATAAAAGGCAAGTACATTTTTTTAAGTCTAAAAAAAACTTTAAAGTTCAACAGATTGTTGTTCCATTAAGCCCTTGATTTTTTAGTAAGTGTCTATTATTTGTTGCTCTTACCGTTTGTTCTGCTCTCTTATGAAATGAGAGCAAGTTTTAAGAAAGATTACTTTGGTAAACACTCTCTCAGTCTTAATTAAAAAAAATAAACTAACAGCGAATCAAATACGACACAAGTGAAAGGAAAGGCAGCGCTAACGGCAAAGCCTAAATTCTAACTGAATTCCGAGTCAGGTGGGCGAGTGAGTAAGGCTTCCTGCCTGCCTGCCTGCCTAACGCTGTGATAGTATTGGTGGGGTGGTCGAGCGGATAGAGAGAGTGCTGGTTGGGGGTTTCGATAAAAACCCGCTCTGTCGCGGTATTGGTATCAAGCGTATTATTGTGGCTCTATCTGTTATTGTTGTTGTTTTTTTATTAATTAATAAATGACTGACGAAAAACGCTTAACCACCGCAGCGTTTAAGCGACCACAACGTTACAAACACACTCACACAGACAAACGCCACTCGTTGATAACGATTCTATGTGCGATAAGCTCCTCGCTTGTCCGGAGCTTCGCTTTAGCTTTGTTCGAATTCAATTGCGACGTCAGCCCGAACGAGGTAACCAAGAATTCTATTGCAAGATTGGGCCGACGCGTTGACAACGACGACGCCGCATGCAGTTCGCAATTAGTTTGAGCTTCAAAGACGCAAGCGGTTCGCGGTTGGGTGCAAGGTTGATTGGGCCTGGAAAAATTTTTTTAAGTAAAACGAACAAAACTTTTTCTTCAACTCGAAAAACTGATTTTTGTATAAAAATCATAAACTTGTCGAAAATCTAGGCTTCTGAAAAAAAAGTCCTCTAGTTTAAAAAAAACAAAGATCTAAGACAAATATCCCGGAAAAGTTAGTTTTACTTAAATGCCTATTGAGAAGACCTTATAGAAAAATCAATATTTCCAATAAACCCAACAGCAAAAAATTGATTCACTAATTCAAGCAAGGCCCATATTTAGTAGAAACCACGTCAAGTGCACCTGAAGCTCACTAACAGTTAGTGAATATATCTAATCTTCAATTGGAGATTAGGGTTGATGGTTCAGAGTTTGTAAGTAAGTAGGTACTTCAATAAAAAAAACAAAACGAAGCGAAGGCAGCACGAAACGAGCTCACACACACACACAATCAAACTACACAAACACTCACACACAAATACGAATACATCAACAGAGAAAATACGAAAAAGCGATGAAGTGCACGCGACCAAAACTCGACTAAACTGGAGCACAACTTGAAAATACCGAAAATAGTCATTTGGAAAATTTAACAGAACAGAAGAGGCAGGCAGGCAGGCAGGCAGGCAATAAAGAACGCCAACGAAGAAGAACCAAAAGAAGAAACTAAAGTTAAAGCTTTAAGTCAAGTTTGAGCTAAAGACAGACAGACAGACAATAAATAGAAACAACAAAGGAGACAAGCACGATGATAGGAAACAAAAAAGAAAAACACGCTGTGAACTCCAAATCGAAAACGCCAAGTAATGAGAGCTTCCACGAGCTCTGACGACAATGCCCGATGACCGAGAACGAGAAACGACCAACGACGACGTTGTGGAAGGGGTGTAAATGCCGAGCGTTGTTCGTCGAAAAAAATCAAAAACAAAAAAAACGGAACAAACTTTGAGACACTAAAGCAGACCAGCGAACACATACACTCACAGCCAGACAGCGAAACACATACACAATGACAAAAACGTAACCCACACAAGTTTGAGATAAGATTAAAACGGCAAGATAATTCCACTCTTTGTTGGCGCTTTCGTTGTCATTATTGTTGTTGTTATTGTTGTTGGTGAATCAACTCAAGCTCCTCCAACGATACATGACTGCCGGTCACAATTCACCTGTAAGACAAAAGCCTGCGCAGCGGTTCCTTTTCCTTTGCGTAAGGCCGCTGACGTCAGCGTGTCATAAAGAACGCATTTATCTGACCATTATCTGCGTTGGTATCGAGCGGCAGGGGTACTTAACTACGCCACATATTCTCTAAACTACAAGTCGGAGTGGGGTGGGTTGGGTCATGAAACATGGAACCTGATAATTAAAGTTGCGTTAAGTCATCGCGAGTCAGTCTTGTTTGCTCTCATGTCGAATGCCGTAATCAGGACTACAAATTAAAAAAAAATCCTTTATAATTCCTTTACGTGGTTTAAGGTTTGTTGCACATTACCGTTTCGCTTATTTCCAGCCTATACTGAATACTCTTCTTATAGTTAAACTCCGTATGTAATGAGCCAGCAATAAAACCAGAAATATCCAAAATCTTATTGCAAGGAGAAGATCACAACTAAGGTCCACTTTTAAGTGTGGAAACAAGAGTCGAGATTAAAGAAAATGTTTATCTTGGTATTGTTTATCTATCTACTTAAAGAACATCGAAGGTTCCAAAAACAAAGAGCGTTTTAATCATGAAAATCAAGAAAGTCCGATTGCGTCAAGGTTCTTGAACTGTTCTTATATTCCATTGGACAGCAATGACAATCTTTAAGCTTTCGTGTTGGTAACTCGGGCTGGTGTCTTTGTATTTGTAGCTATTGTACCTAATGTACGCCTTGATTGTGAAATAGTCACTCAGGTAACTTTATCTTTTTCTGTTTTGTTTTTGTTTTTGTATGTTATAAGCTTTTCTTGTCTAAAGTACACACACGGTCTCACCTGCAGATACGAACTTGTGGATTGCTACCAACGCAGTTAAAGCGTGTCAGGTGAATTTACTGATAAGCAAAACGATAATTTTTGATGAGAGTTTCATATCTTGTAAACCTAAAACCAGCTTCTCGCAGACGCAAGCCAATGTTTTTTTTCTCTTTTGTGTTCCTTAACTAATTTGGACGATCAATATTTTCCGTAAGCGATTTCATTTTCGTTTAAATCAGACTTAGGTAATTTTTTAGTTATAAACATTTTCGGTTTTTTTTTGTTTAGTTGAGAAGTTATCATTAATAAAACTAAGTTATCAGTGGTACTCATTTAAGCTCGATGAGAACTTGAGAATATTTTATTCCTTTTTAAACATTTACCAATTACTTCTTTCATTAAAAAAAAAGGTTTTAAAATGATTTTAAACAGTATTTCCGGTTACATAAGTAATTTGTATTTTTTTAAGGTCATAATCCCGCTTTCGAAAAACTTTTGAGCGTAATAAAGAACCATTAAGAGCTAAAGTAGAAACGAAATCATTACAAAATCCATCACAAGATGTTTTACTTACAAAACAAACAAACAAACGAAAAAAAGAAAACAACAACTTTTCTGAAACGCAAATTGAAAAAGAAAATGTTTCAAAATGTTTAATGAGCGCACGTTAAAAATAGAAATGCGCCAACAACGCCAGAGTAACTTGAGATCAGAAATAACGAATTAAATAAGGTGCAAGGGTTAAGACTTTGCTACGAGTATCCGAGTATATGCAAGTGGGATCAACATACCTGGACAGAAAAACGACTGCAAAAGAAAAGTGAGAAACTTTCTGATGGAATACAAATAATGGCAGCTCCGAAATCGAAAAAGAAATGCACAGCACAGCACAGAAAAATCGAATCGATCGATATCGAGCGAGCGAGCGATAAAATCAAATGAAAATCCAACGAGCGAGTGAGCGATCGAAATGCAGAAGCTAACGCTTTAAACCTTGGACTAAAATTAAATTTAAATAGAATCACGCCAAGATGCCAAGAAGCAGCCAAAAGTTTCGAGTACAGCAGCGAGCGAGCAAGAGAGAAGCGGACGAAGCGCAAACGCTGGCGTAGAAAGGCGAAGACGAAGACGACGGACGTTTAGGTGGCGCGGATATACGCTATGAGTTGGGAATAGCATCGATTCTAAATTCAAACAAAAGTCTGCTTCTGCGGAGGCAAATGCACCACGACAGCGAATTATGTCCAGTGTTGGCAAGTATCTGGAAAATTTTCAGATAAACATTTTTTATTTTTTCATTGGATTGCATTGGTTTTTTGTCCTAATGTTCATCTGAACTAAATAAAGAGGAATTGAGTTAAAATATTGTATAAATTAAGGCGATGAAATTGGCTTAAAGGTCTACTAAATCTACCAGCATAGAAAAACAATCTCTAAGAGTCGCATTATCATTTCGAAATGTGGTAAGAATCTTAACTCCAACAGTTTTTTAAAGTAGCTATAAAACCAGAAACTACACCAAAACGATAAATAAAATTTGGACAATATGGAACAATGTATCGTATACGGGATTTTGCTACCTTTGGATCATCTTCTTATAAAAGCCTAATAAACAAAATTAATTTAAATTTATTCCACCTTAATCGAAATATTTACATACATAGATTCGAGAAGTACTTGTAACTAGGTAAATATAAACAAAAGTACCTCGTCCAACACTGTTTGTGTCTTTGTGATTCGCGGTTGCGTTGTTTATCGCGGGTGAAGCGTTGCAGAAGCAAAGGAAGCTACCGAGACGGTGTTCGTTCTTCCTGCTATTTTTAAACAAATTGAGTACAACACGAAAACAACAACAACAACAACAACAACAACAACTAGAAGTAGTAGTCGAGGAAAACAGAAAAGAACGAATTTTGAAAAACCGCCGTCGTTGAATTATTCTCAAAAACACGGAACTAAGCACAATGCGCGAATACAAGATCCCGATACTGACTGAATACCGGACTGAATTACAGATAGAAACCAACTCAAGTTGGTTGTGGGCTGAGAGCGCTCTTCTTGCCGTTGTTGTAGCTGCTGTTGTTGTTCTTGTTGTTATTGTTATTATTGTTGAAAATACTGCGCGGAAAATTCAGGCGATTTTTCTTGTAGAATCTATCTATGGATCTTGGTGTTGGTTGCCAGAGTTCGACGACGTTCAAAACGAAAGCGGGACATGGAAAAGCGAATCGAGTCAGCGAAAATAGATTCTCGAAATCTCATAAAAATGAAAGCAAAAAAAAAAACACACACAAAATCGAAGAATAACTTGGAAGCAGGCAAAACGCAACCGATGCTTTGTCGAATCATGCACAGGCAGACAGACAGAGATACGGACAGACAGGCAGACACACAGACAAACAGTCCAACCAGCCAGCCAGCCAAAAAAGAAAAGCTGAGCAGAGTGGGCAAATAAAATGGCCGCTATTAGCGAGCGAAAAAGCTGATGAGACGATACGCAATTCAGTTAAGAAATATTCCGATTGATTCAACCGGTCTGCTCCTGAACAAACCAAAGAGGATCCTAGAAAACACTGGCCATCATCCATTATTATAAAAGTAATCAAATTTGGTCGAATTGGTTTCCAAGAATGCATCCAAAATTCAAGAATTCCTGTATCCAAATTAATGAAATAGTCGTATGAAAACGTTTGCCAAACCTTGAATTGTGTTGGAATCCTCCATCTGAAAATACAAAACTTGTAATATTTACTATAAAACACATACATATGCAACTCTAAGACAAACATATGTTATGACGAATGGATTGTTCCGAAAATGGCCTTTATGCGATTCAATGAATTGTCGAAACATTTTTGGGGGCATTTTTAGTACATATTGAAAATTTCACATGAACCACGCTCCACATTGAAACGATTCGAATCGAATCGAATCTTTAACTCAGAATCATTTTCGTTTGCTCCAAATCCAAACAAATAAAATCGCTGTCCAAAAGAGTGTTGCGTGTGCACGTAAGTACGGGAATATGAATACTTTTTTTATAAATAAACTCTTTGGCCATATTGAAAATGCTTCTGTGCTCACTGCCGTCCGCCAACGTAAACGATAGACGGAGAAGCGACGGACAAACGACAGCGCCGACGGAGGCGTCTGAACGCGATCGTGTGTTTAAGTTTACTTTTGGCTGCCAGTGAAATCCACACAACTTCTCCGAGATACCTGATGCTGTGCTTTAAGAATTACTTCCTTTTTTAGATATGAAATTTTCGAAATTTATTTTAGTGTATGTAAGGGCAAAAGAATCGATCTGGTAGTTTCTCTTAATTGATATTGAAGCTTTGCATATGTTGGTAGCAAAATATGTTTTTAAGCTTCACCAATGTCAAAAGGTTGAGCGTACAAATTTGAAAAAAAAAAAATTAAAAACGCTTCTTGGATAGTTTTCTGGATATTTCGAAATTTTGAATTTTTCATACAAAAGTTAGTTTTTAAATTTCTTATTAATCGTTATTCGAAAAAAGTTTTCGAAGATGATATTCGAAAAAATATATAGGAATTTAACAGGTTAAATGATTGCGGTATTATGCGATCTTGTTCAATGATGCGAGCCAGATCAACTCTTTTGCGTTTGGACTTGTACGACTATGTAAAAAGTGCAAGTGTATTTGTGTCGATGGAGCGATGTGTGCGTGCGTCATTTTGGAAAAAGGTATTTCTGATGTAAACACACAAATTCGAGGAAAGATTTTCCGTTTCTGTGGCGTACTTGAGCGAGCGAGCGAACGAACGAGTGTGCGAGGCGCGGCAAGGCGAGTGCCGCGAACGCAAGTTTTCCACTTCGAAAAATGTTTGATGCGCTGCGTTGGTTTTGAATTGAGTTGAGTTCAAATTTATTTTTGGACTTGTATTTAGTTCTTGATTATGTTTTTTTTTATTATTGTTTTTTTTTGTTGTATTTTTCAGATATTTTTACGCCTTTTTGACTTGTGTTCTCGTGTTGTAAATTTAAACAACTTTAAGGTAATTGAACTTAGCTCATACGAAAATACCTTCAAATTAGAGTTTGAAGTTGTTTAACGAAAGATAAGTTCAAGAAATTCTTGTTCTTGATTTGGAGTTTCGAGTTTGGAAAACGTGATTTGAAATTTAAATGGAAAATAAAATATAAATTCGGATTTAGTTTGCTTTAGTCAGTAGGAAATGTACTCGTAATTAAGTAATCCTGGATTTTGATGTTGGTAAATTTTTGGTTATAAAAACAAACGAAATAAAAAGCTTTTATATAAAATAAAGCTTTTGAAAATATGAAGCTTTTAAACAAAAAAGAAGTTAATGAGATAACAACTTTCAAGAAAAAGATATTTTATTCAAAAAGTAAACACACGAGCTTTTGAAAAAAAAGAGCTTTAAAAATATAATATGTTTGGTTTATATTTAATCGATAACTTTTGGATCTACGCGAATTTTGATGGCAAAAAGTAAAAGCATATAACTAAGTCTTTTAAAAACTTTTAATTTACAACGACTGATTTCGTTATTCTCATAACCAAAGGAGATACATTTGAAGAATCCGGCGGAAATTGGGGTTTAGTTCATTTTCGAAAAGTTCGCAGCAATTATTAAAAAACCAGCTTAAATGGATCTAAAGGGTTTGATCCACGGGAACTTCAATTAAATCGATTAAAGAACAATTTTCGATCTCTTTGTCAATTGAAGCTTATGAAGTAGAGAGCGCCAAAGCTTAATCAATGGAAGACCAAATTTAGTAAGTATAAAAAAATAGAAACTTTAAATTCTACAAAAAATTTATGAAAAAAAACCTCAATAAAAAAATTTAATTTTCCTAAACTTCGAACTTTTTATTTAATCTAGAGCGCTTATAAGAAAAATGTATCCACTTTAAAAATAACTTTTAAATGTAGTCTGAGGCTTTGTGAAATAAAAAAAAAGAAACAAACAAAAAAACAAAATGTTTTTAATAAATTTTCTCTCGAAGCAGAGGCGAAGGCAGAGGAGGACTGAAATGATTTCATTTCATTTTCTATTTTTAGTCCGAGATTAAGAATTCGAATTCGTTTACGGAAAATTGCGCTCGGTCGCTGAAGTTGCTCTGTGGCGTGTAGACTTGCTTGGTCGTTCATTTTTTTCCTTCTTCGTTTTTTTGCAGTCTCCTAATGTGCTTTTGGCCTTAGAGAGTAAGAGAGCAGTAGGTGATAGATAGGTGACCCCAGCGTTGCAACTTAAAAGATGCTCTCGAGCAAGAGCGGAAGCTAAATTTAATGCAATTCATTTTCAAAAGAATTTGAAATAGAATATGACTTTTTTCTTTTTCAATCTGACTCAGCTTGGATCCACATTTAAAACAGATTTTATAAAATTCTTCTCTTTCAATGCCGGCCTCGCCTTTATGACTCACGCCGCGCAAACCTAAATTAAAACGGACTTGCGGCGAAAGTTTAAAAGTTGTTTTTCATATAAGCTAAAGTAAGCTTAAAAGTCTAATAAGCTCAATGACGAAATTGCAGCCTGTTGGCTTTTGGTTTTTTGTCTTTCTCTCTCTCTCTCTCTCTCTTTGTCTGACTATATCCGCTGCTATGTCCTTCTGTCCATTGTCTCCGCTGACTGCACTCGATATTTAACAAATCGATAACAATTAAAACAGCGCCAAAGCGAAGGAGTAAAAAACAAGAACAAGAGAAACAAACGGGATTCAAAATGAGTACGAAGTGCGGCCTAATGCTCGGAGTGGGCGGCGTATGGGAGAAAGCACGATTGACCCAAGAAAGACAACAAGACAAAGTGGAAATGAAAAACGCAAAGCTGGACTATAAACGGAAACCGCATAAGGACAATTACAACAACAACAACAATAAGAAACTAAAAAGGACACACACATACTTAGACAAATGAAAATAGACAGTCAGTCGAACAGACAGACAGACAGACAGAATAATAGACAAGCAAGTTGATGTCATAATTGAAATGAAGAAAACAACAACAACAACAATAAGAAGAAGAGCGAAATCAACGACCAAAAACACGAATTGAAAAATCCAAGTAAGGAAAAACACAAAAAAAACCGACAGTCGAAGCCGACGTCAGCGTCCGAAACCGATGCGAGACTCAAAACACGAAAGCAAGCCGAGGGGGAGGCAGGCTGATGTTATTATTATTGTTGTTGTTGTTTTTGTTTTTGTTTCGCCGAGGGTGGATGGGCAAGGATAACAAACACGACACACAAACACACACACACGTACGTAAGACAAATGCGGAAACGAAGGCGGACTTAAAAAAGCGCAACGTAGGCGCAGGCAGAATTGAAGAAATTTGAAACCGAGGCGAGGCAAAAAGGAAAACCGAAAAAAAATACAATAAGCCGCGAGGGGTGGATGTGGTGGGCTTCGGAAAATTCAAGTTAGAAATAAATAAACATTTTCCAATTGGAAAGAAAAAGAAATTGTAAAAGCCAAAGCACACACGCACACACACATACATATTGCAAACACACACACACACACACAAAAGGACCAACTTAAAACACGGATTAGCGCACAGACGAACTGACAGCCGAGGGGGGGGAAGGAAAATCGCAAGTTTTTCAATATTGAAAATCATTTTCAATTGTTTAAAACAAAAAATCGCACTTACCAGTTGCTAAATGAATTCCCACAACAGAACTTCCTTTTATTTCACGAATTCGAATCCTTTTGAGCTCCTCTTGCTTGATCTCACACAAAAAATAAGAAGCACCGCAAAAAGAATAGTTTCTGCCTGCACTCGTACAAAAAAAAAGTCGAACACAAACTGCTCGGCGCCGTTTCGAAGCAGCGACTGCGACGTTGAATTTTCTAACAAGCAAGTCAAGCACAATTTTCAAACAAAAGAGCGGCGCACTTTACTCGCTCGTTTGCTTTTGCGTTCTCTCTCACGAAAATTCGATTCTCTCCGTCGTTCTTTCGCATTTCGCATTTAACTGACGTTTCAAACTTTCGTTTTTTACCAGTTACGACTTCTTGCTTTAACGATTTTCTTTTATAGCGGGTTGATTTTTCCTGGCTTTTTACTCTTACACTATCCGCTTTTACTTGTTTTTCTTTTTTTTAAATCCGACGTTCACAACCCGCTCAACCCACAACCCCCTTAAACAAAAACAAAATAATGTCAAATGGTTCATTCGATGGACGCTAGATGACGCTTTCACTTGAAAGAGAAATAGTGGCAAAATAGTGTTGCTGTGCAGTCAAATGTCGATAGAGCTGTGTCAGCGTTGAATGACAAGAATCGGAAAATGGAGATATTATCATATATCAATAGAAATTAGAATTATTTACTAATTAAAAAAAACATTAAAAAGTGGGGAGGCAGGCAAGAAAATAAATAAAAAAATGTTTTTTTGTCTAGTAACATTAAAAAAAGATTTTCATTGAGAAATGCCGTTGAAGATTGAGAGAGAAAGTTTAGTTTCTAATATTCACATATAAATTATATAATCAGAATCAAATACATATATATATATTTTCAATTTCATGAACATTTTATTATTCAATTTATTTCTAAGCAGTCCCATTGGAAACAATTTTTATTCCGAAATTTAAATAACAAATGTTTTCCTCTTGACTTTTGACAAACATTTTAAGACTTTAAAAAAATCAACGTTCCTGAAAAAACACTATTCATTAAACAAAGCAGATAATGCTTGATTTATAGTTATAACTTATTTTACTTTTGAATTTGGTTTTTAAATTGTTAATAAATTAATGTTTTTTTTTCTAATTTATAAATTTCCTTAATTATTTTCTATGATTATCATCTTATGTTTAAATACCATTTTTAACAACCCAATGTTTTGACACGAAAAAAAGACCGAACAGCAACTCTGTCAAACAGCCACCATATTGACATGTGAGCGCATACACTGCATTACCCACCGACGGGCAGCTGTCAACAAAGTTCTTTTCCGGTTTAATTCACGACGAAGAAGGTACGATTTTTCGAATTGCAGAAATATATTTCTCAAAACATCCGCATAAAATGCACAAAAAAGTGAAAAATAAATATCGCAACGCAAGCGGCACAAAACGAAGTGCGCGAGTTGAAAACTATTTTTCGTGCGAGCAAAGTGCAAATCACGGAAAAGTTAATAAGAAAAAAATTGTTTTGAACTGACGAAAAACTTTTCTCTTTTTCCGATTTGCAGAAATTAAACAATGGGTCGGTACTCGAGGGAACCAGAGAACGCCACCAAATCGTGCAAGTCACGCGGCCCCAATCTACGTGTGCACTTCAAGGTGAGTTTATGAGTCGAATCGTCCCGAAAGTTGGATCAAAAAAAGAAGTGGTAGTGCCTATTTTATGTTGGCTTGACAGCGGCTGTCAAAGTTTGTGTATAAATGGCAGGCATGCCTTTAAAAAATTGAGGTTATGGCAGAATTTTTTTCTTATTGGTGTTTCTTTTATTTAACTTTCAACTCTGACCATGCCTACTTTTCACGTTATGCATCTTAAATCAGTGCTCGCGGGATTGCCTACCTGTCTTGAAACTTTTGCAAAGATGCTAGAGTAAATCGAAAAGTGTCTTTAAGATACTTTGGCCAAGCATCAGCTGGATCACTGTCTCTCAACTGCAGTGCTGCATCTAGAACTTGTGCTACACTTGTTTACTTTTTTGTTTTATTATCAAAAGTCAAATAACAACGCGGCAACATATCGAATGTTTCTATATAGTCGTTTCTCTGACTTGAAGCGTTTTTGCAATGTTGCTAGATTAATTTGGAAAATTAGTATTTTCCGGCGAAGCATCAGCTGAAGGTCAATGCCACACCTTGGCGATCATCATCTAGAACTTCTGCTACATTTCGATCAAGTTTGGAGATATTTTGTGTTTTTTTAGGTATATTTAAAAATTGTTTATGGTACATCGTTTTCATTAATTGTAATTCTTTATATCCTTTGATCATATATGCTAATAGTTTAGGAAGGTACATCATGATTCCTCGATTTTTTCCATAAACCAAAGTAAAATTCGCCTTTGCAGCATATCGAATGTTTCTCCTAGTTTCTTTTTGACTTGAAGCATTTTTGCAATGTTGCTAGATAAATTTGGAGAATTAGTATTTTCCGGCGAAGCATCAGCTGATGATCAAAGCCACTCCTTGGCGATCATCATCTAGAACTTTGCTACATTTCTGTCCAGTTTTAGGACATTTTTTAAAGTATTGAAACAATTTTTTTCAATTGATTTCCTCTTTAATAACATTTTTATATTCTTATTTCCTTTAAGAAGATTTTTAGTACATAGCTTTTTGAAGTAGTTATATCTCATCTTGACCATGCCCTGCCATCCGTTCATAAAAGTAAAACTCGCCTTTGCAGCATATCGAATGTTTCTCCTAGTCTTTTTTTGGCTTGAAGCATTTTTGCAATGTTGCTAGATTAATTTGGAAAATTAGTATTTTCCGGCGAAGCATCAGCTGAAGATCAATGTCACACCTTGACGATCATCATCTAGAACTTTGCTACATTTCCTTTAATGCTCAAAAATTATATTGTTAATCTAAACAAAGGTAAACTTGATAGCATAATTTGTAAATAATGTTGATCTCTTTTAATAGTTCAGTGTTGCAAAAATCTATGCTTACAGTAACTCTAATGGAAAAACAGTGTTGAAGTAGCCATTCAATGCGTTCAACACTACCTGTTCCATCAGACAAAACTACCTTCCACCGAGTTGCCAGTTAAATTACCGCTTGCATTTGTAATTAAACGATTTGAAATTTTACCATATTTTTTAAATTACTCTACAGATGCGCAAATTAATTGCAGCCTCAGGAAAACAGTGGCAAATCGCCCTTCAATGCATTTGTCACTACCTGACCTGATGTACAAATCGAAAAAAAAAACACTTCTGCTTTGATCAATCTTTTTTCTGAATTGAATCGTTTATTTTTGAGCATTAATCTTAACTAATTTCTTATTTGTTTTTATTTTAGAACACACATGAGACCGCCCAGGCTATTAAGCGCATGCCACTGCGTCGTGCCCAGCGTTTCCTGAAGGCCGTCGTCGACCAAAAGGAATGCGTCCCATTCCGTCGTTTCAACGGCGGCGTCGGTCGTTGTGCCCAAGCCAAACAGTGGAAGACCACACAGGGTCGCTGGCCCAAGAAGTCTGCCGAATTCCTGCTGCAGTTGTTGCGCAACGCTGAGGCCAACGCCGACTACAAGGGACTCGATGTTGATCGTCTGGTCGTCGATCACATTCAGGTGAACCGCGCTCAATGCCTGCGTCGTCGCACATATCGTGCTCACGGTCGCATCAACCCCTACATGTCGTCACCATGCCACGTCGAGGTCATCCTCACCGAAAAGGAGGAGGTCGTCTCGAAGGCACCCGAAGATGAGCCCGCCAAGAAGAAGCTGTCCAAGAAGAAGATGCAACGTCAAAAGGAGAAGATGATGCGCTCCGAATAGACGCGCTCGCGGTGTTCGTGACTCGTTTTTTCTGTGGAATTTTTTTTGCTGTTTCTCCAGAAACACTTAACATCCCTCTTCTGTGGGAGACGCTGAAAATTTTTGTTCAATAAAATGATTGAACGCTGTTTTTTAAGAAAAATTACACATAACCAACTGTATTCTTTAGAAACCATTTAATGGATCTTGTTTTGCTTAAGTAGTTGGAGATTGAACTGGGGGAATGTTCGTCTGTCCGATAATCGGCATTGCTTTTTTTAGTTTTCTAAAATAAAATGTAGAATACTTTTAGACTCTATTTTTTGTTTGTTTAACCTAAGCACAGACTGATAAATTTTTGAATGGTTTTGTATCGCTTGCTAATCTGCTACTTCCGTTAGCGCCGGGCGCATTTTAATTGTTGCTATCAATTTTGCTATTTGCTTTTTTTGTCGCATTTTATTTGGATCTTCAACCATGACTTGCAAATGACCCTTAACAATGGCGGGGACAGTCTGTTTAGTTGTTTTGATTTTTATTTATATACATATATATTTGTTTTTTTTTTATTTTAAAGCGTATTTTACTCGGTATGTTTGAAGCAAACTTTTTCAATCTAAATGCCATTTTACTAATCTGAGTTTAGTCTATTTCCCGGCACCCGTTGTTATGCTGATGACCCTTGGCAGCGGCTTTAACTCGCAACTGCGTACTCAAGCTTAAATTCACCTAAACACAGCAGAGTTTAGAATGTTGTTCGTCTGTCTGTTGGGTTATCGTCGTCACCCAACGGGGGATAGGGACTTAAACATGGTCGACGAAAGCTCGGGAACCTTCTCCATTTATCTTCAGTGTTTGTGGCAATTTGTCGCTCATTAATTGAAGTGGCTACATTTCTCTTTATTTATTTATTCTCTCATTATTACAAAAAAAAACATTCGCTAGAATATCAACTTACACTGGGACGACCGACCGACCGACCACTCGCCTCAAGTGGTGCGCTCGTTCAGAATTGTTTAAATTTTTGCTCGAATTTTGATTCGAGACTGTATTACAAAATTTACTTACAATGCAAATTCATTAAATTAACTCAATTTGTACGTAGATTCGTTAAACTAAAAAATAAAAGTTAGCAACAGTAGCGTTCGCCCCATTAGCCCAGATGGAAGGAACATTTCATTTATTTAAACTTTTGAAGATTACACTTATTAAGACAAAGTTGCTTCTCGTCTTATCTCATAAAGAAAAATGGCGACACCTGACGGTCAATAGCTTTACTAAAATACACGCTAAGCATTGAGCTGCATATCTGATAGACTGGCTTTTAGTCAAATAAAACATGAAAATACTTTATATATATTAAACAAATTTTGAAGAAAAAAAATTTTGAATTTTGATTATATTATAATAGTCGATATCGATTGAAATTTCAGAATATTTTTTTTTAAATTTAAAAAAATTTCTTTAAAAAAGCTTTCAGAATAATATTTTTTTTCTTTTATATGACGGAAATTTGTTTTTTATCGTTTTTTTATCGATTGATAATTTTTCTTCATTTGTTTCAAGCTCATCGTTGGAACCACATTTGATAAAGTGTGTAAACTCGACTTTGAGCAGATTTTTAAAACAATAAACTGAATAGACGAAGCTGGTCGCGACATCTATCGACCAGATGCATTCAATAAATCCTGGCATTGAAGCTAAAAATAAAAGGAGTAACAATTTAACAAGACTTTTTATAGTTTTCAACCATTCGAACAGGACCTCGTAACATTGCGCCGGCCAGCACTGTGCGCCTGCTCAACCACCTCCGCACTCATTCGAATCATTCAGCATTATTAGAATCAGACCAGACGCAAGCGACGAGTATGGCCAAATGACCACTTAAGAGCCTCCTCAATCTAAAAACCATACAAAAACCGAATCAAACAAAGAAGCAAACAATTTTGAGAAAATTTTAATAAAATAAAATAAAATAAAGTCAACAATAAAATGAACAAGAAATTGTATTAAAAACCATCATAATAATAATAACAACAACAAAAACAACAACATCGAAACCACAAAAACGCAGTATTAAGAAAAATTCGAAATCATTTCAATACGAATGAACAAATAAACAAACAAATAAACAACAAAACAACCAACAAAAGCGACGACTGACTTTATTGCATTTGACAAACGACGCTCGGGTCTTAACTAAGCGCAAAAGCTTGAATTAAGCCTGAAGTACGTCGGAGAAGTACCATCAACATGAGAGCATCACGATAAACACAATTAAGGCTACCACCGGTAAATGGAAATTTAACTCTGCTTTACTTAATTTAATTGAGTTTTGTTTTCATTTAACTTTCGCTTAAAATTGTTGAATTTTGTTTAAAAGCTTTAGGTCGATATCTCTTAAACTACGACTGTCATCGGGCGTGTTCAAATTTAAAATCAAACTCAATGTGCGCCACGGTTCATGCTTGCGCTAGAGTGTAGATAATAGGAGAAATCATTTACAGCTGGTAGCTTTAATCACGATCAAACAATGAAGACGATCATCAGCTTAGCTCGATCAGATTTAATTTACACGATCGCATTATTGTCACAAATAAATGCGGCGGCAACGACTGACGACAGGCGCTTCCTAAGTGAATTGATGGACGGACAAACGGACGGACAGACGGACAGTCGGACAGGCAGTGCCGGCAGCGGGCGTCTACTAGCCGCTGTCACAATGCAAATGACAATTTCGTACGCGCAGTTTCGAATTAACCGCGGCCTAAAAACAACGCATAAAATACAAAAAAAAAATACCAGTTACAGCAAGAAGAAAATTTGGAAAAATTGATAAAAAGAATTTTCGAACAATTCCCAGAAAGCGGTTTGGATATCCGAAATTAAAAACCATTAATGGAAAGCCAATCAAGTTGTTATGAAATCGTGGCACAATTTTTTTTTTATAAAATTAGCATTTTAAATTATGTGTACTTTTTTGTTGTTTTGTTTTTCTTTTTCTTTTGCGATTTTAATTTTTTTTCCACTTATTGCCTTAAGTGCAAAAATAATTAAAACAGATTTTGTGAGGCGGGAAAAAAAAGGCATGTCTGTCTGTAAAGTTCAATGATTGCCGGTGTCGTTGTTGTTGTTTACTAACGCTCTGCGCTAATTGTGGGTTTTTGTGCTAAAAATTGTATATAAGTATGCAAAAAAAAAAGAAGTGTAAAAATAAACGTTAATCGTTCTCGTAAACGTTCATTAAAAACGTCAATAAAATATTTACAAAAGTAAACGCACAAAAGTGATTTACTTTCAAAGTATATGCATAAAACATAACACCAAAATGCATAAACAAACGAACGAACGAACAAACCAACAACTAAACACCGTCAAAGCAAATTAAATTAGTCATTTAACTTTCGTTAGTAATTTAATAACCAACAACCAAGAACGAACTGTATTTAAAACTTCTGACATTACCTAATGACAGTTTGATGTTCTTTGGAGTCATTAATTGCCTCGATTTTAAAAGGAAATTGTTTATCCTATTTTTCAAAATTAAAGTGAATTTAAATGAAAATTGAAATTTTATAATCTTTAAAGTGTATTTCTAATATGACCTCTTACACCATTGGCCAATTTTGGTTGGACCCGACGACTGCGACACAAAGTTCCATATTTCGATTTTTTAGTTTACTGGAACAAAAACTACTAAACTAAACTACTTCTTGGACATAGAAAATCATATGAAATATTTCTCTTTGCTAACCGTCTTTGAACTAGCACCAAAATACATTTAATAAAAGCTTCTTAACGACCTAAAAAACATCTGATATACTTTGCATCGATTTTAGAATCTACAAAAGATTTTGAATTGGATTTCTTATAGACAGTTCAATTGATCATCCCAAAACCAATTTTAATCTCATTTTTATATTATTAAAAAATATATTTGAAAAAAAATTCTTGTCTAGAAATGACATCTAAAGAAGTCTAGTCTAGATCAGTGAACAAGCTTTAAATCAGTGCAAGCTTTAACAATGCTTCTAAAACTGACAAAAATGTCTGAACCACTGCGGTTCTGTTTTAACTATATCTGCCCACATCCTCTACAAATACATGCGTTGGTGCCATCGTCTGGACCTTATTTTATGCGAATGATAACACCGTGTGACAGCAATTTTCACACACGAATAAATCAAAATATCCGGAAAACTTCGTTTTCATATTTGCAAATAGCTTTTGAGTTAAAGTATTTGAATCAATTTATGGAATCTTTTGACAGCTTTTTGCCCTGATAGAGATTCTCATCTTTCTTTTGATAATGAGTTAAAGTACTTAAATTATGTTATGTTATCTAAACTACTCCTTGAGATTCTTTTTTAAACTTTATTTAGCCAATAAACGCAAATTGAGCGAACTCACCTCGACTTCTGCCTTAAATTTTGCGAACTCACCTCGACTTCTGCCTTATTTTGAAGTTTGATTTTTTTTATTTTTGACCTAATATTACGTTGTTGTTTTTAATGTAATTTTCAAAAAGAGAAACAATATCGAGGTGGAGAGGGAAATTTTTCTACTCTCCTCACCTTTACATTACATCATGCATAAAAGTACCCATAAATTCTTAAGTAGTTTTCTTTAAAAAATTACCGACTTCTTGAAACATATCCAGCTTAAATATGCAATAACAAACCTGGAATCATTATACACTATTTATCGTATTATAACTTATTAAGTTAACTGATTTTAATTAACTTAATTAGAAGAAGAAAAACATCGGTGATAATTTCGATCATTAACGAAATCTCAGAAACAACAAGTGAAATCCCCGTCATTTCGAGAAACGATATTTTGTGTTATGCATACTTAACATTTCTATTGAACGTGGTGTGCCAAATGCAAGTAAGCAACTTAATAATAATATTGTACAATTTGTTGTAAAATGCGGTTGGCTATGGAATAATTTGAATGCGAGATAAATGTCCGCAGTTGTATAGTAAACCAGAACCGATTTACTATTTCGAATGCACAGAAAGAACATTTTTATCTCTGAATCTTGTGCGAAACCGGTCTACATTTTAATATATTTTTATATTTTGTACTTACCCATATTGTAATTTGGATTAGATGGCAACCTGCGGCGGTGGACAGGCAGGCAGGCGGGCGGGCGGGCGGTCAGGCAGTCAGGTCGGTCAATAAGCGCCTATGAATACGTGACTGGTTCGGATGGGTATAAAATCGAACCAGCTCATCGTTGTTTGTGTTTGAGTTTGAGATTGTGTACTCGTAAACAGAATCCAACACGTTTCCACAATTAAATCTTTTAATAAATTATTAATTAATTTATAAATATTAATCAATCAAACGAGGATAACAGCGTTTAGTTCGACACAGTTGAGAACGTAAAACTGCGTCGTACTAAATTGAACGCAGTCGACACTACATACGAACTTACGACGACGCCGGTGCCTACACCTAGCAAAAAAAAACCTTGCAAGAAATATTCAATTTTCATATGTTAATATCGGAAAAACAAAGTCGCAGGCAATGCAAAAATACAACAACGCAATGTGATTTATTCAATCGATTTGTTATTGTTGTCGTTACTTGCATAACAAAATGTTGAATTGTTGTTTTGTCAGCTAAAGGATTAAGATTCTGGCATGACAAGATGCAGCTTTTAGTTTTCAAATTTGACATTATCTATGTGTACCACATGAGGCTGGCCTCTTGCGAAATATTCGCACCATTTAAATGCTAGAAACTGTTAATTTAACATTATTGGCATGTACAGGCATCGTGTCAATTTTACATTTTTTCATAAAAATCGATTTTTTATTTTGTTAAAATTTCTTGTTTAATTTGAAAACTGTTGCCGATTCTTTTGTGTGTGTGTATTTTGGCGCGGGGCTCCTCTGTTATTTCGCTGTAGTAAACTAATTGATACCTTCGCCCATGCAACTCATAATTACTGCATAAACATTGAACGTACTTACTTACTTATATAAACAATAAAAACAATAACTAATTAAAACAATTTTCATAATTTAAAATGCTACTTAGGAATAGAATACCCAATAAATGCGCCGATCGTGTATAATCAAGTGAGAAAAATATATCACATCCCATCACATCACATCACATCCCGTAAATGCAAAGCATGATAAACAGTGAATAATAGTGCGAAAAAAAAACTTAATAATAGTAGTGAAAAAAAGTGGCCAAATTAAAATATTATCTCGAATTAAATCCACGTTTTAATGCGCCGTTCTCTTTCGCACGCACGCACGCACGCACGCACGCACGCAGAACACACGAGCTCACTCTCTTTGTCCAATACGGCGCGGCGCTGTCATCGACCAATCGAAAAAATCGCTTGAATGGAAACACTGGATTCGTTAAATGAATCTACCATTGTCATTGTTACTTGTTGTTGTTGCTGTTGTTGCTGTTGTTGCTGTTGTTGCTGTAGTTGTTGCTGTTGTTGTTTGCGCCAGCAGATACTCAATGCGGACACTTGATGGTTTTCGAAATTGAATCGGAATAATCCAAAAGGTAACTCTACTCTACACTACTCTACACTAGTCTCCAGCTATTGTTGAACTAATTTAGATATTTCTTATTAAATAAGTTTTATACGTAGATAATTCTTTTATTTTTTTTGTTGTATTTGTTGTACTTTTTGTCGACTATTCTGTTTACGCGTCATCATCCATCATAGCACAAAAATGTCCGCCCTGATCCGGCGCTGACAGCTTTAATGAGGGTCGGCTCTTCGCTGTAGTCGTCAGTTGCTCTTTTTTATATTTTATACTTTAAATTTTTTTAATGTGAAGGACATTTTAATTACAGCATTTTACGCTCGGACTCGGATCAAGTACAAGTACACATTGTTAAATGCAAACACGGTAAACGGTAGACGGTCGCAAACGTGTGTAAGTTGCGATTACTGTGATACGTTGTTACGTTGTTGTGATAAATTCATGTCCGCTAAGTTGTTGTTATCTTTTCGTTTTTTTTTTTTTTCGTTTCTTTTTGGTAAATATTTTGCATCATTTATCATATTTGTATAAAAATGTTGTTTTAAATAAATTGTTTTCGGGGCCTCGCAACTCGTGCCGCGGCTTACACAAAGTTGCATCTCATCGAATTACAAAGACGCAGACGCATCTTGCTGGTGATTCTACCGAGACATCAATTAAAGGTCGCTTCGCTTTTAGCTGGAATTACTTTTTGTTAAATATCATCGAAATATAAATAATTTTGGTTGCGCTCTGAAGGTGAATAATGACTGACCACTCCTCAAATGTCTAATTTGCTAATTTGCTCATTGTCTTCAATTACAAGTTGCATTTTTTTTGAAAGCTATCAACATATACAATATATATAAAAGTAATTATGGTCAAACGATTCAACTTCCTGCTTTTTTGGCTTGATATCTTTTTTGGTAAATCCACACAAGATATAATTTCAGGCCAAATGCATTATCCTAGACGTCAAACTTGAATCGACCACATTCCAAAAAAAATTATTTAAGTTTCATTGTTAAGTCTTTTGCCGAAACTTAAAATAGGATCTCTTTTTCAGCTAGTAATCCAAAAAACTTCATTTGCAATAACGACATTGTGGGAAGTGAATATTGCTTTTGGTCGATTTTATACTGACCACAACTGACAAAATATTTCTTTGTAAAATCCAATGCTGCTCAAACTTTACTAAAACCGACCCGGTGGACGTGGGCGAAAGTTTTTAAGATTTTAATATATAGTACGAGGGTGGTCCGATAGGTACTTAGTCTTACCTACCGATGGAGGCCTACTTTGAAGACCTTGAAAAAAGTATTTTTCAGACAGGTTAAAAAAGTTTGAGCATCGCTGGGTCAAGTGTATCGAGTCAAAAGGAGACTATGTCGAGAAATAAATAGCCACTTTCAAAAAAAGATCGTTTTTCTTTTGTAGGCTAAGTACCATCTCGGACCACCCTCGTATAATATAAATTTTTCAATATTTTAGTAAGCAAAAATGTTTAATTGTGAATGACGTCGGAGCAAAATTTAGGTACTTCCTGACATCGCTAACCTCGCGGATATATTTATGAGCATGTCTCTCAGATGTCACTCGTGTTCAAAAAGAATTTGATAGATTTATAATTTGAAAAGAAAAAGAAATGTTTTGCAATATGCAAAAATTCTCATATTTGCATTTTTCTAATCTTTTATCTATTCCCTCAAATATTTGCCTTAGAGTCTCAGAACCCAGGCAGATGCCTATCCTCTTGTTTTTTCGACAAAACAAATTCGACTGATAAAAAACGACAAATTCGTGAATATGTATTTTAAATCATGTGGATGAAGTGTTTTTACGTAGTTTTTACTTTTCTGCTGTTGTTGTTGTTGCTTTTTCTTAAATTAAGTTTGTTGGTTTTATGCGATAAAAACTTGTTTGTCCAAATTTAATCTTAGATAAATTGTTAAGGAAAGATTTTGCTCTGTTGATATTTTTACCAGTTTTGTACCAGTTTAATTGTACCTAACTAAATATTAAAATTTATTTTAATTTAAGGCACCATGGAGAAGAAAGATACTACACATACAATAGATCCAGTTACATATGGACACATTTAATAATTTTCATGATCATGGCCTACAAATGGTCTGCTCAAACTGAAACGCAATTTTGCAATTATCAAAAGTGAAAATTTTCAACTAAAAATTATTTCAGAATAAATTCGTCTAAGAAAAAAAAATTGTTTATGAAAACCTTTTTATGAAAATGTCGTATTATAGAATTATTTTTACAAAGTTTAAAAATTAGAAATGAGAACGCAAATTGAGCGAATTCACCTCGGCGTCTGCCTTATTTTGGCACTGTCGAAATAGGCAGCCAAACACCAAACCTTATCTCAAACGAGTATGCTTTAGCCATGGTACTTAGCCAAAAAAAGAAAAACGAAAATTTTGGAATAGTGTTTTTTTTTCTCAACGTAGTCTCGATAATCTTAATCCAGTGATGCTCCAACTTTTTTAAAAATACGTTTTATCGATTTCTGCAAATTAGGCCTCCATCAGGTGGTAAGGCTAAGTACCTATCGGACCTCCCTCGTACATAAAAAAGTAAACAAATTTTGGTTCATTTTTATTTATGCTTGTCTTTTGAAATAAGAAAGATCATTTCCATGGAAGAGAGAATTTGGATATTAATTTTTTCCAAAGAGCATGCAAAATGCTAAGCGCAAAGGTTCATTCTTGGAAAATATGACGCGAACTTAATTTTTTTTTAGTTTTTCTTGTTTTTATGTACACAAATAATTTATATTTATGATTAATTTGTTGTATACGAGTATAGCGAAAGTGGCAAATTGTCAAATGACCAACAACAAGTGACATTGTTGTTATATGTATGTATCTGAATCTGTGGTGGTTACTACGGATACTTCAAACATCATCATCAATTAAAACTCGTTCGATCTAGTTTGGTACAGTATAATCGATAACCGATTTCTGTGTATATACACGCTGACGTTAATTATTATTATCATTGCTCTTTTTTCTTCATTTAATTCATGGAACATTTTGGATCAGTTGAACTGTAAATACACTCGAAAAAATTCTATCGTTTCATGTCATGTGTCGAACGTTTTCGTCTAATATTGTCAAATCATTTTATGAGCTTGCTTTATTTTTAAACCATACTAAATGGTTTTTTTTTTATCTAAAAGTAAATTTAAACACATTTCTTAAACGCATAAAAACTGACGTACGTTAGCGGTATCTTATGGTTTTTTTCATATACCGTTCTTCTGGGTATTTAATTAGATAAACGTTTTTTATTTCGGCCACTAAAAGCATGTCGAAAACGTGTATTGCGTGGTAGGTTTTCTTTTTTCTTTTTTCTTTTTTAAAGTTATTTCATATAAGCGTATTTCAATTTTATGGCTTGATAATACATATTCAGATCTTACATTTTGGAGGATTTTAAGAGTTTGAGAGTAAAATTATGTCCACAGTAGAAAGTTCAAAGCAATTGACGTCATTGAGACATGCGAACGAACGTCTTGAATTCGTTCCAATTTTATTATTCTATTTATTATAGTGTGACTCTCTCGGTTCTCAAACATCTGATACATATGTATATTCAAGTATTGAAACATTTTCGAACTTTTGTTTTAAAATATTTCGAAATAAATTAATATTTAAGCAATATTTTTAGATTGTTTTTCTTTTGCATAGCAACGTATATAAATAAGGAAGTAGTAACAAATAAATGTCGAGCAAATTTGTATTCGTTTTCTAAAATAATCATTATTCACATTTACCCTTAAACACCGACTTGAGATCAAATTCGAAAGAATAATCTCTGATATTAAAGTAAACTTTTTGTATTTTTCATTGTTCATCGCATCCTAGAATCATTTCTCAAAGACCGTCTTTTTCGAGTCAAACTTTAGCATCCCGGTTTGAGTATCCCGTACTTGGGCCACTTGAGTACTTAACTTTTGGTGATGGCAAAACGATTCTAAGCACCTATCGTAAAATATAAAATAATATACATATATACAATATTTATCGATATAAAAACCAAAAATTAATTCATTTACAAAAAAAAAGTATTTAATGGTAAATATTTAAAAAAAATTTTTTTTCAAAATTCTGTCCTTTATAACTTTAAAAGTTGGCCACCAAAATCCTCTTCCACCTGCTAGAGCAAATGACACTTTGAACGTATTTTTATTTGAACTCCTAACACTAGAACAACGAGATTTGCTAATTATTAGTTGTATATTAGCACTTAGGACACTTTTATTTGGATTAATAGATTTATACCAATCAATATTTTGCCGTGTACTTTTTATTGATCGTTAACGATGACGATGAGCGGAGGGAGAAATGATTCATTATTAAATATGAGCGAAGGAGAAATCGACTGAAAATACAAAAAAAAAAGAGCTGAAACTGTATTGAGAGAGAAAGAGGCCCATGAGTGAGTGCTAAAAATACACATAAAAAATAAACATAAACAAAATACAAAAACAAAAACTACCCTTGGTGATAAAGCAAAAACAAAATACAAACAATCGATTGATCACTAATTGTGATTCCACTTTCGATTATCGATTTCAAATACAACTAAAAATAGTTTTAACTGGAAATTTAAACAATTCAACAATTTTGAATGGATCTTCTGGTATTTGTATTTAATTTGCGTTTTTATCTTATCACGCCAAGCATGAAGAAAAACAACAACAAATTGCCCGCATCTCAGGTGGAATAAGAAGCTTATCGCATAAAATCTGACGTCTTCTTAAATCAGGTGCAAATATTAACTGAATTGCAAAATGAAAAATTAACTTATTAACTTAATAAAAAAAAGGGAAAAATCACAAAGTATTTAAACATTTTTTGTAGTTGTTTTTTTTTTTGTTTCCATAAAATTTATAATGTTGAATTACGTAGATGGATGTACGAATGAGTGTCCAACACATACACGGCGTGTGTCTTGAGAGACAGAGACATGTACGCAAATTGATATACATTGGCTTTCATATATGCATACATATGTGTATCGGCCATTCGAACAACTAGGAAAGACGTACGTATGTATTAAATGCGATAAAGAATAAAACTGCGAATTCATCAAATTTAAGACATAACAAATTTAATGCCAGCTACAAAAATGGCGGATACAAACATAAAATTTCATTTGGGTGATGGTAGCTTTTAAAAAAACAACAACAATTAGACAAAGTAGCTAGCAGACCAGACAGCTATTTCGGAACTTTCTTAAACTTACTTTATGTTTGACTCAACTGAGAATTGTAGAGAACAAAAAATCAAAGAAAAATAACTTATGTTAAAATTGCACAAAGGCATAAAATTATTAATATTATTATATATATTTTTTTTAAATCTAATTTTTTATTTTCAAAATATTTTTGAATGGCCGAAACATTCGCAATGTTGTTCTCGTGGTGTTTTGTGTTGTTGCTGTCATAAGGATCACTCCCAGCCTCTGAGCTTATCGCAACAACAACAATAACAGCAAGCAAAAAACGAACACAAAAAAAACAACGAAACTTAAATAATAACAACCGCATACCAACAACAACAACAACAATTGTAGGCGATCGACCGTAGACGCTCTCAATATATAAACCCGTAAGATGCCACAACTGGGACTCATTGTCAAACGGTTTTTGGAGCTGTAAGAGCTCAGAAGCCATTTTTCTTCTCCGTGTGAATTTTTTTCTTCATTTCATTTTGACGCACCGCAAATTTTGCTCTGCTGAGTTCTTCTACGCAAGTAAATTTTTCCTCTTCTTCGATACCAGTCCGGAGCGTTCGTAGGTTTGCGAGAGTGACGCCAGTGCAACATAGCCGAAAGTAACGAGCAAAATACAAACAAACAAACAAACAAACAAACGAACAAAAAAAACGTGTTAAGAGGTTAGTAAAATTTCAAGCAAGCACTTAAATTTACAGTGTCATAGTACGGTGTGGGTAAATATGATTTGAAGGCAGTGTAAAATGTTAAAGTGTCCTTTTTGTATCTGTAAGATCAAATGTATAATGCACAGTAAACAATTACAGTGCAATTGACAGTTCTTTGACTGTAGTATTCTGTGTGTGGTGAAATACCGTACGAAAACAGTTTTTGTTGTTAACGTGAAATCGTGCCTTTTCGCAATTACGTTCATTCGATTGAACTGCGAAAATACTACAGTTATTAATTCTTAAATTACATAAGTAATTCGAGTTATTTAATGTCCGGCCCCCTACAAAAAAAAAACCAAAACGAAAACAAAAACAAAAAAATTCCTGCATAAATTTCGTACTTCAACATTTCGAATGTTAATTTTATACACTTCTCGATGTTGTTGTTGAAATGAATTTGTTAAAAAAAAGATGTAAATTGTCACAATCGGAATTTTGCGAGAACTTTCATTCATTTTTGCTCATTTGCAATTTGTAATTTTAATAATTATTTTTAAAAGAACACTTGAAGTATTGAATTCCGTATCGAAAGGAACGAAAGACTGTAAAACACGTTCGTGAAATGGTTTTGCGTTGAGCGTTAGCTCTGCTTATGCTGATGAGATATGCATAAAAAGGTTATTTCTGATTCAGTTTTGATTAATTCAAACAGTTGTTTTTCATATATTATATAATTTTATTTCTTTATTATTTAGTTTTGAATTTAAATAATTTATTTATTTGTTTTCTTGTGTTGTTTTGAAAAAAGTCTGGTGAAATTTTTCAAAGTTCAATCGTTAATTTTTTTTGTCTTTCAACAACTTAGCAACAGTTTTTCTAAAGCTAGAAAATGATTGCATTATTCCATAACGAGTAATGTTAAAATACTGTTTTTCTTTTTAGAATATTTAGGCTCTAAAATAGTTTGGTAAATAAAATAAGAGAGAGAAAAAGAAAGGAGAGAACATTTTTCATATTCCATTTACAAAATTATTTTGGAGGGTGTACTTTGGAAGACATTTCGATCAGCAAAATAGTAATTTAACTCATGGTGTAATGTCCCTCTCCACCTCAAAATTGTTTCTCTCTCTGAAAGTTTAAATTTTTTTTACAAAAAAATTAGTGACTAAAAACGTAGTTTGCTGTCAAAAATCAAGAAAAAACAGGCATAACTCGAGGTGAGTTCGCTCAGTTTCCGTTCTCATTTCTACTTACCTAATCTTATGATTCAACCATGATTTAACCAAAATTCGTTTATGAATAAGAGGATTAATTTTGAAAAACATTTTTTTAATTTATTTCGATTCTACTATTTTGAAAATGGCATATTTCAAAAATTTCACAAAATTACTATTGAAAATCTTAGCAACAACATTCAACAACAAAATCAAAGAGCCAAAATGTTCGATTTCGACTGGAATTTCCCATTAGTCGTTTAGCTAATTGTGTACCTTATCCGCAATTAGTATACTAGAATCTAGAGCACCAATCTAGAGTCTACTTTGGTATTTGATGCTTTTAGATTTAAATTTATTCTGCAGGTAACCATTCAATTATTTATTAATCATGAATTTTCTATTTTAATTGACTAGAAAATACACTTGAAATACGCTTTCAAAATACATACATACAACATAGGAAATACTGCTTTTCAGATGACTAATCTTTGTAATGTTGAACTATTTTTGAACTATTTTTCGAGTGTAATATCTGTGTATACTATGGAGCATAACTGTGGAGCATCAAACAGTAATTGTTAAGCTAATAAATATTTTGTTCGTTTGGTAGAAATCGTAATTATCTTGTCAAAAACAGTTTTTGTAGTTATACACCAGTAACGATGTAAATATTTGTACGCTGTTAAACAGTGAAATGTCAGCCAGTTGACAGTTTCACATGAGAATGTTTACAAAATCGAAATTTGTGAAGTTTTAACAGACTTTACCGTTAACATAAAAGCACAATCGAAATTTCGGTAATTGTTTAAAACGAACAAACAAATAATTTATATTCAATAAAAGTCATATACAAAAAAAAATCATAAATATTAAACTAGCATTCAATTAAGGCTTAAAACATAACAACAACAACAAAAAGTACACTACTAATAAGCAAAAATATCGATTTCACAAAAAAAAGTTTTCACGCTTAAGAAAAAGTTCCCCGACCAAATGAAACTCGTTTAAAATTTTTGGTTATTTTTTATGGTTTTTTAAATTGGCATAAACTGATTTTTACAATATTTCGAAATTAATTAAGCCAATACAAAAAAGGGTAAAAGAGAGAGGAAGAGAAAGAGAGAGAGATTATCGTTTAGCCGTTTTGTCATATTTTTCATATCATTACTTAAATCGCTTAATTAACATGATTTAGCAAAAAGCCAAATATACATATTTACACATTGATATGTATGAATGTATGTATGTATAAATGTATATTGAACTGCATAATTAGTAAGTCTCTTTGTTGATGTTCAATCACAACAATATTGCTTTTGTTTAAACAAAAATCAATTCAAAAAAAAAATAAAAACTAAGCAAAATAATTAAAAATCCGAATAATGAAGAAAACAAAAAAAAAAAAGGAGGGGCTGCATCAGTCGTCACTGAGTTCTTACAAAAGTGCGACTTTTTTGTGAACATCTTTACAGACAATTTTATTAGCGTTAAGCCGTTTTTGTTGTTGTTGTATTTTTTAAGCCAACAACAAACAGCTGTGATCTTGAAGTGCTAAAATCGCTTAAATAAAGTTCATTGATTTGATTGAAATTTCAAAACGTGTGGAATGCAATTTTTGTGAAATAAAAAAATTTTTTTTAATAAATAAGTAAATAAATAAAAGGAATGCCTCAAACGTTTCAGCTGAAGTCGAAAGAAAAAAATATGAAATTCACCTTTTAATGAGCATTCAATGGCAGCGCTGCCTGTAATAGGTCACTGTACCTTGACTAGTTGAACTGAATTGTCTGTGGACTGAATACTCGAAAAACCTAATTAATATCGGCAAGCTTAATGTCAACTTAAACTTCGTACTTAACTCCTTTTGGATATTCACTGATATTCCAATAGCTTAAAAGATATTCAATCAACGCTTGGTTTCCCAAAAACGAATCAACTGCGCTTGAAAGTTGACTTTCTGCAAAGTTGCATCCCAGATAAAACTCAACGCAGCCTTGCAAAATAGCTCACCAACGACTCTCTCAGTCGCGCCGCTCAACAATGTTAAATGAACTGAGCGAGCGAGCGAGTCGATTGCGAGCTATTTGCAAGAATTTCTTAACTAGAAAAATGCATTTATGCAAAAATTCAAGCTCGCACTTGCGATATCAGAAAAACGCTTTGAAAAGATTCGAGCATGTCTACTTCAGCTTATCGCTTTGTTGTTTGCTTAACCATTTTTTTTTTAATTTTTAATAATTTTTTTTGCATTTTTTTTTCAATAAAAGCCCTCAAAAGTGATAAAAGCATATTTAAAGATTTCATTTCGGACGCCCAAGCACGCACGCACGATCGCACGCACGCACGCTCGCACATGCGCGAAATAAACTAGAACAATGTTGTTGTTTTTTTGTTCGACACACAGTAGATATTTAACTGTCATATTCAGATACGACAGTGAGTGCGCACAGTACTTTATTTATTTATTTAAAATTGTGTAGAAAAAGCAAATTTTGTTAGGGTATTTTTACTGCACTTTTTTCAATAAATACTTTTTACCATTGTCCATGGTTGAATAACAAGGAAAGAGAAAATATAAGTGAGAACGCAAATTGAGCGAACTCACCTCGACTTCTGCCTTATTTTTTATCTCTCGTAATTTTTTTGTTTTTGTCTATGTTCAAGTACTGTGATCTGATTAAGCTTCTTCTCATTAATGTTATTATTGTTGTTGTTGTTGTTGTTGTTGTTATTATTGCTGTTGTTGTAGTCGTTGATGCGTACTTATCCATCAAACCGCTAGATGCTGATTATTTGTATCTCGCCGATACTTTACTTCATATCGTTCGTTTCCATTTGATGCCGTCGTTCAGTTCCGGAACGTTTCATGCCGTGTTTCGATTTCGCGCTAATTTCGTTTGCGATTTGCGATTTACGATCTGCGAGTGAGAGCGTTTAAGTTTAAGCGTTTAAGCCAGCGTTCCGGACTTCAGATACTTTTTGGTGTTTGGCGCGTAAAAACGTATTTTTCAAGCGAGCGAGAAATTTCTTTTATATTGTTTATTATTTTCTTTCTACTATTATTATTCGCTTTGTATATTTTTTTTTTGTTTAAAGAAAAACAAAGAAAAAAAGGAAAATAAATTTTTGTATTTTTACGAGTTTATGTTTCGGTTTCTGATATTTTGAGTGCGCGGCGGAGGCTTTTTTTTTGTTCGTTTGTGTATTTAAATGATTTTTTTTGAAACGAATTTTCGAATTTAAAAGTTAAAAAACGATTTCGGTTCGAAAGTGCGCGCGGCGAATTTAATGATTTCGTTTAAAAACAACAACAACAAAAACCACAACAACAGCAACAGTATTCAGCAACATTTTGATGATTTTTCAAAAACATCGCGTAGAACTAAAAAATTCGAAATCACTTCGACATACGAGAATATTAAGAAAATTTTAAATTAAAAAAATTAAATTTGTTAATTAAAAAAAATATATCAATTACATACTAACCAACATATACATACAAATATACACGAGACCAAATTCTATATAAAACTTTATATATACCAATAATCGATAAAAAAAAGATAAAACAAGAAAAGAGCAGAAAAAAGTGCATAAAATAATATTTTAGCACTTGGTTCTTTTTATTTATTTTTTTGAAAACCAACGAATTGTGATAATAATTTTTAAATACTAATTTTTAAATAAAAGGTAATTGTTCGCATTTCGTATTTATTTATTTATTTACTTTACTTTAATTTAAAATTTTTTTTTTGTTTGTTCATTAATAAATAAAAAACTGCAAATTGCAAAATTTTGTCGTATTTTATTTAAATTATTTTTAATTGTTTTAATTTAAAAACTCGTTGCAGTCAGCGGTTACTTTTGAAAAACAAGAATTCTGAGATAACTTAATTAAAATCATTCGATTTTAACAAATTCGTTCGATTTCGATTGTAAGGGGGAGTGTGGGGAGGGGTCCATTAGAACCTAATGCATTGTACCTATACCCTCAGCTGGATGCAAACTTACTAGTTATCAGTTAATTAACTCGAGTTAAATTTCTGCCGTTAATTCAAGTTCGTTAAATATAAAACGACAAATGTAAAAAGTAAAATCGATAACAAAAAAGGGAAAAAAAAACGAATTGGATTTGGACAAATCGAATGATTCACTGACAGATTCCGACTTCTGACGGGATGTAAATAAATAAAATTAAATTAACTCAATCACAAATTTAACGACATTTAGAATTTCGATTAACCTTGCTTAAAAACTTTTTTCGAGTTTTTGGAAAATATTCTTCTTTGTTTTTTTTTATAGAAATTTTAACTTGTACGTTAACTTTTCAACGAGATTAACGCAATTTACTTAACGAAGTTAAGTTTTTGATTAACTTTTCTCGGATTAACGCAGTTAAATTCTAAATTAACGATGTCCACCTAAGCCTATACTCTATCAATTTGCTAACTTTAGATAGTAACTAAATTTAAAACGGAAGCGTTAAGTAAGCGCAAAGTCAGCTAAAAATAAACAACACAAATTATTAATAAAAAACTTAGTTTATATTTAAATTTTGTACTTTTTAATGCACAACAAAAAAAAACCTTTTTGTTCTATGCAAAATTTAAATGTTCTAATTATATTGCTAACATTTTGTTTGTTTTTGTTTTTGTTTGTGTTTTTGCATCTTTTTTGCATCTAACCGCGTTCATTTGCATTCAACAAAAACATTTAATTTGTGACATGAAAGAACAAACAAACAACAAAAACAATTTGAACAAAAGATCTTCTTTTTTTTTTTTTTGTAACCTAAATTTCAAATTGAATACATTTGCATTAATGACGTTTATTTGTACGTTAACATGTGCTAAACTCAAACACAACAAAAAATTGTTTAAAAAAAAGTATCTATAAAAATTAATGATTTTTGTTTAGGTAAAAAAGAATCCTTAGCTACATTTGAAAAAGTTTAAAAAAAAATTTTTAATTAAAATCGATAAAATTGTTTCAAAACGTCACTAAATTTGATTTTTTTTAGTACCAAGAAGAAATTAGTACAAATTTTAGCAATTCTTTTCGTTTTAAATTAAAGAGCTTTCAATGCAAAAGCGATAAAATAATTTCGGATAAAAATGACTGTACTGTACTTATTAAGTCAAGGACATTCTCCTCCACAGATTCTTATAATTAGAATTCTTAAAAGTCGTCTATTAAGTTTTTAGAACGGAAAATGTCGAATCAGCATTGAGTAAAAGTCTTCCAAAAGAGTTATTCTTCAAGCTTAAAAGCTCCTTGATGTGAATCAATACTTACTTTGAATTCGAACTATTTTCAATCACTTTTCGAATTTTCAAATAGCAACAATTCAATTAAATGACTTCATCGATTGTTTAAGTCTTATTCAGTTTTATTCGGATCAGTTTTATTCGGATCAGTTTTATTCGGATCAGTTTTATTCGAGGCTCAGTTTTATTCGTAATTAGATTTTTGTGTTTTCCTTTCTCTCAATAGAGTTCTTATAGATGTATCGGATCGGTTTTTTTTAATACAACAGAAAAGTCCAGTTCGCACTGGATACTCTCTCGCTCTGGTTAGAACCAGTTCAAGCTGGAAACTTTTAAAGGCGACTTTAAAGGCCTTAGTATTAGTTGAAAATCAATTAAAGTCGAGGTTCTCAAAAGAATTTAATAAGTTAACTTAGATGCATAAATTTGTTTTTCCTTTTACGAGTTTTCCAAGCAATATTTTGTTGTTTTGTTTGAGCCCAATTATGAGTTATCACGTTGTTCTTCTAACCAAACAAAATACTCTTAAAGCAAAAAGTTCCGTGGATGATCGAAGAAAATATTTAACTGACGCTCATGTTAAAATGAACGAATATGACAAATAACTTTAGTCATTTTCAAGGAAATTTCACTGCCAAGTAGTCAAGCTCATAAAATATTTGTATATATGTAGCATAAATTGACTTTGAAAACTTTTTTAATTGCTTGTTTTTGATGCTTACTGATATTTCGTATAGTCTTTTATATCTACCACGCCTTCTAATGGGCGTTTCAACTTAATATACACTACGATGATGTTAGTTACAAAAATACTCGAGCTCGATTGGCTTCCAACCAAATGACTTTGTTGGATAATTGCAAAACACTTTGCTCCGCTTGACATCTAAGAACATTTTTAATGTCCAAAACTTTTAGCCGACAAATTGTACATTAACAAATGAAGTACTCAATGCTACCCTACGTAGTGTACTTTTATTTGTTTATGCCCAATGCGAACCATGCCTGGATGACGAAAAAGAATGCTTAATTAAAATTCGGCTTACTGAAAGGGGTAATGAGAATTTCGTTTGAACTGGCTGGACGCGCTGAAGATTAAACCCAGTCCAGCGGCGAAGGGTGCAGTGGCGGGCTTTTTGGAACGTTTTGTGCAATGTCTTTGGTCAGTTCGGTATCGCCGCAAATTAGAATTAATTAAAATGAAATTCTTATTTATTTATTTTATTTCGGTTTAAGTAGGTTTCGTTTGTTTGTTTGTTTGTTTGTTTGTTTGTTTGTTTGTTTGTTTCCGAACTAATTAATCGGAATATAAATTTAGACATTTTTTTCACGTCCACTCAATTGACTGACTGACAGCAATATTGGGTCACATTGTTAGTTAAATTAATTTATTTATTTGTTGCTGTTTTGTTTGCGCCTGCGCGTCCCGCCACAGTCGTCGTCGACATCATCCGGCCGGCCGTCCAGCCGGCCGTCCGTCTGATCTGTTTGTATGTGTCCGACTGCCATTGAGCTTGACACGTTGTCCACTTTGAAGGAAAGCAGGAACTTTTCGCTTTTTTGCAGTTTTTAAGTCCAAACTTGGGCATGCTTAAGGCTACCAACCGTACGAATTTTTGCTTTCCAGTCGGACTTTCAATGCATCTTCTCACATGATTTTTGATATGTTTTTCATATTAATTTTGACATTTAAAAATGTAAAATAGGCGAAAATTGGAAAACTCGAAGGAATAACACGAGTAAATGGAAAACTGTGACAAAAGTCGGTTAATTTAAAGCAAGCAAGCAAATCGATTTTGAATTGTCTTCGAAAACTTTAGAGCTGGTCGCCTTAGGCGTACCGTACTTTTCTACGCATCGAGCTATGCGACGATTTATGAGATACATAATATCAGATTTATAACATGTATTTATTTATTCGCGCGATTCGCAGATTCAAAACAAAAACAAAAACACAAACAAACAAACAAAAACAAACAAACAGTAAATTGGAAACTGCTTAACATGCGCATAATTAGCGCGTTTTTTATTACTGCTTTTTTTAATGTAAATTTTTTCATTTTCATTTTCATTTTTTTTTCACCTTATTTTCTTATTCTAAAATGAAGCTGATTGCATTTTTTGCATATTTGCGAGCGATTTGCGAAGCGAACGCGTGTTCGTAATTCTTTTCTATAATGCTAATGCATATATTTAGATTTCGAGTTAGCCAGCAGCCAGTTAGTAAGATGTGAACAAATGGCGAGGAAGAAAAGAAGACATTTTCATTTCTGTATGTAAATATTAAAAGTACACATTCGAGATGACGTCGCGGAAGGTGTTTTCTTAATTTGTTTTTGTTGTTGTTTTTATTTTTCTCTAGCGTGTAGTTTTCAATTTAAATAAAATTACTTTTGGTTAGTTCGTGAAAGTGGTAAACAATAAATTTTACACACTAGGAAATGAGTAACAAATCAAAACAGTAAAATTTAATATTTTGGATAAGTTATCAGTGAGCGAAAGAAGACGTAAAATTGCGGTTTAGAAGGTCTTCTTTTGGAAGAGGTAGACCTAAATTGTTTCGATTCGTTTCCTCTTAAAGACTTTCTTCGTCCAGAGCTTTAAGCAGTGCATCTAGAACCTCTTGAACGTTTCCAAATTGCTGCCTAGGCTTATTTCCGATTAAAGATTTAATATTTGCCCACATTTTGTTTAAGTTTACACTTTTTCAAACGCTTTTCATAGCTCCTTAAATATTGGCTACTAAATGGTGTTTTTTTTTCAATAATTCACCTGACAAAGTTTTCTACTAAGTAATTTCTTAACTTTGTACTTTAAAATGGAAAAGGTGTACCTTGCAATTTATTTACATTTATAATTAATAATTGGCACAATTAAATGTAAAAAAGGGCTTAATAGTTGCACAATTTACACCCAAAGAAAAAGAGTACATAAATTAAAAATAATAATAAAAGATTTATAATCAAATGAAAATTCTTAGAAGCTTTTGCTTAGGATGGCACTCAATGGCAAAAAAAAACTACACACCATAAAAGTGTAAAACTACACAAATTCAAATTACGAACAATTTCCATATTAATGGAAATTATGCTTGGGTTTATAGTCTGATAGAATGCAATTAATTCGCACGCTCATAATTAACGGAAAACTCTATTTAATTAATTTATAAAATATTTATGTTTATTGAAGTTACATGTAAATTTACATTTTTTCAATTTACATTTACATTCGTCTTAACAATACGCTGTAATCGTGTAGTTTAATACATTTTTTTAGAAAGTATAATTTGCGCAATTAGTTCAGTTGTACATTGAGACTTTTTTAAGTGAACACGAGTTCGAGTCCTGCAGAGAACAAAATAAAATTAAACGACTGAGATTTAACGATGCTGATGGTGTAATAAATTTATGGTGAATAGAAAAGAAAAATGTGCCTCTCCACCTCGATATTGTTTCTCTCATTGAAAATTAAATTAACTGAAAACAACAACGTAGTTTGTTGTCAAAAGTTAAAAAAAAACAAGCTTCAAAATGCGGCAGAAAAATAAGACAGAAGTCGAGGTGAGTTCGCTCAATTTGCGTTCTCATTTCTACTTACCTAACCTTATTATTCAACTATCGACCATGGCTTAAATTTGTTGTTAAACAAATATTGACCAGTTTTACTGATAACAAATTAACAAATACAAATTAAATATTAATACTAACATTTTCCCCTTTTACTTTTTGTAACCTATTTTCTGAGTAAGTTAGTGTAATTATTTTTTTTAAATATTTTTAATTGAAGTCTCAAATTGTCGCAATTTGTGAAAAATTGTAAAGCAGAGAGACGCCATCCACCATCAAAACTAGAACAAAATCCAACAGCTGCACAAATCTCGAGAGCAAGAATTCGATTTTAATTGTTTAATAACTTTCTTCAATATTGTTTGCTATTATTTTCGATTTGTTTTTGTTTTTTTTTTGTGTGTAGTTTATAAATAATTTATACAATTTAGGCGGCGAAAATTCCACACAGACTTAATCGAGCTTCCGTCGACAAGTGTCGTAATCAGAACTAGTTTAATTATTATTTTCTTAATAATAATTACCATTATTAAAAAGAATAACAACAACAAAAACAAAAACAACAACAACCGAAATTGTTGTTATTCTTCAATTCGTCTTAATTGTCACGTGCGAAAATTGATTTAGAATTGTTGAAATGGCGTGTTTCGCCTGATCAAACAACAAATACAAACAATATTGTATCTCTCCATTAATTGAAAATATCTTCACTAGTTCTGCAGCTATTTTCATCTTAGCAAACATTTTATTTGAAGTGTACTCGTACGAGTAAGGAAGGATTCCAATTAACAAATTCCTTGCATACTTTTTGGCGCTCTCAGAATTTATGTGATTTTAGTTTTATGGTTTGGCTTACTTGTTCGTGGTTTTGTATTTGGATTTGACCACAAATGATGCTCCAGATTAAAGTTGAATGTTAAAGTTGGAATGTTAGATCGCTGAATAATTGCGAATACCCAAACTTAAGGGTTATTTTACCAAACGATTACCAATTACTTGAAAAGTAATACAAAAATCGAAAACCTAAGCTGCAAATTAAGCGTTTTAACGATCGAACTGGCAGCAGTCTAGGTCGCACCCAGTTCCATTCATATAAAATTATTTGTTTACTTTTTTCTTTCTTTGTTTCTTATTTTATTTTATTTTATTAAATATGCTAATTACGGCAACTTTTTTAAATTCAATTACTTTTAGACTGGAACGTTTGTTTTACTCAACTTGCGAATAAATCAAAAAAGTGTTGAAATTTTATCGCTCATGCTAATTCAAGACAGTAAAAAAATAAATTAACATAAAACTTCGATTTGCACTGAAAGCTTCAATTATAGAATTTAATTTAATATGTTTTAAGTGATCTCTCAATTTAAGCGATTTAAGATTATTTATTTCTAATACCCGTACTAATATTTTTCTTTATGAATATTTTTTCCATTTTCTTGCAGATCGTTAAAGTTAACCACTTCGAATCTAAGCCAAGCAACTATTTTCTCTTACCTTAAACAGTAAAGCAAATAGCAAAGCCGAGATTCCAATCGACTACTCCAGCTTTATTTGAAATTTCAATTAAGTTTCTTTCGTATTTTCGACTCGACTCAAGCGAGCACGGTACAAAAACAAAAACCGAACTCATAGAATGGTAGAAGGTGATTCGCATAAAAATAAAAGTGATTGTAAGTATTCGAAATTCCATATGAAAAGTGTAATCGAAATTTAAAACCAAAAAACCCAAAAATATAAAAGAATATTCGATGTTCGAAATTTCGAAGTTATTGTTCAAATTTCAAATTCGTTGAGTTTATAAATTTAAAGCAAAAAACTCTTTTCACTCTTTTGTTTTAGCCTGTAATGTAGAGGTTGGCCTACAACCAAGTTACACAATCAGCGCTAACAACTCGATCGACAACCGTTCGATACTGCAGCCCTACTCGTTGGGCACAGGCAACGCCAAGGATCCGGAATATCAGTTTGCGGCCGTTAATGAGGCATACGAGACCGATCACCACAGCAACACTGGCAACAACAAGAATGATTTAGAGAAGGGCAGCACGACTGCCGTCGTTCTTGCCACAAATGGTGGTGGCAATGGCGGCGGCGGCGGTGGTGGTGGCGGTGGCAGTCCGTCCGGCATACGTGCCGGCTTCGAACAGGCCATCGAAATGTGCGGCTATGGCAAATTCCATTATATACTTTTGGCCATTTGTGGCCTGGTCAGCACCAGCGAAGAAATGGATGTCATCTCGATGTCATTCATTTTGCCATCGGCGCAATGCGATCTGAACTTAAATACGACGACCAAGGGTTGGCTCAACTCGATCATCTTTATTGGCATGGTGAGGACATTTTGCTTGATTTTTATTGTTTACCTTTATAACTTTTTATGTCGTTGACGACATGGCATTATATGGAAATATGTGGTTTGTCCGCCACTGCTTAATGTTATGTTTCGGTAAGGCCAATAAATTGTAAACAAAAACGAAACGCAGCTTTCTTGACCGACGTCTACTTCCAAGCGCTTTCTGCACATGTGGCTTAAATGCAAAATTTTTCTGCAAACTAAGTTTAAAGCTTACCTTGGCAAACTTTGTTTATCCAATTTCAGATGGTCGGCGCGTATTTCTGGGGTAGCATTGCCGATTCGATGGGCCGCAAAAAGGTGCTGATTGTGATATCGTTTATGAATGGATTTTGCATTGTTGCATCGTCATTTTCGCAAACCTACGGATGGTTTATGTTCTTTCGTTTTCTAAATGGCGCAGCGTAAGTATTCTTTGGTTTTTTTTATTTTCTTTTCTTTTATCACTTCCAATGCTAATTTAAGACATGCGAATGCAAAGGGGCGTAGTTAAAACTCCGAAATAAATTAAGAATTCAGATACAGAGAGCGGCAGTGAGTTGGGGCTGCACTTGCGACGCCGCTGCTCCGAAAAGCACAATCATCGATTGTTTATCCAACACAACAAAATAACACAGACGAACGCTAATTCAATTAACTGACTGCCACTGGGTAAAAATAGCAACAACAAAAAATGTCAGTCAAAACCCGAAAATATCGTGACTTGAAAAAAATATAAATATATATAGGCGAAGCGACGGAAGACGGGCTCTTGGCACTGCTTGGCAGCTGTGCCCCATTGAAGCGGTGCTAATTAATTACTTAATGTCGAATTGTAATGGAGGTTTCTTTTTTTTTATTACCAACATTTTCTATTTTTTTGGTATAAAAACATAGAATAAATATTATCAATTTTGTGGCCGTGATTAGTCAGCGTTGAAAAAAGCTCATATTAAATTGTAATTTGTGGTTGCTTTGAGCTTTGAATTGCTTTTTTTTTTAATAATGTAACACCCTCAACGATAGGCGGCCTAACACAATTTTTGTCGTTTCACCTTTTTTTCTATTTGTTGTGATAATCCACGCTAATTTGTTAGACATTTTTTTGTGGACATGTTAAATCTGTCTATTATTAAATTGACGATCTGATGTCTGTGGATGGATGAGTCAAGGGGTTTTCATTATTTGCACTTTTTCGGTAGTTAAAGCTTTTGGCCAACACAAAAAGTTTTGAATAAGTGTTTTCGAATTTTCGAATATGCAATAAAGAAAATTTCTAAATCTCCAATCGGCCGGTTATGAAATCCTAAGTGAAACCGGGGAGACGGAATATAATTTAGATAGAATTAATAAAGCTTCAGCTTCATTTCTATTTCTTTTCTTCTCCAGAGTACGTTTTTTTAATTTAGTTTCTATTTTTTGTTTCGCTTTAGCCTTGGCGGCAGTGGACCCGTCATTTGGTCATACTTCGCCGAATTCCAGCCGAAAGCGAAACGCGGCTCCATGTTAAGTTTCATGGCAGCATTCTGGACATTTGGTAATCTCTTTGTGGCCGGCCTTGCCTGGCTTATCATTCCAACGAAGGTTGCGCTTCCAACTACGCTCTTCGTCTATAACTCGTGGCGCATCTTTTTGATGGTCTGCTCGGTGCCCAGCTTCATTGTGGCCTTTTTACTCTTCTATCTGCCCGAATCACCGAAATATCTACTCTCCAAGGGTAAACACGACAAGGCGATGGCCATCTTCCGTGGCATCTTCGTAACGAATACGAAAAAGCCCGCCGAAGCGTATCCAATTACCGAACTGGACATCGATGAGAAGTTCATGCAAGAGCTGAAGGAGAGTCAGGCCTCGATCAAGGGCAAATACAGCAAAATGCTGTCGGGCATGATGGATCACAGTAAGCAGCTCTTCACGTCGCCAATTCTCAAGTTTACAATCGTCTCGATCATTATTAACTTCACCTTCCACATTGGCTACTACGGCCTGATGATGTGGTTCCCCGAGCTATTCAATCGCTTCGATGAGTACACTTCGAAATTTCCCGAGGAGCATGCCGGCGTCTGTACCGTTACCGAATACGTGGTGGGACGCAAGGCGGAAAAGGATGCCGTCTGTACGTCAGACATTCCACAGGCGGTCTTTATGGAATCGCTGATCTCACTGGCGTCCGCCCTGCCCGCCAATTTGATCGCCATCCTCGGTATGGATCTGCTCGGTCGCAAGTTCTTTTTGATTTTTGGCACAATGACCGCCGGCGTCTGTTCGGCGGCCATGTATTTCGTGTTTAGTTCGACGCAGAATTTAATCGTTTCGGCGATATTCAGTGGCGCCATATCCGCAGCGAATGCGGCGCTCGATTGCCTTATTACCGAGGTGTTTCCAACGCATTTACGCGCTACCGGCGTTGCGATTTCAATGGTGGCAGCGCGTATGGGCGGCATCATTGGCAACATTGTGATCGCAACACTGCTGGATCAGTATTGTCCGGCGCCGACATTCATTGTGGCGGCGCTATTGATAGGCGGCGGTCTGATGTGTTTGTTATTGCCGAATACAACGCGCAAGGAGCTCAACTAAAGCGACAGCTACCCACACAACAACAACGACACACACACACACAGGCACAGCAGTAGTTGGCGCAAAAGAGGGCGAGCAGAGCAGGAACAAAAGCAAAAACAACAGCGCAGCATATGTACCACAACGCAACAACCCGTCCGCTCCGTGCCGTCCCGTATCGCACCACACCGTCGCTAACTCGTATGTTTAGGAAAAATGTTTGTAAATTATAGAAATGTTATCAATTAAAGTTACAATAAAATAAAAGTAAATTTAAAAATGTATAAAAACCAAACGAAGAACGCAATTTCCGTTCAAAGTTACTCTTGAATTATTCTTTAAGCGAAAACGAAATTCGGAGTAGACAAAATATGATCCGCCAGCGATGAAATATGCATGAAGGAATTGTTTACAGCATTGAATCCAGAATTAAGATTTGGTCATGGTTGATAGGCTTGCAACCTGCAAAACAAAAGCACTAACAAATGTCTGAATATGGTTTTGGAATAGTTTCCACTTTTAATCTCGCATCTACTTTGAAATTCAATTTGCACGATTTTGAAGTCAACAGAAAAAAAGGAAAAAAAACTGTTTCTACGCCTTGTAAAATAAAGGCCACGTTAGAGCTTCGCCTCTTTAAAAGTAAAATCTGGTCAACGAAATTTGAAACCGATTCATAACAAATTAAATTAAGAACACAAAACGAATTTTATCTTTTCTTAAATAAATTTTCCAACACAGATTTTTGATTTTTTTTAGGATTTATTTGTTTGTTTTTTTTTAGAATTTGATTTTTTTGTTGTTGTGATTTTTGTAATAACTATTTACATGTTTAAAGCATCGAAGACCGTTTAAAGTTAAGTTTTTCAAACAAAAGGAGTTGTGGAGGATTTTTGGAGAGGAAAGGAGTGGCAAAAAGGGAGCAAGAGGGTTACTAGAGACAGTTTGGGCTTGGATGGCTTATTACTCATTATATGTAGGTATGTATATATATTTATATGTATTTAGTATAGTAGGTTCCATTTTGTTCTGTCCAAATTTTGTATTTAGTATTTACTTAAAATTAGGGGCGCAGCAGCTGGGAAATAAAAGTTAACACCATATGTTGTTGTTGTTGTTGGTTGTTGTTGGTATCGGTATTGGTATCTATTAGATTTATATATATATATACTTTTATACTCGTATTATGCAGTTAAAATATGTTGGTTTGTTTTTGAATATTTTTCTTATTTTTTTGTAATTGTTGAATTCTTGGTTTATTTTTTAAAATAGTTACACTAATTTTTTTGTTTTTGCTTTTTTTGTTTCTGTTTTCTGTTAAAAGTTTTCTGTTTTCGCTTTTGGATTTGGGTCTGTTTATTTTTGTTCAAAATAATATTAATTAACAACTCAAGATTGCTTTTATTTGCTTGCATCTCCCACGTCGTCTTAAACTAATCACTTTGTCACTCTTTATTCAAAATCAGTGAAATCGGCGAAGGAGTCAAATGAGCTCATAGAGCCAAGTGAGCTTAAAAAACTTACTCAGCTCATAGCTTAGACGACGAGTTAAATTATCGCCACAAAAGACTAAAATAACTAACTCGAAAGCGTTTAATGGACTCAATCGAGCTGAAGGAGTCTAAAATGGCCTCACCTCAATGCGATCAATTTTCAACAGCGTGGAAGTCGCTTTAATATTTTTCAATGCATGCATTAATGTATTTATGTAGAGGGCGCAAGTGAAGTTTGGTTGTATGATGAAAAATATAATAGTAAAATAGCAGATGATTAGGGCAGAGAGGGAAGGGGGGCAACTTCAGTTTCTTTACTTGGTTTCATTTGTTATTGTTTATGTTTTTTGTTATTAATTGAAAACGCTAATAACTCTAATTAATTCCATAAAAATATTATATTTTAATCACTTGGCATTTGCGTTTGCTTCTTCTTGTTCTTCTTTTTTGTATATAATCAATAAAAATAAAAAATTATAAAACATAATTTTTTTTTGCTTTTAATAAGACAATTTCCTTTTTTAAAACTATTTAATTTTTATCGAATCATCGCTTCACAGATTTTTATGTTTACCACCAATTTTATATGCTAAGCATTTTTTAGTATTTTTAATTTTTTTATTATTATATTATAAGTTTATTTTTTTTTGTAACAATTAAAATATTTTTAAAAATTTAAATTTAATTTTCTTACATTTGTATGCGCGGGGGAGAGTGGGGCTTATACTGGGCCAAGTGATTTAAAGTTGAGTGTGTGTGTGTGTGAATGTGTGAGTGACTGAGTGCGAGTGTGTATGGATTTTGTTTTGTCTGGATTAGTGTATTATTCTTATTGTTGTTCTTGTTGTTATTGTTTCGTGTTTACATGTGGTGTGTGTGTGATACTTTCTACAGTTATTAGCGTTTCGAGAGCCTTTCGAGAGCGTTTTATTACCACGCTGACCGCTCCCTAATTCCGGTTTTTAAATTACGATCTTAAGTGATTTTTTTTGCTTTGTGATTTCTTTTTTCTTTTGTTTGTTTTTTAATTAGCATTTTTTGTTGTTGGTTTTTTGTTTGTTTGTTTGTTTTGTTTTTAATGAAAATTTATTAATTATCTAACCAAGACTCGCGTCATTCTGTGTAGTCCCACCAATCCTTTTCGTAGCCCTCGTGCACATGATCCAACAGAACCTTGCGCCGTTTTTCGCAGTACCTGAAAGTAAATTTCGAACGTTAATATTTTTCAGTTTAAATACATAAATCAAAAATTAACACTCATCCCGGCATAATGATTAATCAAACAAAATAAATTAGCTTACAAAATAATTTAGAAATGCTATCAACTAATTTTGTTGTTGTGATCTTTTGACGCACCTATATTTATCCTGTACTTTTTGTTTAATATCAGCCAAATTCTCTGATGTTATATCACGTTCCAAGTACTCAGATAATTTTTCCGTTGCGGATTCCAAATCCTTTTGATTATCTTCGAAGATCATCGATTGATTGTTCTTTTTCAAATAATACGCAAACACGTACGTATACATGAGCGTCTGGCGGCACTGGCAGAGAATGTCGACGGCCTTCTTAAGGAATTGCACCTACAATTCAATTAAAAAACAAAAGCAAATAGAAAAACCAACAGAAATAGATGCGCATAATACCGACCTCAATCCAAGACATATTGTGTTGTTGCATCTCCTCCATTTTGTGCTTAACCGAGGCATACAGCTTATTTTCGAATCTCAGCGATTGCATGTGGTTCATGTAGCGATTGTAGTAGTGCAAATACCTGTGTAACAAATAACGTGAACTTAAATTAATCAAACAGTCGATTAAATTATTTCAAAATGATTTAATCATAATCATATTATTCGAATTGTCTGAATAAACAACGCACCTCGCCAATGAGGATCGCAGCTTCTCCTGTGCATCGCGTGCCGCTTTCGCCTCATCCTCGTCGTAACGATTGCAATTGTACCACGACGAACCGTGCGGCTCCCATGAACCGAGGCACACCCAGCAAAAATCGTGTTTGCAATTCTGATTCTTGCAGACCATGTGATTGCAGCCGCCATCCTTTTCGATTGTGACATTACATTTGGGGCACTCCTTCGTGTTGGCCGCAATCCAATTTGATGTTTCCGAGTCGTCGTCGCACTTTTTGATCCACTTCTTGAGCCAGCGACACTTGACCGGATCGTGCCAGCTTTCGCCGCAGACAAAGCAGAAAATGTGGCCGCATTTGCAGCGCACCGGACGCGACTCGACGTAGGCCACTTTGATTGCGTACGTACAGTCGACGGACGGACACCAGCGCAGCAGCTGATTGCACTCGACAAAGCTGTTCGTGATCAGCTGTTGGTATTTGACTTTGACGCGGACGTCGGGCACGAGTTTGGTGACGGTTACGTCATCTACCAAAATATCACAGCCATGCGCCGCACACGAAATCGACTGACCGAGTCCTTCGGTCACAATTTTCGTCGTTAGATATTCCCGCCAGCACGTCAGACAGAAGCGATGACCACATTCGAGGCCGGTCATTGACTACGAACAAAAAATTAAAAGAACCAACAGATTTAAGTGGAGTAGATAGAAAAATATCAAAATTACAAATTCGCGTTTAAATTTTAAGCGTGCGTTTTTTTCTGATTAAAATACAAGCTTAGAAAAACAATTAAAATTTGTCTTTTCGTAAAAGCATGTCTACTCTAGGTTTTGGATAATTTTCTAAACTATAAAGCCTTTTATTACCTTTCAAAAGCTAAGCCTTTTAGGACAAGGACGATTTTCGTTGAAATCAAAATCAAAAATTATTTATATAATAATTTAAAATGTGATTATGATTGTTTTTTATTTACAACGCTTAAATAACCTAGAAAAAAATCACCTTACTAGGTATTATAACTTCAACTTGCTCTTAGGTAATTCATTTAGTTTATATATTATAGACTTAATGCATGATTAATCATTTCAATCAATCAGGACATCAAAAAGAAAATTTCAAAACCGCTTTTGTAGTTTTCTTTTCAGGGTCTTTTAAATCATTTACTATATCCGCCGCCGTTAAACTAAATATCAAAGGGTGAGCGTTTAAAGCAAACATAAACTTACATCTGCGGGCAGCAATGAGAAACATATTTCGCACTCTTCGGGATGATTTTTGGAAATCTGCAATTGCAATGTCAATCTTAGTAAACAAAAGCAAAAAAAAAGTTGATTGTTAAATTTGTGCCGACCTTTTGTCTATTTGGATTGGACGCTTTGTTGAAGGGATTGATGACGTGGGCGCCTTTGAAAAACTCTTCCGTGTTGCCATCGAAATATTTCTCGAGTAGTTTTTCTTTGTCCCATTTGAAGTGATTAAGCAGAATTCGAATTATCGTGGGCGATAGCTGTAAGGGAGAAAGGCAAAAACAAATTAGATACTTTAGTACAGTATTTTAAATTAATTTTAGAATTGATACTTTTAGTAACAACCACAAATGTAGTTCTACTGTGGTTAGTACATAATTTTGTTATAAAATTTTAATAAATATTTGAACATGGCACAAAAACCAAAAAAAAAACAAAGGTTTAGAGCGACACATTCGTGTACCCTCGCGCAATAATTGCGCCATTTATTTGTTTTTCCTTTTGTAAATTTTTTGATTGTTTGTTTTTTTTTAAGTTGAGCTATTTTTAAACATTGCAAAAAAGTTGAATTCAGTTTTTATCTTTCATTTAGGTTTGAATGGCACGAATGAATGTCAACGACATTTGTTTTGTGATTTTGTGTTGTCTCGATTCATCTAAACAAGAATTTAAAAATATTTAATTTACGCTTAAAGCACTTTAAAGCAAAACAAGTATTAAATGGACATATTTAACTTTTCTTTTTTATAATAACAAAAAAAAACGCGAGAAGAAACAAATCTACTAAAAACCAAAAATTAAGTGTACATTTTTTTTTATAAACAAATTGGCGAAAAAAGAAACAGCTCAGCATTTAAAAATAGGTCAGGGTTTTCACAAAATTATTCTCTTTGCCGACTGTTTGTTTTGTATGCCCGCTCTCCTCGCTTTGTCGAGCCCTTCGTAGCATAGCACAAGCTCGTGTGCCACAGTGCAGCCACTTTGGGTGGTACGGTACGGGTTGTGGGGTGACCAAGGAGGCAGAATGTGGGGCTACAATATTTTAAAGTGGCGCAAATACTGTAAATGCAACTTATTTAACCTTCAGTTTGGAGGTCGTTTGTAGCACAACAGCAGCAGTAGCAGCAGAATCGAAGCATAATTGCAACACTCGCTGTTCAAAAGCAAAAAAAGAATAGAACAGGATTATGCCACTCAATTCAGTCGCATTCAAAAATATTGCAACCGCATTCGATTTCAGGTTAACTGTTTAAATGAAAGCTGTAAAATAAGAGATGCCAACAATTTTTTAAATTTTAGACATTTTTGAAATGATCTTTCGGCATTTATAAAATATTATATTCGAGAACGCTAATGATCGAACGGATGTGCTATCTTAAAACGACACGAACTTAAGTTGCTAGTGTAGCGCAATTGCCACATAATAAATCAAGCTGCTACTATTAGTTTTAACGCAAGTGTACGTAGGTTTCTTGTGTCGCCTCTCTTTTTGTTTTGTTTTTAGAATTTTGATATATCCGCTTATGTCGTTTATAATAGCAAAAGTATTGATTTATTTAAAAAAAGACAAAACAAACTAAAAAAAAACGTAAAAGTGCTGACTTGGTGCAACTGGCTGACAATGTGTGTTTTGATTGTAAACTTTTTATATAAGTGAATCAAGATTAGGTTCTTGCAAGGGGGTATCACAGTGTCCCAAATTCTTGCTTTTGCTTCGGTATAACAAAACAAAAATTCATTTATTATTGCATTTAATTTTTTTGTGTTCAAGCTTAATTTATCGAAAAAAGGTATAACAGTTAAAGCTAATCTATTGGGCTATTTGGAAAAAATTATCATAATATTGAAATTTTCGGAAAAAACTTGTTCAAGAAATGGTTTCCTAATATTTAAAAAATGTATTTATCTCAGAGAGTCTTAGTGATGTTGCAAGTTGTTGAATGAGGCCTTAAAACCAGTTTTTCCCATCGAAATTGTTGAAATCCGTCACTTCATTCTTATGCTTTTACCCGAGGCATTTACAAACTTTAAAGGGGAAAAGCTGCCCCAGATGCAGTGTAAAAACCAATTTTTCTTCAAATCGAACTTTAAGCAAAAATATTTCACACATTTTTTCTTTTTAATTTTAGGTCATCCTTCAGTTTACTAGATTCTTTCCTTTAAATTCAATGCATAAATTACATAAAAATATTAAAAATGGAAAATGCACACAAACAAATAAATCAAGTGTAAATTGAGTTATTTGCTTGTCCAGGTAAATACTGAATCATAAAATAAATAAAAATGTTATTTTTTATTATTGTTTTTGTACTTTTAAATGAAGAATAACTAAAGTAAAAACCATATATTTGCATTTTCACTCGTTAAATCGCTGCTGCGCGTGATAAACAACAACAAAAAACAGTAATAAGAAAAAATTAAAACAAAAACAAAGAAACATTCCTAAGCAGTGCAAAAAATAAATAAATAAATACAAGCATTGTTTATTTATTGCGTCTATTTTTTCTTAAGCTTATAAAAAGTCAAGTAAACAATTTTATAATGTAATAGTTAGGTGCATTTTAAAAGTGCTGCACGATTGTGCCCTAGAGTAAGGGAGAGTGAGGAAGACGGGGTTAAGCCCACAGGCGACCACTTACTTTTTCAAGGAAAATAACAAATAACTAATTTAAATAATTGACTTTTTTCGAAAATCATTACTTAATCGATTACAATAATCTGTTATTCAATAGATTAGAAAAAAAAAACGTTATCAATTTTGTCAAAGTCAGTGAATCTCTAATTAAAAAAAAAAAGAATTACTGTTCGATTTAAAATGGATAACAAACTACAAGAAATGTCTTAAGAAGTAACTTAAAACCTAAAAATATTACAAAAAATAAAACAAATGTCTCAGAAACTTACCTTGAGCACATTGTTGACCTCGTCAATGATCTCGCGCTGATGCAGGACAATTTCGTCGGTGGTCAGCACCTCGTATTGAAATTCCTCCGTCTCCATTTGGCGATCGTGCGATGGCATATCAACCTCCATTGCAAAGTCGTCGTCGCCGTCGTCCCCCGACGACACGTTGCCTGAATCGACGTTATCCATTTCGAATGAATCATCGTCAGAGTCCATTTTCGAAATTCGACTCGGAGGAGTTAAAACCTTGTTGTTGTTGTTGCTGCTGCTGCTGCTGCTGCGGCGGCGAACTCTTCAACTTTTTTTCTCTTCTCTCTTCTTTATGCTAACGTTTTGCTACCGTTTCGTGTTGTTGTTTACTTAAGGCAAAGGCAGTAGGTGTCCGCTAAACGCACTGAACGTTGGTAGATTAACGCGCGAGGTGACAGGGGCAAAGACAAAGCAACAATAACAATTAAAAGTGAAATAAAGTTGACTCCAAAAAAAAATAACAAAGAGCGAAGCACGGTTGCGGCGTCGGCAACAGACGAAACCGACGGGAGCGGACGTCGTCGTCACTTGACCTTGTTCGTGTTTTTTCGCTCTTTTGACACTTTATTTTTATTATTCTTCAACTTTTTCTCACGTCGACTGACTACGAAGGTGGCGTTGCAATTGTTTTGTTGTTGTTTGTCTTTTCGTTTAAGAGCTCTTTTCGATAGTTGCACTTTCTTAACGTGTGTCGCTTTTGTTGTTGTTGTTGTTGTTGTGGTTTTACCACACACTTTTCTCTTCACACCGTTTTATTTTGTATTTTTCTTTATTTTTTTGTTGTTATTTCTGCAGTTTTTGACTGCAATCACTTATTGTTTTCTTGTATTTTTTTATTTTTTAAATTCTGTGGGCCTTCTCTTTTATTGAGCTGCTATGCTGCCTGGTGCTTTTTCTTATTCGTACTCAATTACTTACACTCTCTTTGTCGTGCAAGTCTTGTTTCGTTTTTGTTTTTTTTTATATATATTTTTATTTGTTTTCTTTTAATGCAATTTATTTTTCAATTTATGTCGTCGAAAAATTCTTCTTCTTTAATTCTGCTACGCTGCACTTTAAAAATAAAATATTTGCTGATTCTTTTCACCACTCTTTCTTAACGTTTTTCTATCGTGTGTTTCGCAATGAAAGACACAAAATATATAATGAAAAACAAATTCTTAAAATTTAATCACACAAAAATTTTTTCTTTCCCAAATTTTAACTTCCTTTGTTTTTTTGACAAAAAATTCGTTTTGAAAAGTGATTTTAAAGAAGGGCGGGCGAAGAAAAACAATAACTACAAATTGTGACAAACAAGTTCAAGGCCTGCGTGCGTGCGTGCGTCCCTGTGTGTGTGTTCATTTAATTACATTTTTCTACTTGCACTTTTCACAATATTTATTTCTGTTAGGCCCTGCTGAACCCATCTACGATTCTACTGAATTAAAATCCGTTGTATTTTTCTTTGTAAATTTTGCCAATTCGAAAGAAAATGAAAACCACACACTCGCTGCACTTTTTGTACTGCCACACAGAAAGAAAGAAAACTGACCATGAATTAAAAAAATATTTCTTGTCTAAGCATATCACTTTGTGTGAGTTAGAGCGTGCACGCGATAGTGAATTATATTTTCGCTTAAGGACTGTAGTTGTTGTCTCTTTTGCACTTTCGACATTAAACGTTGAACTCTGTTTTTTTATTTACGTTAAGCAGACTTGTGTGTGAATGGAAGTAAAATGGAAAAATAGAGAATGTAAGAGAAGAATGGCGCAGTATTGCCAAGATAAATAGTAACGTTAACCTTATTCATTTAAAACAAGTTCCGTTCTTAAGCTAAAGAAAACATCAAATAAATATTCAATTAAACACACTTATTTGCAATCGAATATCGAAAATATAAAATGATTACAAACGATTCATTTGCTTAACATATTTACAAAACATAGAATTTCAGAGCTGGCAGTTCCGCAGCACAAGTTTTGGATTTTCTTGAATTTGCAGTCAAATAAATATATTAGCGAACACTTTGAGTATCTCCTTTCTTCATTCACTTCGTCTTAATTTTTTTCACTAAAAATCTCACTTATTTAGCAAATTTTTTATTTTGTTTTTTTTTCCTCAACCAATGTTTTTGATTTATTTTACTTTTACTTGTTCTCAAAATAAAACTACACACACTCACATTAGATCGAGTGTGTGTGTGAGTTCTGCGAACAAAGAATTTTCCAAACCTTCTTTGTTGGCTTTTCTCAATGCTTATGCAATTTACGTGCAACTTAAATTTTAATTTAGTTTTTTAAGTTCAAGAAAATTCTATTTACAACAATTTTAAATCACCAATTACGCACAATTTTGTTGTAAAAAAATCCTCCGTAAAACTAAATCGAATTGATTTGTCAGCGAATCGTTTTCTTCGAAAACGAGTTGTGCAATGTGTTAGAGCGAGCGCACTACTTAGTCTTGAGAAGAACAATTAAAGAAAATTTCCCAAGTGTCACTTGAATGAAAAATATTTCATGAGCCCATTCACAGTAGCGGTAAATGAGTCTGCGAGTGTGTTCATTACCGCAAAAAATATTCTCCCATTTCCAAACTTGTCCAAAGTTTCGCGGATATTATCTATAAGTTCTCCCTCCCATCTTTGATTTTAATTTGTATTTATGTTATCTACAAAAAATGCAAAACCAACTCTCAACAACCAATTGTGTTACTGGTTAAGCGGAACATGATATGGGAGGGGTCAGGATCAAACGATGACTGTTCCCGCCAAGAGAAACTTCAATCTAAATCCATTTTACAATAATTTTGGTATCTCTTGATAATCATCTTCCTGTTTGCTTTCCTAAGAAACTCAAAGCGAACAAAAAACATAAAAATGAATGCCAAACGAAAATCGTTTGTAGATAGAACAGCGAGTGTATTAAACGGGGCCTGTCTGTCGCCATTGTTCGTCAATAAAAACAGCGATTGCCGCGCCACGAGCGGAAATGTATGTCACTGTGAGTGTTTCATGCGTGTGTGTGTGGTCCTGTTATTTTAGCGTAAGCGTAAAACAACAATAACAAGCAGAAATAGAAATACGAATACGGAACTGAAATGCTTTCATTGTTGTTGCGGGGGGTAAAGCAAGCAACACGCCAGCGCGTGCATCAACGATGAAGAAGCGCAACTTAAATCCGAATTTTTTTTTGCAAAACTGAGATTTTTGGGATTGCCAATTTAAAGAAAACAAAACCAACGTTAGTTTGTATGTTTCTCGTTCTCCGAGTAGTAAATTGGAAAACCACCTGACCGAATTTTTTAATGCGAACTGTGCCAAATATGTGGGCGTGGTTAAATCATTTTAATGCCCACCGCCATAGTTCAGTAATTTGTTTTTGCCCACTGTCAATGCAGTTATAAAAAGATTATGGGCCAGTACAATTGAAGTGGAATAAAATGGCGTATCTATTTTTTTTGTTTAATAAAATTGTTAAAAAATGTCCAAAATTTTTCTCCAGCTATAATCCGGGATTCGGCCATGCTGACAATTAGGTCCTCACTGGTCGGCGATTATTTAAATATTTTAGCGCTTCAACAATCGATTGAAATATTTTTACGTTTTTCGTAATTTATTTTTTTTTTTTGGAAAAATTTTTTTTACTTTTTTTTTTGTATTAAAATGAAATTGCGTAAAATTTTCTCCATTTTATTCCTTCCTTTTGTCCCTATATCTACTCTTCGGGCCAATATAGCTCAACATTGGCAGACAACAACATTCAAAGTCAGAAAGGGATAGCAACAGAAATTGATTTCGGGTGGAGGGTGCCAGCTTCCTATTTTATTCCTTCGTTCCCTTTGGTTCGTATTTTCAGGTCATTAATTTTATGTTTAAGTTTTGGGTGCATGGTGCAGGGTGGGTGGGTGTCAAAATGCGGTAACGGTAACGGCAGGATGAAGTGAAAACGAGAATTCAGATTTAAGCGAAAAAAAAAACAAAAATAAATAAATAAATTGCTGGGAAGAAAATTTTCGCGTTTAGAAAAATAATTGAATTTAAAAAAATTTCGAAATTCAAAATTTTGTTTTTGTTTTGTCTTTTTAAAAAATGTTTTGAAATTTCATAAAATAAATATATTTTAGTTTTTTTTTTTTGTTATTCTGAAATGTATTTTGTTTTGCTTATGTATTTCACGTCACAAATTATTTGTCCACTGTGAAACCGTTACAATCTAACAGTAAGTTATGCTCATAATTTATTTTGTTGATGTCAGTAATTTGTTTGCGAGTGTATGCGTGCATGTGTGTGTGTGTGTGCTGCTTCGGAAAGCATCGAAAGTAAAATCCAATTAAGCACGTAAATAAAATAAACTCAAAACTTAAATAAATAATTTGAGTAGTTTGCGAAATGCTGATAAGAAGAGAAGAACAATAACAACAACAACATTGTATATATGCCAACATTTTTTTTTTTTCTTTTCAAAATCTGTTATCGTCTAAAGTACGAGCGCGTTCATTCGTTCGCTTAAAATGTTTTCCCAACTCGATTTAATCTATTTTCGTAAAAAGGTTTTTTCCATTAATTTTAATTTAATTACAGTCCGCTGCGCTGCTGTCACTTTTCCACCCCTTCAGAAAATACGATTTTCCTTTATATGTGTGCAGAGTATATACGTATATGTATATATAAATTTTTTCTTAATTCTAATGTTATACATTTAACTGTTATATATAGTTTCTGTATATAACAGTTGTGCCTGTAGCTAGAGAATTGCTGCCCCTCCTCGTACCCTCCCTCCCTCGTGTATCGTTTATCGGTACTTTCTTCGGGTGCGTCATCAATTTCTATTGAAAACGCTTCACGGGCATGGCATGAGTTATGACCGGCCGAACGACCGACCGCGTTCTTCGACTAGCACGTTTCTTTTTTCATTTTTACTGTAATTTATGGTTTTCACTTATCAGGTACATATTTACCTATGTGCAAACATACACATACAATATATACATACATATAAACATATCTACATAAACCAACTGAGTGGTGGGTTGTTTTTATGACTTTATCACTTACATATGTAAGTGCAAACATACAATCATACATACATATGTACTTACCATCAAAAAACTAACTAAACTAAGAAGCCTTTTAAGCTTTAAGAATAACCCTTGCGAAACGATATTGACCAATTAAATTTTTTACGTTTACTAAAAGAATTGACTTTTTTCTGTTTTAAAAACTTTATGAAAGGTTCTACTTTACTTCCTAAAATAGGATTTATCGGTTTCTGACGCAAAGCTGCCTAATCGACTATAAAAAAAAATATTTTATTCTAAATTTAAAATAAAAAAAAGTTTATGTCATTAATTTGATTCTAAGAACTTGGAACTTTAGCGGTAATTTTCTACTTCGCTTTTCTAACCGCATAAATCACCTAAACCGGGTAAAGTACCGTACATACATACAACGGTTATATCAAAATGTGACTAACACTTACTGACTCGAACTAGCCGAGTTTGTGAAAAAATTCCACAAATTAGCGCAAACGCTGCAAGTGAAATCAAACTTAAACTTAAATAACTAAAAAATAAGAAGACGGGGCCTACCATCTGCTTCTTCTTCTTCTTGCTTTTTTCTACGTCTTCTGCTTCTTCTTCTTCTTCTTCTTCGTGTCTGATATTATTTGACGTTATGTTGCCTTAGCGCAGCGACAACAAAAACAACAACAACAGCGTCATATCTTCGTCGACGACGGCATTTGAGGGGATGGGGGGTCGCCGCTCGTCTTTCGGTGTGGAATAATTTGTTTTTGCTTTGCTTTTTGCTTAGTGTTGTTTTTGTTGTTACTTTGAATGATATCAGCGCAACAACAATAACAACAAGCCGAATAATAAATGCGGCCGGGGTAAGCCAAACCAAAAATAAATAATAACAACAACAATAACAACAAATATGAGCGAATGAACCGTCGACGACGATGACTGCGAAACGACCACGAGGCAAAAACAAAAAAAAAAAAAACAACAACAAAATACAAAATACAAATATAATAAATACACAAACAAAAACAAAGCAAGGCAAAACGACGCAGCAAAGCGACGAGGTGAGTCAAGCCAGGCTACGACGACTGACGATGGCACTGCATGGAAGAAGGCAGAAGGCCAGGGCTGTCGATAAGCGCTTCCGAACACGTGTAGTAAATTTATTTGGGCTATCATTCTTTTATTATTTTAATTCAAAAAGATTTGCTGACTAAACAAAAATTATTGATCCAATTATTTTTTGGTTTGATAACCTTCAAAAAAAAAATTGTATTTTTAATTTTTTTGTTTTACTGATTTCTTATGTTCTCTCGGTGTTTTAAAGAACAGTTAATTTGGGATCTCCAAAAGTTTTGTAAATATTGATCAAAATTTGCTACAAATCGCACAGGTGGTAGCCCTGTCAACAGCAAGCAGCTTCATATATCAGCAGCAATACAATACAATAACAACAACAGCAGCAAAAAACCAACAAAAAAAAAACGACAGAAACTAAATTCGAATTCCCATTCACATTCGCCCCGAAATGAGCAAATCCAAATCGAACGAAACGAAAAGCGAACGACGCAAACGAGTCGAATCGAACCGACCAAACGAGCGAGCGCCAGCCAGCCAGCATTGAGCAACAGCAACAGCAGCAGCAGCGCCCGACAACGAAATTTGTTGCCACGAATGTAGCGAGGCCTTCCGACGAGACTACGAACACAGCAGCACGACAACCGAAGCCACCAGCCAGCTAACAGCAGCAGCAGCAACAAATGCAAACGAAAACGAGACGTAGTAAAAAAAGTAAAAAAAAATTAATAAAAATAAAACAAAAACAAAAACACAAACACAAAATATATTGTATAAAAAGAAAACGTGGTGGCGTGGAATGGGAATGAGAATGAGAGGCGGCGACGGCGGCAGCCGACGCTGCAAAGGCGAAGCGAAATTTTCTAAAGTAATCAAATTTGAACAGGGCGAGGCGAGGCAGGCGCAGGCGGCTTTTGCTGTTCGTCCGTCCGTTGGTCTGTCGTTTTTCACTCACTATTCGGTCGTCGGTATATATGATTGTGTGTGTAGAGTGAGCAAGAGACAGCAGAAATGAGCTTGCGTCCGTCCGTCTGTTTATCGGTTTAAATGCACTACAATTTGCGGTCTCATGAATCCAAAATATTTAGGAAAAAAAATTTCAAGAATATAATTTTTGAATAAAATATAAAAGAATATAACAAAATCATCACGGATGAGAGAATTAGAATACATGAATCTATCCAATATAAGCAGATTATCAGCAGCAAGGTAAGGCTATGTTAAAGTCGCCAACCTGGAATGTGGTACGTATGCGCATGGTGTGGTGCTTGTTGTACATTCGCCAAGACCGACAATAATTTCCGACTTGTTTCTATATTTTATTTATTTTTATGTTTTGTCAATTTCTGCAATTCCTCTGGCCATTTCTGTGGTACATAATGCAAAAACCCAAATCGTTTCCGTTTCCGGCGCTTGCAAAAATCAATTTCGGTTTGGAATCCAATCGGTACATATTTTTAAATAATATTAAAGAAGTTTAAGCTAGAAAAAATGGAGAAGAATCTCTCTTCGACGGATGATTGCTTCGTGCTTATTTAATTATCGTCTTCCGTTTTCTTTTCTTTCTTTCTTTCTTTCTTTCTTTCTTTCTTTCTTTCTATTTTAGGATATAGCTGCATGGGCGGCTTATATACGAAATTGACATGAATTATCTTATGCATAACTCTATGGAAGAGCAACGCCTCTGTTGGACGCCATATTTAAGTGCTAAAAAACCATCAACTAAAATTAATAGACCAATCAATCGTGTTTAAATAATCTTGAAATATTTGAAGCTAATGCAAGATAACGGACGATAAACCGGCAAGCAAACTTTTTTTCATTTGAAGTTATAGCTCCAAAAAAATAAAAAATAGTGCGGCACAGGGCCAACCACACGAAACTCTAAGCCGAACCCATGCTGAAGCTCGAGTGCAACACGAACACGAACAAACATGATATACCAATGCCGAACGACAGCACAGACGGACAAATGGACGAACGAATGAACAGACGGACATACGGACGGACAAACGTTAGGACGCTGTTGCCATGGTATATAATATGCACTGCAATACCGCAAGCTAGGAAATATGAAAAACCGAATGGGTGAGAGGGGTAGGGAGACTGCTATAAGTTTCAGTTGTACACAACGACGGCGACGATTCCCAGGAGCAACGATGCCAGATCTCTACAGACTGCAATAGCAGCGGTAGGTGTTCGAAGTGTGTCGAGCGGGGCGGCGTGCGACAATAATGGGCACACGCTACGCATCGTCGTCGTTGGCATCGTGTGAGTCTGTGCAGAGTTCGAAGGAGCGTCATGGGCGGGAAGGGGGGTCAGCTGCATTGATTGGCTTTGTGTGCCTGGCTGGCTGCGAGGATGCGCTGCAGGGCTAATAGAGAGAGGAAACCCAGTTTTAATCTAATTCCAGATGATTGATTTTCATTCTATGACACCCAACGAGCGGTGTCGAACACTGGGTGTCGGACACTGGGTGCCGAAAGTGGCACTTGGTGATGTCGAGGTGTGTTGCATGAAATCGAATTATTCCGAATGCAAAAATTTCTCTGGAAAATTTTGCAGGAGTTATTTTTTAAATACCAAATTTTAAGCTCTTTGAAGTTGATTTAATCGAACTTGATAAGAAGCGGTGGATGTTAAAATTCTTAGATAGACACGCAATCCAAGTTTTGTCCGTTGTGCATTCATACCGAAGCTACAGATTGAGTGGTTTCTATGAAAAGTTATAGTGGAGTCTAAGGAGTAGGCCCTATAAACATCATGTGCTCCCATATCTGTGTTAAAAATCGTTTAAATATAATTTTGAGTATTCCATTTTGGTAACGTATTTCGGAGCATTTTGCTTATTTAAACATTTTAAAATCGCCTTTAAAATTTACTGTAAGCTTTTAAACGTTTTCATTATATATAAAAAATCGCATACATACACACATTTAACACGCTCACATACATTAATGCACAAAAAGCTATTCAAACTTCAAGAATGCGGTATATGAATACTTTAAATAATTTATGGCGAAATACTTGAAAAGATTCGACTTTCAACCCATTCATTCCATTCAATTCCAATCCAATCCATTCCATTCCGCTCCGCCCATTCACCGCCCGCTGTTGCCAACCATCGTTCTTCCTGCCATAATGACCAGTATTCTGGCAGAGTATCGCATTTCTTATATAAGCGCGCGAGCAGCGTAGAGCAGAATACCTTACGGGTAGTGTAGGTATCTAGTATCTACAAGTACGTTGTATGTATCTATAAAAACAAAAATAAATAAATACATACATAAAGGTTGTAGCTGTATGTATAGAATATCAGAGTAAATATTGTGGATATATAATTCTATATATGTTTTATATATGCATGATATGTACGTGTATGTGTGTGCATATAGCGGGAGCAGTTGAAGAAGAATGTTAGTAAATAAGACTGAACTTATGTGCATTCGATAGATACAAGATACACGGAGGGACAGACGAAGCGGCGGTGGTAGAGTATGCAACGAACGATCTGTGTTGGCAGCTGTGCGAGATACACACTAGAAAATACAACAAATACAACAACAATAACAACAAAAGCAACAATCATGATAAAAAGGTCAAAGTATCGGCCCAGTAGTGAATTTCGTAAGTGCAATGCATCAATGTACAAACAAATGAAACAAACAAGGAAATTAGTTAATCAAAAAAGAATTTTAATTTTTTTTTACTCTTTCTAATTCTCAAATTTAAATTGTTTGATTTTTGTTTATGTTTTTCTATAGCTTAAAGAAGCACTACTGGCATTACTTATCTTATTATCTACCACCACTTACTGTTGGGTATTCAAAGCATGAAAACAACAATAACAACAATAACAACAACTTGGTAAAGTGGCAGATGTCTATGTAAACATACAAATACATTAAAAAAACGAGACAGCATGAATGTGTGAGCGAGTTGGCAACTGCCAGGAGCGTAAAATGCCATCGAATTAGGTTAAACAAGAATCGAATTAGGTGGCAATGAAAAGTTGATTCTCAGCAAAAAACAATTTTTACCTCAAAAATATTTTATTTTTTTTAAATCTTTTTGAAAAAATAAAAATAAAAAACAAACAAAATTAGAATTTTTTAAAAAATTTCCAAAAACTACAAAGAATTTAGAATATTTTCAGGAGCGCTTCTCGCGATGGAGTGAATACACGCGTACTTTGTTTTACCCGTTTACGTTCCTGGCGAGTAGCTTATGGGAAAATTACAATTTAAAAAGAGGAACCCAGTAGCTGGATGTGCAGTGGTGGGGAGTAGGGGGGGAGACAAAGCAATTCTACGAATTTCATTTACTAACATCGAGATACACCGAACACACACATTCGCATGGATGCGAGCGAGTGAATTACGGATGCGTAGATACATGCACTCCATTTGTATGGGCAAGACCCAAAAACAACAACAAAAACAACAGTAGCGCAGAAACTTAAACTAGTTGTTAGATACTGGGTTTGCAGTTTTCGAAGGTAAGTAAGAATATCTATGAAATACATACACAAAGTACAAATGAAATTCTGCGCTAATGAAGTTGGGCCAACATTAATGACCACGCCAACAACAATAAGAACCGAAAAGCGAACAATTGCAACAACAACAGTGCAATTGTATTACCCGCGTTTATTTAATTTTTGTTTGGTATGTATCTTTCAGATACATAGTCTAAGCAAATGTACATATATTATATATTGAAGATAGAAAATCTCTCAAATTCAAGCGAAACCGGTTTTCATTTTGAGCATAAAAGAAATATCAGGTTTTTTTTTTGTTGACTTATTTTTTTTTATGATGTATTTTTACTTTTATTTTTTGCAGCGTATAGAAAATACACTTAACGAAATACAAAAAAAAAAAGAAAGAAAAACATCTGCAAAGCACAGCAAAAAATATAAATAAATCTTTGGCGCACATGTGGTTTTTGTTGTTGTAGTAGTTTTTGTTTTTGCTACGAACGCCTTCAAACTTTGACAACCTTGGGGTTATTTTTTTTTCTTCTGTAATTTAAGCAACTTTAAAATACGATTACACTCAGCGAAAAATGTTTGGCTTAGGAATACAATAAATTTTACGGAACTTTTCAAAAATATTTTCATATTCATAAGAATGCAAAAATCAAGTTTTTATTTGAATCCTTTAATATTGGTCGTTCTTTTACTAATCGGTTTCTTTGGGTGTATAGTAAGGAACCACCATTTTTCTTTTTCTAATTTGTTTTAGTGAAATTCTTGATTGTTCGTGCTCTATTTAATTTTTTAACAAATTATTGTTAGAAATACATTGAGACAGATCGTACTCTCACTCTCTCTTTCTCTCTCACAGAGATAAAACCGAGCACAGATTTGCTGAAATTGGTCTTTGCATTAAATATTCAATAAACGCTCTTGAGGATATTAAAATCGCCTCAACGATATGTCGGTAAAATAGTGAAATCTACTTTGTTGTATTTGCATTACAACTGATAAGACCTGAAAGTCTCAAAGACCTGAAAACCTGAAAATCCTCAAATTGGCATTGAAAAATTCAAACGAACAAAGAGAACAACAATTAAGCGAAATTATGAAAACTGTCAGAAATGAGTTTTCTGTCTGTTTATGTATTTTAGCACAAGTATGTATAAATATATACTTATGTATATATATATGTATGTATATGTCATTTTTACGCGTTTAAAAAAATAATATAATTAACAAAATTACGAATTAACGCATACATGCACATACAAAAAATAATCTTTTCGTTTACAATACATACATATATGTGTACGTATGTATATATATGTTTATTTATAAACATATATACTATACCCACATAAATTGGCGTGGCTCATTCCCATTCTCAGAACAAACCACAAAATCTTTTTTTTTTTTTTTAATTTTTTTTATTTGTTACTTTTGTCTCTGTCTCACACGTAAGAACCCGTTTTTTCCGTTTTGCCTCTTTCTCGTGTTCGGCAGCAGTAACGGCAGCAGCAGCAGCAGCGGTCATTTTAGGTCATGTGATCTTTTTCTTAATTTTGTTTTTGTACATTTTTTTAGCTTTTTATTTTTTAAGTTTTCTCAATGAAATAAAAAATTAAATGAAGTAAAGAAAACAACAAAAAAAAACGCGTATGTACTCACACAATGACGCGCATATTCACACACATGCACACACACACCCTTGCACGTATAAAGTAAGACGGGCGCGCGCGTGTAAGAAATGTTTTAAGGTCATCCATCCATCGCAATTAAGTGAATTTAATTTTTGTTTTAATCATTTACAATTTTAATTAAACATTTTGAAAATAAAACGCGTCGCGCTGCATTTGAAACAAGTTTTCTTTTAGTCGTGCAGCGCATTAAAATGCCTTTGAACTTTTTCTTTGGAACACAGCTCAACGAAAAATGTTAGTATATTTTATAAAGAAATAATTTATTTCAAAAATAATGCGAAATTCGAATGGACAAAATCCATCTACTCAGAAAAAGTTTATGTGAAGAATTTTACCATTGACTTTTCATTTATGCTCCAAGTCGTTTATTGAAAAAAATAAAGATCTGGAAAGACAATTGGTATGCCAAATGAAAGGTACTTGAGTAATCGTAAGTGAACAACTTCATGAACAAGATTTTTTTAGAAAAACTCTTTAAAATTAAACTTAATCAAAATGGCTCAATATATACCAAAATTTGGAAGATATCAGCTATGTGACAATACAGTTAGACAATTACCTAACATATGGCACTTCATTCATTTAAATCAGACATGAGGTACCCACCCAGGTGGCAATCAGGCGACCTTTTTCTTGGTATCAGTTTTGAAATCAAACTATAGAAACTTTAAATTATTTGCTTTTTATTTGTTTGTTTAAAGATATCCCAAAAAATATAAAGAAATATTTTCAAATTTACATTTTATGCTATCAAAAATATATTAATTGTAAAATTGATATTTTAAGACGTGTTTGAATTGTAATACAACCGAGGGAAATATATAAATGTTTACTTATATTTATTTACATCTTTACATACATACATACATACATACATACATACATACATACGAATAGATTTCAAATGATGAAATTTCCGAATTTGTCGACATCACTTTCAAATTGAAATTGACATTGACGGGTATTATTGTGATTTCTTGCTTATTTTTTGTTGATTTTGTAAAGGCCCCACAAAAACAAAGAGCTAAAATGATTATAATTTTAAACTTTAAACATTGCATATACCCGCATACTTAGTATATGCGTGTATGTGCCTGCTCTGCATGTGTATGGGTATTCCACGAATTGTTTTTAATTTGTCTTTTTTTTTGTTTTTTAACTTTTCCATTTCAATCGAAATTTCAATGAGCCAACAACAAAACAAAATCATTTCGTGGAAAAATTTCTCAATGACACAAACACAAACACAAACAAACACTCGCTTAATAATGAAGAAAAGGTTTAACGAAATGAAATATTTAAACAAATACAAAACAAAATATATGTACGAATAAATAAATAAAATATACATACTTCAAATACACATTATACTAATACATATACAAAATTCAATACCAGTGCAAAACCACAATCTGATAGTGAGAAATTACCCTCGTAAATACTTATACTTATATATGCATTAGGGTGGTTCTTATTTCTACACATTGCTCGATTAGAAAATATTTGTTGTGTTTGTAAACTATTGAAAACTAAATTTATTTAACATTCTTATTATTTAAAAAAAAAAAAAAAACGACAAATTAAAAAAAAATTGAAAAAAAATTTATAAACATTTTAAAGAAACAAAAAAAATATATGTATATTAGGTTATTGTGGCAGCAGATGCCTTACATGAGCCAGTCTAGGCCCATACTGATACCACTATCACTCATTAGTTAGGGAAACGTATTGACCTCGTTACATGTTTATTCTGGCCATGAATCAGCACATGTGCCTATCAAAGTGTTTTTGGAACCCTCTCAAAATTGATCCAACCTATTTCTAAACCATTTAATTTCGAAAACAAAAATTAAATTTCGAAGTTTTCCATTGATAAGAAATTGAGTTTGAGTTTCTTTAAAGCATGGTCAAGTAAATTAAGAGAATTGCATTGGGAATAACTTGAAAATGTGAAACACCCTAATGATATACATATATGTATTAGCACTTATGTATATACATACAATACTTTAGCAACGACGACAACATTTTCTTATATTTCGACAGAGCGTAAAAATGACTGATGCGTTCGTTGATTGAACCGTCTTGGGACTTGGCTTGCAGAATAGATTAGCTTAGAAAATCAGTAACACGCTCACTATCCTTTATAGTTAGGTAGATGTCAGTTTTTTTAGTTTCTCATACCTGCCTAATGACACTAAGACGCAAACAGTCCTTCTTAGAATTCGACTACGTCGTTTATAGGGAATAAGAAACATTTTAGCTACATTTCAAATTGCGATTAGAGCGCGTTCCATGCCAGAAAGGAATTTTGTTAGTACCTTGAAAAATCTGGCCATTTCTTTCTGCTTCGAACCAGTACGAACGAGACCCTCAGCATCATTTCGAATATATTTTAGTGGGCGTCCTCTTATACAACTTTTAATAAGAAAAAAAGAGAATAGAATAGATTTTAATAAGACTTAGTTTAAACTATTACATTTTATTTGTGCTTAGAAAATTAGATTTTCTACTAAATTTACAGATACAAAACTTTTAAGATTTTTAAATTGCGTTATCAAGTCATTAATCTAGCTCAGTTCGGAGTTTCATATTTTTGTCTATACACATGCACATTTCCATGCACATAGATACAAACACATATATGCATACACATCGTACATACAATGTTAAAATATCGGCGCTTGCACGCAGCTGCAGCCGAGATAGTATCTCGACTGCATTTGCTAGTATCGAGAAACGCACTTTGCAGATACTTTTACCGTTGTTGCCCTGGCGCAGTACAGCGTCTAACCTCCCTCCCCCCCACCACCCTGCCGACAGCACCATGACACCTCGGCCCCGGACACCACACCGCATTGAACCACCATTTCCGCTTCCATAAATCCATAAAAGAAAATTGGTTTTTCTTTATTGCACATTTCGCTCGCTCGGTCGGTCTGTCCGTCTGTCGGTCGGTCGGTCTGACGCTCGTTTGCTTGCTTGCTACTTGCTCGTTTGTTCGTTCACATAAATTTTAAATATAAAATATAAAACTTTTATGCATGTATTTATAATGTATGCAAGTATGTATGTACGTGGGTACATTATGTATGCATTATACATATATGTATGTACATACATATGTATGTATTGCTTCGTGTGTATCTGTTGGATTTTTTTCATGCTTGGCAGCCGCTTGTGCCAAAAAGTCACTGAACTCTTCCAAAAAAAAAACAACAACAGCAATAATAACAACAACAATAAAAACTAATTATTTAAATCGTGAAATTTCGTAATTTCATTAAATCAAATTCGATAAATCGAAATGAATCGAATGAATGTTTTTTTTTGTTGCTTTTTCTTTTGTTCAATTCAAAATACCTTTAATGTTTATTTATATATTTAATGTTTAAATTCTATGAAAGGAGCATTTATGAACCACCTTAAGCCACTCCGTGAGTTCAATATTTGAAATGTCAACTTCCACAATTTTTGAACGTTCTCATTTTCATATCAATTCTTCGGTGTATTTGAAATATCATCAAATTTATGGCTATAAACCGACAATTAGAAAATTGTTACCAACTATTATAAAAATATTCTTTTAATACCACAAGGCAGAAAGCAGATAAAGTGAAAAGTTCAATCAGCTCTCAAGCTGAGATACAAAATATCGCTTGTGGACATTTTTTAAAAGCAGCAGAAGAAAAAAACAAAAATGTTTGCTATACTTCCGGCGTTTTCTAAATTTTTTTAAAAAACTTTATGAAGTTCGACCATTTCTGTAGGGCAGCATTAATTTTCACTCTGAATGTTGAGAAGAAAAGAGAAACAAAATTTCGCAAATACGAGTAAGCAACAAATTTATAAATAAAAAAAACCCAACAGCATTTGGGTATAACGAAAATATTTCGGTCGTTTATTTTTGGCAACAATTACAAAAACGATAATAACCAAAAGGCGTGCAAGAGCCAAGTTAATAAGTCAAATAGGGCTGCCAGCATTTTGACCTAACTTTAGGATTAAAAATAAACATCTGGAGGAGCTTAAGGAGTTTGTTAACAACCATTGGAAGACATCTGGAGGAGCTAAATGAGTTTGTAGAGGATCCTAAGGTTTAAAAAAAAGGGCTGGTAAATGTTTAGGAAAGAATCATCGATTCTTCATCAATTGGAGATTTAATTTAGAGTTAAATCAAAATCCATTTTTTTAATAAAGACAAAAAACAGAAAGCCTTATGAAACTGATATTTCAGTCTTAGACCAGTTCCAGTTCTAGACCAGATTTTAATGCCGTACAATAAAAACCGTTTTGAGCAAAATTTAATTTTTTAAAACTAATCAAGTTCAGAACTTGTGCTTTAGAATAATTAATTTGCAATATGTTGGCATCTCTATTTGAAAGTTTAAAAAGATCACAACGTCGAGTTGAACCATACCGAAAACTCGGCAGCAGCGTTTGCAACTAAAAGGTGTGTCGGTGGAGAGGAACAATATGCTCACTTCCTCTATGCGACACAGGCAGTTATTATGGATACGAATTGGTAACGATGGGCAGAAATAAGAGAATGCATAAATGAAAAAGTGTGGGTGGACGTCAAAACGATGTCGACTTGCGTTATAGACCACTTGTGTGGAAAAACTTAATGCCTAACTTTTTGTATGAATATGTATAAAAAAGTTTCTCGACCAGCTCACTCAATGAAAAAAAAAAAAAACAAATTTGTATCAGACAATGGCGCGAAAACATAAAAAAACAACAAACCAAACAACAAAAATTGTGCAAATTTTCTGCCGAAATTAAGCAGAAGCAACAAAAATATTAACAGCACGGCAAGTCTATAAATCTAATTTATAATCTTAAGAGAGAGAGAGAGAGCGGGGGCAACCGACAGACATTCCAAAAACAAAAATCATCCCACAGTGCCGAACGCCAACGGCAGCAACGAACCGACTACTATAAACGACAAAACACGAACGACATTGTGAATATTGAAGCTAATGTAACAACAACAAAAACAATAAGTCCCACTCATGCTGTTTCCAAGCCAAAAAAAAAGAAGAAAAAACAAAAGCAATAAGAAATACAAAAACAAAACAAAAATGATTTGACTTTGCTCGAGCCAAGCGAACGTGGCTGTGAAGCATTTGGCAAATGAGTGAGTGGGCATGGTAGAAGAAGCAAGAAAATGATTAAACCAGCGATAAAGCAAAAGCAACAACAAAAACCACATACAATACGAAACAACAATAACAACAACAACAAATAACAGTGTTTTATAATTGAGGCCAATTCAATTGTGCGCGACGACGATGACGAACGACAGACGCGGCAACATGGCTGCCGCCAACGTTTGCCGTTGACGACGACAATGGGGCCTCGCACGAGACTAAGCCCAAAGCAACGCGTTCAAATATGCACAGAAATCAACAAAACACACAACAACAACAAAAACAACCAACAAAAAACGATTATATAAAAAATGTATACGAATGAGTAAGCGAGCGAGTGAGCAAGCAAAACGAGACGAAACAAAATGAACGAAAACCGTTCAATGCCGTACGTTCGCTTGTTCGTTTGTTCGGGGTATTCGGTACGTTCGGTGTCTCTGGCACAGCCCAAGTACAGTCAGACGATTGTCGTCAATGGCGATTACATTACAGCGACTAAAAAAACAAATAAATAATTAAGTAAAATCGAAAAAAAAAATAAAATTAATAAGTCGATTAGACGATTGGCAATATGTGAAAGCACTTTAATTTCTATATATGTATGTATGTATTTATGTATGTATGTATGTACATATGTATATGTACTCGAAACGCTATGGGCCTAGATTGGCCTATGTGGGGTATACAATTATAACTTCTGTCGTAAACATATATGTACAGTGTTTCCCGCTTACGTATCTCTCTGCTTAAGTGCACATTCCGAAAATTGTTTACTTACGGAGCACTAACTGCCTTGCGCTACTTATAAATATAACCCGTTTAAGTATCCACAAAACCAAGGCCGGAGTCAGGGATTACTGTATAAGTCTAAAAACCCGGTGACAATAGGTCGATCATTATGATATGACCAGGTGGTCATATCTTTTTTTTTTGTGGTTATTAGAGTTAATGGCCTAATCAGCAGGGATTGATATTGCTAGCGCAGAAACAAATTGTTATTAAAAATTTAAGAAATAAAACTATTTAAACACTTTTCACAATACACGTGAAAAATTTAAGATTTCAACACGCAGACTCGTGCTCGTTCCCGTTAGCAAACGCGCGACCCGTTATTCTGATCCCGTTACTTCCACTAACCTGAAAAATTCTGTGGCAAACAATCCGAATAGCTCCAAAGATCGACTGTACGCTATCGATCACAAAGTATGGAAGGTCATGTGTCTTTTGTAAATGGGTAAAGTGTAAAGTGTAAACATAACTGACTCCTGGAATTGTTGTTTTTTTTTTAAATGTGTAAATTGAAATTTCCCATTACTCAAAAAAAAAAAAAAATTCCTACCTGGAGAAATGAGTACCTATGTACTGAAATAGAACTGACTGATTAGAATTTTTCATTTCAAAAATGAAATTTTAAGAATACCTGGAAAATTTAAAACTCGTACTTAAAGAGATTCAATGACTCAAATTTTTCACTTTAAAAATAAAAATTACTTAGTACTGGAAAAAGTAAATATGTACTTAAAGAGAATTGAATTATTCGAATTTATTATTCAAAAATACAAACAATTGAATACCTAGAAAAGTAATTACTTAATGAGAACAGAATGTTTTGAATTTTTGAAAATAAAAATTACTGACTACCTGGAAAAATTAATACTTCATGAGATTTGAATGATTCGAATTTATGATTTAAAAAATAAAAATGCATTAATATATTGCAAAATTAATACTTAAAGAGATTTGAATAACTTGGAAAAATACGGAATACCTGGAAAAGTGCGTATTTAAAGAGAACTGAATGATTTAAAAAAAAAATTTTACTGAATACTTGGAAAACTGAATACTTAATTATAATACATGGTATAGAAATAATTGAATACCTAGAAAAGTGAATAAATTTGCTGACTACCTGGACATATTGTTAGTTAAATTTTATTTAAAAAATTTAAAATGAAAGAATACAATTTAATGTACTTTTAACGTTACACATTTCTATCCCTCTCCGCACCCAACTTCAAGTTTTCAAGTTATTAACAAAAATTATGAGATTTTTTTTAAATGTACTATTTAAAAATTCTACTTTGCGAGTGAGTGGATATGGTATCATGACAACAATTACAACAACAACAAAACTGGTTACAGCAAAAGCACATCATAAAGTGCCAAAAGTGTGAAAAAGCAACAACAACAACAATTACCCATCGTAGCTGAATATGAGACTCTGAGCACTGAAGCTGGGTAATCGAAAGGGAGAAAACGACGAGCGACGAGGCAAACCGACAATTATTGTTTTTAATGTTGTTGTTGTTGTTTTAGTTGCGCCACTCCTCCCCCTCCGTTTTAAAGAAAAATAAAAATAAAAAAATAACAAACGTGCACAGCTGCATAAGACGAAGCTCCCAAATACCCAAAAACGAAAAACCCCAACAGCAACAATAACAACAACAATAACAACAGCACATTTGTGCTACTACCGAAATCTCATGAGAGAGAAAAACAGAGTTCATCAAGTGGCGTCGTCGTCGTCGTCGTCGGCCGTCGCCATTCGATTGTGGGAGTATGTCGTTTCGTTAGCTTCGCCGTTGTTGTTTCGTTGCAAGGAGAGAGCGAACATTTATCTGCTTTTAAGAAGGGAACAGCGGAGGTGTTAGAGAAGTAAAGTGCAGACACGTTTGTCCGTCCGTAAGAGTTTGGGTAGGCCAAATTAAATCCGACATTTTGGAATGATTCAGTGGTAGAAATTCATTATCGCATACCTTAAATTCGTTTAAATTTAAGGTACATAAATGTATGATATGCTATAAGAAAATATTGAATTGCAAATGACAAACAAAAAAAGAACAACGAAAGAGAGCATAAAAAATAAATGTCGAACATATTTTTTATGTGTCAAAGCCATGCAAAATGTTAATTAAAGCAACAACGAGAACGTCAATAGTAAAATAAAATAGAATTAAGCTTTTATAGAAGAAAGCAAATCAGTCCTAGAGTACTTTTCTGGTTAATGAAGACAAAAAATTAAAACCAGTTTTTCTTTTTTTTGTTGTTGATATTTTATTGGCGTTTTTAAAGAGAAAGTGGGTTGGGCTGTGGGGAGAAATTGTTTGCAGTTTTATTACAAAATAAATACAAACGAAACCTCGTAAGTTTTCTTTTCACGTTTTATGTCAGTGATGTGTATATTTACTTCATGGTAAATAGAGAGTTCAGGTAGAATGCTCCCAAGGTGAGAGACACTTCTACCTATCTTCGACATCGATGTTTCTTACTTTAAATTTAATAATGCCAAAATTTCATTTAGGTATTCTCAGGTAGTATCTTTAGTCTCTGCAATGCTTCTCTCTAGCTTAATAAAACTATTATAAAACCCAAGCCCGAATACAAATTTGGACCGTCATAAAAAATAACACGAGATCTTTTCAACTAAGCTTTAGGCTCCACACAATTTTCAAACGGGAAAAACCAGAAAATTGATGAACGCCATTTTGAAATAACGGCAATACAAAGAACAACTAAAAATTGCGTTCAAAATTAAAGCGAATATTGAGTAGCGTGCCAGCCCCTTTTGAACTTTTCTCCATACCCGACTACAATAACCGCCAACTGAAATGTGGGAACGAAGTAAAAAAAATATTAAAAAATATATATATACATATATGTATATATAAAATAAAGAAACAAAAACAAAACATGCGTTTTTTTGCTATTATACACTTTTACGAGCGATGTGGCAGCAATGACGAACGACGACGGCGACGACGTTGACGTCGCTCGTGGCATGCTCGGCTTTTCGGGCAACAAACAACAATAAGAAAAACACACAAACATATTTAAAAAAAAGAAGAAGAAGAAATATTATTCCACGAACTGAACGAAGCAGGCAAACGATGCGAACGAGGCAAACGAAATGTTGGATCGGGGCCTTTCAACGTCTTTTTTTGTTGTTGATTTTGTACGCTTTTCGCCGTCGTTCGTCTGACCTGTGTCTGTGTGTGTGTGTCTGTGCGTGTGTGTTTGGGGCTTTAACTTGCACTTCGTAGAAAAAATTTTCGTAACAACGATCACACTCGTTTATGTATTGCGAAGAAGTGAAGACGTAGCGTTGAAACGTTGCGGCGGGCGAATATACAATTTTCGCGTTAAAAAAAAACCTAGCAAGAAAAATACAATAAAAGTTGTACAACAAAGAAAAGCAAAAAAAGAGAGAACAATAAAAAGTTAAAAATAAATAAAATTTAATGCTTCAATTTAAATGCAGACATAAAACTATGATTGTTTTATTTTCTTTAACGCCATTGGATTATCAGTGAAAAATTTACATACACACACACATGCATATGTACACACAAAGCTGTGTACTGTTTAGGAAGTTAATTGGAGTTTCAATAAAAAATAGTTTTGCAAATAAATTTTTAATTTGTAAGGAACTTTCGTCGAGTGAAAAAGTGCAATTGAATAAATTTTTTAAAAGCCGCCAATGCGGCGCTTAAGTGCGAGTGAGAGGAAGCACATAGTAAAATTTAACAGAAACCAAAGAAAGAAATAACAAAAAATATGTAAAACTGAAGTTGAAAAGAAAAATTGTGAGCGCTGGCAGTAAACACTCACACGCACAAACACAACCACGCGCATAGCTTGAATTAGAACACTGTGCAACAAGAAAGAAAAGCAGCTGCAACAACAACATAGAACATAGAAAAATAAATAAATTTTGCGGTGCAAGTGAAATAGCAAATACTTCTGATTTAAGTATAAAAAAGATTACCAAAAAAAAAAACAAAGTAAGCTAGAAAAAATAATTCCCTTCTCATAAAAAATAAAAAAAGTGCTAAAAAATTGGTTATCCCTGAAATCAACCCTGTCAGTGGAAAAAAAGAAAAAAAAAAACGGCCACCGAAAGGCGAATCAAATACAATTACACATATGTGCCGGGCCATGTGTGACATTTAAACGGACGCGACACTTTGACAGTTGAAAATTAAAAAAAAAAATTAAATAAAAAAAAATAAAAATAAAAAAATAAAAAAAAAACAAAAAAAAAATAAACTCACAACAAAAAATGGCAGACCTGCAAATCGTCAGCGTCATCGGCGCCAACGGACAGCCACTGCCCATACACGGCACGGGTATCGGCAGCAATTGGTCGACGCCTGTCAAACAGGAACGACCCGATGAAGCGGAAATTGCAGAACTCGCTGCCAAAATGGTGGAATCACAAAAAGTCATACTAGCAAAACAACAACAACAGGCCGCACAGCTGGCCAGTCGACAAGCAGCTACTGGCGCAGGAGCAGGCGCTGGAAACATGCAAGCGCCACTCGTCAATGCCAACGGTCAGACAACCATACTCAACTATCTGTCTCGTCAGCAAAAGCAGCTGCCAAATGGCGGCAGCAGCGGCGGCGGCGCAGCAAATTCGAATGGACGCACAAATGGCGCAGCAGCCGGGGGCACACCCGCCATCGACGAAAAGAAATCACCCTGCGATGAGGAATCACAAAAGGGCCACTTCGGTTGGACCACCTTCGGCAAAACTTATATTCCATATATTTATCGTGCGCAGGAGAAATACTGCTCTGTGCGCATGATCGAGCTTAAGCTGCTTGGCAAATATTTGAATTGTTTGCATCCGGACATTTATTCGAGCTGCACATGTGTGCGTAGCTATTATATCACCGAAGCAGAGGCGCGTCTCTTTATAGAGATCAATCACAAACACTGCGACGGCGAATTTGGACGTGACATGTTCACGCAGAAGGATCTTGTGGTGCGCCTATCCGACGCCACCAAATTCTATCAATTCTTGGACATTTGCTATCGCAAACTGATATCGGGCAGCAAATCGCCGTCGGAGAAATGCGGCTTTATACGCATTAACAAGGAGTCGGTGGTGCCGTATACGGTCTGCGCACAGGAGCAAGTAGTGCCGCTCTTCTATTTCGAGGGCGAAACTGAAAATCTCAAAGCAAAGGCGAATTTCCTATGCGGCTGGGATCTGGCGTATTTGAAGTTTTGTTGCAAAGTGCAGGGCATACGCAACGAGCTCTTCTCCTCCGAAAATGTTGCGGTTATTTCGTTGACCGACATTAAATCGTACTTTCCCAATGGCACCGAATTCGAAGATTACTGGCCATCGAAAGTAGTCGACTCGAACCTGTTGATTGGCGCGAATCGATCGAATGCGCATAGTGCCGCTGCTGTCAATTGGACACGACAACCTTCACAACCACCGCCGAAAGTATTGTCATCGTCGGCGGGTGGTGGCGGCGGTCCGGGTGCGTCATCACAACAGAATATGGCACAGCAGAAGCAAACACATGCCGCTGCTGCTGCAGCAGCGGCGGCGGCTGCGCAACAACAGCAGGCTGCGCTCTTGAAACAGCAAAGAGGCGGCAGTCAGTCGGGTGGTGGCGGTGCTTTTGGTGCCTCAAATGCGTCCATGCAACAGCAGGGACGTGGTGGAGGAAGTCAGGCGGGCGGTATGCACTCAAATGCTGCACTAGCCACGGTGCAGGCTCTTACGAATGGGCTGACCAACGGCTCGTGGATGTCACAGCCGCAGAATAATCTGCCGCTGATTCATGCTCAAATGATGTCGCAGGTGAGTTTCGCTTTGTTATAAGTTAATTTCAATCAAAGTATGTGAATTTTTTTACTCTTTAAAAACAAAAAGTAAATTTTATTAAATTAACAATTTATTAATTTAAAAACATATTTTTTTATTAACTTTTTAATATCAAGTTCAACGAAGAGAATTTCAATTTTTTAAAATGACAAAAATTGATGTTCCATTTATTTTCTTAAATTTTTTTTTTTTTTAAAGATTTTTAAAGTAAGCAACATTGTATTTTAGTCAACTATCGTTTAAGGTTAGATTAAGTTAAAGTGTCTATTGGCACGTCGATACACTTGGGCCAGTCTTGGCCTATTGTGATACAACAGCATCCGGTTTTCCTTTTCCTACCTGCCGAGGCGAAATTCAACTGTTTAAAGAGAAGCGGTCACACAGTCTATTAAAGATCCCAGGTAGTGGCAGAAACTGAGAAATCTTCAGCCAAAATCAATTTATTCAGGCTTAAAAAAAATAAACCTTTCGACACGCACATCTGAATCGCAGTCTGTAAACTGAACTTAGACTGGCGAAAATGATAGATTAACAAACCAAAAATTGTATGCTAACTTTATCTATTTTTATTTAGCATATAATTTGTTAATACATTAAAACGGTGCAAGTACAAAATACATTTATCGAAAAGTTTAAATATGCATTTTCGAAATAAATTGTATAAATTGAAATGAAAAATATGAAATATGCCGAAAATTTTGCGATAAATATTTTGTTGTTTTTTCTTTATTCTATTTTACGGCTCTGTTCGCTCACACGCGACACGAACGAATCATTATTCCCTTCCAGTCGAGTCGAGTGTATGAATTAGTTGAATTAAAAGTAAATGTAACAATTTCGTAGATACCAACCAACCAACAATTGCAAAAGCAACTTCAAGCGAAGCAAACAAGTTGGCCTACATTTTTGTTTTATTTTTTATTGTTTTTGTTTTCTCTGGCATAAGTTGCCAAACTATTGTAAAATCTATTTTGCTCTCTTCGGTCTGTGTGTGTCGTCTTCGTCGCCGTCGTCGTCTGTTTTACTACCTGCGCCTACCGCGCGGCTTAACCTACGCTGCTCCTACTTCCCCCCTTCCCTCGCTTCTCGCTTCAACAAAAACCAACAACATAATTTTTTTTTACTCAACTGCTAAATTTTTTTTCGCGGTTTTTTTTTCGTATTTTTAATGAACTTTTTTCACAGGCGGCAAGAAGAACGCACATATATGAAAATACATTTCCATATACAAACACAGCCAACAGCAGCAGCGGCAGCAACAACAACAAAAGACGGCGTCTCGGTCGGCCAGCACAAACAACGTCACTGGACATCAGTGGCACTAACTACAACAAATGCAGCGATCCTCATAGCAGTCGGGTCTTCGTACCGGAATTAGTGCGGGAACAACTACCCAGCACGGAAACATTGATTGAACGCTACAACAATAACAGCAACAACACCAAAGTATTATCAACAACGACACGGTGTCATCAATCCAACCAAGATCCACCCAATCAAGATCCAACTAGACTGGTAACCCAATTGTCATTGGGAAATGACGAACGGAAAAGAAAAAATGAATGCGAAATCTTGAAAAATAATAAAAAGAAAAAATAAAAGCCGAAAAATTTTTAATTGAAAAAAAAAAACAAAAAAAAAATGTGTTTGCTCTGCAAAAGTGAGTTTTTTTTTTATAATAATATATTTTATTTATTTTTGTAAACCGAAAATGTCTGTCCTCAGACGCTGCCCGTCGGCAGCTAAGTGCAAAGTTTGCAAATGACGATGTTAAACGCGTTAAACTCGGAAGCGAGCATGTGGCCGGCAACCACAACAGTAGGAAGAAAAAAAAAACGATGAAGACGACAATAACAACAATGACAATCAACGACAACAAAACTGTTGATCAACATTTGATTATTCGATTTGTAGAATTCTCTTTGGCCGCCATTGAAATTTATGAAATGTTATTTTTTGTTTATATCAAAATTGCTTGGAACTATTAGTGCCAATATGAAAGCCAAAATTGTTGAGAGTCTGAAAATTTCAACGACATTTAGTTTGACCTTTTTTTTTGTTTGTTTATACAATTTCTTAAATTGTATTTTAAAGTTAAACGAAATTAATTTAAATAATTTTTTGTTTTTTTAAATCGTTTTCTTCTATTAAGAAGAGATCAGACTGAGTATTATACTTTTTTTAAATAGTGTTTGTCTTTTGCATACATTTTAGGCGCAACAATCGCATCCTAGTTCACGCGGTCAGTATCGCAATCCAATGGAAAATCTGTTGCTCGGCAATCGTCAGTCGCCGTACACGTACAATAACACGGCGATATCGATGCAGCCTGTGAATAATCACGCGCAGGGCAATGCGCCGCCGCCACTCGTACGATCGGCGGGTGGACAAAACGCGAATCACATGTAAGTATCCACTCGAGTCGAGTCGAATCAGTCAGTCATTTCACTTGTCGTTAATATTTTTCTTCTTTTAACGTGAATGACCTTTTTTTTCATACATACATATATATACATATTTATGTATATATATGTATATATGTATATGTACTCTTTTTACATACATACATTTATATTTATATATGTATTTGCGAAAATATCGAATTGTGTTTTTCAAATTTAGTTGTAATTCGTTTTCTTTTTTATTTCCAATTTTTGAATAATTTCAATTTTTTTCTGACTAATTTCCAAAGTTGCAAAATCATGATTTTTAATTGTACTTTTTCAATTTGAATTATTTAATAGGTGCATAAATCGTATATAACGATTTTTTTTTTGAACTTTTCATATGCACCTTTTAAATGCATTTTTTTCTTTGTATAATTGTTAATTTTCTCGAATGTATCATTAAATTTGTATTTTTTTTTTCTAAATAATAATTTTTACAAAATCAATCGGTGGTTGTGCACGCATTAACTTAGTTTTGGAATCCTTAATTTGTTCCTTTTTTTACTTCTTTAATGTTTTTCGTATTGTTGTTGTAGTTATCTTTTGATCAATCAATTCTAGCGATACTTTTAAATAACCGCGTTAGTTTCGGGCTGCTTTAGTAGGTTTGTTTTCTTAGTTAGAGTATTGGTTTTTTAGTTTTACAAAAGTATTTTGTAGTTGAAAATTGTATATAAAAAAGTTTGCATACTTTTAGGCGCAAGTGAGAATATATTTATGAGCCCAATTTCCTCAGTTTCTTAGTTCTTAGCACAGTTTTAAAAGCAAATAAAAATCATTTGTTAGTTGGTTCATTTAAATACGATATGTCAGCAAAACTATAGCACACTTTTAGGCATGTACGGATTATGGCTTCTTTTAAGGCATATCTTTGGTATTTTGCTTTTGTAAGGCACACATTTTGTGCTGCAAATTCCTTACGGAAATGTTTCATTGCATACTTTTAGACATTTTGCACAATTTTTGTGTTATGTTTTCTTCTCAATTTTGTTATGTAATTTTTGTACTGCATAATTTTGAACTTGAGTAAAGTTATGTGATTTTTATTGCATACATTTGGGCTTATTAAATATTTTATGTAACTTGAGTTTGTTATGGACAGTTCTTGTTGCATAATTTTAGGCAGCAACTAAATTCAACTGTAGTGTTTCAGCTATTTAAAGCATACATTTCAGGGCTTTTCGTTAAGTTTGAATTTCAATTAAGTTTGAAGTATATTTCTGTGCTTATCGATAATTGTTGCAGCATTTTAGGCGTTTCAAAAAAGAAGAAAAGTGCAAAATATAAATAGAGAATTTACAGAGAATGCGTGTTGCGAAACAAATTACATTTAAATACTCGTATGGATTTTGCTAGAATTAACTTATTTTACTTAGCATACTTTGTTAGTTTGTAATGTAGACTTTTACGTAAACCTTTTTTTCTCAGTTGTATTTTTGCATGCTTCACTTTTGCCTAATATTAAAAAAAAAAAAAAAAACAAACTTAATTTCTATTTTCGATTTATTTTGCAAATTTTCTTTTTTCGTATCAACTTAACTTAGTAAACAGCTTGAAAAACCTTTTTTTTTGTTGTTTATACATACGATTTAAGTAAAAAAGGAACTACAACATTTGAAAAACATAAACCGAGAACAACTCTGATCACATACCAGCCTCCTCCCTTAGTCCCTGTCTATACCGAGCCCTTAAACAAAAACAAATAACACCTTCCGACCCCACCCGCCCTAGATACATTATATATAATGCGTGTACAAAAACAACGAACTTTTAAATTCACATCAAATCAGTTAAACTTTTACGTAAATTTTCTTGTAAAAATGAACATTTTAACGCTGAAAATTAAGCTTAAAATTAGTTTACGAATTTTCTGGAGAGAAAGAAATATAAAAGTAAAAGAGTTTTCTTAACGTTTGAAGTTTCAAATTAAAAATAAATGAATTTTTTCATGTGGAAAATTTTGCAAATAAATTTGAAAAATCTCAAAATTTAACATTTCGCAAAATCAATTAAATAAATAAATTGCCGGGAAACAATTTGGAATTATTTTTGTCCAAAATTTCGAGCTTTCGAGAGCGCCAAAACAATCAAAATTACAATTATTGTATATAATGTTTCTAGGTCCAATCATGTCGAGCATACACTGCTGCAACAACAAACACAGCAACAGCAACAACGACACAACTCCGCCTCCACACACGTCCACTCCCCGTCTTCCTCCTCGCCCTCTTCATCCCTTTTAAAATCACCACATTCCACCAGTTCCTCATCTCATGCCAATCATTTCAATGTCTCTTCATCGAGCGGCACCTCCTCCTCTGCGGCGTCACAGCCTCCACCTCCCGACTATTCGAATTTAGCGTTTTGGAATCAGCTGACGCCCACACAGCGTCTGCTGCTAACGCAACAAATTAAGTCACAAAGTACGCCATTGGGCGTGGCAGCTGCGGCTGCCTCATCTTTGAATAAGGCTGCCTTTCCCGCGTTGCCCTCACTGCCGCTCGATACCGATCTGAAAACCATGCTGGACTATAATCCAAATAAAGCGCGAGCGGCAGCAGCACGTGCGAATGGTGGCCAATTTACAAAGCCATCTGTGCCGCCACTTATACCCGTCAATGTGGCCGAGGTGGTCCAGGGCGTCAAACGTCCGTCCTCGTCTTCATCGTCACATAACGCACGTGCAACGTATGGCAGTTCTGCATCCGCCTCTCCCTTTTCCGCTTCCACAGCATCTGCCTCTGCGGCGGCCTCCCTCTCAACGGTGCCTTTAAATTCGTCCGCCGATTTGGAGGATTTTGAAAAGAAATTTAAAATGACTGACGAAATGAAGGCCGTCGTTCAGAAGGTGCTCTCCAATCCCGATTTGTCGACGTTCATACAAACGAATGCGACGCAGTCCTTTGTGCCGTTCATTTCGCCACCAATTTCGCCTGCCACTGGCGGTGGCCTTGGCGGTACTTCGCTCTCCATTGTGCCTAATCCAAATGTCACGATTACGCCGGCGCCACATTTACCCACTGGTCATTTTAGTGGCGGGGGCGGCAGTGGACATCACTCACATTCGCAGCGCCAGAAGAGCGTTATTTGTTCGACAAGTTCGGCGTCTGCTATCGTGAGTGGCGTACCGCCCAGTCCCGCCTCAATGACATCCAATTCAACAGCCACGCCCACCCCTTCACCTACACGGCACTCTGCCAAAATGAATAGTGGCAACGGCGGTGGCGGCGCTCATTTCTCAGCGCGCCACCAACATCAGCAGCACCATTACTCACCATCCGCCCATCATTCCTATCACCATTCCAATCACAATCACCACCACCATCAACACTCGCCCTCTCCCTCCTCCTCCTCTTCTGCCTCTAACTCGCATCTACACCCGCACCACCAGCACACTCCGCCAATGGAAGTAATCGATTTGTCTTCCCCTCGAAGGTTGCAGCAAGCCGCTTCCGTCTATCTGCAACAGGCGCAGCAACAAGCCCAGCAGAATGTGCATCAGGCTGCAGCACTTGCGGCCGCACAACAACAGCAGCAACAGCGTATGGCTGCCGCCGCAGCCGTGGCCCAACATCATTCACAGCAACAGAATGGCGGTCGCTCATCCTCCAATTCCGCGTCAGCAGCAGCAGCCGCATCAAATTCGGCAAGCATGCATTTGCAGCGACACGCCGCAATGGTGGCCAGTGCCGCAACAGTCGGCGGCGGCGGTGATTCGTCGTCACAACGATTGTGCATCATTCCAGAAATACCCGCCAGCAATTTAAGCGTGCAACCGTACAAGGTGCAGAAGGTCTATGTCGACAATCACCTAGTACCGTGTATCAATATGAAAGCGTACAACGATTCCGATCAACTGATGACGCTCACCGACTTCCAAAAGTATTTCTTTCCCAGTGTACCGCTAGAGCACTGTAAGCGCCTGATCGAAGCGCTTGGCGTTGAGCTGTACAAGGGCAATAGGTCAGTGAAATTTCCATCTATAAAAGCAATTTTTTTAATTTTATCAATAAGTATAAATAAAAAAAATGCATACATAAAAAATATAAAAAAATTAATAATCCGATCTGACTTTGAATCGATGTATATGTATATATATATTCTTGCTCAGAATCAAAAGGTGAGTCGATTTAGCGATGTCCGTCTGTCTGTCTGTCATCATTTCTTGTTAACACGGTAGCGGGAGAACCGTTAGAGATATTGAGCTGAAATTTTGTACACCAGGTACTTTTATGCCTTCGAGGAACTGATTGATTTTGGAGCCAATCCGCCCATGACCACGCCCACTATTGTAAAAAATAGCGATTTCTTGTTAACACAATATCATGAGAACCATATGAGATATGTTGAAACTTTGTACATCAGATTCTGTTGTCCTTGAGAACAACGATTAGGGTGGTCCATGTTTGTTATTTTTTATTATATGTTTAAACAAAGCTCTTAAAACTTTAATATAATATTTTGGTACTCAACCTATCTAAAATATGTAGAGTAATCTAATTAGGGTGGTTCAAGATTTATAAAATTAGGGTGGTCCAACATTAATTTTTTTTTAAATATCACCATGAACCACCCTAACTTGATTCTGATATTTAAAAATGTAGTGCATTTGTAATAGTCGGTATGACCGACTATAATTTCTTACTTGTTTTTCTTAATTTTATGTCTTATTTAATAAAAAATGTTTTCTTTCTTATTTATTTATTTATTTTTTTTTTTGCTCTCTTGCAGGCGACAAATCCAAATTCTGATGGAGAATGATCGCACACACAGTGAGAATATGCCGCTGGTGCAGGTGCGCGACATCATCAAATACATGACGCAGTTGACGTTCATGATTCGAAACCAGGAACAGCCGCCATCGAAACGGGCGCGTATAAGCTAGGAATTGGGTTGGGGAGCACAACATATGCAACAGCTGCAGCAGCAACACCAGCAGCAACAGTTACAACAACAACAAGATAAACAACATCAGCAACAATCAAAACAAAAATCATCGTCTTCAACAACATCAATAGCAAATAATGCAGCACATCAACAACAGCAACAACAACACCATCACCATACAACACCAAATACAACAATGCACGCACCGCCACCACAAACACCGCCACACCCACATCCACATCCGCTTGATATGTTGTACTCCCACAGCCGCCATGCCCAGCCACAACAACAAACGCCCACGCACCAACAACAACAACACCACCAGCAGCAGCAACAACAGCAGCAGCATACTAACAACAGCAGCGCCCACAGCAAGCATCACTCTTCAAAAATGGCGCACGTTGCTTCCGCTTCGAAGAACAGCGCCACGAGCGGTGGATCAATGCGTCACAGCACTGCTGCTACTGCAGCGCAGCAATTAGCTGCTGCTGCAGCTGCAGAAAGCGCAGCGGCCTACAATTTTCTTTGTGGCTCAGCAGCAGCAGCGGCTGCAGCAGCCGCCACAATGCTCAGTCCGCCATTAAGTTCCAATTCAAATGCCTCGGCTGCTGCTGCCGCTTCGTTAAGCGCTGTCAATCCTTTTGCGAATCCATTCGATTGGCTAGGCGCGACGACGTCAAGTAGCAGCGCGGACAAACGTGCCGCCGCAGCCGCAACAAATTCTAGTAGCAGCGCTGCAGCCGCCTGTCGCTATAATCGCGCAGCAGCGGCGGCAGTAGCACAACAGCAAACATCATCATCAGCTGCCGCAGCTGCAGCAGCAGATTTTATGTCGCTCTTTAGCGCCAGCAATGTCGCCGCCGCACATTACGCAGATGCGGCGGCACATACTCAACGTGCCGCCAATTCTAATGCTGGCGCAACGGCTTCAACCTCGATGTCGTCGTTATCGGGTTCATCAGCAGTTGCCGCCAATTCTAAGCATTTAAGCGCCGCCGCTGCGGCATCATCCTCGGCAGCACTAGCAGCTCATGCACATGCTGCCGCCGCATCGGCTTCGCTTTTTGGCACTGCCGGTGGAGCGCACTTTTCTGCGCCCACTGCTGCTGCTGTCGCAGCGGGCAATCCTTATCATTTGCCTGCAGCGGTAGCAGTTGGCGGCACTCACGGCTTGCCATCGCCGACAATTTACCCGCCCACACCACCACCATCAGCGCCCTGGATACATCCCTGGTATGCGGGCGATACCTTCTGAGCGGCGGGATAGTAGTAGAGAGGCACAAGAAATTTTTGTTACATTTAAGATCGCAAAAAAACGGAAGAGAGTGGAGAGTACATGTGAAAAAGTGTTGATTGATGAAGGTAAGAGTTCGCTTTGACTGGTGCGAAGTGCTTTGAAAGTTTTCCAAAAAAAAATCATTTTTGTACGTTTTGTTTTTTTGTTAACTTAAAATTGGAAATTTAGTAAAAAATCTTCAAATTAAATTTAGTTTCTGGAGTAAATTTGAGAGATTTACAAAAACAAAACCATAACAATTTGACTACAAATACTCATGATCGTGAATTCGCTTTTTTAGAGTTTTGCGTTTTGAACTAATTTTCATAATATCATAATGAAGCGTTCTAAAGAACATTAAAGCTTGTTGCCAAGTTTGTTAGTGAATTCTAAACGATCCATTTTTGCGCTATTAAGTCATTATGACCTGTTTACGTTTAACTTTCTACAAATGTTTTCCTTAAAGCAAGTGAATATTTTGTTCCACATTAAGCTGCTTTAAGACAATATTCCTAAGATTCGTTGAACTTTGAGTTCAAGTTGTAGAAAATTAAATAAATTTTAAACATTTTTGGAAAAAAATTTAACTTTTTTTCGAGTTAAGCAATAAAAATAGTTAATTTTCATTAACTTGACGCTTTCACATAACTTGATAAAAATGTTTATTGCAATTTTGTTCACTTCACTTTAACTGATTTTCACGTCTTACTGCATAATCCTGACGACACTAAATTGAACACTAACATTAATAATAAAATTATTTCTTTCTTATGCTTCTTCTTTCGTTACCTCAAAATACTTTTAAATGATTAAAAGAAATCCTTTTATTTGTAAATTTACACTTTGAGCGTTTCAAACTCTCAAGTTTTGTCATTTAACGCTAATGTCATAACTTATTTATTTAAATATTTGCAATGCATTTAACAAATTATTAATAAAATACAATTTATTATTATTATTTTTTTACCGCTGACTTGCTCCAGTTCCAAAAGCGCGCTCGAACCAACTAAGCAACAAAAATATGCTTTTGTTGTTGTTGTCGTTTTTTCACATCATCAACATTTCTTCGTGTACCAACCGAATTTTGTTTTAAGCAAAAGAACTGAATGTAAATTTTAAATACAAATTTAATTCTAAAACGTTAAATATTAAAAAGGAAATAAAAACTCTTAGCTTCAAAAGCGATCAAAGCTAAACAAAAGCAAACAAAAAACAAAAGAAACAATACATGGAAATCAAATGCTATTGTATATATAGTGCAAGTATGTACTTACTATGTAAAAAGCGAACAAACTTTGTATATGTATCTAGATATAATTAATTTTAAACAACAACAACAAAACTCAAAACAATTTGTTAACTAAAATTTATACTTCTTTGAATATCTTAACTACCAAAAAAAAACAAGAAAAAACAAAACAAAAGGAAGAAAACTCACAATTTATTAAATTAAGTAAATTTTGTTAAACAAAAACCAAAAATTAAGCAACAATTTTATTCAATTTAACATTTTTCTTTTCTTTTATGTTATCTTCTTCTTTTTTTCTTCTTCTTCTTATTTATAACTTATTTTTCGTTTGGCAAATTTCGAAATTTGTGCAGTACTGCGTAGCTTGTAAGTGTAAATAATAACAAGAAAAACTTTGACAAAAGAAATCCCAAAACTAAAGAGGAGAACCGTTCTTTGCCCAAGGCAATGAAAACCACACGAAGAACGCTTCTCCATAAACCTATTTAAATTAACTATATTAAAAAAAATATATATCATTAAAATAGAAGTTTAAGCTATCAAATGTAAATATATACGAAATCAAAAGTTGTAGAAGCCGTGCAAATGGATTTGGTTTGCCTGAGGTTTAATCATAGTAAAAAGAACCAACCAATCAGGCGAACTGAATTCATCATAATTTAGACTTAGACTAAACTTAGGAGAGTTATTTTTGTAAGCTCAAAAAGTTCCATTCAAATAGCTTAAAGCTCGCTGTAACACATAAAACTGCATAAGGCTTAAAGCTGAAGAAAGCTTAAAGTAAAGCCTCAAAAGCAAGCAAAAGCAGAACTTTGGAGTGGTTCAAAATTCTACGAAAAATTTTAAATCATATGAAAAGCAAAATTTATAGAGCTGAAAAGTTTCGAAAAGCTTTCTCCTAGCGTTAAGTGTAAATATTGAAAAAAAAAACTCTGCGATGTCATGACTGCAAAATATATTTAAACACAAAAAAGAAAAAAAAAACATTACCCAAACTAAAATTAATTAACTAATAATTAGTATCTATGTATAAATAAATAAATATGTAATTTTATATATATGTATTGTATGTATATGTAAAGACATGCGATGTACAGTGAGGCCCGAGTAAACTGCACCACCCACAACATGTAAACACTCGCTGGGTGTGTGCGTGCGCGTGCGCGTGTGTGTGTGTGTGGCAAATTAGGTTGGGCCCTTCAACTCGCATTCTGATTAAAAATTATTCCGTTTTATGGATTTAATTTAAGTTTCGATTTTTATTTTTAATTTTTTCTTATGTTTTTTTTTTCGAAATTGTACATAAAAGAAGAAGAAATTCGTTTAAATTAACGCGCGATAAAACGAAACCGCAAAAGTATTTCATTTTTGTATTCTTATTAAGTTTAGCTTAAATCAATTTTTAACCATTATTTCCCTTGGACGTTCATTCGTTCGTTCGTTCGTTCTTTAAATATTGTTTTCTTTATTTAAGTTTCTCTTTTATTTTACTAGTTTTAAGTTATTTATTGCTGAACTAAACTGAAACAAATTTAACACAATTGAAAGAAAGAGAAAAGGAAAAGAAAAACGCAAAAAATTAAAATAATCAAAGATTAGTTACTAGCGTAAAACTTAACTATAAACTAACAATTAAATATATAAAATAATTTATAGCAGAATATTTATGAAAGATGTTTCCGACTTTATGAAGAAAAAACAAAAAACAAAAACAACAAAAAAGAACTTACAATTATACTGATTAAATAAATCATATAAAATAAACGAAAATGTTAAAAATTTAAAAAGATACACGAGCGAGTAGTTTTATTTATTTATTAGCTTATAATACCCGACGTTAACCGGGTTTTGTTTTGTATGTAAATATGTGTAAGAGAATTAGTAAGCGGCACTTACCGGTTCTCTCCGTTGTAGTGATGCTGCGTTACGGCGGTGGTTGTTAAACTGTTACGCCAACTTTTGGTGAAATTGTCGACAGTGCCTATGCAAAGTCAGATACCAAAAATGTTTACATCGTCGCCATCGCATCGTGGCTTTTTCACAAATCCCGGTGGAAGGGATTTTCGAAGATCACATGGTTTTGTTTAGCTAAATCAACTAGGCCTACAAAGGAATGCTTTCCAAGAGGTGAGTAAATCGTTTATTAGTCAGTGCGGGGCATCTATACAGAAGGCGTATTAAAGTTTCTTTCTCTTCCTCATCTTTACAGCTTCTGCAGAAATTGTTTGAAAAAACTACCCATGACTCAAGGTCCTGTTAGGACGCCTACTATGGTGTTAACTGGAGATCACAGTAATATCGATTGTTTTAAATGTCAAAATGTTCGTTTTGCATTGATTATTGACCTTCTCTAGAAAATATTGGTTAAATTGTTCTCATTTTAAAATTTTTTTTTCTAGATTTTCTAACCTCAAAAAGAATGTTTATCTTAAAAAATTTAAATTTGGTTACAATAAATAAATAATAAAACAAAATTACCGCGATTTGAAAAAACTAAATAACATTTTTCTTCTCATTGAATTTTCTTTATAACATATCAAATATAATTTTTGAACACGATTTTCTTTTTAATTTTGATTTTTTTCATTATTTGAGCGGTATTAAAAAAACTCATATGGCAACCATACCAACCGCTGCGTAATGAAGTTGGTTGTATTTTGAAAAAAAAGGATTCCAAAAAAGGTAAGTGATGACGCATTGGTTGGTGAATTTGGAACGTGAATCGAAAATTAAATTTATTTTTGAGTTGCCAATAAATAACGTCAGTGGTGTTTCTCTCGTTACACAACCATACTTCACTATCGGGGGAGGTTGCCAAAACTGTTCGATTTTTCATGATTTCACTGATATTCTATTTGGAATTTTTTTCAATAAAAAAAACAAGTAATGAATATGAAAGGAAATAAACTAAATTTGGAATGATTTCAAAAAGTCATATTTTAAAATTTTTCTTCAAAAAAATTGCTTTGAAAGAAAATGAAACCGACCTGAACGAGAGCCACCGATAGAAATTTCAACAATCGATTGTAGGGAGACAAAGTCTACAATCGAAATGCAATTGCCCCACCACCGTCATCAGTCACAGCCATAATTTTTTCAGAGTTTTCACGAGTTCTTTTTGTTCGCGAAAAATCTAAATTTTTGTGCGATTTCAACTTGGAAGTCAAAATTGAGTTGTTTGCAAAAATTTAACAGGTAAAAACCAACACAAATTCGACAATATAAACTTCGATATTTATTGTTAAATTCTGTGGACCCTTGCCACGGCAGCCGTTACCTTGTCACCAGCCAACAAAGGAAGTTTTTGTCCGTCTTTCCGTGTGTGTGTGTATGTGTGTGTGTGTGTGCATATATGTGTATATCAGGGGCGGGGGAGCACCCTCCATTAAGCAGACTGACAGACAGCTCGACAGACAAACGAACGGCAGAAACGTGCGCGCTTAGCAACCCAACCAAAAAAATGAAAAAATTATAAAAAAAAAATTGTGCAATACGAATTTCTGCACACGAAATTCACTTTTATTTAATATTTTTAAATTAATTTTTTTTATGTTGCAAAAGTAAAATTTTCTTTGGTGCTTTGTTCAATTTGATTTTTTTGGTTATGCTACTCAAGTAAAAAAAAAGGAAATGCATAAATTATTTAATTTAATATATGACTTTTTCTCTTTATTTCAGTTTCTTTTCTTCGTTTTATTTAATTTTTTTAAACCATAAATTTGTGTGCCGCAGCACCGATTTTCACGTGGCACCCAGCAGCAGCAGTCGCCATCGCAGCAGACAGCCAGACAGACTCATTTCCCCACAAATTTTAAATTTGATTTTTTGTAAAAAAAATTTCGATTGAAAAACGAAAACAAAAAATAAGTGAATAATATTTTTGCTATTTTGACGCGTGTGCATAATTTGATTTGTTTTGCGATTTGAAGCAGCGAAATTCTTTTGATTCTCTCGTGTGAATATTTTTGCGCACCCTAAGCAGGGGAGACATTGTTTTATATGACTTTTGAAAGAACCAGTGGTGAGTAGCGATTCTTTTCATTTCTTTTTCATTTATTTTAAGTTCCTCTTGGGAGGTAAACAATATTTCGTTGCCAAAATATGCAAAAAGACCCTAATCAAAACTTTATCGAAACAGTTTTTTGCTTACAGTTCCTGATAGTCTATATTAAAATTCATATCTTATCTCCTTACAAAAAATGAGAATCTTAAAGCCAAAACTATACTAATACAAAAATGTTCAACTTATTTGCTTCTTCTGTAAAATTTCGAAACTGTTGGTTGGGTCCTTTGGGCGTTTTGACGGCGATTTGTACACTAATCAGAGAAAAGGTAAATAATCAGCCTTAATCAACATAAAATTAAAATTTTCTTAAAAAAGCCAAAAGATTAGGAAATATCGTTAGAAAATTAATCGGCCTTAAATAGCTCGTGTTGAAGTTTCATGCGACACCTGTAGTCTGTCAATGCTAGACTTGCTTTGATATCCAATTTAAAAATGTATACGTGCTAGCAAACGTATACATTTTTAAATTGAATATCGGTTTTAAAACAAATTAAAGCTACTTTGATCTGACTTTTGGCTTAATTTTATATCCTCACGCTCAGTAGTTTTTTCTTAACTTTAAAAGTAAAATGGTACTTTTTGTGAACTTTATCTGGTATTTAGGCTGCTTGGGGCTTTTTCTGTTTGTAGTGTATTCCACTAAGAAACTTTAATTGGCCTGTTTCGAGTATGAAAAATGACGCAAGATTAACTCTAGAAAAATATAAAAGCAATTTTAAATTTAATTTCGATTTTAGTTTCACTTTAAAGTCCATTTCGATAGCTACAATAAATAAATAAACGAATATAGAAAATAGACTTTTTAGAACTTTTTAGAATTTGTTTTGTTAATACAGAATCAGTTAAATTATAAGTAATTAAATTTGCCAAGGAATGTCATTTTATTATTTTGATTTGCATAAACAAAAGGTTTCAAGTTGGCATTATAGAAAGAAAAAACCGAATTGCATTTGCCAGCCTATGACGAGAAAGAACGAAGAAATCCAACAACAAAACAAACCTTACCATTTTGGCTAAAACTAAGTGTAGTAACTGGGCTGGCAACTAAAATTGTTTTGTTTTTTCTTTCTTTTAATTTTTGTACTTATTTAGTTGTACGTTGCCACAGTCTGAAATACGTTAACTTGGTCTATTTGCTTTGTTGGCTGCATTTACTGCGCCAGCGAAAAACACAACAACAACAACAAAAATACATATGTACATATAGAAGAAGCGAATCGAAACGAAACGTGGCGAAAAGCTTAAAATTCATGACACAACAACAAAACAAAATACCAAAAACAACAACACCAATAAAAAGGCCATAAACCGCACGCTATGCGAAAACGAAAAAAAAAAAAGCGAGAAAAAAATATCACAAAGCAAAACAGAACTTGTGATAAATACATATTTACATGTTGAATGAAAAAAAAAAAACAAAAAAACGAAAATGAATACAAATAAAACCCAAAACCAGTCTAAAGACGCTATTGTGCAGCAGCGGCTTTATTTTATTTTATTGGTTTTATTTTCTTTTGTTTTTTTTTGAAAAACGTTTTTTTTAACTGGCCTAATGAAAAATGTTAATAAACAAGTCAGAGTTGCCGATATTGTCAAACTGCAAATTTTTACTTATTCGTTTGGAGTTATCTTAAAACGTTTATTTAATTAAAATAATTTTTATTCGAAAAATCTAAAAATTATTTCTTAAATAATATTAACAGTGTAAATTTAAGAGTTTTAATCAAAGCCTAAAGAAAAAAGTTTTATAGTTTTCAACTATTTGAATAGCAAAAATGAACAGAATTCATCGCAAGTGTTTCACTTTATTTATTTATTTGTTTGTTTGTTTGCCTTTTATTTGTTTATTGATAATACAAATATTGACAAATAACTTGCATAAGTAGACAAAAAAAAGTGTATTTGATTGGCATGTTTAATTAAAAGCACCTTAATAAATGCATCCGAAAATTGCTTCGCAGTTTCATCGTGATTTGTCATTTTTAACGGTTGGTGATTCGAAGATTTCTCCCAACTGCTGCCTGGTATTTCATAATCTTCATATCATTTCGTGTATAAATACAGTATGTGCACTTGTACATATGTATGTCTGTATGTCTTGTATATAAATAAAACAAAGGTCGGTAAATAAGACGTCAATCAAAAAAGCACAATTGAGATTAAATTCAAATAAATTATCTTCTTAGATAACTTTTTTAATTTTATTCTTAAAATAAACTAAAGTTGATAATTTTTGTTATTCGTATTCCTAGACGTGCCGGATATATTGAGTTTGGTCTTTCATTTGTTTCGTTCTTTATTGTCAAACTATTTTTTGAATTCTGGGATGAAGTGTTAACGACTTATCTGCATACAATTATCTCACTGTCGATGTACGAGTATGTACATTTGTTGTTGTTGTTGTTTGTAAAGTACGCCATTCCAACAGCGATGAAAATCAAATCGAAAATGTCATTAAATGGAAAATCGTGTTTATTAGACCAAGGCTAATGACAGAAAATGTGCTTTAAATGTTCTGCAATCAAAGAGTGTGCGATTATTTTGTTCATTATATTTTAAGTACATACAGACAGAGAACAAATATTGCAAACAATATTATTTATTGATTTAAGAATTTAGAAAATTCTTATTTGATTTGATATTAAGGCACTTCAAATTACAATTATGTATTTTCCAATTGTAATTATTGTACAAAAGGGCAATCTTTGTCTTCTTCTTTGTTAAATCAATAATCAATTTCGCTTTGATTTTCATTTATTTCTATTTGTTTGAATACTTTTCTTAGTCTGTGTCTTTGATTCAATTTTAATTGCATTGATTTGAACAATTTCCATCGAACATAATCCCAATTAAATCGTAGTCATCGTTTCACAAGCGCTGCAATTACCCCCGCCCTTATATTAAAGCGCGCTACTGCTCTCATTTACCTTTGACAAAAATTAGACTGTTCCTTCTCAATCTACTAGTGTCCTTTTATTGTTCTATGCGAAGCGTTTAGATAATTCTGCTTATTTTGCAGGATATGCGCATGCTCAATAAAAACACAGAATATGAAGGGCAGAAAGAGAGAAGTAAGGCTCTTTGGTTTTATTTTACGGAAGTTAGAATTTGTAGTAAATTGATTTGTCCAAGATATAAAAGTTTCGAGGTTTGTTTATTATTTCAATTTATGATAAACAATTCAAACAAATTAAATTTATTTACTAAAATTTATTACAAATGCACATACGTTAATACAATACATTTAAAACAATAATTGTTTAGAAATTGGTCAAAATCAATAATTGTTTTAAATTAGTTATTAAGTATTTTAAATATTAAGTTTTGATTGTGAATTTATTCTATGCGCCGCTGTTGCATTGAATCTATTCTCTTATCTTTCACACTCGCTTAGCGCACATTAAAAGCTCTGCTCACGTCCTTATTTCGGACACCAACAAAGTTCAACGCAATGCAATAACCTCACAAAAGAATCGACCAGCAACAAATTTGATTTCTCTCATTATTCGTTCTACTCTGTGCTGTGCGCTCCCATCGTACTAGCAGAGAGCGCATAGGAAAGTCCTTTTCCTGGTGGTTTGCATTGGAACACAAGCGCAGGATTGACTGCAATTTGTCGTTTGAAAAATCAGTCGATTGAAATTTGTCGAAGTGCAAACAACCGCTTTTACTCGCTTTGCCTTTGCCTCAGCGGAATTATCAGAAAATAAAAAAAATTAATTACAGAAAGGATCAGAAAACTTTTCACTGCAAATTTGACAATACCTGAAAAAGTAGTCGGAAAAAAATATAACCAATTTCTTCATCGAAAAAGTATTCAAAAAAATATTCAAAAAAAAACAAAAATATTTGAAAATTGAGAAAAAGTTTTCTGAGAAAACAAAGGCAAACGAAAAACTTAAATTTCAACTGGTGCAATTTATTTTTAGCTGTGTGCAATTTTTAACTAAACCAGCCGATCTCGTCTGCCACGCCTTTCATTTCCCCGAAATAATTACAAACCATTAACTTTTGCGCTGTTGCCTTGCCTCGAAAAAAAGAAAGAAAACATAAAAAAAACAAATTTCAATTGGATTTTTCTTTGGTTTGTGAAACTAAAATATTTGCGGTTGCCTTGTCTTGTCTTGCTGTCGTCCCCCCTCCGTCGATTTACTTCAGCAGCTGCTTCGTCATATGGTGGGCGGTTTGTTGGTATCATCTGCGGCCTTTTACGCCATCAGTAAAAAATCTGCAAGTAAGTTAAGTAAAACAAAAGAAACGAAACTTAAAATTTCCCTTTTTCCTCCAAATCTTTTTTTTGGGGTTTTCAAACTTTGCCGTCTGCTGAAATTTTTTTCTTCTGCGCAAAAAATCGATATTTTCAGTTCGAGTTTTGCTTTTGAATGTTTTTTTCTTTTCATGTCGTGCTTTTATGCTGCCTTTTCTTGTTTTGCGCTCCACTGCTCTGCTCTGTGTCCGACCGTCCGTCTGCCTGTCCGTTTGTCTCTTGAATTTTCCTCTTTATTTTGTTTTCCTTTTATTATCGTCTTTGTCAGCTTCTTTATTTTTATTGTGTACATTTTCTGGCTGCAGTTATTTTGTACATTTCGACATTTCATTCGAGCCAAAGGCGTAGCTATGGAGGCATTCGTGGGGTTCTTTATGTTCGTAAGTTTTAAATATTAAAATTAAATATAAAGAAATTGTTTTACTTTTTGCACTGGCTGCTTCTCTGCTGGGTACGTCCGTCATCAGTTTGCCCATTTGATACGTCAATTGTTTGCTTGACTACATGATTGACAAAACTTATGGTTGTCCGACTGTGTTGGGCTTTTGCCTTTTTAATTTACAAATTTATTTGAAAGGATTCTGCTGCGTTTTGTGCTAATGCAATTTTGATCCGGTTATTTCATTTCGTAATATGGCTACCGCTGCTGCATGATTGCTTGTCTTGCTTAGCAGTTAAGTCTACAATTTATTATTGATTTTCAATTTATAAATAATTGAAGACCGACCGAAATTTAAACATTCTCAGTGGTGCGAATTATCAAGAAACGTTTGACATCATTTTTAAAATGCAAAATAATCGTTTAACAGGAATTACGTAAAGTTGTATTTGAACATGTCATCATTTATTTCAATTTAAGCCTAAATGTATGCAATAAAATAAATAAATTGCAGTACACAGAGCAAATGAAGGTGTTTAAAAATTCCAGTCGGCTTGTCTAAACGTTTTTGGGGTATTTGCCTATTTGGTTTGGATTGGTTGCTTCAACTATTAACCTAAATTTAAAAATTATTTCGCATGCCTTGTGACTGCCTACACTTTAATAGAGTTATCAGCAAAAACAAATTAGTAAACACAAAAAAATATATGTTTACCTTTGCATGACGAACTTTACTTGAGTTTTGTTAGTTATGCCAACTGCTATCATTCTCACATAAAAATTAAACCGTAATAAAAACTGTATTCACCTACGACATACGTCACCTAATTAGACGGGACACATTTGTCGCATTTGCAGTAGATAATTCGCTTGGAACTTAACGCCTGGAAACGTTCAACATTATTTAAGCATTATTTATTTATCACATGATTGGTTTAGGGAGAAAGGAGGTTAGTAAAAAAAGGAACATTTAATCACGCAGGCTTTGAAGGGTGTGACCAAAAATCACTTGAGAACGTTTTTTTTGTACAAACGAATTGTATTTACAAATATTTTGGATACAACATTTTCAAAATATAAAGTGGACTGAAAATTATCTTCTAATCTCATAACTTGTAATCCTTGATTGTGATTGAAAAATTGTGAATTCTTTGTTTATGTCTATTGAAATTAATCGTTTTTGTGATTAAACGATCATTAAATTAAGCAACTGTATTTATTTGATTACTTTTGTCTTTATAGAAACACCAGTATATAAAGGAGCACCTCCATCTCCACCTCAACGGAGCAAGTTGGTTAGTTCGTGCATGAATTCACATAGGCGATATTTAAGTCATAGGTAAGTGAAATTTATTATTTTGTATTTATATATTTAAAAAAAAGAGTCGAACATTTTTTGCTTTACCAACAAAAGTTTCCTGATCGTTTAATAACTCATTTTGAAACCGAACCAACTAAATTCTAGAATTATAGAATTGTATTAGGAAAAAAAAATACAAAAAGAGAAAGAAAGAGTAAATTTATGCATACTTGTTGTCCATTACGACACTTTGGAGCCGTTAAATGTGGCGCATTGCAGCCAGCCGCCTGGAAGTATGCTATAAATTTGTTTTTTGTTGTCACTTGGTATTTATGAACACTGCATGCACCCATGAATTACAAGAATAAAATGTTTAAAAGTAATGTGCGCGAGTTGCAAAATGTTTTTTCTTTTGTATTTGGAATTTTGAAAATGAAAATAAAAGAGATTGGTTACTCGGGGAGAAATGAAATAGTTTTGCGTGTCATTGGCGCATTTCAAGTGGCACGAATTCAGCTGAGAATTACACCTTTTCCCGTTTATATTGATTTTTTTTATAAATATATGTCTGCTTGTTTGTTAGCCTGTCTGTGTGTGTGTGTGCCCAGTATGAATGTGCGTGCATTTTGAATTATTCACGACACGCGTCAAATAGCAATTTAAAAGTTAATTTCGTTTTTCGTGTTGAAAATCGTTTAAGCAGAAATTGAAATATTTACTTGAACGTGTGCTAGAAAGTCAAATAAACAAAGGCTACACTTTATAAATTTATCGTAAGGAAAATAAATAATAATTTCTAAATAATTTCCCTTTTCGAAGAACAAAAATGTTGGCAGAATAAAAAATTACAACTTTTAGACGCGTCTTTCGTAATGTTTGAATAAATTTGAATAACAAATTGCTTTTAAAATTTCCGCAGGACTTCAAAATTTTCCAGTAATAGACATCGGAAGCTGCAACCTTTTAGAGAAACGTGAGGCAGTTACCCTAATTTAGGCGCCACGATTTTTCAATTTTAAAAATACTTACACAAAATATATAAACCAACAAAACCTAACCAATAAATGTTATAACACAAACACACACAACAACAAAAAATCATCTTCTACAAGATACAAAAAAAAAAAAAAACAAAAAAAACCAAAACTCCCTCAGCTGAAGGAGCAAAAATTGCATAAAAAAATTTCTAAGCGACCGAAGCAGAGTTGACGACTCCGCATTGAACAGATTCGAAAGACCGGAATAATACCGATTTACAGCATCTAGTAACAGAATAGCTAACTCTGTTGGCGTTTTGTTAGTTTTTGTATTTTAACAAATCTTCAACGTTCAGTTTGATCGATCGTCAGTTGCAGTCACTTAACGAAGCCGATATAAAAGAAACAACAAACTTCATGAATTTATCAATAAAGAAATACAATAAATCAAAAAATAAAAATTTAAATCCTCTAACGTTTTCGTCTTGGCGGGCGTTTCGGCATCAACAAACCGAAGCGACAACAACAAGCAGAAACCACAAAAGCATCAACAGCAACAACAACAACGAAATAGGAACTTATGTCCATCAGCATTGTGCACAGGATAATAATAGCCTGAGCTAAACTAGAGCCGCACTAAGATCGCAAAGATCGCATCAAGTGGAAAACAAAAAACAAGACGAACATCAACAGCAGCTTAAAAAGAAGAAGAATCCTTCAGAACGCGCGCCTTCAGCCATCGCTTTCGTTTATGATTGAGAAAATAGCAGCGAAGCAGCAGCAGAAGAAGCATAAGAGCAAAAAGCAAAAAAAGCGTTATAATACCATTTAAAAGAAATACGCTTTATAAATATAAAATATTGACATTATTAGTTCGACGACAGCTTAGTAAAGGAAAAACAAACAACAACAAAAAACCAAAATGGGTTCCGTTAACGTTAATCGCAATGTCACCGACATTTTCTATCGCTACAAGATGCCGCGCATAATGGCCAAGGTCGAGGGCAAGGGTAACGGCATCAAGACCGTCATCGTCAATATGGCTGAGGTGGCACGCGCCATCGGCCGTCCGGCCACTTATCCGACTAAATACTTTGGCTGCGAGTTGGGCGCACAGACCCAATTCGATTATAAGGTAAGTGTGAGCGCCGCTTACAAAATATTTCAGTTACTGTAAAAAAACGTTTTTTTAAACATATTTTCAAATTTTAACTAAATCATATTCTATTTCATTCTCTTATCTCATATACAGAACGAACGCTTTATTGTGAACGGTTCGCACGATGCCAGTAAATTGCAGGATCTGCTTGACGGCTTTATTCGGAAATATGTGCTCTGCCCCGAATGCGATAATCCCGAAACGGATTTGACCGTCTCGGCAAAGAATCAAACAATATCGCAATCTTGCAAGGCATGCGGATTTCACGGCCTTCTCAAAGTCAATCATAAGGTCAACACGTTTATCTTGAAAAATCCGCCGACCATTAATCCGGCTGCTCAGGGCTCTTCGCTTACCGAGGGAAAGCGCTCGAAGCGCGGCAAGAAGAACGGCGAAAATGGTCTTGACGGTTCTAGCAATTCGATGGCCAATAATTCGGGCGGTGAATCTGATGGCGGCAGTGGCAATCAGGCCAGTCAGACCGAGGCGGAAATTAGCGCCGCCATTCCGGAGAAAAACGGCGACGATGACGACGATGACGCCAACTGGAGTGTCGATGTCTCGAAGGTAAGCGAAGTTGGCTTTGTTTGGTTTTTTGTTTTAAATATTGATTTTATACCCAAATATTATTTTTGTTTGCAATAAAAATATAAAAATAAATTTTGCCTTGTAGGAAGCCATACGCGCCCGTTTACAGGATCTTACCGAAGGCGCCAAGGGCATGACCATTTCCGATGACTACGACAAGACCGAAAAGGAGCGTATTGATATATTTTACGAGCTGGTAAAGAAGAAGCGCGATGCTGGCCAACTCGACTCCGTCGACAAGCACAAGGAACTGCTGATCGAGGCAGAGCGCCTCGACATTGTCAGCAAGGCAACGCTCGTGCTGGCCGAGTTGCTCTTCTCCGAGAACATTACGCTGGAGGTGCGCAAGAATCGCAACCTGCTGTTGCGGTTCACGCACAACAATCCGAAGGCGCAACGCTATTTGATCGGTGGCCTAGAGCAGATCATTGCACTGCATGCGGCCAAATTGATGTCAAAGGTCGCCGGCATCTTTAAGCTATTCTACGATTCGGACATTCTCGAAGAGAAGGCGATTTTAGAGTGGTCGCAGAAGGTTAGCAAGAAATACGTTTCGAAGGAGATTGCCGCTGAAATACACGAAAAGGTGAAGCCGTTCATACAGTGGCTGAAGGAGGCCGAGGAGGAGGACTCCTCCGACGAGGAAGACGAAGAAGATTCGGAAGTCGAGATCGAGTACAATGATCGGGCGCGCGTCGAGCCGCTGAAGGCCGTTGTGAAGGCCAGCAGCAACACTGCCAAGAAGATCATCGACGATGAGGAGGGCGAGGAGATCGACATTGATGACATCTAAAAAGTGAACCCGCCAACCACCTTCCCATCAAAACGAGGAAAGCAAAACGGCAGCAACAGCAGCGGGCAAATAATAACCACTATAAAATAAAAACAACAATCAAACAGTTTTGAACAGTTTCAATATTGCTTAGATTCTTCAATGTGCGTTTGTTAAATGCAAATTTAAATTGTTTTTCGTTCTTAATATGAAATGAAATTTTTTTACATGTATGTATACTATGTGCGCGTGCTTTTGGGATAATATTTGTTTTTGATTTTGTTGTAATATGGCTTAGAAAATTTCATTTTTTTAACAATTAATATTAAAATGTTTTCTTTTCGTTCTTTAAATAATTAAAGCACAGTTATTCTGAAAAGCTGAAAAGCAAAAACTTTCAAATTTTATTTTTGCATTGATTTACGCTTTCGACTTTATTTGTGTTGTTTCCTCAAGAAATACAAATTTCCACAAAATAAGCATTTAAAATTACAAAATTGTCATAACTGAAGAATAAAAAATTTTCAAAATTGTTCAAATATCTGAAAACTTTTTAATTGGTTTCTATATTTTCGATATTTTTTGTATTACTAAGTTTTTGTTGCGTACTTTTAAATAATTGAAACTTTTCAAAGCACAAACTTTTTGTATACACACAAATACATACTCGTACATACTTAACTTTGATTGTATTGGTTAATTTAGTTAATTTCTTTCCTTCTTTCAAAACGATTTTTCATTATTGAATTCGATCAAATTTCGCCTTGTTCGCTTTTGTTGCTGTTCGTTTGTTTATAAGAATATTTCGCAAAAATGATTTTTGCCATTTTTATTTTTTGATTTAGAAAACATTTTTAGTTTTAGTGATTTCTTTGAAATTAAAAAAAAAAACAAAAAAAAAATTTTTAATATCACATTTCCAACTAAAAACGCACAGCTTCGATTATGCAATACAACAACCATCTCTACAACAACAATAACAAGTACTAAAAACAAAAACAAAACATAATTCTATGCCGTCTACGCTTGAACACAAAAAACAACAACAACAAAACGCATACCGCTAAAATCCACAACCAAAAAGCTAAAACAAAAACAACAAACAAACAAACAAATTATAAAAAAGTGTAGACTTTGCGTTTTCAATTCTGTAATTTTGAAATTTATTATGCAAGCAAAAAAAATATAACAAAATAATACAAAAAAGAAAAAAATCACAAAAAAAACATAAAAATATATATTAAAAAAAAGCTATGGTATTTTCTCACGCGGCTCTATCAGAAGAAAACAACAACAAAAACAATTTAAAAAAACTCCAAATTGAAAAACAATAAATTTCGTTAATTGCTTTTCCAGATTTAACGCCGTTTTATTTTACTATATTTATATACAATACATACATACATACATTCAAAAACTGTCTTTGAAACTCTTTTAAAAAACAACAAATTTTCGTTATATATTTTGTAATATTTACTCTTAATATTTGCGTTAAATACCAATAAAAAAATTCAAATAAAAAAAAATATTTTATAGTTTAACATTATTATGCGTTGGTTTTTCTTTCTTTCTTCCTTTATCTCTTTCCCTCTTCTTATATACTACAAAACTTACTTGTATATGCATATATAATTGTAATCCCTATATATACTAATTGTACTATACTATTATACGCTATTTTTATTTATTTTTTTTTTGTATACATGTATACACACATACATATATATATATATATATTTAGTTTCAAACGACTTGCAAATTAAAATCCAATAAAAATAATCCAAAATGTCAAAAAGTTGCTTTATCGGTTTTTGGTTTTTGCTACTGAGTACATTTTTTGAGCGTACGCTACGATCAATTGTGGAAGTCTCCCGTTTGGTCGTAATCGTTTTTGTTTAACAAATGAAAAATTAACTAGTAATGGAATCTCGGGCTCCTCTGAACACTGGACTTGCCTAATATCACAAATTTCGACAAAAATCTGTCAACCGACCGAAATTTTTAAAAAGACAAAATTTTATGGGAAAAACACTTTTAAGAAGCGAAAGAAAATAAAACGTAAGTAGAAACAGCTTCCCAACAAAGGCATGATGAGATTCCCATTCTAACAGCTCTGATCAAATCTTTGACAAATAAAAATTAATTGAGGTTATGAAATTGACAAACATAAATGGTCCACACAATTTCCAGTAGGCGCCTTGCAAACCGCGCAGTTCGGCGTGACGGGTATCTTTTGAGCATCTTTGAACATCGGTCGACCTTGATTTCTGTCTGCAGAAAATCGTTTATTTTCAAGATAACAACAACTTCGTTTAGCTTATCAGAAAACTACTCCCCACCGTCATAACAAAGTTTACCATTAGCGTGGCGCGTTGATAATAGCAAACCGGAGCAGCACCACGTTTCCATTTTATTTCGCTGAGCGATTATATTTGAAAATCTTAAAAGTTTCTTTTTATGGCACCGGCCGCAAAAGTTTATAATTCGTTTTTTTATGGCATCTTCTTCTTCGCCGCGATTAGCGAACGAATAAAAACGAATTCGCTGAGCATGAAGTGCGCCAGTTTAGTTTCGTTACTCATTTCTGACAGAGTGGAGCGCGAGTGGAGCCGCGCATTGGCATTGTTTCTTGTGCTTTCGTCTTCATGTGTGGAATTTCGTTTCTTTTCCTGGTTCATTAAAACATAAAAAGCGAATGAGGAGAATTGAAACAGTTGAAAACTTTAAATTAAAGTGAAAACAAAAACAAAACAAAACACAATTCAATTAAATAAAATTAATTTGTTGGATAAAATTTTCAACCTTGCGAACAATAAACAAACGGTAAATATAAGAAAAAAAAACTTATTGGAAAAATCGTTAATAACGTTGGAAAAGTCTCTGCGTGCCGAACATGCTATTTTGTTGTTGTTGTTAGGTTTGTTGTCATTGTGACTGACCTGTGAGATATTTGCAAGAATTATTCTGGTCATAAATCATTTCATGCATTGTTTTGATTGGGTTAAGGCCATTTATTTTCTTTTCAATTATTAAAAACTAACAGTCAGACAGACGCATAGACAGACATACGGACAGACAAACAGACAGACAAGCAGACAGACTGGCAGACATTCTGTAATACAAACATTACAAATTGACTCTGCAGAAAGACATTCAGACTTGTTGCACAATTACGCTGGGGACTACGAACCAATCCGTTTCTCTTTATTCTTTAATTCACGCAATAATTAAATACGACTTCTTGAAGCTTCTGTTGTTTAAATTTTTAAGCTAATTGGCAGACATTTTGTGACTAGAGAGCACAAAAGGAGTAACCAACGTCAATTGTAGAAATCGATATTACTTTGGTTTAAAAAAGGATTCTCAAACGGAGAACTTTTTTTTTAGAAACATATCAGGAACAAGAACCCAAATAACACATTCAAGACATGGTCTCGATCTCATGCTCGGAAAGGGTTCAGTACTATAAAAGGGTAAAAAGTGGGTGGAAGAGATTTATGTCATATCTTTGAGAGGAAAGGCAAATTAGCGCAGAACAACTGAGACATGTATTATGCCATTGAACCTTAGCAAGCTTAGTCTCGCTAACTCGCTCTCCTTCAATCAATCACCCCTTAACCGTCAACTTCATATTACATAGAGCCAAATATACTCCACCATAAGTTAAAGTGGAATTTTAAAACAATTCCCACAACCGAAACCAATCGAGATTTATTAAATTTTTACTTAAAATCAGAATAAGCTACATACATAAGAAATATATTTCTATAGTTCAAAATTTGTACCTTTCACAAAACATATTTTAAAGAATTGAGCTTAAAAGAACTTCCTGCTCTTGGGCGCTGCCTATTTAAGTTTTAATTAAATATGTTTGCAAATTTAAGTTCTAACTAAGTTTAGTAACTTTGCTAAAAGGCGTATAATTAAGCCAAACAACAACAACAACTTCTCTTTAGAAGTTAATTTGTAGAGCAATTAACGAATTCAGTGGAAAGTCACAAGCGGCGCATTATGCCAACTATCTAATTGTTAGTATTACGGAAATATCTTGCAATAAACAATAAAACTAATATACATACGAACGTGTATTGATTATAACAATTATGCAAGTTAATGCTAAATTGTTAGACAAACCAAATGAAACTAAATAAAAATACGGAATATTTATCGAACAAATCCAATTTGCAGTTAATTGGTCGAAGAGTGCATAATTGCATAATACAATAAGTAGGAACAGTAAAGAAAATCTCCATCAAATAAAAGTTAAATTTGCATATTTACGTTGAAATAACTTTAAAATTACATTAAGTCATATCACCTAATCAGAATATCCTTTTCGGTTTGTTTGATGGTATTGCTTAATTGTTGATATTAAGAGTCGTTTTGTTTTTGATATAATAATATCATTTTTACATTAACATACTCGTAATATAGTTTCGAATGAAAATCGATATGATAGTTTACTGAATTGCATCATGCCGATCAACAATCTCATTCAAATTAAGATTAACGTTTTTAAAAGATATCTCGGTACTCATGAGAATTAGATTAGAAGCTCCACACGCTTTCACTAGTCTTCCATTTCGCAATAAACATTCGAATTTTCATAACTCAAAATCCAGTTCATATACCTATGTATATATACGTATCTTATCATGATCAGTTCATAAATACTTAAGAAATAAATTTACATCGATTTGTTGGCGATCACGTACGAATTGTCAAAGATTGTATTTGAGCGTTTATAGCAGCGATCGGCGGCGGCGGTGGCGACCGGTTAATTAACGTAGTAAACCGCTACGTCATTTTGCACGAAAACCGCACAAAAACCACCGTCGTCTACTCGGTATCCGGTGAAGTGGACTGATTTGCGTTGGTAATGGCCGTCCGCGGACCACTTAGTCAGCTGTGTACGGTTTGCACACTGTAATGTCGGTTGCTCTTCAGAAATTTCGCATGCGTCTTGAGTCGCCATATTGGAAGCAATTAAATGATCAACGTCGACGATGACGTTTATTATTGATATATAGATAGGTGTATTGTTTCCATAATATTGATAAATGAAAGCAGATACGAACGAAATTTGATTATTTATTGTTATATATAGTATGAGATATGCACAATACCTAAATAGAGATCTTAAGTGATTTGTTGTTTTCTATTCTATTTATATTTCTAAGTTATTTTAAAAAAGGTTCGTATGGTAGAGTTTAACTGCCAAGTTGGCAATCATATACAAATCATTAGTAAGGGTTAAAACCCTTCTTGGGTAAATTTTTGTCGCTGTTTAATGTTCTGAAAATAACTAAACTCCACAGACCTCATCTATAATTTATACCTCATATATTTAAATTTTGCAAACAAAATTTCGCTTCTAACTCAAATTGGTTTTAATCAGCTATTCAGATCAAGTACGACGACAGTGGAAAATACCTTTATCATTACTCCACTAATCAGGTCTACGAATTTACGTAAATTCCAGTCGAATCTAATTTCGGAATAATAAAGATTAGGTACAGCGAAAAGCCTAAAGTTTTATTTATGTAAATATTTTGCACAGCAAATTAAAGGATTGTAAACTAGCTAAAGATATCATCAATTATAAATTTACAACCTCATAACGTATACGAGTGCGCGTTATAAGTAATAACTCTTTTAGCTGATTAAGAAAAAGTCAAATATTTACGTACTTACAGTACCCCTACTCCCAATGTTTATGCCAAACAAAGAGTTATCGTGACATTTTATAATCAGTTCTAGGTTTCCCGGTAATACACGCCAACGTCGTATAATGCCTTCGTCAGCGTCGACAAATTTTACGAAATTTCCAAACTCACCACAGCACGATAGCGGCAGTGGTGGGTGCGGCGTCGAAGTACAAATGGACAGCTTGGACTCCAGCCATGGCTGTGGCAGTTCCATCGCCGGTGGCGCAGACAAAATGTCGCGACCGAATATCTACAAATCGAAAATCTTTCTTGTGGCCGTTACATTCTCCGCCATACTCATCACGATCATGTGCATCGGCTTTCTCGTGCACTACGAGCTCTCGTCCGATATTTCCGATGAGGAAGATGTCGCCTTTTGGAATGACAAACTGCCGCCCGAACAAAAGTTGTGGTACGATCGCGGCATAGACGAGTTAAAGATAGCGCTAAGTCGCGAGATAAATCGAAGGCGTGCTAGAAACGTGATTCTGTTTGTGGGTGATGGCATGGGTCCGACGACGGTGACCGCATCGCGACTGTACGGTTTTAAAGAGGAAGGTCTACTGAGTTGGGAGCGATTTCCGTATATGGGCTTGTTAAAGGTTAGTTTGGTAGTTGTTATTAGCCACATTAAAATATATTAACATAATTGATTGCAATTTACAGACTTACTGCGCCGATAAACAAGTGCCGGATTCTTTTTCCACGGCAACCGCATTGTTTGGCGGCGTCAAAGTCAACTACGAAACTGGCGGCGTTGATTCCAGTGTCTCACTTGAAAATTGTACAGCGTCCTTAGATGCCGAACATCATGTACAAACGATTCTAAAATGGGCGCAAGTGGATGGTATGAATACGGGCTTTGTGACAACAACACGTGTCACGCACGCCACACCGGCTGCGCTATACGCGCACGTACCCGATCGCCGTTGGGAATGTGACAGTAAGCTGCCGGAGATGGCAATCTTAGATGGCTGCAAAGACATTGCCCGTCAGTTGATAGAAGATGAGACCGGTCGCAAAATCAATGTTATCATGGGTGGTGGACGTCAGATGCTCGTTTCTGATGTAGAAGATTCGCCGGCTGATCCTATTGATACGTGGGCGTGCCAATCAAAAGATGGTCGCAATTTAATCGAAAACTGGAAAAAGAACAAGCAAGTGGATGGCGTTCGCCACGAAGTCTTACAGAATAGCGGTGATCTGAAGCGACTTAAGGGCGAAGATGTGGACTATGTGCTGGGTAAGTTCGAGTGTACAGTTTATAAAGCTTGCTTTAAATCAAACTTACACGATATTAAATTCGTAGGAATTTTTGCTAATGGTCATCTCAAATACGATCATGAACGTGATCGCAGCGATGCTGGTATGCCGTCGCTTAAGGAAATGACATTGAAAGCGATTGAGGTATTAAAAAGCAAAAATAAAGGTTTCCTGCTCGTGGTTGAGGGTGGCATGATCGATCAAGCGCATCATCGTGGCACCGCGCGCAAAGCGCTCTCAGAAGTATTGGCGTTAAATGAGGCGGTCGAGGCAACAATTAAGGAAATGCGGTCAGTTGGACAGAATGAGTTAAAACTCATTTTACTACATTTTTATATACAAATGATGCACATATAAAAATATATTCCATATTAATAAGCTAAAAACCTCTTAGACAACAAATGGACGAGACGCTGGTCATTGTAACGGCCGATCACTCGCACAGTCTCACCATAAACGGACATCCCGACAAGGGCGCTGATATTTTAGGACTGGCAGGCAATTCCAAAACCGACGGTACACCCTATACCACACTCACATACGGCACAAGTTATAAGGGCTTCCAAGCCGATGCCGATGGTAAGCGTGTCGATCCGTCACTGGTCGATACAACCGACTGGGAATATACACAACAGGCGTCCATTAACACTGACGAGAACCTGCATGGCGGCTCCGATGTTACCATACATGCAAATGGTAAACAAAAAATATTTCTCTCTTCGGAAGAAGTGTAATTAATTAAGTAAAATTAATTTTTATTTTTCCCCAGGTCCCATGTCTTACCTGTTCCATGGCGTGCACGAGCAAAGCTATGTGGCGCATGTGATATCATACGCTCTGCGCATCGGACGCTTCCGCGACAGCGCCATAACTGAATCTTTAGCAGATTTATTACCTTTATAGTACGAGTATCCGCACAAATTGAAATTGGCTTAAATAAATTTCAATCGAAACACTCGCGCACATTTACTATACATACATACATACATACTAAACAAAAATTAGCAACTAATTATATGTAATTTTTTATTTATTGTGATATTCAGTGCAACTGTTATTTAAGTTTTAAGCGATATTTATAGCAAATTCATAAGTTAAATTAGCAAATTAGTAGTACCGAAATTCTTAATTTAAAACAATAAACATTTTGACTAAACGTTCGTATTTAAAATAAGCGTCTTAGCCTTGAGTGAACTATCACAGTCATTAAATCAAAAGTGGATATAATAAAATTGTTAGGTGAAAATTGTAATTCGACCCTCTAGACCGGCCGTGATTGGTTCATTGATTTGCATAAAATCAACGAAAGCCTTTAAATCTTCTGGACCTTCTCTATATATATATTAAAAAAAAACACATTTAGTTTATCTTGCTGTCCAATCAAATTTTCAATTACTTACTCCAAATCTTCGGCATTTTCGCTTATCAATTCAAAGCCATTTTTACCATTTGCCAAATATTCCATGACCACAAGACGATATTGTTCCTCTGGCTGCAGATCCACATACGCTGGCATTTTGCAAAATCGACAACGCACTTTTACATCGATCACTCGTCCACCAATGGGCAGTGAAATGTTGTACCGCACCCGTATGCCGGCAACTTGAAGAAAACGACTAGACGTAGGCGCGAGTTGAGACGTTTTCATGGGAGCGACACTATCCTCCAATAGAGCGCGTATTAAACGTCCACTCAGTGTCAGAGCGTAGAGTTTATTTTCCCACGGACACATGGTAATGAGGTGGTTGTATGTAAGGTCTGTTGAATAGTATAAAAATCGATTTTATAGCATTCGTTGTACATTTAAATTCGGTTTGTGAACTTGATTACTTTTTGACTATATCTCAAAAACCGTTAAAATTCATTGACTATCGAAATTACTTTACTTTATATTAAATTACTTTTTACTTAATTCGAATAAGTAGTTAAATTTAAGAACCATCGATTGTATGACAAAGTTCATTACTTACTTCCTTTGGTCAATGGAACACGAAAGTTGCCCTGTGTCGTCAAAGCCATTGTTACATTGCTCCAGTTTTGTGCTCCATAATCTGCATTTTTTATGAACTAAAATTTGTAAAACAAATATTTAAACAATCCTTATACGAGTACTCGTACAATGTAAATTCTCTTTTACCCACCGCATGAAGCATTGCGTCTGTATAGAAGTTTCCTAAATTACATTCGCCGCGAGCGCATTCTTTCTGTTGTAAATTAACTCTAGTGCTGCCCAGTACTTGATTACTGAACTCTTGGAACTGCTGGCGCCAGGGAACTAGTGCTTCTAAGACTATTGCATCTAAAAATTAAGTGGTAAAAAAGGCAAAATACTTAGACCAGTTTTCTAGATTGAATAACAAAGCTTTAAGTAAATCGGTAAAAGCGTTGTTGTTTTTTTTATAAAGTAGTTATTTTAACAAATTCATAAATTTTTCACAATATCCAAATACAAAAATGCTCGATATACTTTCGATATAAAATCTGTTAGTGAATATAATTTTAACTAATACGAGTTTAAAATAAAAGAATGTCTTTAATATTTTTATGTTTTTATTTTTCACATTTAAGACAATAATTTAAAACTAATTGCTCATATTCAATGACGAAATTTTCGAGTACAACTTATCCGCTCAACACGGTAATACGTTGTTCAATGCCAGTATATATCGGAGTGATATCTTTGGTATATGCGATTACGGCCTCCAAGTCGGTCATTTCGCCTCTGTAAAAATAAAATCAGATTTTATAATTACAAGACCAACAAAAAGCACAATTGACTTGAATTTTAACTCACTGCAAGTCTGTGGCAAAATCACGGATCATTGAAAATCCACCACCGCCACCCACCAGAAAGTCAGGTGCCACCATGCGATAGATCTTCTTTTCATCGAACTCTTCGTATTTGGGTACTGCACATGCGGCACAACGCACCTTTATGCCCACAACACGGTTACCCACCGGATTTGTAAAGTTATAGGTCACCTTAAGGCCGGCAACTTGCATAAATATGCTGGAGCTGGACACATTATTAGGCAGATCAATTTCTTTTACACTAAATTCCAAAGCTTCAATCAGCTTGTCACCGGGCAAGTTAAAAGCGATCAAGATATTCTCGAACGGCGACATGCTAACCATGTGTGCGTAAGTGAGATCTATAAAAAAATTCGGAGTGTTAAAAATATTTTGTATCATTAGTCCTTACTTCCTTACTTCCTCTAAAGAGCGGCACACGCAACGCACCAGTATTCACCAGTCCGATAGAAACATTGGTCCAAGCTTCCTGACTGTATGGCGTTAAACCGGTAAACTAAAAATATTGCAAATTTATTTATAGTCCGCTTGAAAGTTTTTCAAGATTCTACCGCATGGACCATTGCATCACAGAAAAAATTCCCTAAATTGCATTCATGTGTGCTGCACGGATCCTGGAGCAGATCCACTTTGGTTTGTCCAATTATGACTTTTCCCTCAGCATCGATAACCTCTTTCCATGGTATAAGCGCGGTCAATACTTCAGGGTCTGTTGAAGGTATTAAGGCAGAACAAATTGTGATATCAATAGGTGTAGAATATTATCGGAATACCTTCGTGGCAGACTTCAGACATGTTTAATCTAGTTTGCAACATATTCAATGACCAAGTCTTAAAAACCTTAAAAGTCTTTAGTAAAATTTAAAATAATTTTTAATTGACTCTGTTATATTGTGTGGATTGTAAATAAACCTCAGTAAAAAAAGAAGATATAGTTTATAAATATATTTTATTTTTTACAGCACATAACAAATTTTTAATTAAAATTCTATTACATTTATAAATAAAGCTTTTAAGTACAACTTAACCGTTCAACACGGTAATACGTCCTTCTATACCAGTGTATATAGGATTAATGTCTTTGGTATATGCGATTAAAGCCACCAAGTCGGTCATTTCGCCTCTGTAAAAATCAGAATTAGTCATCGTAATACTTGCAAATCAAAAATAGAGAGAAAAAACTCACTGCAAATCAGTTCCAAAATCCCGGAACATTGAGAAGCCATCACCGCCACCCACCAAAAAGTTTGGTGCCACAATGCGATAGACCTTCTTCTCATTGAACTCTTCGTATTTGGGTACTGCACATGCGGCACAACGCACCTTTATGCCCACAACACGTTTACCCACCGGATTTGTGAAGTTATAGGTCACCTTAAGGCCGGCGAATTGCAAAAATATGCTGGAGCTTGTGACACCATTGGCCATATCGATTTTACTGACGCTAAATTCGAGAGCATCGACCAGCTTGTCACCGGGCAAGTTGAAAGCGGTCAAGATATTCTCAAACGGCGACATGCTAACCATGTGTGCGTAAGTGAGATCTATAAAAAAATTTGGGATCGTTAAAAATATTATCTTGCATCATTAGTCCTAAAGATACTTACTTCCTCTAAAGAGCGGCACTCGCAACGCGCCGGTATTGATTAAACCAATCGAAACGTTAGTCCAAGCTTCTTGACTGTAGGGCATTAGGCCGGTAAACTGAAAATATTAAAAATTAATATATATATGATGCTGTTATAGTCAGTTTAGGCGTTGTTTCACACTTACCGCATGCACCATAGCATCGCAGAAGAAGTTTCCCAAATTGCATTCGCGTGCGCTGCACGGTGCCTTGAGCAAATCAACTTTGGTTTGTCCAACTATGACATTACCCTCGGCATCGATAACTTCTTTCCATGGAATAAGCGCGGTCAGTACTTCGGGGTCTGTTGGCGGTAGTAAGAAGCGTATTAGTTAGTGTAGGACGTTATTGGAATACCTCTGCGGAACACATCAGGATTTGCTGAGTTCTTTACATTTTGTAACTTAGATTTAAACTTCACTACTAATAATCAGACACAATCTGCCTCTTTTATTTAGATGATTAAATACTTGAACGATTTAGCATATCTCTTAACTTTACACTTTAACACGGAAATCGAAATTAGGTCACAATACTTCGGCTTATTTTTGTCTTTAACACGGCCGGCCATATTCAAAAATACCAGCGTCATCTCAGATCTTAAATTGTTTTCAATTCTACACTAAAGTAAATGCATAAATAATCTTTCTTCACTCACCCTCGGGCACATTGGTTCCCATATAAATCGGCGCTCCGGAATAATCGACCACATCGCCATTGTCATCAAAGAACACCGTAATATTTCCGACATATTTTGCATAGGCCGCAGCCTGGACAATCAAAACGCGATGTCCGCTCTCGTGTATCACCTCGGTGGGATAAGGACCACGTGGTGTATCGGGTCCCGGAGGTGTATCGCCGGTATAAAGGAAAGTGTGCGAATGTGCACCGACAATGACATCAATTTCGTCGCCCGCATGCTTGGCAATTAGCTTGTCCACATCATAGCCACAATGCGTAACAGCAATAATAATATTGGCACCCTGTGCTCTCAGCTTCTGAGCTTCCTCGCGTATCGAGTCGCTCTCATTGCGAAAGATCAAATTTCCGGTGTTGGCTAGATCCTGTGATCAAGTGAGAAGTTATTTTGGGTGTTCTACTATAAATGCTTAACAAGATTACTTACATATGTTGTCTCCAGTATGATGCCAATAACGCCAATCTTTCGATTGTTTCGCACGAGAATTGTCGAATTTCCATATTTGCCAGTCATGGTGGGCTCATTTGTCGAGTCCATATTGGCGATTAGCATCTTTGTGTCAAGCGTTTCCAGAAACGGAACAACACCAGGAACGCCATGGTCGAATTCGTGATTGCCGAGTGTCTAAAGTATATGAGGAATATGTGGAAAGTTTACAATTTTTGATTTAACATATTCTACAACACTTGGAATTCTTCATCTAAGCACAGACTCACCATAACGTCAGCTGGCAAGATATTCAAAAATTGACTCGTCACATTCCAGCGGCCGATGTTGTACCACAGAGTTCCTTGAAAACTGTCGCCAGCATTAAAGTAAACCGCATTCTGATCCTTTTGTTCTTCCAGCAAACGACGCACAGTGTACACGGTGCGCGCATAACCGCCGATGCACTCCTCGCCGGCATCGCAAGTTCCGCCCGAAGTGTCAGTCGCTTCGAATCTAAATGTCGCCCGCAATAGGAAGTCAGTTATTTTCAGTTTGTAAATAATTTCCGGCTAAAGACTTAGCGACTAAGCCCTCTTTTAAAGGGTAGTTATTTTTTATGTTGGCAACTAAGTTTCCTCGTACCCGCATCGCGTATAACGCAAAAGCACTCGAATACGTTTCTTATCGGGATTATTTGTTTAAGAATTTATTAAAGCGCTCTTAAACGAGATTAGATTTTCCACAATTTATGGCAAATTATAAACTTAAATCGAAGTGCATTGTAAATATGTATAAAGTTATAAATATATATAGGATCGTGCCCACTAATTCAGCACGAGTTGGAAACTTATCTCGTGTCAGAATAGAAAAAAAAAACAAATGATTTGCAATGTTTTTCCGTGTTTGCCTGCCCAATTGAGGTTAGCTCGAGTGACCACAACTTTAACGCTTCTGGAACAATGTTTAATATAACTAAGCAACTGATTTCCCAGTTTTTAATAAAGTCAAGTCCAAAGTCTGCTGCTTATTTTATTGAGTAGTAATTAAAAATGTTGTGCTAAAAATTTAAACTTCCATTAATTTTTTTTAAAGAAAGGAGTATTTAAAATTTTGGTATAAACTTTAATTAACTCCAGTGGATCGCTACTTACATAAAAAACCTAAGTTTAATGGCTTGATAAACAAATTAAATTTACTGAAAAATCGTGGAGGGTGCTTGACTAGCTTCTTTCGGTGTGTGGTCTTCTTTTTTCAAGGTCGTGCTCCCTAAAATTTTATATTTTACTTGACAACTTCGGCCTTTTCCCGGCTTTAAGTCAGACATTACAATAAAACTTAAGAATTGCACTTTTTAATCGAGTTATAGCCAAGAAATCCACTTTTCAAATTCTATTTGAATAACTCCTTCAAATCAGAACTTTGCAATTCCAAAATTAACAATTCGAAACGCGTCCTACGACGCGTTTTAAAACTTATTTCTCTTTACAGTGTACTCTAAGTACGAGTATCGAGTATGCTCAACTTACACCAAACCCAAAGTAAACTAACTCGAGTTGGGCGATTATATACAAATTGTTTTTTTTCTTTTACGGGCAACACTTGTTTAAGTGGTTTTACAAGTATCGGTCTATCAAGATCGATATCAATGTTAATAACACTTTATCGTGGGAATTCGCTGAATTTTACCTGGCGTGAAAATCGTTAATGTGAATGATTGACAGCGGAAAGATATCAGCTGACGCTAGCGTCACCAGAAGCGCTAATAAAACGCTCGTCGCAAGCGTTGTTAGCTGAGGCCTCATTTTGTATGTGTGTGTATTTGTTTTTTATATTTAATATATCTAGATAAGTTGTAGCTGCGAAAAACGACGCGTCTATATTAATCCGAACGAAATGACAAAAAACAAAAACAAAAACAAATTTGAACAGCTGTTGCTGTTGAAAATACGCTGCCGCTCTCTTCGCTGGTTTTGACTTAACTAAATCAATGCGAATGGCTTGGAGGCCATTCGAGTACTACTTTATTTCACTGAATTCCGAATAGGTCTCAGTGTGTGTGTGTGTTTGTATTAGGATGCCATAAAGTTTCTATCTACGTTGTCACAAATACATTTTATGATAATGTTTTAGGATTACCTCTCTCCAGTTATCGTTCTATCGCTCAGTTTTTTGTTGTTGTTGTTGTTGTTGCTGTTGTTTGTTTACAGGTAGCCAGCCAGAGTATTTCAACGAATGTTTTCTTATAACATTGTGTGTGCGATACACTAGAAAAAATCAACCATAACAAACTATTGGCCAGCAAATAAATGGTCGGCCTGAGTGGACCAAAGGTGAAGGGTGTATGCAACTAACCACCGAAGTCAACAGCCTGTGCACCGTAACCGTATTGCATAAAGGCAAAGAATATTCGTTCTTCAGCCGCAAGATTCGTTTGTGGAATAATCAGCCTGTTTGTATTTTACCCGGCGCATTTGAAATATGTAAATTTAAAACGAATCTACATCGACGCTACTCCCTCATTTTGCATTCTCTCTAACCGACATTGTGCTTTTTGTGAGTGTAGGGGCATCCCCTGACACTGACCCAGATGCAAAAAAAAATGTTTATTATAATAAAAAAAAGCGGTAATGAATTGACTTAAAAATGCGCCTTAGTTTGGATAAATTTAAAGTAAAATTATACGCTTACCAACAGCTTCTGCAATCGGTCAGATCAAATTGCGACCATAGATCGATCGAATGTAAAAATTATTTTTGCATATACTGGTACATATGTACATATGTATTACATACATAAGTATGTTATGTATATGATACAACATGATTTTTCTCTCTGTGTAGATGTCAATGGACAATGACGGTTAGTATCGCTTAAACGCTTAAACGCAACTCTCAGCGACTTTATTGCAAATGTTTTAAATTTAAACTTTTTTTTTTTTTTGGATTTATGATCGCTATATTTTTGTAAATTCGTATTTTTTTTGATTTTTACGGCCAGCTGTTGTTATTGTTGTTGTTGTTGTTACTATTGTTGTTGTCTTTTTGTTGGTTTGTTTACTGCTCACACTGTCGATCGCCTCTTACTTAGCATTTCTAGTGCTCTACTTAATTCTAGTTCGCGATGCTTATCGAATTCAAGTACCGCTAATTTGTCACAGCGAAGAAAAATTTTATCGCTCGTTTGCGACAGAAATGACATAACTCAAACATTTGCTTTTTTCGTTTGAAAGAAGTTTACGCTATGAAAAAAATTCTAAGTAGAACGCCCACTAACCAAAACGACAATTTTGTGAGTTTATAAACAAAATTTTGATGGCGTATAGTTCAAAAAAAAAAAAAGAGTTAATTTTTCTGTTATATTCACTCAGAAGTCAACAATTTTCAGATATGGTGTTTTTATTTTATTATTAACGAAACGGCTAATAAAAAAAGGTTTTCTTTCGTTTTGATATAAAAATTATAACAATCTGAACTGTCTACTGAATAGAACTTAGAACTGTGTTGGTGTGAGGCTAATGAGGCTGCACATCCTCCAGGTCTCTTTCGCTTATCTTAATGGTAATAATATCTCAATCTGAAGCTAGCAAAAAGGTTAATAATTTTTTATGACTATGATGACACGAACAACATTTATAAATCATTTTTCCAAACCTATTTCGTTAATTGTAATATAAAAAGCACAGCTGAAATTAGTTAATCTTTCGATTTCGACTGCTATTACCAGTAATAGAATAAAATCCAATTCATTTTCGTTAAATATTGAAAATCCCACAAAATGTATTTTATTTTTTTTTTTGTTTGTAATTTTTTATATTATTCACTCAAAGTATTTACTTAAACTTACTATAGACTGAAATTCAAATTCCAATTACACATTCATTTTTAATATTCTAAAATTTCGACAAAAAAATGTTACTTGAAAGCGGAGAAATCAATTTGTGAGCACTTATTTTTTGCTTTTCTTGTTTCTGTTGCTTTTGTTGTGTTAAACCGAATACGAAATTAAATGCTTAAATAATGCCAGCAGCAGCTTTCAGCGTGTTTACTCCAAAATACAAGTTAAAGTAATGTACAATATGTAAATACAAAAGGATTAAGTAAACAATATTTTAATTGGTAAAATTGGCTAAAATTGGTTTTTAAATTAATATTATAATTTATTTTGTTTTTTTATTTTCAAATTGAAAAATATTTATACAAATGAATTATCAAAAATAAAAATAAGTTCAAAAAATAAATCGTTTTGTATAAGATTTAAACAATGAATTGTGAAAATTTAACAATAAGAAAAAATGCGAAACTCAAAAAATATGAAAACAATTTTTGTTTGTACTAAAATATATAAAAAAAATAAATGTTTTTAAATAACAAAAAAAAAAAGAGAAAATATAATAAATGAATATAAATGGGAGGCTGCTAGTACATACATACGTATATATGTATAAAATTATAAAATTACTGCATAAAATAAATTCAGTTCTTTTTTTTTTCGAAAATTGTGTTCTTTTGTTAAATTTAAAATAATGTTTTATGTGTAAGTTTGTTTTTGTTAATGAATTGTTTATGAATTTTGTTTATATTTTTTATCAGTGCATTTTGCATGTCCTTTTCTTTTCAAATTTTTCAAAGCGACATTAAATTTTGTTTGTTTGTTTTTTTGCATTTAAAATTAGTTTTAAAATATATATGTAAAGTAAATTTAATTGAAAAAGCTCATTTTCAAAATTGCACGCCGACGACTTTCGAACACGCTTTTACTCGTTAGTTTGTATTTTCATTATTGATTTATAGTTATGCTAACTGTTTTTAAAATACATTTTTTTGTTTCAAATTTTAAGTACAATACTTAAAATTCTATTTTAACTATATTAAGGGTATACACAAATCGTTTTATTCGGATCGTATTCCAAAGGAAGATATACACATGCATGTGTTTATTTACTGCAGTTGCATTGTTAAAATGTGAACTTAACAAAAGTCTTAAATACGACAAGCAAAAATCCTTTACAACGCTTTTAAATATCGCTTTGTTTTTTCAAATAAAAGTACGACTTTACTTCGGCATAATTGATTCTGTGAATACCCTTAAAATAGGTAAAACACATTATTGCGCCAATATTATTGAACTTTAATGCTAAATCGATTTTGTAGTCGAAATTGAATTAGTATTTAATTCAATGTAGAGCACAAAATTTACATAAAATGACGTTAAAATTTAAAAACTGGTTAATAGATTTAATGAAGTTCTCTAAAGCATGTAAACAATTATTGCTTCAGTACACTCAAACTTATTGTTCATTTGTATTCAATTTAGTATTGAAGATATTTATATAAAAAAGACAAGAGCGTGTGCGAGTTGTCTTAATTATTCGAAAAAACATTGCGATATTAACTGGAAACTGCCAGTCAAAATGAAGCAACTTAAAACAACTCGCAGATGCTCTTATTAAACAATTTTGAAAACTGAAAATATTCTTACATACATTTTACTATTGTTAATAGTATTTTACATTTCAAAAACCACATTTTTGGTCCCTAAAGTTCAATAATATTAGCGCATTTTAATTTAAAGTATTTTCATGAATTTGTAATAGTAATCAAAATTTGATTTGCTTTATATGCTACGATTGTAAATTAAATTTTCTAATAGGCATATAATATTTTATATATATGTAGTATTATATACAGATTTTGTATGCCTAAATCTAAATTATAATTACGAAAATTGTTAGTCCCACGTTGCGTGGATTAGAGAAAATTTCATACATTTTTTTCAATTAATTTCTTCAACCAAGGATTTTCCTTGAATTTACGTTTTTCTTTGTTGTTCAATAATGTATATTTAAGTTTGGTAGGTGGTTGCTTAGCTTGGCGTTTTTTTGTGTTCCTCTTTTTGAAATGATTTTTAAAAGGTCGACTTGTTTTCTTTTTTTGCAAAAATCGCTCAATTTTATGACTTTGAAAAAAATCATTTTAAAATACTTATTGAAATAATCTTTAGAATTCTTTACAAACAAATTCTTGGAGAAACAATTTCAATAAACATTTTAAAAAGGTGTCTTGTTAAGTCCCTTTGAAAGAAAGTTTATCGAATATTCGCAAACAAATTCAAAACGGATTTGTTCTCCTTTTGACTGCGCGCCTTGCTAAACACATTCCAAAAGCGAAGCGTTTCATCGCCGGCGCCCGTCACGATGGCCTCACCGTCAGGACTCAACGCCAGATAGAGCACGCGATACGAGTGTCCAGTCAGTTTGGCGACCTGCGTCAACGATGGATACTTCCAGACAAGTATCTGATTCTGTGAATAGCCATGTGTCGACACCAGTTCCGACGAGTGTTTCGACCAGGCGAGATTGCAGACCTGCGATCCCGTGTCAACGCATTGCATCGGCTGTCCCGTCAGTGTATTCCAGAAGCGTATACAACGATCTGCAGTGCCACCGCCGCTGGCCAACAGTCCGTGATGATGCGGGGACCAGGCGATCGCTTTAACGGCGGCCATATGCTCCGTATACGATTGAACCGGATTCACCGAGTGCTGATTCCAAACGTACAGGCGATTATCATTGCCGCCGCTGGCCAAATACTGATTATCCGGAGACCATTTGAGGCCGCACACCTCCTGACGATGACCGGCTAAACGTCGTTCCGATTGCTGTGCGGGTGTGCGTGTGTCACGCTGTATGATAAGACGATCGCGTGACCCACTCGACAGTATGTCGCCGTTCCAGGCCAAAGCACCAACGCGTGCTGAATGTCCGTTCAATTTGTTGATCTGAAATTACAGAGTAGATTATTATAGACGAGTCGAGAGTTTTTGAGCTGGGTGCATCCTAAATGTATGCAGGCATAAAGTGTGGACTTTAAATACATACAAATTGTAGCATACTTTTAAGACGTGTGGTATTGAAAAGATGCGCAACAATGTTGCTAAACTTTGTCAACTTTCTGCATAGTTTTTATATGGGACACAATTTTCCGAGAAAAATAAACCTGTCTAAAGTTTGAAAAATTTATTTTCAACTTTTTTTTTTTATTTATCTCTTATTTTATTTTTTTTTTTAACTTATAGATGTTTATTTAAAGGGCACTTAATCGATTTTTTTAATGTATTTTAAAAACTTTTTTGAATTTTACGGTTTACTTTTCATTTACGTTAAATTTATTTAATACATAAAATGAAATTTCTGCAGTTTCTGTTTTTAAATTGTTTGATTCTTTAATCAAAACAACAAACAAATTTTGCATTTTCTTAATAAAATTAAATCTCTATAAACTATTACTCTTAATTGATCTTAAATACATGAAACTATGTATGCACCACCCTCACCTTGAACTTAAAACAAAGAAAAAAATCAAATAAAGTAAAACTTCAGCGCACCTGTTTACTAGCGGCGACATCCCACACGGTAACGTAGCCGTGATGTGTGCCAACGGCAACCAAATTGCCACGTTCATTCCATGATACCGACGTCACGGTATTTGCATCGGGGCTAAGGTCACACAGACGCGTTACCTGCAAATTGCAAAAGTAAACGAATTTAAAATACTTCCAAAAACAAAAACAAAACCAGTCAAAATTAGGCAGCAGCAAATAAATTGATAAAATAAATAGCAAAACAAATGCATGTGCAAGCCAAAAACAAAATAGAAAAGCGAAGAAGAAATAAACATAAAACCAAAATTAAGATCAAATAATAATACAAAACGTACTTGACTCGTGCAGGCGCTCCATAGGTAAACACAACTGCCCAAGCCGACGGCGAGCACATTTTGCGATGACCAATCGACCAGATTCAAATAGAAATCATCTTGCAATTCGGGCGCATCCAATACCTGTCGAAAGAGTTCATATTTAAATTATTATTTCATTTTTAAATAAATCTCTAAAGTCGAATAGAAATGCAAGACAAAAAAAACTCACCTTAAAGGGTATGCGCGATATTTTTCTGGTCGCCTTTCGCGGTGAACGTAGCAGCTTCTGGGACTTGGTGCTTACCGGCGACAGCGAATACGGACATTGTTCGTTGAAGTCCTAAAATGAACATGACAAAAAATTCAAAATTTTATATTTATTTGAATTATTATTATTTTTAGAAATAATGTTTGTGGAATGGAAAGATGTGTTCTAGTTAGTCGCGTCGCATCGACAGTGCGAAAAATTTCGGTTTATAAATTTGTTTGTAGTGTTCAAACAACATTGGCCAATTAGCAAAGCCATGCTAAGTTCTTTTGGCGTATAATTTTTAAAACAAAATTTCGTATTTTTTAGTTAAAAAAATTATTTGGAGAATTTTTAGTAGTAGAGGAGAAGAATACATATATATATATACAATATATACATATCTAAATATTAAAATATGAAGTTTTGTACAATTAAAATTTGTATTTTAAACTAATTTAAAAATGAATAGATCGACTTTATTTTTAATGTTGATCTTAAGTGTTACACTATATTACAAACTTATACCAAAGCACAGCTGACCCCTCGAAGTGGTACAAAAAAAAAGAAGTAATCGTACGCAGCAAAAGCAAAAATTCAAACCAAAATTGTTCGCTCGGTGTGGACCGATGATCATGGTGGGCAGGCGTAGAAAACCAAAAATAGTTACAAGTAATTCTATTCCCACGTTGAGTAGAAAAATAAAAAATAAGCAGAAGAAAGAAAATAATTGAGAATAAGTTCTAACCAAAAGTGGTCAGACATTACAACAGTTTTGAACATGGAGGAATTCGTGCGTTTATCTAAAAACTAAAAAACCATAAAACAAGAACCAAACAAAATAAAAGGTTATGAACTTTATTATTTAAGTTGGTAAGACAGATGCGAAAATGTGGTTTTTGCTTTGAGCGCGTGATGATGGGAATCAAATTTGACTGAAACTCGCATCGAAAAGCGAATTTAAACAATTGAATATTTTATTTATTTCCGCACGTTTTAGCTGATTTCGTACATACACTGCGACTACCAATACTTTTGCTCGTTTTATAAAGCAACTGTTAATTAATCAATGCTCAATGACAATGCGTAATAAATGAGATTTAAAATGAAGAGAAAAAATTGCCTACGGAAATGTTGACAGAGTTTTTCGAATAACCCGTTCTTTCACAACCATTTTATCGGTATGCTGAAACAGGTCTTAAATAAAAAAAATCAAAACACCGGCATACAAAAAAATGTACTCCACACAATTTTGGCAAACCAAAAAAAAAAAAAAATGTAAAAAAAACTTCAGAAAATTGATTGCTTTCATATTTTTTTCGACTTTGCTTTTGGCCTTTTTAAAAATTCGCAATACGCTTGTTCGCAATAAAAACAAAAAAAAAAACGTTTTTGGCGCGCAGCATTTCGATTCGTTTTCGAACTCAAATAAAAAAGAAGCACATTTTAAAGCGTTTGTGTATGTGTGTGTATGTGTGTATGTCTTTGTCTGTCTATATGTCTTCAACAATAAGTGGGCGGCGCTTAAAGTGGCTTCGACTTAAATTAAGCGTGCCTGTCTGTCTGCTTGTCTTTCGGTTTTTCTGTATGTACATATGTATGTGTGTAAGTTTGTCTTTTCAAGCCAAGTTAAGAAGTGAAAAAGCCACAGCCAAATGTGATGTCAATGCGGTAGGAAAAGTGAATGTTCGCTTTATTTTTTTTTTTTCGTTTGTGTTAAGTTTACACAATGGCATATTTAAGCAAATAAGTCGTGCATATTTTAATAAATTAATAGAAATCACCAAATTAAATTGTTTTTGTTTGTTTGGTTGATTTGCTTCTTCTTTTTTCAGCACAGCAGGTGAATTCATGTAAACTACAAATGACGGTGTAAAGTTGAAAACTTTTTTTAAAAAACATGCTTTTAAACGTTTTTAAATTTTGTTCTTTAAAGAATTCCGATATTTTTCACTATTAAAATTCAGAATTTTTTAGCTTTAAGCTTGACAATGAAAAACTAAATTTATTATTTATTCCTTAAGCTTTGCTAGATTTCTAAAGCATTGTTAGATTTATAAAGCTTTAAGCTCTACAACGGTTTTAGCTTTTCTGATTATATGGTAACCAAAATCTTTTATATTTGTAATAAACTTGATCTTTTTGACTAATAAGGTTGATAGATTTCTTAAGCTTGAAAAGTTTCGTAAGCTACTTATAACCGTATTATTTATAAAAAAAATAAGAAAGAATTTCAAGACAGTAACTTTATAAGCATGACATATTTTCCATTTAAATGTTCCCTATTTATACTGACTACGCAAACGAAGCAATTTCATTACTAATTAAACTCTGATGAACCAATTACTTCATTAAATGGTAAAATCGTTTCCATTTTTCATATTGCCAACTTGAACTCTGCCTCCAGCCAACATCCACTTGAACCGAACTTAACGAAATGGATAACAATAAATTAAAACGTTTAATTAAATTAAGCAATTAACTTAAACTTAAATTGGGGCAGGCAAGCTAAATGAGCGCATTTTTGTATTGTTTGGGGCGTTGTGCCTCGACAAATAAACCAATAAATGCAGGCACCCTCCCCCACGTTAATAAAGAAATGAATAATCAACAACAACAAAAATCATAAAGAATAGATACGAAACAAACAAAAAAAAAAAAAAAAAAAAACGCCCAGCTAAATGAAATAATTCAAATGGCGCAATGTATGGACAGTGGGAAGCAGTGCGGAGGCGCCGCCGTCTGTGCACATACGCACATTTTGATAGACATGTGATCCGATAAGTCTAATTATGTATTGACTATGAATTATTTATTGTTTATTGTAATTACAAAGAAAAAAAGGCCGGGCAGGCAGGCAGACAGACAGGCAGAGCTTTTTCATTTTTGGAAAACACGCGCCGACATGTTCGACTGATTACCTAGACCATAACTAGACAAAGCTAAAGATCTGCAAAACTTCTACTAACTAAAAAATTAAATTAATTACTTATTTTAGATTTTCCTGTTGCAAAGATTTCTTTTTGATACGTTTCAATGAGAAATGAGGCTTCTCAAAAGTTTTTGTACTTATGATAAATGATGATGAATGCCGCAGCAGCCGCAATTCAAAAACTGAGGAAGTCCACAACAAATGTTCAACTCATAAAGTTAATATCAAACATGCGCCAGCCCACATCAAGATCAACGCACGGTCATCTCCGGTCTCCACTGTTGACTTGCTTGGAAAGCAGTCGGACCGATTGGTCGGTCGGTCAAGCGACTACAAACTAAATTCATCGCGTAAGCCTTTCAAAAGCGCGTCCGTGCGTCGTTTGGTAGTCATGTTATGACAATTATAAGGTTAATGTTCTTAACAAATGCGCGTTTGGCTTGTCGGCTTAGTAAAAAAAATATAACAAAAACAAATAGGCCACAATTAAAAGCCACAAAACAGCACAATTCAAATAAAACACTTTTTTGTTGTTTAACAACAATTTGAAGAAAAAAAAACCACAAAAAGTATAATTCATCTAAAGTGAGTGGTACGACGGGAACCATCGACAAAGTCAGTTGATGACAAAACCAGCTCAGAACGTACAGTTATGGTCAATATAATAGGATCACTTAACCGAAATTCGGTACAATTTTCAATAATGTAAAACTTCATATCAAGTTTTAGTTTTTCAAAAGCATTCAATTTAGCAAAATAGTTTCGGCTGGATTTCCTTAATTGTGGGCGTTATATGTCGAACTAAAAGTGCAGCAAGTAAGGCACCTCTTTATATTTTATTAATAGCTTATCCCATTAAATTGACCATAGCTGTATGTAAGAGGTAGTTTTTGTTTGTGGTCTGTTTGCCACATTCTATTGTACTATACATGGCTTTGAATTGAAATTACGCCAGCGATTTAATCTGCGCGGATTAACACTTTGATTTCCTTTTTGCATTTGTTCAATTTTGACATATCGTGTGCCTCCGCAGTGGCACAACACAACACAGCACTGCTCAGTTCAGTTCAGCTCAGCGCGTTCAAACTTGAATCGTTGACTGGCGTGATTCCGCAGAGACAACAACAACACAAAATGATTACTTTACCACACAATTAATTTTTGGTTTTTGTGTGTGTCATTATTTTGGTTAATTTTTAGGCTTTTATTTTTTTATTTATATAGATTTTTATTTTTTCAAAGCTAAAATTACAAAAAAAAAAGACCAAACATAGTTTTGTCTTGTCAGCAAATGTGGTAATTGTGTGATATTTTGATTATTATATTTTTTGTACATACATACATATATATATACATACTTATATAATAAAGTATGTACTTCCTCAATTGAAGTGTTTTGTAGGCTTAACCATTTCAACGAATGTTTCAATTGTGAGAGAAATGCTACCAAAAATTAAAATATTTTTTATTCTGAATTTTCGAAAACTTGTATTTTAAATGTTGCTTTAAACATAAAAAGTCGAAATATTTAAAAATATGAAATGAAGGTTTATGTTAGAAATAAATTTGACTTCTCCCAAATTTTCTGGCGAGCCGGAAATATGCAGTTGCACCTTAAGCATATAAAATATTACTCACGACTTTATATGGCTTTAAATATATGTCAAAAAGGTTTAATTTAACAAAGAAAAAGATAAATTGTTGATCTTATTAATAAATGGCAAACATGTTCTAAATTCTTTGTTTACTTTGTAAAAATAAAAGAAGTTTTAATTCGGCCGCTCTTTGACGTTTCTTGTCAAAAACATTTGATTGAATACATTTTGTGAGTTGCACTTGTTTCTGAGAAAACTTGCTTGTGAAATGGTCGCTCACAGCAATAAAAGGTGTCTCACCTTGTTAGTATTAAAAAATCGACGGGAAAGCAGCAACAATGTCAATAAAATATGACAACGAAATCGATTGTCTGCTTCACAAGCGCAGCTTTTCGCTGTAGAAAAAACTCTTTAGAAATATTGATATCGGGTTCAGTAATATTTACACAACATTATTTGTGTAACTGGCGGAAGATAAACATATTTACATGAAACAGAAAAAGTACACACAAGTAGTTTAGATAACAATGAAGAGTTTGTAATGATTTGCTTTTTAGTTTGATTGAGAATACACTTGCTCGAAAGTGTCTCGAAACAGGGCATGAAAAAGGGTTTGTTCGAATTTTTTAAATGAAAGAGACAGGTTAACAATTTTTTGGGAAACAAATTTATGAATTTTACATATACAAAAGGTTTTTGGAAACAACAAAAAAAGAGTAAATTCTGTGTTTTTGAAATCATAGAACAAAAATAAATACGGACATTTTTTAAAATCCATTCAAGAGTTACATTTCAAATTAACTCATGAAAAAGTTATGAAATTTTGAATTATACTTCAGTACTTCAAAAATTAAGAACTTGTTCTGTACGAGGGTGTTTCGATAAGTATTGAGCCTTACCGCCCAATGAAGGTGTACTTTGCAGACCTCGAGAAAACGTATTTTTCAGACATGTTAAAGAAGTTAAAGCATCGCTGGATCAAGTGTATCGAGTAGACTAGGATGAGAAAAACTAGCCACTTTTCCAAAAATTTCGTTTTTCTTTTGTAGGCCAAGTACTTATCGTATATTTTACGAATGCGTAAAAAATTCGAAAAGCGAAAACCAATATGCGAATATTCAAAAAATAAACGAATCGCTCAATTCACAAAAAAGCCAACAAAAAAAAAACAAAATATTCAAATAGATTTTGCTTAAATGTTTATAAAAATAGTTCATGCGCCTCCGCGCCCGCCGATTACGCACTTTTTGAGTAAATTTAAAATTCATGGTCAATTGATCAACAGACGGACAAATCGACAGCCGCACTTTTTTCTCTATTTTTACACTATTTCTCACTATTTCTAATTCACCGTTTTCGTGTGTTTTAACATATTTTTGTCAGTTTTTTACTTTTCGAATGTTGTAAGTGAAGTGACGCGCGCGTTGACGTTGGGCAAACGCATCCGTTCGATTTGTTTTCGAATTTAATTGAATGCCATTTCATTGACACAGTTTGGATTTCGATTTGTTTTTTCGTTTTCATTTGTATTCCATTTTACTTGAATTCTGTCAATTGTGTTGTTGGGTCATATTCCTATTTCAAAAAAATGCGTAAATCGTGCGTAAAAGTTTGACATTACTAATTCAAAAAGTTGCACAGGTGCAGACAGACAAACGGACAGACGGACAGACAGATGAGTGGCGATTTTGAAACGACATTTTTGTAATTTAATGGAACTACCAAATATCGAAAATATTTCATCAAAGTTGAATGAAAATAATTTGTAATTGCAACTTCCTTTACAAAATTACAAGTCAATTGTATTGAAATTTGTTGTAATTGGTTTTACCCAAACTCTGTTAATTTAAATTGAAAAAAACAAAACAAAACACATACCAAACGATATTGTGATTTATGCATTAAAATTTATGACTTCAACCTGGCCCATCCATCTTCATCTCGCCCACAGCAACACCAACAACACCAACGGCCGGCAATAACCGCAACACGCCCAACACAAACAGCGCACATAAAACCTTTTTCAATTTGTGGTCGGAACACACCCACAAATTATGTTGTTTGTTGTTGTTGTTTGTATGTCTAATAAATAATTCAATTGAAATTTTTCGACTATAGATCAAAATACCAGTAGCCAAAGCACTAATTGTGTCAAAAGTACACACACGCAGACAGAGGGGACAGAAACAAATTCCAACCGAACCGAGTAACGAGCCCACAGACTTCTCGCATCAATCGTGGTCGTAATTCAATTAAAATTTAAGCCATGAAACATTTTTTTAAAATCAAAATGAATCCAACGAAACAAAACAACAACAACAACAAAAACACGTAAAAAAAAATTACAAGAATGGCGGCGCGTACAAATTGTACGCATTAATTTAATTAAATCATTCGAAATTAAGCTCAAACATGCAAGAAGCTTGAAAGTGTCTTATGGCGGTTTATAAAACAGTTTTTGGAATATTTTCGGCCATAGTGATGAGCAAAACGTAAACATCCTCATCGTGCAGACATTGTAGTTTAATTATTTGAATTGAAGATTACGACATGATCAACTTTTTGTATAGTGTGTAATTTTAGTTAACTTCTTTTGAAACTGCAAGACTCATGCACTTAAAAAGCAATGAGTAATATTTATTTTTAATTAAAAATAAGAGAACATTACAAATAAAAAAAAACGAACTTGTAAATTTTCTGGGTCGAAGATAAACTTTGCATGAGAACGTTAGCGTGGGTCAGTTTTCGAAAAACTGCAAGAAAGTATTTTAATTTCATTTATTTTTTGCATTCCTTGATAAAATACATGCATGCATACATACATACATAAGTGGGTGTTCCGATAAGCACTAAGCATACAAAAGAAAAGCGAATATCTCAGCTCGATACACTCGACCCAGCTATGCTTAAATTTCTTTAACGTTTTCTCGAGGTCTGCAAAGTTGGCCTCCATCGAACGGTGAGGCTAAGTGCTTATCGGACCACCCTCGTATATACAATTCCATGCATCGCTCTTAATCGGAACAAAGGGCGCCAGAAAATGATAATAACCAAAGGTTGAGTTATAAATAACAATTGAGAAAATGTGAATACAAATTTCTGATTATAAAAAATAAAACAAAAAAAACCTTAAGCAAATTTGTCGACAAGCTCCAAAAAAGAAATTCGTTATTTTTGACAAATTTCACTTAAACGAGATTAATCGAGATGAATCAAAAGAACAACAAAAAAAGTTATGAGCAAAATCTCCGATGTGCGATTATCTTAGAAGCACAACAACAGCTCAGAGCAGAAAAGTTGACAGTTGGCACGTTTGCATATGATAAGGACCAGATAAACAAAAACTACATCAACAACATCAACAACAACAACAAAAAATCAGCAAAAACAACGCTGACAGCAAGAAAAAACACTTAATTTGTTAAATCCACATAAAATAATAAAATTAAGAAAGAAAAAAAAACAATAAAGCACAAAATTATTATTTTGGCACATGCGAGATGACAAACGAGAGATAGACCAAACCAACGATCCGAGCTGAGCCGAGCTGAGGCAGGCACAAGCGGTATAAATTTGACAGAACGTGGGCAAAAGCGAAACAAAAAAATACTTGATATTTCGAGTCACTCACTTGCGGCACTTAATAAAGGCAAATATTCAAAATTTACAAAAACAACCACAACAACAACAACAGCAAAAAGATAGTTATGTGGATTACAAATTTGAAATTTCACAACACGGAAGAGACAAGGCTTAAATACCCTACGTTAGCAAACAATTTAAATTTTAGTATGAATAGAAATGGATTTAAAATTTTGTCGCACAATTTGCTTTTTCATAATCGTTTGTTCATTTGGTTATCGAATAATTCAACACTTTAAAATATTTGTATTCGAATATTCGATTTTCAAAATAAAATATGAACAATCATTGGAAATTTTAAGTGCATTTTTGAATTTTTAATATGTACTCGTATGCTGACTTGGTTTTTGATGCCTAAGCCAAATTCTTAAATGTTATTATAAAATTAAAGTAAAGTTGCGTACCCACTCTTCTCCTCAAAGGTAGGGTATTAAAAAAAGAAGACTACCAACAAAAACTGACAAAATTTAGAGCCGCTTCAAGCAAATCAAACTAAAGCGAGCAATGCGAAATGTCGAGTGGATTCAAATTTCAACATTCCGAAATGAAGAAGTGGCAGCAACTACTTCAGTGGTTTGAAATGACACTTGAACCAATAGTTTAAAAACCACAAACAAAAATCCAAAATTGCAAAGCGTTTTTTTTGTTGTTTTGTTTGAGGTACGCACGCTGATTTGTTTAGATTGGCCTGAGGTGGTGACTGCGGTTTGTTTGGACCGCTCTTCTTAATGCTATGGTGAAAACGAACTTGTTTTTGGCATTAGTTTTAATAGTTGCTAATGTGGAAAAAATTCAAGTATAGTAAAGTGGCACCTTTTGCTTTTTTTTCGATACTTTAATATTTGCATTGATTAATTGGTCTTCGGCGGCGTAACATTAATTTTAGTTTTAAATATTTATAAGGTTCATTAGCTTTTAAAGGTATTTTCAACCAAGTGTTATTTGCTTGTTTTTTTTCGAGGCAAGTGTGTAGCATAAATTAACATTTTAAGTGGTTGGGATTGTATTTGAAATTAATAGAAAAAATAGAAGAAGAAAAAAACATCGAACGTATTTAATAATATTGAAAACAAAAATTTCAACCAGTTCTGAATATGATTTATTTAATTGAAATTTTTGTTTTTTAAAAAAGGAAAAAAAGAAGAAGAACAAAGAGGAAATAAAATGTAATTTCTTACTTTTCAGTTCCAGTGACTGTGAAGTGGAGCATTAATTAAGCGAACATTAAACGCATTACGCGAATACTAACAAGTACCATTTACTATACTTGTTAAACAAAATTAAAAAGAATCATATCCAACTGTTTGTTAAAGCTTCTTTCCTGCACTTAAGAAAAATAAAATCATTTTTTCGCTGTGCTTGAATCTCGCTTTTGCCAGAGTCAATTGCAGAGTCTCGATTTCATTGAAAACGCATTTCAGGCACAGCACCACCGCAACACACAACAAAAGTGCACAAACCATAGGAAATAACAATAACAATAAATAAGAGGAATGCACTTTTTAATTTTCAAATATGATGAAAAGAAACAACAACAAAAACAACAAGACAAAAGTGCATTTCATATTTCCGGGAGGGCTTCTGAGGTTATTGAACGGACGCACGAATGGGCGCTTCTGATTTGCTGTTTCTAAGCGCGTGTGTTTTGACAGACTGACGTGAAATGTTTTTTTCGGTTTTTCGTTCGTTTGTTTTTTCTTTTTTTTTGACAACCGAACATTTCAACCTTTCTCTATGTTAATAGATAAAAAAAAAATAGATAAAAGGCCGAGAGTCTGGTGGGTTTTTTGTTTGACATTCACTGACGTTGGGTTTTGGTATTTTGAGACCGGTTATGAAAAATGAGCATCAACAAACAGTTTGGTCAGTTGTGTTATACAACATCGATTTTTTTCAGATTTAAGTTCGATGAACAAGTGATTTTGTTGTAACACTCTTTAAACATTGGGACATAATTTTGTATTTGTTACAACAATTTAAAAAAATAATTCATTTATTTTAAAGAACAGTCTGAATGAATGATTAAAAAGTTTATAATAGAAACCATTTTCCACATTAGAAAAACTTGAACTTTTTTTACACTAGAAAATTTAAGAAGAGAAGCCAAGTCGGTTGAGTTAAGTTGCGCTTCTTGCTCTTAGTCAAGTGCAACGACTTCGTTAGATAAAATCACGTGTTAAAGTTAATTAGAAACCTCATTTTTCTCTGCTGGATTATAGCGAAATAAATTAATTCCAACCGATTACAATTCATTTCATTAAAATAATTTTAAATTTAAATGCAATCAGCATGAACATAATGAATGAGCATGAACAAAAAGCAAAAGCAAAAGAAAATGCTTTCAAGCAGCAGACGAACCAACCAAAAAACAACAAAACAACAAACAAAAAAAAAAAAAAAGAACAAGTACATTTTCCGACAGTGGAATGAATCTACTAAAATTCTATGCTTACGAGAAGCGCAGCGCACAACATGCAATTTGAACATGATTAACAAGAAGAAATAAAACTGTTAGAATCTGAAGTGCAGAGCAGAGCAGAGCGGCTTCAGTGAGCTGGGCTTTTTTTAGTTGGAAAATTTCTACGAAAAAATCTTCGAATGCTTTTAGCAGTTTTGGTCTGAGTTGGTCTTTAAGCCAACCAACCACTTCCGTGTTGAAGCGTTACAGTTTGTTGATTACTTTTCCAAAGGCTTTGGCTACTTTAAAAGCAAAAACAAAATTAAACACAACGAAACAAAACAAAAAGAATTAAATAAGTTCTTTTTGCTTTGTAGTCAGAGGCAATTAGGATGGCATTTTAGAATGTTCTTTTAATTGCATTTTTCCTTTTAGTTATCGTATTAATGCCTTAATTTATTGTAATAAATATTTATAGAAAAAGAAGAAGAATATGTTTCAACGCTTCGTGCTGACTTACCTGCTTCGTCGGCGATTGATATTTGAATAGACTCCTTTTGGCGGTTGGCGTGTAGGTGTTCTCGTTGCGTTCATCACTTACGGCCTTAACATCCTCGATAGCTGTGCCGAGCAGCTCGTTCTTAAGCAGGCACGAATAGGCGAGACTGTCACGTGCGGATTCGCCGCAATCGCGTTGCTTTTTACTTGTCTGCGGTGAGTTTTCATTTGATTTATTTATGGAGGCGAAATTTGTTTGCCAATTGTTGTTTGCTCTGCAAAAAGACACAAATAAATGTATTTATTTATAATTAAGTATGAGCGTATAAAGAAAAGTACAATTTTTATCGTTTTTGCTCCAACTCAATTTAGAAGTTGTAATCCTTAACAAATTTTCAAGTATAATCTACCATTTTGATTTCTTCAATTTAACGAAAATTTCAGTTAAAAATTAAAACGTTTTTCAGTTTTCTGATGAACTACAAAAAGCGACAAACCTTACCTTACCTTATCTTGTGTCTACCCACCCTTTTTTTGTTGTGCTTCGACAGGTATTTTTTTAGGCAAAAGGCTTCACGAAATGACTCAGACAAAGTGCGGAGGTTTTTATGTAAATTTGTTTTATTTGTTTGCAAATTTGAATATTAACGGAAACGCACGCACCACAAACGCAACAAAAAACAACAATAACAACAAAACAATAGTAACACCTGTTAAGGAAAAAGTGTCAATTTCCGCTTGGCTCACGCGCGCCCATTTCAAATAAGTCACCACTTTTTTTTTTAATTTACATAAATTTTTTTTTAAGTTTGTTTAACGAAATTTATGATTAGTACGAAAATATTTTTTGGGCGTCACGCACAGCTGATGAGCAATGTTCATCGTATTGTGTTTAGGGTCGTTTGGTATTTTGTTGTTGTTTTTTTTTTCTTCAAATTATTTATGGCAAATGGAAGTGCCTCAAATGCGTTTCTGATAGCAGAAACGTTGCGTGCATCGGAAATTAGTTGTTTAAACTGTATTATTAAGTATTTCAGCTGTTGTTGTTGTTGTTTTAAATTTAAGACGTCAAAAAAACTGCAAAACATGACAAATGATTTTTTTATTAGTCGCAGCGGACACGGTCACACAAAATATTAGAATTGCAAACGTGCACAAAAAGTATTGCAAATTTTTTATTGTATCTCTTTTTTTTGCAATTTTATTTGCGAATTTGGCAATTTTTGAGGTAGCACATTTTTTTTGTTGTTGTTTGTAGTTAGTTTGTTGTGTAGTTCGGTTTACTTTTAAAAATGTTGACATATCATTTGGATTTGTTTAACCTTAACTGACCGTGCTTGCACTCGCCAAGGTAATTGTGCATTTGATATTGACAATTCTCAACCAGAAATAACAACAACAACAACAACAGAAAAAGTATTTTGCAATATTGTCTGTCATCGTCATTGGAAGTTGTCGCGTTATTGTCGTCGCATATCAAATGTCATCATAATTGTTGCCTTGATCGTTGCTTTTTTGGTTGGCTTTTTTAATATTCTATTGAAATTAAAATTGATATATTAAACGCTGCGAAAACTGCAAATTGAAGCGTAAAAAGCGATTGTGGGAATGTTTGCCCTACTGCGTTTTGATATACAAAAATATGTATATCAAAACGCAGTTGGAAAACGATTTGGAAAAATATCGAAAATTTTGTATTTTCTTTTGTCTATCGTTTGGAATTAAAATATTCCCTAAGCGTTCCTTAACTTCTACATTGAAATTCTGCAAATCTATAATTTTTTTCAAATTGATTTTTCAAAGTTTTGTCTACCTTTTAATTTGTATTAAAATTGTTTATTAAATTTTGTTAACCAATTCAAAAACTTAACGAAAAGTGTATATTGCGAAAAAGGTTTATTTAATAGTTTGTTTCTCAGGTTGCTGGCGCCAGTAGTTTTCCTTCAACGAATTGTACAACAACCTCATTTTGAAAATTTGAATATTTCTCCGTAGCTCACCGAAGCGTTAAGCTTTTCTCCATAATATTGTACTTTTTTAATTATAAATTTTTCGAAAGCAGTTACTTTTTTACTCTGCTTTTCGCTAAAGTCACAAACTATGACTCAATTGTGAATTCGTTTTTACAGTTAAACTCAAATGCCTGAGAGAAAAGCGAAGAAGCAGAAAAACTCAACGAAGCGGTAAGACTAATAAAAATACAAGCGAGAAGAAAAAATAAAACACGTAGAAGAAAACAGATTTTTCTAACATTTGCTTTTTCCTATGCAAGAGAGGTCATTGCACTTTGGTTGGCTTAAGGAAAAATCGCAGTTTTCGCTTTGCTATAATAGACTGCGTTTTCGTTTGGTTTTGTCAATTCATTATCACAGTAACGTAAATTGACGAAAGAAAACAAGTCTAAGAGGTTAACCAAATACATTTCATTGTCGACAGTCAAATTTAATGACATTAATCCGATGTAAAATGTCTCAAAATACAAAATAGAACTTGTGAATTTTATTTATACAATTAAAATACAAACTCACCTGCAGGGTATAAATCTATCCAGCGATGTTGTGGTTGAAGTCGCTTCGAATGAGTTGAAAAGATTTCGGGCGACCGGACTGCAATGTTTTAGGATGCGTTTCTCATAGTCAGGACTAAACATTTTCTTACACAAAGAAAATCGATTTTCGGGTGACTGTGTTTATATCTCTACAAAATATATTTGTGTAGATTTTTAAGGAATATATTATATAATATAATTATCAAAATATTTTTTCAAGAAGTTCCACGATGTATGGCCAAATCAATGTGATCCAAAATGTGAAAACTGCAAAGAAAAATAGAAAAAGAATAATATTAGAATTCGTTGATTCAATAAATAACTTCGTTAGATATGTAAATGTGTTTACAAATGATCATTAGGTTTATCAGCTGAAAATCAATTAATCAAAGTCACTTTCAAATCGAACATGTTCAAGCGTGACTTCTAAGCAATTTCTTTTTGGTGTAGTTTTTGTTTTGGCAACACGTTTGCCTATGAAACGTTGTGGGCCTGAAAATCCGTAAAGCCTAAAAAAGCTAAAATTTATTTAAAGATCACTCGTGGTCACACTAATCACAGCAACAGTCGTCGCCATCGATTGTGAGTCGAGTGAGAAATGTGAAAATCATGCCATGAATTGTTAATTTTATTTTTATTTTGGATAAAACTTAAAAAATAAACGAATTTACTTTTTGAGTTTATTTTTTTTTTTAATCTGAAGACTGTCGTTTTTCCTTTTCTTGACTTCTAACGTTCTGCTTAGGCTGAGACAATTTGGCCATTTCGGGGGGCATATCAATCAATGTGCTTGTCATGTTGGACAAATGTTTTGAACGTATGTGCACGAATATTTAAAGCACCCGGATAAGAATCAGCAAACAAAATTAAAGAATTTGCAATGGTTTGACTGGGAACTTGAGAAGTAAATTTTAAATTTCCTGACAGGCCGATCTTAAATCTAAGCTAAAGGATTATTGAAAATAGAGACCAAATATTTTTGGTTTTTAAGATATTATATAACATTTTAAAGAGCACAGTTGAACAATGAACTTTATAACATTTTAATAAAAAACAATTAACACAAAATTGTTAAGGAAAAGCTTAACGAATTATATTCATAACCAACACCTGCTAAAATCAATTTCAAACATGCAAATTACAAAGCATTACCAACCGATTTAATAACCCGCAACGAATGCGGAAATGAATCTGCAGAGATTACGTTGGGATTTAGGCTTGGACAACGCTGTGAACATGAAAGTACCGAAACCTAACGAAACTAACGAAGAGTAGAGATACCTTGGGGGAGATTGTGTGGATAAATACCAACACCAGGCAACCTAATTGCTATGATTAGGGAAGACAAATACAGCAACAACAAACAAACAAAAAATCACACAAACAAAACAAAAAGGAGTTTAGCAGCAGCATGAAGAAATGAAAAACGTAATCGGCACTAACTAGAGTAGTACTAGGTGGTTAGTATGACTATCTGTTAGTATGTGGCAGTAGTAAAATCGGGTAAGTAACTTAACCATCGCCAGTTAACGATGGGCACGACGGACGGCACGCGTTAAAATCATTGCGTGCTGCCAACAAATTAAGTTGTTAAGCGTTAAATAGAAGCGGATTTCGTTGTTTTCTTTGTTGTTGGCTGCTGCTGCTCTGGCAACAATGCAACAAAAACAATACACTCTGTTGAAAATGACAGTTTTAGAGAATTCGTTCAAATTTGAAATATTGGCAAATTACAATTTTAGTGTCGACTAAAAATTAAAAAATCATTTTTGTTTCCACTTCAATTTAAATTGATTTCTGAATCATAACCAACAAATTTTATTTTTTTATAGAATTTTAATGTAAATAATTAAATTAAACTAAATAAACATACCGTAAATAAAAATGTATTTAAATGATTTAATTATGCCGGAGACAAGAAGTTCCTTTTCACACAACAACTCTGCACTGAATGCGAACATTTGAAGCCGATCACGGGATCTTATGGAAATTCCAAAAGGCATAAAAATAAAAACTTAAATAAATCTTTCGGCAGTAAGAAATGAGGAGCAGGCGAATTTCCACTTTATCAGTGGCGAACAATGCAAGGTAAATAGAACCGCAACAAAATGACACGGTCACAAGCAGAAAAAAGGAAACCCACTATTGAATGATATTGAAAATAAGTTAAATAGGACATACAACAACAAAAATACAAACGAAACTACATTAGAATAATCTTGAAAAGGTAAGTAAGTAAGTAAGTAAGTAAGTAAGTAAGTAGCACAACATCTGTGCATATACAGACTTATATATGTGCACATATTGATTATCTGAAAGAAGGCGATATATCAACAAGTGCAGACGATAATTGTTGACAGAATAGTTAAAACAATTGAACACTCAATGACGTCATAAATACATAAATACATGCACCCATACAGCACGACAAATAGTTATACTAAGTAAGGCTTCATGTAGGCATGCAAATAAAATAAATATAAAAAGGCAAAAGCCGATGACAGACGACGGCAAAGTGCATTAGTCACATGACATGTCCATTCAGGCTAGGTTGGTTGGCTGGCTTATCAGGCGGCGGCTGGCTATAACAAGCCCATATAAACGAAAATTCTTTTTGAATGATTGCTGCTTTTGTCTGTCTGTCTGTCTGTTTGTCTGACTGTTCTCGGTCGTTTTGTCTGCTATTTAGTTAGCTGACTCAGGTCAGGTCGTTAGCCTATTTTTTTATTTGAATGCATATTTGGCCGACTTTTGTTTGTTCGGAAAAAGCAAAAATGAAATATTTTCTGAAAACAACAATACAAAAAAAAAAGATAAGAGGAGGAAGAAGAGGAAAAAGGTATGGTTTATTGAATTAACTCGCTTATTGCTTTTGCTTATGGAAATATGACATTTGGGGCGCAGCAGTCAGGCTCGCATGCTGCCGGGCGAGTGAGTTCAATTCACGTTTAATTTATTTGAATGCAGCGCAGCGCAAATTCTTGTGAGAATACTCGAAACTAAGAATTTGTAATTTAAATTTAATTTTAAACAAAACATTTTTTAATTATTCCATTGAATTCGAAAATTGAAAAGGCAAATCGATTCACATGTTTAAAAAAATAAAAAAAATTCTCAAAAAGTTTTAACCTTGGTTTCAAAATTGAATTTGCACGATTCGCGCATCTAGAAAATCGAATTCTTTCGAAATGAATTTAAACATAAAATTGGAAAAGAAGAAGGAAATCTACCCCACAGATCAAGATTATTTTTACCCATCGAACTGAAAAGTACACCACAACAACTTTGCCTCATTATCGGCAGAATAGTTCAGCTTTTGGAAAACATATTTCCAAACAATTGACCCCATGCCGCCTTGTCGTCCGTCTCCCTCCCGCCCGACTGACACGAGTGACAGAAACATTCATTTTCGATTTTCTCGATTTTCAATTCGAAAACATTCAAAAATATTCACGCCAAGCGTGAAAGACGCCAAGCGACGAAGTGACAGTCTTAATTTAGGAGCAAGATTTTTTTTTTTTGCTTTTTGTTTGTTTTGTGTCTTATTTTCGAAACGTATTGAAAATTCCAATTTCAGTTCCAATTCGAAATCCAAAATTTCCAATGCATTTTCGCTATGGTCTGACTGTCTGTCAGTCGAGTTGTCATCGATCGTTGTTGTTTGTGTTTTCGTAATTAACAATTTTAATTTTGGGGTGGCTTTTGGTTAGGTTCGGTTCGGTTTGGATCGTTCGTATCGCCGCTTGGCAGTCAACGTGTATAAATATAAACGCTGCTGAACGCGCGACTAGGCCTGATAGGAAGGAGGAGGTCGCTACCACGGCACACACACAAACACACACACACACACTTATACACCAATGCCAACACCAATACAGCCATTGTTGTTGTTGTTGCTTCAGTCATTTTTCTATTTTCAGTATGGCATTTTTTGTTGTTGTTTTTTCGTTTCGTTTTTCTTATCAGAATGAATATTTATGCGTGGATTTTTTTAACGGTTTGTTTGTTGTTGTTTTAGTGACAATTGAAGATAGTGGAAATGTATTTTGATAAGTTCGTTTTTGTTGTTTTGTTTTTGTTCATATTTTAAAAAGATTATTTAAATTTATTTAATAAGAAAAATCGTTTGCGGTTTCTTCTTTCAATCGTGGGAAACGTGAGAAAGGAAATTTGCGGTTTTCGCACAGAATTTTTGTTTTTTGCTATTTTGTAATTGGATTTTTTTTTTTTTAATAAAATTTAAATTGGTTTTATCTTTAATGTCGTTTTAGTTTAACACAAAAGAACATTTTTTTTTTTACTTTTAAACTTTAGTTTAAAAAAATTCTGTTTAAAGTAAAAAAATTAACATCCGCTTGAATTAATGTGAAGATGCCGAATTTCAGGTTGATATCTCTTAAACTACAGAATCAATTACTTTTATGGTGTTCCTTTTAGGCATTTAAATTAAAATACGACATTTAAAAAAATATATATTTTAGTCGATTAAAAAAAATAAATAACTTTTAAAATTAGCTTAAGATGAAATTTTGTTTATTAAATTGATTAAAATTAAAAAAAAAAATTAAACAGTTTTATTAAATAAAATTTTAGAAACAAATGTGCCTAAAGAAATTGTTAAATAAAAATATTTTTATTAAAATAATAAAATAATTTTTAAAATTCATGTTCAAAATATATATATATATATTTTTTTTTAATTATCAATTTTGATTTATTTACATCGAAAGCAAAATTTTTGATGAAAAAAATATAATATTAATTAAAAAATAAATTAATTTCAAATTTAAAATTCACAAGAATAAAATTTTAAATTCGCTTGTATTAAATCGAAATATTTGGATTATTATTATTATTATTATTATTAAAATCGAAAGTAAAATTGTATTTTTTTTTGGTTTAAATTTTTTTGTTTTAAATATTAAATTTTATTATATTAAATAAAATTTAAAAATTTTTTTTTTACAATATTTATATTTAAAATAAAATTTTACATTTGCAGCAAAAAAAAAACCAATTTATTTAAAATTTAATTTTCCTACAGCTTGAGGCTTGGCGCTGCTCCACTAGACATTGAATAAAAAAAAACCATAACCGTCTAAATGGATTTATCGGCTTTTGAATCAAAGCTCAAAAATTAAAAATGTTTGATGCAGCGAGAAAAATCATCGCTTTAAATTTATTTGTTTGTTTGGCCCTCTTACATTTTCAACCCTGTTTTACGTCAAATCAAGCAAAGTTCATTTTCTTTCCACCCTGCAGCAAAGCAGCGAAGAGCAAAAAAAAAAAAAACAATATTAAACAGAAACGAAAACACCAACAAACTAACAAACAAAACGGACGGCAGCAGTTGTGAAAAAATCAATAGTTCTGCTATAGGTCTTCCTCCCCCCTACCTCACGCAAAATAATGTCAAGGACGAGCGACGCGTCCACGGCACGACGCCTTTTTTCCGCGTACGGCGGTACACGAATTTGTAGAAAACACAACAAAAGGGGCGCTACTGCCTCCACAGGCGCCAGAGCCACTCCCAAACTAAAATGGCTAGACCCAGCAGCAAGCAGGCGAGCAAAACGACAGCAAGAGGAAAACCTTAACTTACCTGTTTTTCTTATTGCCAGACCACTGCGCGCGCTGCAGCTGAGTCGCTCTCGTTCGCTTTTCTGGTAACAAACACTTAATAATTTTTTTCTTTGGTAATAATTTATTTTCACCAATAATTTTCACTTTTTATGCTTATTTCGCTTGTCGTCGCGTCGCACAATTAATTCGATTGATTGATGGAAATAAGAAAAACTGTAGAAAATGGAGAATTGGAAAATTCACGCAGGCGAGAGTTGCACTTTTTTTTTTTTTTTCTTTTTTGCTCACACAAATGTTAACGTTGAGCTTTTTTTCTACCGCTCCGATTTAAAACTATAGAAAATATGCTTTTTAATTCGATTCTACGAGTGGCTTTCGCTTATTTTGAAACGAGTTTTCGACGGAAAATTCAGGGTAATTGAATTTTCTTTTTTTTCCGAACCGATCAAAAAACTCGCAGCGATTTTCCGAACCAAACCGTACGATAAGAAACAGCAAAGACGAAGAAAATTTGACAAATAAATGGCTTGATTCAAATGTCAAACGTTTGTTGTTGTTGTTTTTCGTGAGAGCGCATCGAGAGAGCGAGCGGAATATTTAAAACCATTTTTAACTGACATTTGGAGTTCAGGGTTGATATTTTGTGTGCGCAATGCAGCGATATTATCTAGAAGTTCTTTCCATCTTCGCTTCTCCAGATTTTCCAAATTTGTATTTATCTATTAACTTTTATATTATCTATTATCTTTTATATTGTTGTTGCGGCGCAGCCAATCTTTCTAATCAAGCCCTTCAAAGTTTAAGCTGGGAATGAATGAAATATTGTAGAACGTAAGAACGGATTTCGACCCATTTAAGTCTATCTTGAATGCGGAAAAGCGAAATAAAATAAAAATATAAAAACAATAATTAAGTTGCGTAAAATATTTATTAATAAAGATATATTTCAATATTGCGTTTATGTTTAAATACAAACAATTTAAATTGTAAAAATATTAAGTACAGCACAAAAATAACGGCCAAGCCTAATTTGAAATATGTGCGGGCAAAAGCAAATATTGCCGTGTTTTTTTTAATATGAATATTTTAATTTGTGTATTTGTAATTATTTGTTTATAATAAATTGATTAAGCCATAATTTCAAAGCCTCCCTTCCAGCTCCAAAAAGCAAACGTAGTTTGTTAACAAAAACGAATAATGCAAATATTTAAAAATGCTTTTCAAATTAGTTCCAAAAGTTTAAAGAAATCAATTTCATATTAAAACGTTTAATTTGAATTCTAAATTAAACAAAAATGTCCATGAAACTAAGTTTAATGCACAAGGTATAAATTGAATTGATTTTCTCAATTCCATTTAAAAACTTGAAAATTATTGGAAAAATAATTTAAAAAGTTATTTAATTATCGCAAATAATTCAAGCAATAAATTCTAGAGCGCTCGCTTTTCGAAGTCGAAAAAATATGTTTCAAATTAAATCCGAAACTCGAAAAACTCATAAACAAAATTTAACAAGTCAATCTTTCGTTCTCTAGTCACTTGAGTGGTTTTCGTTTTCCCTGATATGCTTGTAAAAATCCAAACGCCTCACGCACACATGCCCCACCTCCAACCGCCGCATGTGAACTGCTGCTTCCCAACTTCGTCGTGTACACGTGCCACATTCGCGCTCAATGAAAAACGTCCATGAAGGGAAAATGTGCCTGCTGCGGCTCCAGTAAATCAATTAGAAAGCACACTGTGCCCGCCACGCCCTCATACAGACTGTGCGGACGATCTGGCGTGCGTGCACGATACTTAAACTCGGTGTCGGTCAGCAGTTCCATATATCGGGCGGCGCGATACAAATATCGATTCTCATTGGTCAAACGATGCAACAGCAAAAAAACATAGCCATTGCCCGCAACTCCATGACAAATGCCGGGACCCTTGCGCAAGAAGCCCTTCTTCCAGACAAGATCTGCGGCACGACGCACCGCCGCCAAATACTTCTCCTCCTTGAAGATCAAATAGGCCTTGGCCAGCAGATAGACGGCACCGGGTGCACCGTGGCACCAGTGCACCAAACGCTTTTCGCGACCGCTCTTGAGATCTTCCAGCGCTACGGGGAAATTACCCTCGGCATCCTGCAGTGTCAAAAAGAAATCTATCGAACGTTTAATGTCACGCAATTCGGGCGATGGCGCTGAAATCTGATCGCCACGGAACCAGGGCGAGTCAAGCAGCATATGCAATATGGCGCAGAGGCCATGCGCTGCGCCCAGATACTCGGTGCCGTGATAGTGATACATTAGCGGCAGCGGTGCTTGAGTTTGTTTAGCATATTCGCGTCCGCTTGCCAACACCATTTGACAGATTGAAATAAGATCATCGTCGGTAACCGTCTTGGCACTGAGTACATCATTTAGCCAATAACAGCCAGCGAGGTAGCCGGCACGTCCAACGAGCACCTAAATATATACTTTTTAGAACAATCAATTTTGATTGAAGATTTGAAAAATTCACCTCGTCGCAACCATATTTCGTGTGCAGAAACTCCTTGCTGGGACCAATGCCGGCCTTAATAAATGCAAATAAATACAATTTAATATTTTCTTCTACACCCTAACGCACGCCTCCTTCAACTACCTTAAAGTGTGTCAAATCGTCGGACAGCTCCTCAGTACGTTTCAGATCGTGCGCAATTGCCGCCGAAACGGCATATATACCGGCATTACCGCACAAGAACGAATAACGCTCGGCGCTCTTTTTCTTATAACGTTCCGCGTTCGCCTTTGCGTTGCGTATAAAAGTCTGTGCGTGTTCCAGTGCCGGATAGAGATCATGCGTCTTGGCAGAACGTGCTAGACGCCAAAACATGTACGCAATGCCGGCATTTCCCACATACAAATCGCCACGATGATCCTCATCATCGCCGCCCGGCTGACAATATTCGAGTATGGTGTCGACATATGTGCAAATCAGATTCTTGACATGCTCTTCGTCGATGTGCAACGGTGTCGCCTCCGAATTTTTGTAGTCAGCAAAACGATTTTCCAAATAGCGTTTATCCATTTCGTCTTCGTTGATGGCGGTGGACTCTGAATTAGATTGTTCCTGTGCGCCTGTCGCGGTCTGTTCTAGAATTTTAAAAGTTTTTTAGTTCATCGTCATCGATCGATTTAATTTCCAGACAGACTTGGCTGACGCCCGACATATCTGTTAGGGTTTTTTTCATCGTACCTGTTTGCTGTGGTTCTTGCGTTGGCAATTTTAGAATACACCTCGTCTGTTGCTGCAAGCAAAAAAAATTTAAAAAGAAAATAAATAATTTATTTTAAAATTTAAATTTCACTCGAGCGAACAAAAATCCGCCGGCTGCTAACAAAACTTAATTATTTTTGAAGAATGAATGTATAGAGAAAGAAGCAGCACTGACGCAATTGGTTGGTCAGTGCTGGTTTGGAGTCCGACTCAAAAATAAATTTTATTTTTGATTCAGGTTCCAATTTAACCAACAAATTTCGTCATCACTGACCTTGTTTTGAATTAAAATTCTTCTATTTGATTTGAATTTTTTGTAACTTATTTTCAATAATCAGGTTAGAGACTAATCAGGTTATTATATATATTCAATGATTCCAATAAAAAAAAGAGACCCGAAGTTCGATATTGTTACTTCAGAAAGAAGTTACGCTGAGGAATTCCCAAAAATAATTTTGAACATTTCTGTTCATGTTTTTAGCTATTTTACATAGAACTCAAATTGAGTTTGTCATAAAACTTGTAAATTTTATTATCTACAAATTGAAAACACAAATTTTAAAAACCGGTTCTAAACTTTAATAAATTTTGCTAAACTATTTTACTAAAATCTAAAGAGAAAACATTTTTAAGCTGTGGTTAAAAGTTAAGCAATTCTATTGCAGTTTAATTATTTCGTTTGATGGTTATATAAGGAAATTTCTATTTTTAATGCTGTCTGTCGTGTAGTTCTCTTGTAGAGTCGAGGCTGCACATCATCTTCTTCATCACAAAACGCGTTCAAGCCATTTCAAACCAGTCAAATAGGTACAAAAAGAGCAAATAAATATTAAGATTTTAGTTCTAAATTAACGACGCTTGTTGCCGCCGCCACCAGCCAAAATTATCGCAATCCTAATGAAAATGTTAATTGTGTCCATGTAAATGGAGAGACAGCTAAAAAAAATCAACAGAAATTAATTGAAAAATTAAAATTTTTAAAATTCAAGTCTTACGCATTAATCGGATCGAATGGTTTGACAAACTCAGCGGGATGCGCTTCGGCGTGGCGGACAATACGTTGGGTATCGTAGAGCAAGAAGCCGCTGAACAGAATCAAACCGCCATAGAGGGAGAGTGAGGCAAGACCTAAAAAAATATTTAAGATACAAATTGTCATTTAATAAAAAACAATCGAAAAGTTTATTTTAGAATTAAAAAAATTAATTCATATACAAATGCACGTGAAAAATATTTTTTTTTATATAAAACAAAAAACAATTCAATATTTTATATTGATTTTTTTCATTTCACGATTATTTTAAAGAATATAAATTTACAAAAAAACTATTCACACATCTTAAATCTTAAAATCAAACCGACTCACCTGCACCCAGCGCCGTTGTTGGCGGCAGCCACATCGATGCTAGCGACGAGGCAAATACAAAGCCCAGTCCTAATGCCAACGGACCGCCCATATACAGGAACTTATCACTGGGTGCGCAAACTGCGATGGTCGAGAGGCCGCCCACAATGCCGCCCGTATAGAGGGCGGCACGCGTCAACAGCGGACCACCGAGAAAGCAAAGCGGCGCGATGACGGCACCGATAACGGCACAATGTAGCGCCCAAGCAGCCTGTTTGGCACCGATGCCTGGCGTATATTCAAGCGCTTGCGTTAAAGCGCCAGTTCCGATCATGGCGACAAAAGTGCCGATCATTGACTATATATAATTTTGTATGAATTTGTTTGTGTTATGAAATTTTGTGTTTTTGTTGTGCGTATTTTCTTTCAACTTACCATCCATCCGTTGCGTGTGACCAGGTTGAGGAGACTCGGCGTGCGAAATACTGCTGCAGCAGCGGCTGCTGTGATAGCGCACGAAGCACCGAAATAGCCGTAGGTGGAGTGAACGCGATCGCGTACATACTGCGGCCACAACCTGCAAATATGAAAATTATTTGTTTAGTGCATACTTTTAGGTGCTTATTCTCTTTCAGAAATATCTTAAAAAGCAAGTTTCGAATTTAATTTATAATTTTTTTTATTTCTACTAACAAAGTCTACTCACATAGAATTGTCATAGATGCTGCCCTGCTTGCCCAGACCAACGCCATAATAGCAGAGCGCGCCCAGGCCAATAGCTGCGGCGCCTGCAGCAGCGCCCTTACCCATCGAGTATGCTAAAAAAATTTATTTTTATTTTATTTGTTGAAATATGGCACTCTAATATGCATACCATTTTCCGATGGGGGTGCCATCAGCTTTTCCTTAAGTGTCGGGCCTTGCGTAGTGCGTCCGACTACAGAGCGCGTAGACGGCGGATCGCGTGGACCACGCGTATAATTGCGCACAAAACTGCGTGTCGGCGCCTGTTTAAGCAATGTTTTTGGCATGCCACCCAACCGTGTGGGCATGGTCAATGCGAGTCGCAACATTTTGGTTTTCTGATGAAATTCGGTTGTAAAAGGTTTTTCAGTTTTTGGCTATTGCTTTTGTTGTTGTGGGAATGTCACAATTGAATGACAAACAATTTATTTATAAGTTTGTATTTTTCTAGTTCAATTTTTGAATGAAAATGATGTGTTAATTGGAAAATTTATCACGGAAATTTTGTTGTCTTAACGTTTCGAAGTTTCTCGTTCTGTTTGGAATAAGTGCGCAAAAATAACTGCAGAGCTGTATTTCCATTGGAAATGAAACTGAATAGAAACAACAACTTTTTTGATAGACCGTAGAATTTTATTTTCAAACAGCTGTTAAATTTGTTCGGCTTTCCAAACAATTTTTGTGGACACTAAATATTATCTAAAAGTTCTTCTTTTTCTTTCCTTCCTCGCTCTTTTTGAAGTTAACACACACGTTCCAATTCAATGAGTTAGTTTAACGAAACATTGTACAATAATAAAGAACAAGAATACAAATTGTAAACAAAATATAAGACTTTATTAAATTTGAATAAAGTGAAATTGAGTAAATAAGTATGGCTGCTATCGCCATTAATCGGATTTATCCAAAATGCGGTGAAATAACGAAATTAGAGGAAATGTATGCATTAAATTGCATTTTCTGTACGCACATTTGTTTACAGTTGGACACTTTCGCCTCACACATCAATGAACAACATAGTGAACAAGTGGTGTCGGCAACAGCAGCAACAGCAGCGTATGAAGAAGAGTTCAACTCGGAAGCTGAAATGCTGCCGCCGCATGAAGTGTCTGAAGAAGAAGTACTCGAGGAGCAAAAAGAGTTTATTAGCATCGAAATTGCAGAGCGACTTAATCGGAAGACAGACAAGGACGACGAGCTTCAGGAGGCGCTTGAACTAGATGAGTTGACAATTAAAGAGTCACAGAAACAAGAGTTAAAGTTTGCAGAGCTGATAAAGGTTTGTCCGACTGTGCGTGTGTTTTCAATTTCTAATTACATTTTAAATTTGCAGGAGAACAAAGCTACGGCTACGTTTGTTTATCATGATCCGCTGGACGAGCAGCCACTTAGCGTCATAAGTATGACGATGGATCATGCGGCGGTAATACCCAAAGAGGAGGAAGTAGTGCTGATTCCAACGAATGCGAATACAGATGAGGAAGAATCGATTGAGCAATATGAAAAAGTAAAGAAAAACCAAAATCATTCAATTTGAAAAAGAATTTCCTATTAAAAGAACTTTTCAGCAACTTGATGATGACCGAAGCGATGACAGCGAAACGGAGAGTACTGCAGCAAGCGACTCGGAGGTATAAATTTAAAAATATTGTATTTGAAATACTTTTTATTTTTAGATTACATCAAGAACCAATTGAATTATATAATTTCGATTTGTACAGCATGATGACATTAACGAGCAGGATGTTGAGGACGAACATGACGATGATGTTGAAGATGTCTCTGACGCAACAGCATCGGCGGCAAACGTTATCGATGACGAAGCCTTAACGTTGGCGCTCATTGCGGGCTATGAAAAGCATCGTATACTTTGGGACGCCAACGAACCTTTGACAAAGAATCGTAAAAAACGTGAAGAAGCATTTCGTAAGATTGCCGCCACCATTAATAAACAATTGGGCATGCATCTGAAGGCGCATAGCATTGGAGAGCGTATTAAGAAGTTGCGCTATAAATTTCGCAGCGAATTGCAAAATCAAAAACACGCCGAAGCGAAAGGCACCGCATACACGCCGCTGTGGTATTACAAAAAATTGGCCTTTTTAAATACGAGCATCAAGTACAAACAGCGCAACAAGCGGGTAAAAATATGAAGCGCCTATTTGAAGTTAATATTATGTTAGTAAATGTATTTTGGTTCCTTTTTACAGGGTGTAAAAGCGCTGTCCAACGAAAAGCCCGCGCTGCCGCTGTCCAACCTCAGCGATGCACAGACCAGCGAATTAATTGCTATCTACAAAAGTTATCCTTGCCTATGGAATGATCAGCACATTGGATTTCGGTTCAAGAATCAACGTCAGGAAGCTTTAGACGAAATGCTACGCACAATCAGCGAACGCATGTCACTGCAATTGACGCTCGATGACCTGCAAAAGAAATTATATCGCATACGCTACGCAGTGACGCAGGAAAAGCACCGTCGGCTGCAGTGTGTGTCAACAACAGAGGCGACGACGCCCTTCACCGCTGGACAATTTTACGCTGAAATTGCATTTCTCGAGGCGCACGTTGGACCCTTTCGCTGTGTCGACTGTGCGCAGATTTTTAACGGCGTTGATCAGTTTAAAATTCATCGTTCCAAACACGACGGTTCGATGCCTTTTACGTGTCCACTGTGTCAGCGCGGCTTTGCTAAGGTCGGCAACTGTACGGTACACTTGCGCCGTCATACGCGCGACTATCCGTTCGAGTGTAAGGAATGCGGCAAGCGTTATGCCACCTCAACCGATGTCAATGTGCACATGCGCTATCACACCGGCGAGAAGCCGTATTTCTGCGAAATTTGCGGTCAATCGTTTCGTACGTGGACCTTTTTCGATGCGCATATGCGCCGTCATCAAAAGCGTCCCACGCACAAGTGTACGATATGCTCGAAAGCCTTCTACGAGAATAATAAACTGACGGAGCACATGAAGGCGCATCTGAATGTGCGCGACAAGGTGTGCAACGTGTGCGGCAAGTCGTTTACATCGGCAAAGTATCTGCGTCAGCACAAGCAAATCCATGCAGAAAAGAAACAATATGCGTGCAAGATTTGTGGCAAGGATTTTGCGCAATACGCTGGCCTCAGCGGACACATGAAGTCACACGGGACGACAGTGGGTGGCGGCGCTGGCGTTAGTGGAAACGCCAATGTCGAGGCGCCGCAATAAAAAATTTAGTGTTTAAGTTATTTATTTGTGATTAAAGCTTGTGAGCGAATTAGGGCGACTAGTTTTTATAAAAAAAAACAATTTCTTTTCTCATATTGGTGAAGTTCGAATATAAAAGATTTAAAAAATTAAACTAGTTTTAATTTATTTTGCTTTAATTCTATTTTAATTAGAAATTTATTATTTATTTTTTAAATTTACGAGTGCCACCACGCGCTGATGCGGCAGCGCCACGCCGAAAGCGTGTGTGATTGCTGGTGAATTGTTTGCTGGCCACTAGCATCGCCGTTGTGCCGGATACTTCATCCTTTTCGGGCAGATGAGCCACATGCAAAATGTCCCAAAGCATTTTGCCATTTTCCTGCGATTCTAGGAGTTCGCTTAGCTCGGCCTTCAATAGACAAACAAATATAAATATAAACACAAATAAATAACAATTGGCTAATCTATGGGCAGACCTGAGTCTTTTTTAGCAGCTCTTTCAAACTGCTGCCATGCCGCATCAGTTTGTGTATGTTCCGCGTATTAAGTCCAGGCAGTCGCAAAAGAAAATCATAAACATTCGCATTGAATTTAAGCTCATCGTAGGCACCGCCACCATCGTCCGCAGCACCGACTGTTGCCGCTTTTTGTGCATCTGGCTCCTCTTTGCCAAGTTTCAATTCCTCAAAGAGTTGTGCCGTCGCATACGGACTGGGCGACCAAATGAGACGCAGCTTGGGAAAGTGCAGCGTAAGCAGTTGCAACTTTTGTACAATGTCCGCATTGGTGGCGCCCGTGTTTTGCGATAGCATATATTTTCCCTGTAAATGGAACGGTTTGTTCTGATCGAATTCGATCAGTAGAATCGGTTTGGCGTAGTAGCGTTGCATTTGAATGCATTGATTGTACAGGCGACCCGAATTCAATGAACCGATAAGATCGGAAATGGATTTGCGCTCAACGCAAATCTCTGGCGTGAGGATATAGTCGCCGATCTATTGAAAAAAAAAACGGATACTTTTAAAAATTTGTTTACATTGAAGACAATTAATACGTACGGTGATAGTCACTGGCATCACCTCGATGCCGCGTTTGTGTATCAGGCATGGTAAATCCGAACGAAATTCACGCATGTCCACAATCACTTTGGCTGTTTGTTCAGCAGCGCCACTGGACTGCTGCTGCTGTCCACCGGCTTTGCGACTGGCTGCATTTGCCGATGTGTCAGCTTCGGGATCCTTAAAACTTTTGTAGAGTATGAAGGCTTCGTCTGTTTTGCCATCTTGGTACTCGGGAATGACCATTTTCTAAATTATTAAGTAAAATTAATAAATTTTTTATATTTTTCTCTTTATTAAAGTTCCTTACACTTTTTGTATCAATAATCAGTTCGAACGCTTGCTTCTCGCGCCGTAAACTTGTCAGGTACGATTGCTCTTCGACGGTGCGCGAGTGTATCAGAAAGAATACCGTCATATGTTCCTTAGCCGTGCGTCGCAATCGTGCTTCGTACACCTCCAGCTGGCGTATGGCGGTCACATTGCAGTGATACATGACGACATACTGCGGCTGTATTTCGTCGAGTATGCGTTCCAGCGCCATGGCACTCTCACGTTCCGTTTTAAACGTTTGTATACAGATGAGCGGTTGTTTGCGAGCCGCTACCGCTGCAGTTATGTTTAGAGTTTCGAGCTGTAGAGCGTTTGGAAGAAAAAGAATGAAGTCTTATAATTTTTATAAAATTTAAATTTAATTTTGGTAAAATTGAAGATTTTAGATCACCTCCGGAAATGGTTCAAAAATCGAATTATCCATATTGGCGCCAATGGGTTGCGTTTCGTTAACATTACCGCCGTCTTCGCTATCGTTCAGCAGCGACAATGTGCTATCATCTTTGCCGCCGAACTGTGTCTGAGTCATGGTGAGTAAATAACTTTCTTGAAAATAATTCGCATCCAAGTCATCCAAGCCAGCATCTGCGGCGCCTAATAACTGTGTTAACTCGTCAAGCTGCTGCGTTGGCGGCTGCAGTTCATCGATGTCTTCGCTACTTTTCTGAGGACGCGAATTCGGCGGCAGTGTCTTCGATGCCTTAGTCAACGTGGACGACGTTGTTGCTGCTAGTTGATCGTTTAAGGCACAATTATTGGCACTAGCAGCAGAATTTTGAATGTGTTCATAGGATTTGGATAATTTTCCTATTGGTATTTCTTGTTTCATTGCGGCATAGAGCAAAAATCGTTCGCCACTCTGCGTCAGTATCTGTTTGAGTTGATAGCAAGTGCGAGTGTCCTGACAGAGAACAAGGACTTTGGGGGGCGTTAGACATTCGGGTCGACGGCGGCGCATGTCAGCGGGTATTTCGGTTTTTAGTATTTCAACAAGCGGCTCCCATTTGGGACAGTATTCCGGTTCAAACGCTGAAAAATTTTATACAATATATATAAAAAAAAAGATTTGGAAAGTCTTCTTACCGCCCTCCGCATTGTAGATACGTTCCTTGGAAAGTTTAAAAACCTGTTCAGCGGCATCGAGCAGCGTCCAGCCGGAATTACTAAATGCATATTCGGTGGTGCGATAACGTTTTGTAAGCGCGTATGCACTCACGGCATCATTGTACATCGTAGAACTGTAAAAGGTTATTTTTTGATATTCAAATTTATTTAATTTAAATACAATTAAAACAATAGATTTTAAATTTTTTGGTTTACATCATCAGATTTCGCAAAATCTTCAAATCGGCCACAATCAGTTTCGTTTGCGAATTCAGCTGATGCCAGATGCTGTCCAGTTGCGCCTGCAGAATTTTATGAAATTTCTTTGTGACGCAATTTTCCACGGTGATTTCTTCCATGTCGACCGAACGATTAATGCGTTTAATCTCACGTACCAAATAATTCATTATATCTAAAATGTGTGCCTGTATCAGTTTCTGTTTTTCGGTTAGCGGAACATGCAATTCCACGGTTTGCGCCTCATACGGCTTCAGTGTGGCTTGAACGCTTGCATGAAATCGCGGCCAAATAAACAGCTCGCGCACAAACAGATTACGCATGGTGCGCTCAATGTGAGCGTAACCGATGGTAAATGCCTCAGCACTGCTGGAGAACGCCTTTATGAAGCCAGTTTTATTGCGCTGCCGATACAGACGTAGTGCGAAAGCTTCCTGACACGATTCGACAATAGTGTGCGCACGCAAGACAACAATGCCAGTGATCAGCTCGATCGGAATGCGTTGCTTGAGCAGATCGACAACCAGAATACGTGTGCTGATGAACTGTATTCCGCCCTCGAGATAGACGCGTTCACTGAAGTTCATTCGTAAATAAGATTAAATGAAAACTAGTGTTTACAAAATAGAACTAACCGCTCAGTGGCTGTATTGGCCACTTCGTGGACATATTTTTCTTGCAATTTACTTTTATAGTATTCCTCCTCCCAGTCGGAAGCGTGAATGACTAGCACCAGATTGCCCGTATCGCTGTAGACTTTGAGTATGTTTAGAAGCACTCGATCATAGTGAATACCTCTTCAAAGTACAAAAAAGAGTTTCGGTATTCAAAGTGAAATTAAAAATCTACTCGCTTACTTGGCACACACCAATAAACCATCAGCATGCACCAGATCCAAAAACATTTCCTTTTCATAGTCCAGAAGTACAACGTCTTGGCGCATTAGGTACTCCTCTGCGGTCACCAGATTGGCAAGATCACGTTCTTCCTGTTCCTGCTCACGAGCTTTTTCGATTTCTTGCTCCGCTGCTTTGCAGGTGCTAGGCTCTTCATTTTTTTTAGTATCTAGCTTTACTTGTTCACTTTCTTCCATTATTATTATTATTTCACAAGAAAACCGGTAAGTTTAAAAAAAACAAAATTAGAGTTGTTAACAAGCAAACTACATCAGCTGTTTGCTTGTTAAAAACGAATGCTTTTAAAACTGTATGATAGTTTTACGTTTCTCACAAAGATGTAGTAGGTGGAGATTTCAAAACATTTCCAAAATTTCCAAAAGTGTCCGAGCGGTTCTCCTCCTTCTCACACTTTCTTAACTGTTCTATTTTGAACAATTAGTACAACACGTGCCTGCCCGCGAATTGGTGAAGTTCTTGTAAACTGTAATTTTACAAGTAACGTTATAAAAACGCAGTTAAAACCGTACAAGCGGGATCTTATATAAAAGAAGCAAAGAAGCCAACCAAATCTTAAATGTCTGAATCAGCCTTTGCGGCATACAAAAAAACAGCGTCTTGCAAACGGCGCGATGGACCAAAAAAACAAACGTCTACTAAAAAAGCAGGAGCAAAAGATGGTGGTGCAGCAGCCAACAAAAACAAACAGGCGCATAAAGCCAAAATGGCAGCTGCAGCAAACAAATCCAACGTTAATAAAGTGAGCAAAACGACTTTGACCGGTGCTACTGCTGCAACGGTAAAAGGTAAGGCTAAAGTAGCGTCAGCCCCAGTTACAAAAGCCAAAACGCCGGCAGCTTCTAAACAAACTTCGAAAAAAGTGGAAGTGAAGAAGACTGAACTAAAGTCACGCAAAAGCATCGCTGCCTCGAATGGCGGCGGCGGTATTAAAGCAAACGAGGTTGATCGGCTGGTCGAAGAGCTTTTGGGCGATTCACCGCGCAAGCTAACCAAAGCACAGCTGAAGAAGAAACAAGAGTTGGAAGACTATTTGGTGCGTGAATTGGAAAAGGATAATGACAACAACGATGATGACGATAGTTGTTCCGATAGTGAAAGCGTGTCAGGTTCAGATGACGATAATGATGATGATGCTTCCGGTTCTAATGAATTTTCTGATGAATATACCATCAATACGACGGGTAGCATCAGCGGAAGTGAATCTGATGATGAAACAGCAACGGGTTCGGTATCTGGCTCAGAAGATGATTCGGAGTCGGATGATGACTCTGAAGAGGGTGGCATTCCTAATGGAGTCGAATTTAGTTTACAGGTGAAAATAGAAAAAAAAACAAGTCCTTTAAATTTTATAATAATATGTTTAATTAATTAATTTTTGTTTGTTACAGTCACTTGGAAAGTCGAAAGCAGCACCAAAGCGTAAGACTTCAGCTTCCAAAAGTGCTGTCGATACGAAAAAATCGCGCAAACAAGTTGCACGTTGCGAACCAGAACCACTGCACAAACGTCGTTCAAATGGCGCCACAACAACGGCGGAAGCAGAGGGAAATATCTGTAAACGCATTGTCAGTGGTGGCGGCGGCGGTAGTAATTCGGCTAACGGTGCTGGCACCTTGTCTGCCATTACTGCTGCCCCAATGAAACTTGAACCGCTTTCGCCACCTACAAATCCCGTTACTATGAATAGTATCGACGAGGGTCTGAAAGCCTTTCGCTGGCTGATTAATCCAATTGCACTGGACGACTTCTTTAGCAAATATTGGGAGAAGAACGCTTGCCTGATCAAGCGTAAGCAAACGAATTATTTTGCCAATTTGATTTCGTTTGAGTCCATCGATCAAATGTTGCTAAAGCATCATGTCGAATTCACCAAAAACATAGACGTCACGTCGTACAAGAACGGTGAGTTTAGTTGGTGAAAAAAAATATTGATTTTATAAAATGTCTGTTAAAATAACCTTGACATTAATTATGTTTTCCCTTTGCAGGCGTACGTGAAACGCTTAATCCTGAGGGACGTGCATTGCCGCCCGTTGTCTGGGATCATTACGGCCAGGGCTGCAGCATACGTCTACTAAATCCGCAAACTTTTATGCCGGGTCTCTTTACCCTTAGTACGACGCTTCAGGAATACTTTCACTGTTTAGTCGGAGCCAATGCATACCTAACGCCACCGAATAGTCAAGGCTTTGCGCCGCACTACGACGATATCGAAGCGTTTGTGCTGCAGATCGAGGGACGCAAACGCTGGAAGCTCTATAAGCCACGCACACAAGCGGAAATGCTACCGCGGTTTTCATCGCCGAATTTTTCGCAGGAGGAAATCGGTCAGCCGATTTTGGAGGAGGTAAGCTCAAAAGCTTTAATTCAGAACTTTAAAACATACGAGTATAAATAATATTGTTAATTTTCATGTCTTTTGCTTTTTACCCACACAGGTGCTACAACCGGGCGATGTTTTGTATTTCCCACGCGGCACCATCCACCAAGCCTGCACCGAACCCGGCTTTCATTCGCTGCACATAACGCTCAGCGTCTATCAGAAGCAATCGTATGCCGATCTCTTTGAGCGCATGATGCCGCTCATACTACAGCGTGCCATTGCGACAAACCTCGATTTACGTCGCGGTGTACCGATGCACGTGTGGCAGCACGCCGGCATCGCCTACGCTGACAATGATACACGCGAACGTGCCGCATTACTAAGCAAAATGAAGCAACTCATGTCGAAATGTTTGCAAGCGGTGCCGCTCGACGAAATGATGGACGCCGCTGTCGATCAACTCGCAAAAAAATTCCAACACGAAGCGCTGCCGCCGGAAGTGCTTGCCGCCGAACGTATGCGCACAGTTTACGGTTCGCGCAGCACACGCAACTCACGCGGTGAATGCGTTTGCGATTATGAAATTGAGCTGCGCTCAAATGTGCGTCTGTTGCGCGCCAACATTATTCGTCTAGTGCAAGAGACCGGCGACGGTGGTGTTGCGCCGGTAACGACAACAGAAAAAACTTCTTCCGATGGCGCACAGCATATTCGCGTCTACTATTACGCTGATAACTCCAAGGAGTACTGTGAATATCCGCCGAATTTCATTGAAATCGAGTCGGAAGAGGCGGCCAGCGTCGAAGTGCTCATTAAATCGTACCCTGCGTATGTGAGCGTATCACAGCTGCCGTTAGTTGACGATGAGCGTAAAATACAGGTCGTCACTGCGCTGTGGGAGCGTGGTTTGCTTATGCTAGAGAAGCCCTTCAATTGAAGTGGCTGAAGAGAGACTTTGTTAATTATCAAATCAGCACAATTCAAGCAAAGCAGGTACTAAAAAGCGCACAAAAAGTATTCTAAATCGTTATTTTTTTTATTCAAAATTTTAACGCTTTTGCCATTGTCTAAACGTAAATGTTGCCCACACTAGGCGGAGTCATCGAACATTAGAAACGCTTATGATTTGCATTAAGCGTAATTTAAGTCTTGCGTTTGCTTTCTACATGCAAAAACTGAATATTGCCCCTGTCATGTTTTTGCATGTGGAGAAGACAAAAGTTGCGCTTGATGCAATTGAACTGGTAAACTATTCAATAAACTCCAGTTATGCAGATATTGCTATGAACATAATTCGAGTTCTATTCAAAATGTAAGTTTCTGAGATTCCACTTTTCATGTTTTTTTTTGTTTATGACTTAAATCCTGGCTAGTGTCATTTGCGACAAGCAAAAGCTTTAAATATTTTGAAAGCAAAATAATGATTTTACAATGTTAAATGATTTCAGCTTTTTTAATGCTGCAAATCTTGAGTTTTTTTTTAAAACAAAGAGTTTTGTTAAAATTTTGTTGAAAGGGAGACTGGAATTTTTGCGTTCTTTAATTATGTATGTGTATGTAGGGTTGTATTAAAAACAAATAATTAAATTACAAATAAGGTAACAAATTGAAAAAAATTAAATAAATTCAAACAAATTAAAACGTTAAAATAGTTTCTCAACAAAATTTTCCAACTCTTTGTTTTATAAACTTGTGCTAATAATTGTTTACTTAAAATTTTACGTTTTTGTAAAATTTATTTCTTTTTCTTATGGTAATGAATATGTTTTAATTGGTTCGCCAAACAATTCAAAACGTAATTTTTTTCTTATAAAAAAAGTTTAAATTTTACAAATTACTTCTCGGACAAAAAAAATACAAAATCAAATAAATTTTATAACGGCAGATGTTACACTGACTGCACTTTCTCGTTGTTTGTGTTCGTGCACTTGTAATTTTTCATATATATGAAAATAATAGAAATTAGCCCCAGTTCTTTGTTAATTCGTATATATGCAAAATGTCCGGTGCAAGTCGCAAATCGCGTCGCTGGTGTAATTTCGTTTAAATTTTGTGGGTCTGTTAATTTTTTATAAACGCAAACAAAAAACGCCAATGCCCCAGGCATTTTTATTTTGCATATAAAAAAATAATGGCAGCAAAATTTGAAAGTTTGATTTGAGTCTCTGCCCCTGTCTCGAATCTTAACGTTCAAGTGTAAATTAAGCCTTTATTTTAAATGTTTGTACTTTTTTTTTTGGCTTGTTTCAGTTGCGCTTAACATGCTCTCCTGAATTGCTGCTGATTTTTTCGAGTTATTGCTCATAAGTTTAATTGGTCCATTTAAGCGTACTTTTTGCACATAGTTTCAAGTTTAAACATGCTTGTTGGACAAGTGTAATTTAAGCTTATATATAATAATGTTGTCAAAGCTGGTCTTTTTTCAATTTTGTTTTGGAGTTAGTTACTCGCGCTACTCGCTTCGCAAAATCATCGATATTTTGCGCAAAATGATGTAGTGCGGTGTTAACTTTCGCAAGCAAAATTAAAATTTTCTATGTTGTATGTTTTTATGTTTTTTTATGTGTTGAGTGTTCAAATAAAAAAAAGATTTTATATGTTTTGACAAAAATGTATTTAAAATGAGTTTGAAATTTTCTCAGCTAATTTGAAAGATTGGCAATTGTAGGTCCGAACTATAAAAATCTACCAGAAATATTCCCACATCTCAAAGAAAAAGTTATGTTCTTATTTCAAAGCTGGTCACTTTTACAGTTTGACTTGCATTGCGATTATAACAGCTGATTGAGCAAACAGCTGCTTTTGCTTTGAGCGCACATTGTAATTGACTGACGGAGTAGCGAGCGAGCTTGCACAACCAATTGTATTATAAATATTTTTTATTAAACTAAATCGGTGAAATTTATTAAAAGCAAGAAGAAAAAATGCGCCTCACTAATGTATTATTTAAGAAGGTGAAAAGCAAGTAAGTGAATAACCACTAGAGCAACAATTCTCGTTATTAAATTTAATTGCGACTTTTTCTCCTTTTCGCTTAGGCGCATCATGGTCGTGCTGGAGAGTGTCGTCAGTGGCCATCAATTTAATGCGTTCCGCGAACGTTTAGCGGATAAGTTGGAAGTAATACGGTTCGATCCGTACAGTAAGTACACGCGACCGAATAATTTTTGTGAAATATACGTTTTCTTTTTTAAATGATAATTTTATTTTACAGTTCAACAAGAATCGATCTACCGCGAACGCAAGAGGATCCGCAGCGCGTAAATCTTTTATTAAAATGATTTGTTAAATATCACAGCTAGGCAATAAACATGTTTAATTAAACAAAATTTACTTAAGAATGAATTAAAAAAAAAAAAAATAGAAGAGTTTAAAGAAAATCTCAACGTTTTTTTTTTTTTGCTAAAATACTTTTTAAATATTTTCACATTTTACATTTTCATTTAAATTTTGCTAAAAATTATTTTAATTTAATTCCTAACACTTTGCTGAAAATCATCCAAAAATACGAGGCAACAAATGTGAAGAGTTTAACCAACTTTACCGAACCATTTTTACAAAATAAAAGTACGTTTTTGGGTGTGTTGCTGAAATTGTTTGTCCGTTTTCCGGGAGATTCTTCTTGCAAAGCGCTCGCGTTGTTAACTTTTCTACGTGCCTTCTTCAGATTTTCGTTGTTTTTCGGCGGCTGCTTTTAACGCTCGTCCCTTGGGCGTATCATATGATGACTCTGCCCAGAACAGTCCATACATTGCCATTAGACAAAAGGCAAAAGCGTAAATCACGATTTCATTCTGTGAGGACGTTATGCTGCGTTCCTTCTGCGCCTCCTGTCGATCGAATTTATTTTTGGCCGCCTTTTTACGTTCAAATGAGTTGCCATAGTGTGCGCGCGACCATTCGTCAAAGTCGTAAATCGGTGTACGTCCTTTTGCATCGACGACGGTGGTTTTGCGAAAGCGTGATTTGTAGAATTTTGTTGATGGGTCATCTTCGACGTCAGGCGCTTCCGGTTCATCATAGACTACACTATCGCGTTGTGCATACTGTGAACCGGCGGTGTGTATGATACCCTTGTCGTAGAGCCGCCGCAGTCGATAGTTGCCGAGCACTTCGTAGGCCTGTGAGATTTCACGAAATTTCTTTGCGGCCGATTCGCTGCCCTGATTTTTGTCCGGATGATACAGCATCGAAAGTTTGTAGTAGGCTGATTTGATGTCCGTCTGTGTGGATGCTGATGTTATGCCCAGCGCGTCATAGTAAGTGTTTTTGCTAGCTCGACAGTGTGGCGCGCTGAAACTAATACCCGCAGCGGTGCTACTGCCAACGCCATTGACAGTCTTTGCTTCCAGGAGATTTCGTAGAAGCTGCTGACATCGTGTTGAGAACATCGCGTGAAATTGTATGCCCGAGCTTGTTGTTGATGATGTTTATTTGCAGCGTTCTCCGAATGTCAGCTATTTGTTAGATTTTATTAATTAATGTTTGTTATATCATTTTTATTTTCTTACGTTTTGCAAAAACAAAATCAGCTGTTACCAATGAATATGAATAGCGAAGGAACTTTTTTACTAACATTTTCACTTGAAAATTACACTCAGAAAAAAATCTAGATTTATATTAAAGTTTGTTTTTACGAAAGTTTTGACTAAGGCTATTTTGAAAGGTTGACTGGAAGAATTTAATGGAAGTGGCTTAGATCCAAATTCCACTTAAAAAATGCATCCAATTTTCAAATCAGCTGTTGTTCCAATTCTTTCTGTTTCCCGATGAAAATGCAGCTCTGAGTCTAGTTCGCGGAAAATGTTAAGCTGGTTAAATTGCATTATAATTTTTATAGTAAAAAAACAACAAAATATAACTAAAAATCCTGCTAGAGAGTGGGTGGAGTTACTGAACTAAAGAAAATAAAATGATTTTTCAATAAAAAATTTTCTAAAAACAATCAAAATTTAAGAACGAAAAAAGTACAGCAACAACCCAATGAGAGCCATTGCAAAACAATATTACAGGAAAAATTCAACAATCATTTTCGAAGAATTAAAACGTGTGCCAAATGAGCTTCACGCTTCAAATGTGTGGTCGAGCGCATCATTTCCGGTTTAGGCGTGTGTTGCGTCGCTTTCACTGTGGGCGCTTGTTGCCTGTGTGTGTTGTGTGTGTGTGTACATGCAAGTATATGCGTTTGTTTGTGTTGGCGCCAAGTTAAAGCCAAAAAGAACATCAAGAGAATCGTAAATCCGCGGAAGCGGATATGCACAGAGCGTGTGGGTCTATTGATTTTCGACTTTTTCTTTTTGTGTTTTGCGGTATTTACCTTCTCCATTTGTTGTTTTTTTTGTTAGATATTTTGTAAGTTTTATTTTTAAGTCAAATCTTATTTTCAACATTTCTTCTCTTAAGTTTTCAATTTGTTTGATTCGGGACCATTGAAGTACGGGGCGGCGTATGAGTGATTATTAATTGCTGATTTAGTTTTTATATATTATACGATTTAATGAGCTCAAAACAAATTTTTAATTAAAACAAAAATTATCGTTTTATGTGAGCTCCACCTTGTAAATCGTTTTAAAACCCCAAAAGCCTCATAGATTAAAATTCAGTGACCCGACAGCTGATTTTACAAAAAAAGTGTCGCATTCGACTCTCCGCAACGAGTTTGACAGTCAGAGACAGCGTGCCATGGAATCATTTGTAAAAAAATGTAGAGAAAATAATATGTCATGGAAAAACATTTCAAAAAAGTTTTGTCAGACTACCGACGCTATTTGAAGGGTTAATAATATGAAAAATATAATGAAAATTAAGTAAAAATAACAACTACAATTCTCTAAAAATAGAACAACAAAAAACAATAAACAGCGTTTTGAGCGCCGTTTCGTAGTTGTAAACAAACTTCTTTTTTTTTTGGTACGTAGAATTGGTAACACCGCGCGCCATTTTGAAGTTGCTTTCAACTGTCAGAATGCTCTAATGTCAATATTTTACATAAAACGCTCGCAAAGGCATAACTCCGGCGTTAGTAAAAATCGAGAAAACAACAAACACTAAGCCACAGTTGGAATCTTATCGTACTCGTATCATGCACGCACACTAACCTACCCCAGTCGGATTTGAGTTTTAAGGTTTCGTTAAGTTAGTTCGCTCATTTGCATCCATCTGCGCTCTTTCACCCTTTTTATAAAAAAAGCAACAAAAAACAAACAAAACAAAAAAAAACACACACACACAGGGCACAAGGCACACGAGAGTAGAGAGTGATAGTGAAAAAATTCATTCTCACAGGACACAAAAAGAAACTTCATCATTCATGAAAAAAAATTATGTCGAAAGTAGAGAGCAAAATTAAAAAAGCAAAAAAGAAGAAAACAACAACAACAACAACAGCAAAACCGTATAAAGCTCAGAAATCTTCATTTGACTGTGGGCGGCGACAGCAGGTGTTTATTGCATTTGACAAGCTGCGAATTGTCTTAATAATCGTTCTCTTTTTTCCCGCTGCCATTGTGGTAAATAAAGCAGCGCCCTCTTTCGAAAGCTTCTCCGCTTCTCAAATGAAGTTGCAACATTGTGCTTTATTTCTTTATTTGCACAGCTAATTAAACTAATTAGTAGCGTATTCCGAAACGAAGCGCTGTCCGGTCTGCTGAAGGCTGCAAATTTTTGTTGTTTTTGTTGTTGTTATTGATTAGAAAAATAAAATATTACAATAAAATTGTTTGCCTTTAAATATTTTTAAAAAATATAGAAAGTCAATTTATTTTTCAGAGGTTTGAGGTTTTTTAACTACGAATACTTTAATTATTAGTTTGCCGAATTAAAAAAAAAATTTGAAAGTTTTCGAAATCAATTTTACGAGTTTCAAATTTAAAAACTTTAGCTTGCGCGTGCCAGAGCTTTAAAGCTTGCGTAAAATATAAATTATGTAAAATACAAAAAAGTACAACAATAACAACAAAACAAAACTACCGTTCTTGACATGTGACAATCGCCTTCCACCGCTTTCCCACTCTCTGCCTTTATTTCCAATCACAACTTAAGCCAATTTTTACAGCTACCGAAGAAGGCAAGCAAATATCCATTATCTAGAGTACCGTTACCTAAAGTAATTAAACACCCACTTGCGCAACACAAAAGCGCCATTTTGTACGCTTTTCAATTTTTTTTTGTTTTTGTCACCTTCCCTCTTCAATACATGAAAAGGAAAGGAAGTAACTTTTGTCGTAATCAATTAAAAAGCTGCTTAGGCTCATTTGCTTTACTCACACGCACACACAAACACACGCACACAAACACACACGTACATGTGTATGTGCATTACAAAACAAAGGCCAAGAGAATTAGAATAGAAAAATATAAATAGAAAATGAAAATGAAAAAGAAAGAAAGAAAAAAAAACAGCACCTTTCTTTCTTTCTTTCTTTCTTTTTTTTGCGTAAGCTGCAATTAGCGTTTCCGAATGGCTTAAGTTCACAAATTAAATTAGGCGAAGACGACGCTGACGCCGAGGTGGCAACCTTAGTCAATGCCAAAAGCCAACATGTACGTGTGGTGTAGTGTGTGCGTGCGAGTGCGCGTGTGTGTGGATATACGACGCCACCACGGCCAGCAAGCTTTTAAGGTCAATGTGAGCAAAACAACAACAACAACAACAGCAGCAGCAACAACAGCTGCGAAATAACGTCTTAGGTTGCATTGTCGCGGCTTAAATGTGCCTCCCTCCGTCTGTTCGACTGCTGTCGGTCGCACCGTGGTCAAAATTTTCTCATGCTTAATTGAATTGAAAAAAATATTCATTGTATTGTTTTATTAATAATTTTTATTTGTTTTTTTGACATTCTCAAACGAAAAAAGTAAAAATTAAAATAAATGAAATTTTTTTTAAATTGATTATGGAAAATGTTTTTTTAACTTAATAAATTTATTCATATAGCCCGGAAAACTTAAACATTCATTTAAATTTTAATTCCCGAAAATTCAAAATCGCTAAAGCGTGCGGAATCCTGCTCTCAAATGGCCACTGTGCGCCCCAACTCGAGTGTTGTCAGTTTTCTTGCTTACCTTCGGCATCACATTTGCTTCATGAATTGCTTATGTTGTTGTTGTTGTGGAAGCCACAAAAACTTTACCACACACACGCGCTCACACACACACACACACCCCACAGCGGAGATAAGCTTTTCCTGTAATAGTGAGCGCAAGCTTTGCACCATCTTGTCTTGTTTTTTGTTGTTGTTGTTATGTTGGCGCTGTTAATTTGCTTTGCCGTGAGCGCTCGGGACTTGCTGTTGCCTGCGAGACTCGACGAACGTTCAGTTTCCCAAAGACGTTCGTGAGAGTAGCACACAGCTCGCAGCAGCTGAAAGCACGCAGGATAACGGTCTGAGTGTGAATTGAATAAAACAAAAATTAGAAAAAAAAGTATTCTTAATAAAAGTGAAAAAAGTGCAGAAGAAACAAATTACAAAAAAAAAAAATATAATCGAAAGTATCCCGTGTGTGTAGTTCCGCCGGAAGTGGACGTAGTTTAGGTAACAAAACGAAAAAGTTTCCAAAAAGAAATCTCGCGTAAATTCGGCTGAAGGGAAAAAGAGTCGTTTTTTAAAGCATTCTTTTAGGCGTTGCGAAACAGCGTGGTTGCTTTCTTTCCTTCCTTTTGCTCTTATTCTCCTGCTTGTTCTTCTTTTTGCGGCGCTCTTCGCGGCTGCTGTGATTTTCAACGCTTTTCATTGTGTTTTTTTTCCATTTGGCGTTTTTCATTTTGTAAGCGTTTTTACATTTTTATGATTTTTCGGTTTTGAGCTGTGCGCGAAAATGTGCTTTTTCGCTGTGTCCTGCCTGTAAAAATATTTGCACAGTTTGAGGCGCGCGGCGCGGCTCGATGTAAAAGTGTGCGTGATTTTGCAACACAAAAAAAAATGATTTTTTGCATTGCAAAATGTAAAATTTTTGAATTTTTGTAAAAATTGCTTGTTGTGTGTGTGTGAGTGTGTGTGGCGTGGCGCATTTTTGCCCGACAATGTCACGAATCAGCGCGACACTTGCGCTCAAAAGTGCTCTTCTCGATTTTTCTCGATTTTCATTTTCATTTGCCTTTTGTTTTTTGTGCAGTTTTTTTTTGTAATTTTTTTTTGTGCTTCGTAAGTTCGTCCTTTGCTTACAGCTTAATTAAAAGCGGACCTTTTCAACGCTCCGGGCTTGTTACATAAAAACTGCACTTCGCTGCTTCGCTTTTTGCAGATAGATAAACGAACGTAAAGGCAGACAAACCGACAGACGGACAGACGGACGGACGGACGTTAGGGAGCTCTTGCCAGCGCAAGGCCAAAATAATTTCGCATTTTTCTCAAAGGACTTTTGATTTTTTTGTTTTGCTTCATATTGATAAGCATAATTGTTGCCATTTCTCTTTGTGATAGTTTTTGAAAAATTTTTGACATTTCTGTTAGTTTAACAAATTGTGAATTGAAATTCAAATTTCATCCCAACATATTTTTTTTAATTCTAAATTTTTTTATTGTCAAATTATCAAATTTCGATAAATCTAATTTAGGACAGAGTAATTTTTTGAAGGCGGTTATTAAGGCAATAACCTGATTCCAGTCGTTAACTGATTCCATGCTTAACTTTCTATATAACCTTCTATTATGAAGTCTTTAAAACGATAAAATTTGGAAAACGAAAAAAATTAGTTTAGAGAAAAATTCATTCGAAATTGTCAGCCTTAAAGCTTAATTGGTCCTCAGTATGAATTTAAACTTTATTTTTATTTAAACTCTCTGAATTGCTTATAATTTGAGGTTTTAATATCACAAACTGATAAGAACAAACATTTTTCTTAACCATTGATTAATTCAAAATTCAAAAGTAACTATTTACATTCGAAGTTTTATATGGATTTATCGGTTTTTAATTTAAAGCGCCTCAAAATAGAGTTTACATTCATTATTTTCTAGTTAACAAATGCAAATAAATAACATTACTAACATTTTCTTGCTTGTGTGCTCGCATTCCTCAATTACTTTTGTTGTTGTGTTGTTTTTGTTTGTTTACAACAAGCTCGCTTGCACAGACATTCAATAGGCAAACAAAGGACGAAAAAAAATCGATTGAACTTATTTTTCAAAATTATTTTTTACATTGTTTAAGACAAAAACTTCCTGTGCTTGAAATTTAAACTTTTTTAAAATTCAAGTTTTCAAAAATTAGTTTAAATCATAAATCAAAAACATTTTTCACCAAAAAAAATACAGAATTTAAAAAAAAAAAAAATTTTTATTCAAACTTGAAATTATTCAATTTTTATAAAAAAAAAACTTTCTAAAGAGACATCAACCAAAAAATTTCCAGATTGAGGTCCGCTTTTTACTTTTGTTCTCCAAAATTTATAAATTCATTTAAAGTTTACAAAAACTGACACACAAAAATGACAACCATTCAGCTGCAATACTTTTCGTCCATTTAGATTTGCATATTGCACCACTGTGGCTTGTTCGTTTGCTCGCTCGCACACTCGCAGGTTCGTTTGTTCATTTATTCGCTCGTTGAATTTTTCGATTTGTTCGCTTGAGTTTGAGTTTGAGTTTTAGTTTTATCATTTGTTCTTGCGCTCTTTTCTGACTAACACACGATACGAATTTCTGTAGTTGTTGTTGTTGGTTTCTTATATTTGGGTATTTTGTGCAATAAATAATGCCCAGAACAACAACAGCAACAAACAAAAAATAAAAAGTAAAAAGAATTTTGTGAAATTGAAAAAAATCGAATTTAATTTAACGCATTAAATGAATGAATTTATTGATTCAAAAGACGCTCACCAAATAATCGAAAATTTCATAAACGAAAAAAATTAAGCAAACGTTCGAAAGTGTTTCTGTTTTTGCTTTTGTTTTTGTTTTTGTTTTTTCTTCGCAAAGAGGCGCAATTTTTCGTTTTGTTTTTTATATTTGTTATGAGAGTGCGCAAAAGCAACAACAACACAAATTAGCAAAATGTATTAATAAAAATAATAAAACAATAAAAAGTGTAAATCGAAATTTAGCAAATTACCGCTTCGAATTTGATCAAAATTGGAAAATTGAAAAATTGCAAAATTGTGAATAATTGGAAAGAAAAAAATATTTAAAAAAAAAAAACAAAAAATAATTCGAAAACAAAGTGCATACATACATACATACATACATACATACATACATACATACATACATACATACATACATACATACATACATAAATTAAGCATATACCTGAATTAATTAATTAATTAATTGCGGCATTAAGGTGAGTTGAAGTTGGTTTTTTTCGTTTTCGTTTTCTATTTGAATTTCTGTTTCCTCTCTTACGAGTAACCTATATAAATTTGTAGTGGGCGCTACACCTAAAGCAGTCGGCATATCGATGCATTGCAATGACTTGAGTGTAGACAAATTGTTTGAATATTCAATTTTATTAAAAGTGTTTTTTTTTTTGAAGAATGTACCTGAAGTCGAAGGAATAACTTTCACGCTGAAGACTATTACTATGTATGTCAGATATGAATAAGTATTTTAAGAAGAAAGAACGAAAAATGTTTAAAGTAAATTTCATTTTCCCTTTTTAAATATGAATTAAAACAAACAAACAAAACATCATTTTTTTAATATTTTCTCAACGCCAATGAAAAATATACCAACTTATGAAAAATTCTACTTGTCGAGTCCTTACTAAGCCTTATCAGCAGTAACTGATATTTATTTGTCAGTTAATTAAATTTTCTACTATTTCTACTAAAATTAAATTAAAAATAATTCAAAATAGCCAAAAATTAAGAATTGGTTATATGAATATAAGAACATTTTATTTCTTAATGCGAGAAATTTCAGGTGTTATTGCCAAACTTGAAACCTGAGTGCTCTATGTTGAAGAAAATAAGTTACTTCATTAGAAAATATATTTTGGTTCTAGACAAATTGAAAATGCTTTCATTGTCTTTTAAATGACGTTAAATAATTAACATTTTGTTTGGATTAAAATAAGTTTTCTTTTCGTCGAATTAGTTTTGACTTTGTTAACTAATTTAAAAAAAAATTTCATTAAACCGTATAACAACTTTTATCACGGCACCTGTTCTAAGAAGTCGATCATCGAACTAATCGAAAACTTATTATTTGCTGTTTCAAACATTTTAAGAGACCGGCAAGTATGACGAGCAGGGCATTGAAATGTTCGACTACGGCCGAAGCTTAATTAACTTCCACGTTTAATTGTCACGCTCTGTTTGACATTTTCGCAGTGTTGTCACATTTTGGTTTTATGTATGTATTTTTTTGTTGTTGTTTTTGTTAATGGTGCCGTTTCGTTCTATTGTTTATCAACGTCACTGACAGTTGTGTTGACAGTTCGCAGTTATTACTTTTTGTTGTTGTTGTTTTTGTGTTTTCGTATATTGTTGTTTATAGTACAAACATGCCGTTTTCGCATTTTTTCTTCTCTCAAATATTCTGCACGTGTGTGTGTGTGTATGTACGTGAGCCAACGCGAGAATTGCATTCAATGCTGTTTTTGTTGTTGTTCTTGTTGTCTTGTTCATTCTGTTTTGTTTATTGTTTGTTGGTCTGTAGTAAATTTTGTTTTATGCATTTTCTGTTTTTTTTTCTGTTCAATATACGCATACATACATACATGCATACAGACTAACAAAACAAATACATATTGACTTATATTTTGACTTTTGACGTTGACAGTTTGAGTGCTAGCATAGTTTTGTATTTGTATTTGTTTTTCCTTTTCATTTTGTTGATTTTTTTTTGCCGTTTATGCTTTTTTTCGGCAATCATTTTTTTTCATTCGTTTTTGTTGTTGTTTTTGTTGTTTTTGTTATTATTTTATTTTGTTGGCTTTTTGTTGATTTTGTTTACCCAAAAGTAGCTCGCTCGATTGGTTTTGTTGTTGGAATACTAAATTGAACTGTTTTTTTTTTTTTTACAAATTTTCTCTCTTTGGTTTAAGTAAAATGTGGAAATGGTTAAATCAATTATTTAAACTTAATTTGTTTATAAACCATTTTTTGTTTAAAAAAAAAACATATTCCATTTTTCATTTCACTTTTGACTGGACAGAACAAATTTTTCTCTCTCTCGCCGACAAAAGCGAATAAACCAATTAATTAGGATAATGACGAACAACTTTTTTTCTATTTGCCGCCTTTAGTTGCTTCTGTTTTCCATCGCGGAAAGTATGAGAACTAATCCAGCATTAATTCTTCGTGTTTTTCTGCGTTAAACAAAATACAATGTGGCCCGCCCCGCCCCATTACGCCTCTTTATGCCACGATATTGTTGGCGGTGATGCTTTTAGGGACCTTGGAAAACTTGCACTTTCGAAATTAGTTGTCGTTGTTTTTGTTGCTATTGTCATTGTTGTTGTGGTTATACTTGATGTTATCATTGTTATTGTTGTTACTGTTGTTGTTGTCCCTGTCATTGTAAAATGAACTGAACTCGAAATAAGGCCCCCAACAAAACTTGTCAAATCGCTAAAAAGGCCAACGTGAGATGAGATGAGATTCAACAACGCCGTAGCACCGTGCCGTGCCGTGCAAATTTGTGTCTCCGGCAAGTGGCGCAAAATTGGGTCGACTGCTGCCTGCCAACGTGCTTGCTGCGAGCTTATGTCAAAAGTGGTTTTGCGCCGCACTTCGAGATCGAATCGCTCGCTTGGAATGGTCGTCGTACGACGAACGAACGAACGTGTGAATGCCAAAGTTGTGTGTAAATCCAATTTAAAATGTCATTCATTACGGATCAATTTGTGGTCACAGCATTTCGAGGCAAAGCTGCAAGAGAGACGTGAAGCTTAAACTTCTTTACATTTTCGATTAAAGGTTTCTTGAGGACAACCTCGCATAATATTCTAAGGCGAGAATTTGACTAATATTTTTGTTTAGTTTTAAAATTGAATTAAGTAGTAGGTTGTTGGCTTGAACATGCCCTGGTAGGGCCACTTCTTAGGACGGCTGCAAACCAATTACATAGCTTACAAAAAAATATAATTTTTTTTTTATAAAATTCCGGTCTTTTGTATTATTCTCTCATAGCTCAAAATAGTTTTTTGTCTTTTAAAGAATACAAGAGACAAGTTAATATGTTGCTACGTCCGTTTGCCTTCCTGTTTGACTGACTCTGTGTCTGTCTGTCCGTCGCCCTGTCTAACTATCCGTCCGCTTAATGGCACCCTAAGTTCGCAGAAGCAGGAGCAGAAGCAAACAAATGGCTATCGAATTACTCATTATTTGCCAAAGCGTAACAGCGTGGGCGGATGTCGTTGAAAGGTGTGTGCACATTTCTTATTGTTATGGCTTTATGGGTTGGATTAGCAGATACAACCGAAGCTTTAGGTTACTATAAAAGCCGTCCTCCGTTCGTTTCTCGGAGTGACGACGAACGTTGCATTAATTGACAACTGGCGGAAGGAAGGAAGCGTTGCCTGGCAGTGGAAAAATTTGCAAAAACTTGCGCAAGACTAATTGGTTAATTTCTAATTTCTCTCTCAAAGGGTTAAACAGCTTCAGTCGTTTTTTTTTTTGTTGTATTTTTGTTACGGAAATTTGTCGGAAATTAAATGTCGGAAAAGTTTAAAAAGATTTTTTGTATTATGCTTAAAAGTGGCAGCTCACTTGTTGCGTTGGCTGTAAAATGTATGTATATATTTTTCTGTGTAAATTTACACATCGATGAGCTTCCAATCAAATTATGAATTTGCCTAAATGTATGCTTCATATTATTATTATTTATTTATTTATTTATATTATTGTTTATAATTTGAGAATTTATTTATTAAAAAGCCTTCAATCAAGTCATTAATTTACCTAAATTTATGCTACACTTAAATATCTTTTAATATTAACATTTTTAATTTTAATTTATTTATTAAAATTCTCACAATCTAATTTTTAATTGCCTAAATGTATGCAACATTTTTTATTTATTTATTAATTCGCAAAATGAATTCGAGGCGTCAATCAAATTACACGCTGACATACGAAAAACACGCCTAAAAATACGCACTCAAATTTCAGTTGTAGCCTATTTTTAGGCGCTTAACCTTTACGAACAACGAAGACGCTCGACACCACTTCTAATTGCAAGCTTAACAACATTTTTATGCATATTGAGGAGCATTAAGGCCAAATACAAAATACAAAAAAAGCGAAATAAAGTGAAATAAAACAAAATTATAACGACAGCTCAGACCCTTCCTCACGAGCGCCCCCACAACCACCACCACAACCAAATAAACAAAGAGCAATATGAAATAAAAACCGAGTATAATAACACGAAAAAGAAACAGAAAAAAAAAACACATAAAAATGAAAAAAAAAATGGAAAATGGAAAAAATACGCTAAGGAAAAAAGCTACAAAAATTGTGTTCATTAAATAATAAACTCACGTTTTGCATGCTGCTTACAAATACATGCGGCTGCGTATACATACACACACAGACACGGATACACACACGCCGACATACCTACCGAGAGCAGGTATGCACTTTAATGTCCTGCCACAGAAACAACATATTTCGTATACTCGTATATACATAAGTACATATTTACACACACACACACACACACACACACACACACACACACACATACACACACTCATATACACAACAGTATTGCCAACGCGTACGAAATTATGAGAATTGGTCGTCAGTAATTCGTTGCTCTTGTATACTCTACACCATGCACAAGCGCCGAACGTAGGGCAAATGAGTTTGGTCTTTAACTTCTAACGCCCACTAGAAGGCGTGGTAGTTGTGACTATTATTCATATTCAGCGTTGAATTATAACTTGATTTAACGCTGAAATTGTTTTTTTTTATCGATATAAAAAAAGGAAAATTAAAAATTTTGTTGAAAAAAAATAATTTGTTGAATGAAAATGTTCCATAGTGCAGAGCTTTGCTCTTTATTTCATTTGCCGTGTTTATTTATTTTGTGCCATTGTTTAAAAAAAGGAAAACGGCAAAAAAGGACGTGTTCTGTTTTTTCATAGCATAACACAAGGGGCAGTCGTCTGGCTTTTGCTTGGACGAAGCGGTTTTTATTTACATTCGTTTATGAATTATTAAAAATGGCGTAGCAACAGGACAAACGAAATGGAAAAAAATTGAAGAAGAAGACGAGGAAGAAGAAGAAAAAAATAGTAAATTTAGTTCATTAGACACAGCGGCAACACAAAAGCAGAGCAAATAGGAGCGAAACGAAACGAAGCTAGCGTCTCCCTTCGTCCGTCTGTTTGTCATGGTGGAAACCAAAAATTAAGGGCAGTTTAATGTGTGTGTGTGTGTTTATTTGTTGCCCTGTGTGTGTGTATGTGTGTGTGCGTTGAAATGGGTGCTAAAGTTCAATGGCCGCTCGAAGCGCGAAGTAGAGTAGAAAGTTTTAAAAAGAAATAGAAAAAAGCGGAAACACACAAACAAACAAACAAACAAACAAACAAACAAACAAACAAACAAACAAACAAACAAACAAACAAAAAACAACAAACAAAGCGCGCTAAGCCATGACAAAACAAAGAAAATTATATTCGTGCGCCTATAAATATGCAATAATAAAAAAAAACTGAAAATACAATTCAATGGAATTGCGGCGGTAAGGGCGCGCGTGTTTATTTTGACCAATTAAAAGACAAGAAACGAAATTTTATTTTTAGTAAATGCGAAAGTAAACAAAAACAAAATTTTAAATATTTAAATTTTCTCTCAATTTTAAACAAAGAAAAAAAATAATTTTTAATAAAAATTTTCGTTTTGTTAAAAATTAAACTGCGGTGCGTTTCGAAATGATTTGAGAACTACACAAATATTGAACCAGCCTAAGTTGTATGTGTGTGTATGTGTTTGTGAAATAAAGTTCCCGCCTAATCCTATTTTTTCTGCTCTGTGCTTAGTACTTAAAATCACATCAAGTAAGTGGAAACCTGAACTATACTGAAAAAAGGATAACGACGCTTACAAATACAAATTCTTAGTTGGCCCCGACCAAAATCGCTTTGTTTCGTTTTGTGTTCATTTCGTAGCATGCTTTTAGGTGTGGTTCGGCTGCATTTGATTTTAAATAAGATTGGCGCTAATGTGGAACAAAAACAACAACAACAACAACAACAGTAACCGATTTTGGTTGGCTAAGGAAAGGCTTAAAATTTTCGAACAGGTTCGCATGCCCAAATGTAATTTGATTATTAAAACCAACGGAAAAGGCGCTTGCGAGGGGTTGGAAGCGAACATGTTCTTATGTTTTTTTTTGTTGATATTTTGTGTAGCATACTGACAGGCGTCTAATTAAATCCGTTGTTGTATTTTACCTGCTGCTGTAGTTGGCATAGCACGAACAACAACAACAAAGAGAAGAAGAAGAAGAAAAGCCACACGAGCAACATCAAAACACATTATAAAAGTTTTAATTAAGCATTTTTGTTTAATTACATTTCGGCATTTAAAAGTTTGGCAATTTATCGTGCAAAGCAATATTTATAAAGCGTTAAATTTTGAACTTTAGAAAGAAAAATTAAACTTATTTTGTCACGCTTTAAGTTTAATTGATATTGAAAATTTTATAATAATTATTTAATTTTTTCTTTGCAGATTTTTAATATTTCATTGATTTAGGTAAGTTCCGACAATTGTTAATTAATTTATTAAAGAGTCATTTAAAAAAAAAAACAAAAAATTACAATCATCAGCAATAAATAAAGTAAATATGTAGTCGCAGATAATACAACAAAATCTGATTTCCAATAATTCAAATTTCAAAGGAGGGCAAAAAACTCATAAAATATTTTTATTATATTTTTATTACTCAACTGCGTCGCTCTTGTTAGTATTAGTGTCTGTCATCATATTTCTACAAACACACACACATAAACACATACATACATATATGAGGAAATTGTTTAAGGCTTTGGCTATCACAAATGAAATGCTTCGAAATTTTTGGATTCAATTCGCAAGAAAAAGTAACGAAAAACTGCGTCATTCTTCATATGAGACGCATTCGTTTGGAATCTATACATACGAGCATACATATTTATATGAACAACATAAATAACACAGTGTTAGTGTATGTGTGTGCATGCTCATTCATACAAATGTACGCATACATGCACACATACGTACTTAACATATCTACGCCGCAGTTGTATTGCGGTGGAGTGACGTTGTATTAATTTAATAACTTTGGGGATTTTGTGACCAACGACAGAAAAACAACAACAACAACAAAATGTTTAACAATGAAAAAATATATAAATAAATGTATATATGTATGTATGTATGTATTTATGCAAAAACCCATTCAACTATAGTAAGGGAAAGGTATCAGCTGAATTTTGAGTTATGTTTGTTTGTTTGTTTGTTTAGAGATATTAGTTTCAACGAGAATAAATAAATAAAAATATAAATATCATCCGAGATGTAGACAAAGCACAGTGCACAGTGGGTCGACATATTAATAAAATTGTATTCATTTTTTTTACAATTTAAGAGTATAATTCGTTGAAAAGGTTGACAATTTTCAAAAACGTTTCTACTTCAATTTTTTAATGAGCAAAGCACTTCCAAGTACCCCCCCCCCCCCCCCCCCGACACAGTGCAACAAGTGAAAACTTAATCTAATCAGTTTGCTTAGCAGCTGAAGAGACCGTAGCAGCAACAACAAGACAACAAGAACAAATACCTAATCTAATTACATACATAATGTTGTCATTGTTGTTGTTGTTGTCAGTGTTCATTAAAAATTATTAAAATAAACGCCAACAAGAAAGATATCGTCCCACCAAGCCAAACCGAACCAAACCAAACCGACCGAACCCATCCCACCGCACCGTACCGCACCACGCCCCGCCGCACGCCGCACCTCACTTTATTTGAGTATCTTATCTGCTTATCTGCGTAAAAAGCACGCATAGCCGAAAAGTGGAAAATTGAAAAACGTGTTGCGGACATTTTGTTTGTTTTGGCTTTTATTAAAAATATTAAACACAGAAATATTGTATACGTATTTATGTAGTATACATACATATATACATATGTATATAAGTACATAGGTATTTCATTGTATTTTGCAGCACGGCAGACTTGATCTTTCTTTATTGACTAACTTTAAAGCTAACGAAAGTAATTACTATTTTAAGATCGAAAAAAAGATTAACAAAAAAAGGAAATATTTAGCTTTTAAAAAACAACAACAAAATTAAAAGTTTGTAATTTAAGCTTCGTGCCACCACCAGGAAAAACTGAAAACCTATTGATTGTCGCTAGTCTACCCTGAACCAATCCAACAAATTTAATTTAAATACGAATTTTTATGGGCTGAATCTGTCTTATAATTTTTAAACGACAACAAAAACAAAACTGACCAATTTACCAGACCGGAATACGCTACAATTCCTCATCAGCAAGGTGAAGCTTTGTGTTTTCATAGCCGTCTATAAGCTTCTTTGGTTTAGAAACAAGCGAGAATTCAAAGAAAACTTCCAAAGACAAAAATCGCTAAAGACGGGCGAATGAAAAAAAAAAACAAGCAACACCAAACGAACAATTTTCCTTGTTGTTGTTATTTTCAGTTAGTTTTCATTTAAGTATTTGATTTTTGGTTTGATTTGTTTTGTTGTTGTTTCTAAAAGCCGGCCATGCCAATTGGTGCGAAATAACTAAATTTACGCTTTCATTTTAAAAGCTATTTTTTATTTGTTTAGCTGAGAACACGCTGAGCAGCGTCCAGAAACTCACTTCGACCGCCTCGATTTGATTTGATTTCATTTGATTCGTTTCATTTGGTTTCATTCATTCAACTCGATTCAACTCGACTCAATTCAATAAATTTCATTTTCATTGATTAAAATGTTTGCTTTGTGAATTACGTCAATAAAATCGATTTTTGTTTTTGTTTCTCTTGCAGTAAACGGATAAATCATAAAATATACACATAACTGAATATTAATAAAATGGATATAAAAATTCATTTAATATAGAACACGCAATTACAACGTGAATAAACTCAACCACCCACTCACCCACCCACTCACTGACTGGGAGCAATTTACGGTCAAATCAAATTTTGAAGTGAATAAAGTTTTTCGTTCTATTTTGAGTTGATTCGATGAAACTTTTTTTTTATTTATTTAAACAAAATGCATGAAATTTTTTTTATGAAATTTTAAACGTCAGCTGGACGCTGGAATAATGCCTCAAATAGACCAACTGGGCTTATAGTTTCGAATTTCAATGTTTTAAAATTGAAATTTTATGCTTGACTCTTTACAAAATCGATTTAAGTCTCTTTAAAGTTGTGCCAAGGATTTGAAATTTCAGTTAGAAAATCTTGAAAAGCTTTTGTAAATTTATTTTGTTGTTTTTTGTAAATTTTATATAATTAAAAAAAACAAATTGAATTGGTTTAAACTTGTTTCTTACTAAATTCAAAGCTTACCAATTTTAGTGTTGAATTCACCTCAAGTGGCCTTTCAAACCCGAGCTAGTCCTCTAAGGCGCTCAATAAATTTTTTCTAACAAATTTGACTTTTCGTTTAAGTCTTGAATTTTGTTGTTCTTGCAATGAAATAATTTTGTCAACTCATGTAAATTTTGTTGTTGTTGTTTTTTTGTTGCCAAAACTTATTTAAATATTTGAATAATTTTTCCCTGCTTCTGCAAAGGAATGCAAAATTACATACATTTTTGTTAAGGAAAAGTAGATTAACTTTTATATAAATATATAAATACATATCTACAAAAAAATAAACTAGCACACACTAAAAATTCTCCCTCGAAAATTTATCGCACGAGAATGTATCGCACGAGAATGTATCGCATGAATATATTTATCGAGTTGTTGGTTTTTTTTAGTACGAAGCTTTGCAAGTCACTGTATGCATTTAATACTACACACACACATGCGTGTGTGTGTTTAACTGTGTGCATGTGTTGGTTTACTACCACAGGCACATGCACATGCATCCTTTATGATGCTTTTCTCGGACATTTGCGGCGCATATTAATCTGGGAATTGTGCACACTTCCGTATTTTGAGTCGAGCGCTTTGTTTGGTTTCTGCTGTTGTTGTTGTTATTGTTTTGGTTTAGCATTTTTATACGCTGTGGATTGGTTTTCATTTTTTATTAAGTCTTTTTCGGTGGTTTAGTTTTATTTTATTTTGCATATTTCTGATTTATTGTGCATAATTTAGTTATTATAAATTTCTTTGTATTGAAATTATAATTTTATATAAATTTTATGTGGGCTTAAGTCTAAAAAGCCAAGTTGCTCTTAATTGCATTTTAAACACGCAAAACCTTATGAGCCAAGTTATTAGCTGTGATGGTCCGGTTCGATCCGGTTTGGTCCGGTCAGATCCGTTCGTAAATAGCAGACAAAAACCAACAAAATAAGAAACTCTCAAACACACACACACACACCAAACACACAAACTTGACTGTACGCCCTTCACTACTACCAACAGCAGCAGTCAGTGGCTTTATAAATATGTATGTTTGTATGTGTCTTGTATGTATATCCGAGTATACACACGCACACGCGCGTACAACTGAAAGCAGTAACATCGAATTAAAAGGCTACAAGTACATGTCAAAAGTTGGTTACGGTTTGATGAACAAATCACCGAAGTGAAGTGCCTGCCGCCGCCCACCGCCGCCTGCCGACAGCCGTCGTCGACCCGAGACCCTTTCATTGTGTGGGTTTTTTTTTTGGGGAAACGACCATATTCAGGCATCATCCGCAGAGAGGCGCATACACAAAATGGTCAAAGGGCGTCGCCAGAAATTGTTGACTAAGGGATGAATAATTAAATTATACAAAAATTATAATAAAAAAACTATAATATAATAAATTAAATAAAACAAATTTTTCATTTATAAAAATTTCTTTTTTTGTAGCAAAAAAAAAAAAATTAAAATTCGTAGCTACGCCCTTGAACCAAAAACAAAAAAGCGGAAAATCCAACGAATACATGTGGTGAACAGGAAACAAAAAAAGAAGCAAACAAAAAAAAATAAATAAAAAAAAAAAAAAATTTCAAAACACGGAAGCGGAAGGTTGTCAGCGTCATTAGCAGCGAGCAGCGGCAGCAGCATCGCACACAATTTTTGCTACTTTTGAAGTGGCGCTACTTTTGTGGCTTGGCATGATTTTTTACATTGCCAACCGTTTAAAGCAGCGTGCACGAATATGAGTGTTTGTTTGTGTGTGCACACGTCAGTGTATGTGACAGATTTTCTATCTGTTTTTTTTTCTTCTTCTTCCATTTCTGTGTACGTTTTGTATTTGCACCACATTACCACTACATGTCAAGGTTGACTGACTAAGCTGAAATAAAACTAATGACCGAAATACTTCTTCTTTGCGGCGCCTACAGGTAGGCTAAGGTAAGGCCAGAACCTTTTGTGTCCTCGCTCTCGTCGTCATCTTGCACAAAAGACAAGGTTAACACAAAGTTTTAGAGTTCAACATTTGTTAGCTACTTCACGCAGCACAGCCCTTTGTTTGTATTAATAACTTTCGAACTTTGTATTGCATACTTTTAGGCACTTTTTTTTTCTAGTTTTGCATATCTGTTGGAATTTACGTCACACAAATTGTGAGTTGAGTTTGAGCTTTCAATTAAAAACTCTTTTTAAAAGTCGGAAATCCTTTTATTTTTGCGAATCTCCTGCCAGGTTCTGACAAACTTGACTTTTGAAATCTTGGGTGCTAAACATTCTTCGAAATATTCGTTAAGTGGATATGAACCGTTTCGTTTAAAAATTGTCTTTCAAAATGTATATTCCAGGATTTGTTTACTTTCTTTTAAAACTAGACTCTAGGAACTTGGATTAATACAAATCCATGCCTCGTCATTTAGTTGCCAAACCTTTCTGGAGCTTTGACTTCCTCCTCTTCGAAAGTACGCCGTAGGCTCTGCTTCGAACGTTGACGATTCAAATAATCAAAACAAAATTCTGTCATTCGTGTTTCGCTTTCAAAAATGAGTTAAATACTTGAAAATAATTGTATTGCATACTTTTAGGCACTTTTTTTTTCTAGTTTTGCATATCTGTTGGAATTTACGTCACACAAATTGTGAGTTGAGTTTGAGCTTTCAATTAAAAACTCTTTTTAAAAGTCGGAAATCCTTTTATTTTTGCGAATCTCCTGCCAGGTTCTGACAAACTTGACTTTTGAAATCTTGGGTGCTAAACATTCTTCGAAATATTCGTTAAGTGGATATGAACCGTTTCGTTTAAAAATTGTCTTTCAAAATGTATATTCCAGGATTTGTTTACTTTCTTTTAAAACTAGACTCTAGGAACTTGGATTAATACAAATCCATGCCTCGTCATTTAGTTGCCAAACCTTTCTGGAGCTTTGACTTCCTCCTCTTCGAAAGTACGCCGTAGGCTCTGCTTCGAACGTTGACGATTCAAATAATCAAAACAAAATTCTGTCATTCGTGTTTCGCTTTCAAAAATGAGTTAAATACTTGAAAATAATCGCCATTTCGAAATCAGGAACATTGTTGGAATCCAATTAACGGTAACAATGACGCCACTGCCACGCGTCGACATCGATCAACCGAAATACGATCAGAGCACCTACATGAATCGGTGCCGGCACTTTGCGCTGCTCACCAATCCGCTCAACTTGCTGGCGTCGAAAGCGCAACTCGAGCGGGCGCGTCGCATTGTACAGAACTATCGCGCCAACAAACCACTCGCCAAAGAAGACGACTGCGACAGCATTGAGGAGCTCTGGCGTGCCAAGTACCTCTACGATTCGGCATTTCATCCAGAAACGGGCGAGAAATCGATACTTATCGGACGCATGTCGGCGCAGATGCCAATGAACATGCTCATCACCGGCGCCATGCTGTCGTTCTACAAGACCACGACGGCGGTTGTCTTCTGGCAGTGGTTCAATCAAACGTTTAACGCTATCGTCAACTACACCAATCGATCGGGTGTTACGCCGATCTCCAAAGGCCAACTGCTGACGTCTTATGTACTGGCGACTGGTGGCGCACTTAGTACTGCACTATCGCTGAATCATCTCTTTCGAAACCTGCATCCAATAATTGGACGCTTCGTTCCGTTTTTGTCCGTTACCGCAGCCAATTGCATTAATATACCGACGATGCGATTTCAGGAACTGCGACACGGCGTAACGTTGCTCGACGAGCGATCTCAAGAATTAGGCGTACACTCCAGTCGAGCAGCTGCGGTGGGCATAATTACCGTTGTCGCCAGCCGTGTAGCAATGGCCATTCCAAGCATGACGCTGACACCTTTGCTGATGTCATCGCTGGAGCGGCGCGGCTTTCTCTTACGTTTTCCGCATGCCAACGCTCCCATTCAGACGTTCTGTTGCGGTTTCATTCTGCTGTTTTCTACGCCTATGGCGTGTGCGTTCTTCCAGCAACTTTCTCCGATTAATGTTTCCAGTCTGGAACCGGAAGTTCAGGAACGCATACGGAAAGTGAATCCCAACATCAATGTGGTATGGTACAACAAGGGATTGTGAGCTTGAGTGCAGTTGTCAGCCGTTAAAATTGTTAAGACTTTTGACTTAAGATGAGTCGAGTAAGACTAAAATAAAATATTTTTGATTTTACAATCGGATTTTTTTTATATTCTTTTTAACAAAATCAACTTTGAGCAAAATCTCCCCGATTCGAACCATTAATCTACTAAGTCCAAAATGTATCTCCTTTCCAATATTAATTGTTTGACGAATACAAACTGTATAAATATTTTCATATACTTTTTGCAAGTGTACTTAATGCATTGCCAAACATTGTGCGCCTAAAAATATGCCTCGAAATTCCTCATTTTTAATTTTGGAAAAACCGCGACGGCGCGCTTCTCAAAGTTTTGAGCAATTAAAAAAGTTTGTTGTGCGAGTTATTTTTTGTTTGCAGCAATTCCACAAATGTAGCTGAAAAAAGTGTAGCAGCATTTTTGGCGCGTGTAAACAAAAGTTTTACTTTTTACAACTATGTTAAAACTATGCCAAAAAATGAGTTTTTTTTACAGCTGCCTATAAAAAGCTTAAATAAAAAATGAACATTTTATTTTTACGGTGTGGAAAGTAAAAAAATACGGATTTTTGCTAGTCAAAAGCATACCTTAAGGCGTTTGTATAATTTTTGTATTTAATAAATATTGATTGAATACATTTTATTGGTTTAAACTTAAAACAAAAGCAATTTTTTTAAATGTCTGTTACTTGAATTAATCATCAATTAGAAAACTAAAACCATTAAAAAAAATCGATTTGAGTTCATTTTCAAACACCTGAAAGTATGCCCTGCCGAAAGTCTTAATTAATCCAGTGTTGCCGTGCACAATCTCATCCTTAACTCAGTTGTATGTTTTTTGTTCTATTCCGATGTTTTTCTCATGTTTTTGTGCTGCGTTGTAAGGCCACTTGCCGCTTGGCCATTTGCCGCTTAATTGCAATATTCATAAAATTGCGTCCGTTCTCGTCGTTCTCATAAATATGTCAGAACGCAATTTTCTCGCCTCCGGCACGGCGCACACAAGAACATTTCATTAGGAATTCCATATTGTGGCGCTGGTAATTAAATTACCAGCGTTAGCAAAGCTAAGCAACGTAAAGCAAAGCAAAGCAAAAGGAGTAAATTTTCGGACTCTCCTCCGAGTGGCTTTTAATATTTTATAAGAAGCTTGAGGGGCGTTGCGTGGCGCTGGTGGTGGAGAAAATTTCAAAAATTCATTTTCTAAAGCAAAAATTTGATTTACTAATTAAAAGCATTTGCCTACAAAACGAACGTATGATTTACTTCGGAAAATAAAGCGAAGCATAGTTTGCGGCGCATAAAGAGAATTTGCCTTTTAGAGAATTGCTATACCAACTGAAGCACACAAACACAAACATTTGCGCCTTTTGAAATATGCAAAAAGAAAATGTTCGTTTTGTTTTTGCTCCCCTGGCAAAAGCAAAGCCATAAAAAATTCATTGGAAAAAAGCGAGGGAAATCGAAATCGAAATCAAATCAACTGTGCGCCTAAGTGTATGCCATGGAGCACAGCGACAGCCAGCAGTAGCAGCAGCAGCAAGCAAGCAAGCAATACCGATTTCCGGCAGCCCGCCTTAAGTGACGCAATAAAATGCATTACGCGGCAAATTTGCGCTTATTTCCGTATACACTTTGCGCTGCTTGCGCGCGCACTGCCAACGGATTTCCCAATACGCGCGCCGAGTCTGTGCTCAATTTATGTGCGCCTTAAAGTAGGCAATAATATATACATTTCGTTAGAGGTGTATACTGCGTTTGCTTGTGAGCGCTCGCGCGCTCGTGTGAGTTTGGCGTTTGGCTAGAGCTTAAGCGTTTATTGAATATTTATAAGCGCCATAAATAAATGTGTATAAAAGATATGTTCGCATACATGTAGGCGCATTTCCGCGCGTTAACCAAATAAAAGTTTCAATACGGAATGTCTGCCTGTGTGTGTGCGTGTGTGTGCGTGTGTTTATAGAATTGTAAGCAACAAACAATAACAAAACAGTTACATGTTCATTTAATGTGCCATACAAAAATACATTTTTACATACATACTCATAGCCGTGAAGGGTTCAAACCCAAACAATGAGCGAGTGTGCTCTTGTGTTGGTCTCGGGCAAATGTTTGTTGTATTTAAGAGTACTTTTAACTAGACAAGGAAATTGGTTATGATGTATTTTGTAGCATATTGTTAGGCGTTTAAAGAGCTGTCTTGCATTAATACCTTTGATATAGATGGAAAAAGACACTGGCTATCTTTATGCAAAAAATCGTTTGGCAATTGTTGGTTTAATCTTTATTTAATCGGTAATTAATCACGAATATTCCGAAATCAGTATAACAAGTTTAAGCACCGAAGAATTCAAAGGTCAAGGTAGTCAAAATCAGGCAGATAATTCTTAAAAATATTAGGTCTTAAAATACTTTAAAAATTCTTGATTTATATACTTCACTAGAACATTTCGATTCCAAAGATTCCGATTGACCTCTCGGACACTAAATATAAAAAACTCGAAGTTCGTTGATCGAAGATTCTTGAAAAATTTCTGGAATTTCAAGAAGGTCAGAATAGCCTTCAAATTCCAACAGAAGATTGAAAACTTTTTCTGACATTTCATTCTATTGGAAACCAATTTTTTATTGAAGTAAGTTGTCAGGTAAAAATGTTGCTTACTAACGTAAATTTCTATGCTCAAAATGTGTTTACATTAGAGCTAGAATAAACATTTTAATATGACTTTGAATATGTTTCCAAAGAAGAAAGAAAAAAAGCAAAACACACGCATTTCAAAATCAATAAATAAATAGAATGAAAGAAATGGAATGGAATGCATTGGACCAGAGCCGTCAATAAAACGTCCAGGCTAAGCCATACGAAACGCAACGTACGGGGACGTTTCTGTGTCAATGTCTCGGCTATTATTATACGAGATTCGATTCAAATATAAACCAAAGATCTAACAAAACTGCTTGCGGAAACGAACCGTACCGTACCGTATACCGATGTGGAATAACTATAAAAAAAAAAAGGTTTTTTATGTTATAAAATCCGAAATTTCGAACCATTTGAACCACGAAGAATTTAAGAAAATATCGATTAAAAAAAGATTCGGGAATGAAATTTTCTAAGCGGCGGTGGAAATAATGGGACCAAATCACTAAAACTGAAACATTTCAAAAAAAATAAAGAAGAAAAAAAGTAAAACTGAAAATATTTTAAGCCCCTTCGAAATAAGTATAAAGCTTCAAAGTTCTAAATAAGATTTCAACATGGAACCGAACTATAACTGCTTTTATTATTTTCACTTGCTCCGTTTGTTTTGTTTATTTTTCGTTGTTGTTATTGTTGTTGCTGTTGCTTGCTATTATTGTTGCCAATTATTTATATATACGTCAATTATATACAGAATTACATTCAACTACACATACACATACACACCAAACAAAACCAAAAAAAAAAAAATACAAAACTGCGCACACTTCCAAAAGAAACACAAAGAAACGAACGAACGACAAAATAACTACACAACAAATATTGCAGAAACGGCAACAAAAAGACAACAACACCAAATAACAACAACAACACAAAGAAGAAGAAAAAAAGAAGAACATTTTGACACTCCAGACAGTCAGACAAGCACACGAGTAAGCACACACACACACTTACACACACACATACTCGTACACATGCGTACGTAATCGTATGCCAAACCAATACCAAACCAAATGACGTGGGCAGTCGAAGCTGTCAATTATTTGGCGGGAACTGTTTATTTTTACAGAAATACACAAATTTCAGTTTCGAAAGATTTAAGCGAAATGTCGGCAGCGTTTCGTCCTCAGTCGAAAAAACATTCGAAGCTAGTTGAAATAATTTAAATTTAGTTTAAACTTTAAAGGTAATTTAAAAAAAAAAAATGAGTTTAAATTGTTTGCATTTATTTGAGGTATATTTTTAGGCGACGACTTAAACTTTTTGCGCATATTTGTAATCGGTTTATATGGTGCCTCAAAGTATGTAACAATAAAATTGCAGAAAGAAAGCGTTGTATACTTTTAGGAGTTAACAGAACATTTTTTTTCTATTCATGTGAATAAAAGCGTGCAATTTACGCCGCAGCCTAAAAGTAGGCAGCATAAAATGCCAAAATAACTGAAAATTTAAATTCCCTCCAAAGTAACGAAATTTTTCACTTTTATTTTGCTTTAATTTTTTTAAGCTTGCTACAATTTCTAAACTACAGAAAAAAAGTAGCAAGCAGAAGATAATCAACATTTGGCAACAAAATAAATTTGCTCGCTGGTTTGTTTTTACACAGGCAATCTAGGCAAGCCAAGGAGGCAGAGGCATAGGCAATTGATTAATTCCAGCATTTCCGCTTCATTATTTTACGCTCAATTAATTTGTTTTTTAGTGTGGCGAGCAGCGCCAAAAGCAAACAAACAATGATACGAACACACGCACACTCACACAAACACCCACCAACGTATTCATGTGCGCCAACAACAACAACACAAAAACAACTTTTGGCTCGCTGGCTGAGTGCGTGTGTTTGTTCGTATTCGTATTCGTGTGCGTGCGTCTTGCTGTTTTTGTTATTGCTCTTGATTTGTTTGCATTTGTCGTAGTTTCCCCCACCACCAAACCGGAAGTTGCCCTCTTCTTATTAAGTGTCCGCCATTGCCAGGACTGCGGCTGCGGCTGCTGCTACTGCTTCTGCGTCTTCTTTCTTTCTTTCTTTCTTTCTTTCTTTAATTTTATTTAATTTTATTTTTAAACCTGTTTTGCTATTTTTCATTTTAGCGCTCTTTTGTCTCTCTCCCACGCTCTATCTCGAATTTTCCATTTGCGCTTTTCTTTGGCAGTTCATTAATTTTTACCGCTTAATCGCGTCTTTCGTTTTTTTCTTTTCTTTCTCCTTTACTCCTTTTCTATTTTCATTGTTCTTTTGTTCTTCAGATGATTTCAAAGTTTTTTCTGGCTGCAGTTTTCCGTCATTTCTCGGCGTGGCTTAGACGTCAGTTTTTATTTTTTAAACGCTTATTTTACGTTTTTGTAGTTTGGCATTTTTTTAATTGGAACTTGATGAAGTTGTTTTGGGCGCGCAATTTGCGGACTAGCGCCAAGTAGAAGCATTTTTATTGATTTGCGCTTCGTCTACTTTTTGATAATATTTGTTTGTTTTTGTTGTATTTAAAGTTTTTCGAACGGTATTAAACTATATTCGAAATCACGATTTTTTTTAGTCATTAATCTAAATTGTTTTTGAACCGAACTTCTCTTAGTCCGTAAGTTCCTTTGCCTTTCTAACCATTGTTCCGGACGAACTCGAGACCCACTGGACCGATTTTTTCAAAGTTTGTATACTTAGTTAAGACGATCGTGTCTTAATATAGGCTATAAAATAACTGACACGCCTTTTTTAACGCCCATAATAAATAAATTTAAGTGAAGGAAACAGAATTCGTCTCTACTCTTTTGACCTGTCATAATTAATAGTAATAACAATTCTTTTTGATGAAATATTGGTAAATAAATTTTAAAAATTTCAAAAATTTAATAAAAAGTATCTACGAGATTAACTTATATCTTCTAAATACAAAATTATTCAATTTTACAATGAAACTCATTACGTAAACATTTCATTAAAATTGTCCATAAACAATTTACTTTTGTATTTCTAAACAAGAACTCACATCAATACAAAAAAAACACATGTACATACGAGGGTGGTCCGATAAGTACTTTGCCTCGCCTACTTTGTAGATATCGAGAAAACGATTTTTTTTCAGATGGGCTAAAGAATTTGGAGCATCGCTGTGTCAAGTGGATCGAGCTAAAAAGAGAGGAAGTTTACTTATCGGACCACCCTCGTATGTACCTGCGTAAAAGTGTGCACCTTGATTGTTTACAATTATTTAATTATAATTTTATTTCCTTTTAGTTTTTTGTTGTTGTTGTTTTTGTTTTGATTTTGTAAACCGAAATCCATGAAAGCCAACGCAACGCGCCGGAAAAACTATTTTCGAGTGTAAAATTTGTTTACGAACGAATTCGAATTGCGTTTTTTTTGTGTTGTTGTTTTTGGTTTGGGCCATTTCGTGTGGCGCTGGCATTAATCACGTTAATTACCGCTTTTAAGTCAATAAAGGCGCATTAATACACACACACGCACGCACACGCACACACATTTTGCGAGCGATTTAAATGTTTTTCGTGATTTTTTTTTTATTTTCTTAAAATTTCTTTAGTTCCTCCTTTTTTTTTTTCTTTCTTTGTTTTTTTTTCTCATTAAGATAATTTTTGCTCTTGGCTTACAGCGTAGCTACATTAAGGTGAAGGTAATCCCAGATACATATGCATACATAAGCAAATACACGCACACACAGCGTTGCGATGCATGTAAGCTATTTGGAAAGCGCGCGCGAATACACTCGCGGAAGCTTCTTAAGCGTTTAATGAAATATACGTGTATGGATGTATGTATGTATGTATGTATGTATGTATGTATGTATGTATGTATGTATGTATGTATGTATGTATGTATGTATGTATGTATGTATGTATGTATGTATGTATGTATGTATGTATTTTTTGTCTGTTTGTTTTAACTATATGAAACTGTGAAGTTAATTTCGTCGATTTTTTCCTTCCATTTTTGTTTGTTTTATTTAATTTTGTTTTTTTTAATTTCGGCGAATTTTCGTTTGTTTGCGCGCGTTGAGTGAGCTCTGATTTTAATTGGCTTTTCCTTTTCCTCTTTCTTTTCCTTCTGCTGTGCTTTAATTTTATTCTTTAACGTGGAAATTTGCCGTGTGAAAATCGATGAGAGCTAAGAAAGATATTTAATTTTTATCTCACGGATTACAGGCTTAATTTGGTGAATTTCTTATTGTATGATTTTTTAGCGCCCAAAATTATGCAATGCAATTTTTGCTTTTATCTTTTATTTACCTCTTCGCGGTACTAAACTTAAAGTTGTCAATTTGCGCAAATATATCAAAAAGCTTGCGTTCAGCTTTACAAATCGTTTCGAAAAAGAAATGAGGAAATTTATTTTGATTTCGCGCAGCTGGCATTTAGCATAAATTAATACGATTTTGTATGAATGTGTGTAGCACTCATATTGACGCACACACCCACACGCTCACACACAGCATCAGCACAGCAGGATATTCATTTGGCAAATGACCTTGGGTACTTGCAGATGCGAAGCCATTGAAAGACGATTCAAAAAAGAGAAAACAAAAGAGAAAAAAAAACAAAACATTGAACAGAAAAGGGAAACAAATTAAAACAAATGGCGCAGGAGGAGTAACACAAAGGCAAAGTGTGCTAACACATACACATGCAAACGTAAACACACATATGCCACACCACAATTTATTTGAAGGATAAACAATTCAAAACTGAAGGTTTGCAAAAGGTTTTGTTTGAATTTAGAATTTAGAATTTCAACTTTTGGCTTTCGTGGCGTATGAGTGATATTTATTTATACATTTATTTCCACACTTTATCAATTTCATTTTAATTTGAGTTACTCGTTCATGTGGCTACAACAAAAACGAAAATGTCATTAAGTGAAAGAAAAGACAATAACAACATCAAAACAAAAACAACATTATCAAAAACAAAATTTTATAAAAAATTTTACATATAAAAAGAATTTAATACAAAAATGAGTTTTGATTCTACCCCAACGGAAATTTGTCAACTAGTTGACTAACAAAAGTTGTTGTGTAATTAGTTCAAAATTATTTAGTTACTATAGAATACATTTTATTGTAATTGAAAATATGGAAAGGGTATGAAAATTGACTCAATAAGCGGACATCGTCAGGCGAGAGTTCGATGTGACAGTTCGCTCCATTGAGTTACAGCCAGTTGCAGTTGAATAGAACTACTTTAAACCCGGTTTACAACTAGTTTAATTAGGCAACTACTTCATACTCACACTAGAAATTACAATTGACTATTGTTTGAGGAATCCTTTGGCAGTTTCTTGGCTGCTTTGTAGCAGGCACTAGACAAATCTTTTGGCAGTCTTTCGGCACTGTTTTGGAAGTCTTTTGGTAGTCTTTTGACAGTCTTTCGGCAGTTTTTTGGAATACTTTTGGCAGTCTTTTGGCAGTTTTTCAGCAGTTTTTGTCAGTTTTTGGAATTCGTTTGAAATTCTTTTGGTAGTCCTTTGACAGTCTATTAGCAGTCTTTTGGCAGTTTTTTGGGCAATAACACTTTTACCTGTTCTTAAGAAATTTAAAATCCTTTTTGAAAATGTTTTAAATTTTTCTTTAAATTTTTAGCAACCTTTTTAACATTTTGAAGATCTCTTGAGGCAGTAATTCTCTTTTAGCGGCATTTTGACAGTCATTTGAGCATATTTTGCCATTTATTTTCATCATTTGGCATTTTTCTATGGATTCGTGTACTTTTTATGGCAAAAATTTGTTCGTTTTGTTTTGTATTTGCCAGCAAAATTTCATACAAACATAAACAATACAAATTCCCTTTGTGTACTTACTATAATTAACAAAATTATATTTATGGATAACAACAACAACAACACATTCGAACGAAAAATGCGATTTTGCAAACATTTAAACACAATGCAACAAATTCCATTCAACGTAAAATAATTAAGTTTTACATTTTTAATAAAGCGATTAAACTTTTGCGAAACGAACAATGAAATGTCAATTTAATTAACTCTTCACTCAACTGTGTGTGTGTGTGCGTGTGTTTCCGCGTGGGTGTGTGCGTAATTATGAGAATTGCATTTGTCAAGCGCCAAAAAGTATGCAATGCTAATTTAATTGGCATCTGTATGTTGCAGTTGTGGTTGTAATGTCTCTTTAATGCACTTATACGAATACATTTGCGTAAAAGGTTCATACTTACAAATTAAAAAAAAAGTTTAATTAAACAAAAAGCGAAAAAAATACACACACACACTCACACACATTTTTACTAACCATATAAATACAAATACAAGCACACTTATTAAAAGGCAAAAATAGTTTTTGTGTTGTACAATAATATTAAAAACAATATAAACCAACACAAGCACGCAACATAAAAACAAAGTACAAATACAAACACACACACACAAACGTTTAAAGAGAAATTTGCAGTACGCTGCAGTTACAGCGCACGCACACAGAGACAAAGCAATTAATGTCGCTACATTAATCAGTTTATGCACAATACATACCGACATGCATACATACACACAGGCGAACTGAGAGTAGACTTGTTTTGAAAATATGTAATTTAAATTTTTTTTATCAAAAAAACTAATAAACTTTTTCTTTAATTAGCCAAAAAACGTTGACCACAAAATTTCAATTGAAAAATTTTAATCACCGAAATATCTTCTTTAAATAAAATACTAATTAAATTAATTTTATTCTTTTTTTAAAAAAAGTTCAGTTCGTTTTTCAAAAATTATGTTTAAAATACCAATTTAGTACAAAACCAGTCTAACTGGTATACACGCACATATACGATTCGGCTTGTGGTTGCCATTGTAAATATTTGTGTACAATACAAAAACTACATCCAGACAAAAAATAAAAATTATACAAAAACAACAACAACAACAACAACAACAACAACAACAACAACAAAACAGCAATGCTTTGTGCCAGTAAAGAATTTTATTGCCCTGCATTATCCAATTAAATTAAAATTTTTCGTTCTTTCTTTCTTTCTCTCCGCATGCGACGAAGTGCGGAGTTTGTGTGCGGCCGGAAAAAAAAACATGACATAAAAATGTAAATTTAACAACAACAAAATTAACAAATATGCATTCAAAAGTGATAAAGAAAATATTTCAATATTAATTTCGAACGGAAAATGGAATTTAATCGGACAACAACAAAAGACTAAACAATTTTAAGTACGGAATTTAACTAACAATATATTTGTTAGTAAAATAAATTACGAGAAATATGTAAAAATTTACAAAACTCTGCTTTTCGAGATGAAATATGCTAAATATGCAAAATATGCATTTTCAAATAAATTCAATAAAAAAAATGAGTTTTTGCATAGTCGAAGATTGTTTTCTGGGTACTTGAGTTTTCTGTATTGTTTTTGGCTGCCTTTGTTAAATTAATTTTTGTTTGTATTTCATGGAGTCCCCTCCGTCGTCATCCTCTCCCTCGTCATCGCAGGCATTTTGCGTTGTCTTTGCGCTGGCTGCCTCCTGCTTCGTTGTCTCTTGCGCCCATTCATGCATATTTAACTTGGCGCGTTGGCTGGCAACACCTTTTCTAACAAATACAATTTCGCACGCACACATGCAAACGGAGACACTCACACACACTCACACTCACACATACACATTTACATGCAATGTGCAGACTTCCCGTCGTTAGTCCTTTTGCACAAATTGCTACTGACTTTTATGCCTTTCGACAATTGCGATTCGATTGTTGCGCAGCGTTGCCTTTTGGCCTCAGCATTTCGTTTTTTTTCTTAATTTTTTGTGCTGTTCTCTTTTTATTCGTTTTATTCGTTTTACTTTTGTGCGTACTTTTTGTGCGTTTTTCGCTCTTTCGCACTTGACTTCGAGTTCAATGAGTTGGTAAATTTCTGTTGCAAATTCGAGCTTGTTAGAAAGTAAAGTGGAATTATACTTTTCTTCTTCTTTTTTTTGAAATATTTGCAGGCATTTCGGTACTTTTTTTGTGTTCCTCTAAAAGAAGAAAAAATTGAAAGTGTGTGCATAACTTCAGGCGCAATCGCCTCTTTTCGAGTTATTGATTTTTAAGTCAGTGTACGTGAGTAAATTCGTGGCTTTGCAATTTTTTTTTACTTTTAATTGCAGAAAAGCAGTTTTAAATATTATTAATAAAATAACTTTAATACGAAACAATTTTTAATGCATACTTTTAGGAGTTGGAAACATATTTTTCAAATTCAAGAAAATAATAATAATTGGTTAATAAAACTTTATGCAAACTTAAAATGCTGCACATTAAAAGTATTGGTGATCCGTTTTTAATTGCATATTTTTGGGCTGCAAAAGGTTGATATCATTAATTTAACACCGAAAAGTATGCTTTAAAAACCTATAAAGTGACATATTTATAACAAATATTTGTTCCTTTTATTTAAAACGATTGAATAAACAATTCACATAATTTAAATTATATTATATATAAATTCGTATTAAAAAACTTTTTATTGCATACTTTAGGGCATCACTAATTGTGAAAGAGTTGGAAATAAGAGACAAATTTCTATCTTATATTATTTGGCATTGCAGTCATCTTCATTTTGTCAAAGTAGACGCTTCCACTCTTGCGTCATGGCTTTAATTTGTCCGCTTTTGCTAAGCGTTTGTCTAAACTGGCTTAACTCCTTGACAACGTCGTACGTCGTATCTATCTGCCTGTCTGTCTGTCTGTCTGTCTGTTTTTGATATGTGTCTGTTTCTTTGTTTGTACATGTGTGTGTGTGTAAAGGAATGCCTTTGTGTTTGTGGCATCATAAATCATTTTCAGCTTAACAGAGCCCCAACTAAAGGCGAATATTTATCATTTTGACCTTTTACTTATACATTTGATAACCTTACGCACACATACAAAAATACATATAAACACACATGCATACATAACACATGATAATATGTATGTACAGACAAGCGCCCCTTGTCGAATAACAGCAACAACAACTACAAAAAATGTGTTAAGTTAAAAACTTTTGTAATAAGCACATTTGAGTCTCGGTTGCGTGGCTGACGGGTTCGTGAGGTTCGAATTTTAGGCCAAATATGACGAGCTAAATGATTGACAAAAATACTTTAAGAAGTAGACAATGCAAGCTCCTATAACTAAACAGTAGTCGAAGGAAACAATTGCCTATACAGGGTGTACTTGCGAAAGAAAATCAGATTGATTCTTCTATAAAAGTTCAAAAATACAAATAATGGACTTACTTGTTTTGCAGTTTCAATTGAAATATTTACAAAATTAAAAAAAAAAAAAAAAAAACGAAAATTATGCGAAGTTGTTTGTTCAAAGTTTCCGAAATACATTCTCGCGTGTTTATAGTTGAATGGCGGTGAGCAGCGAGCGAGAAGTTCCTCTGCTCCTTGATTTTGACGCTTGCGAACGAACGCGCGAAAATTTTTCTTCTCAGCTAATTTCATAAATTGCAGAAAAGTTTCGGGTTTTTTGTTTTGTTGTTGTCGTTGTTGTAATAAAATGTTTGTTTGTTATTCGGTAAAAATGAATTTTCCGCTTAGATTAAATTCAATTTTATGCGTCGCACCTAATTTTGATTTATGCAAATGAAGGCAACAACAACTTTCCGTGTGCGTCCTTTTTCGTGTTCTTATTTTAGGTTGGCCAACATTTCTTTCTCCTCTTCCTTATGCGCTGGTCTTCGCTTCATATTTGTTAAGATTTTTGTTGAAATAGCATTATAATTTATTCAGCGTCTGCTAACAGAAATCACAAGCAACAACAAAAAAAAAAACAAAACAAAGTTTGACAAAAAGTTCGCAACATTTGGTCAGAAGGTAAAACAAAAACAAAAACAACAAGTGTTAAGCTAGGCACGTGTCGATGAAAATTCAAATATAAACAAAAAGCAAAAGAAAGGAAATAGAAAAGAAATATCTGCACACATACAAAAAATAAAACACAAAGAGAGACAGCAAAGACAAACCGTGACATGACGAATATGTGGCAGTAATGGTCAACGCCTTAAGGCACAGTGGAATGAAATCACTAAAGTTTATGGTAAAAAGTATGCAGCATATTGAAAAACATGAAAATATGAAGAACATGCGAAATATGCGAACATATAAAAAATATGCAAAAATTTTCAAAATATGCTTTAATATGCAAATATATAATATAAAAATATGTGTAAATATCAAAAATATGTTTATATATGAGAATATCTGAAAAATATGCGTAGATGTGATAATATGAACTTATTCAAAAATATCAAAAATATCCGAATATATTGTATGATAAATATGCGTAATTATTAAAAATATGCTTAAACATGAAAAATATGCTTAAAAATGCAAATATTTAAAAATAATGCGAAGATGTGAAAGTATAAAAAGTATACGAAAATACGAGAAAATATGAAAAATATGCATAAATATAATTATAATAACTAAAATAAAGACTTTGGATATTCGATGTTGAAACTTTAACAGGAATAATATTATATAATCTTTTAAATTTTACTTACTAAATTTTGTATGTATAATAATAATTAATTGTCTTCCTGATATACTCGTACATATTTATGATAATTGTCATTTCAATTATGTATCCTCCGCTGGTCACCCTACTGTCTTCGGACTTATAAAAGGCTTTGTGAAGCGAGGCAGGCAATGGAGAGGGGGGGGGGCGGGAAGGCGGTAGGCGCCTAATTAAGCTTGTCATTGTGCTACGCTTTGATTATTAACTAATATTAATTTTTTCTTCTTCTACGTTTTTGTATGAGCAATTAACTGTCATTTGCACTTGACAAGTGCTGCGGGCTGTCATAATGACGATAATCCCGTGAGCAACAAAATGCCAGCGAGAGTGAGCGATTCGGGTCTAAGGGCGTGTGAAAGAGAAAGAGTGAGACTTTATCATTGAGCGAGTGGAGACGTTTAAACGTTGTCTACACTTTTTGTGCTGCCAATTTGGGAATATTTTTTCATCTTTAAAAAAGGCATTTTACAAATAATTTATTTAAAATTGTATTTCCAATTAAAACACTGAAAAGGTAAGCAAAAAGAATCCGTTTACCGCTAGCAGACTGTCTTAATATTTAACGGTTTTTCAAATTATTGTCATGTTAAAATAACATTTTTTTTTATCGTTTGGCATATTTATTTGAAAATATTTGGTTTATTTATTTATTGAATTTTATTGGCCATCAAAAGTTGTTGTTGTTGTTGTTGTTATTGTTGTTGTTGTTTTTTTTTCATTAAATCCACTTAATAGCGAAAATTGTCTCAAGGGAGGCGGAGCGAAGCGGTATGGCTCATACATTATTCATCGTGTGACACGTGTCCACAATTTCCCCGGCGACACTTTGGCCTGGTTTGGTTTGGTTTGGTTCGGTTCGTTTCTGACTTTTCGTATTTTCGTTAGCTGGTTTTTCCGTTGCTTTTTCCTTTTTCGATTGCTGAAACTTTCATTCAGTTTATTTTATTTTCAGCCATTTCATTTGATGGCGTCTCATTTTCCAACACGTGCAAACAAGTTCGGGCACATTCAAATCGATTGATTACTCGATTACTCGAATTGTTATAAACATAAATAGATATTGTATATAGATTATATTAGAAATAGAAACATTTTATATACAAATAATTATTTCCAATTTTTTTGTTTAGGTTTTTTGATAAGCCATCATTGAATATATTTTTGGTAATCAATCAAGCTAATCGTTGGATTACTTGGTAGCTGTTGCCAATTATTTAATAATGTCCATCGATTCGGGTAAAGTAATCATCATTGCTTGACCCTGTGTGCGTGCATATGTGTTTGTCTTATACATATTTATATTTATGCATGATTGTTTTTACATATGTTTTGCGAATATTCGAATATGCGATTATCCATGTATGCGAATATGTGCGAGTGTGTGCGTGTGTGTGTTTTTATATTTGCTCTTTGCTCAAGTGTCTCTGCTCGATTATTGCCAAGGCAAGAACTGCAAGTTTAAACAAATACTCGCTCTTCTAATGCTGCCACACTTTCTTTTAGTGTTCATACTAAAATGTAAGTACTCGATCCTCCAAAGGGAGAGTAGAAAAGTATTTTGATTTAAAAAATCAAATCGTTTACTTACAATTTTTATTACAACAAATATTATCAAAACGTTTTTCTCGGCTTGTCTTGTTTAGAGTCTCTTTCTTATATAGCATATCTTTCGGCTTTAAATGACTTATCTTGGATACAGTATTTCACGGTTTCTCTAAGCAGTACCCACTATTCCCTCTTGGTTTCTTTAAGCTCTCTTCATTGTATTATTTAAACTAAAGACTAATAATTTATTAAACTTTTCTGTTGATTTGAATTACAGACAATTCAAATTGTTTAGTTTTCTATTGTCTAAACGCCGAAATGTATGCCACGGATATAATTAAAAACAATTACCAATAAAAGTGAATGCCAGCAACTTTTCATGTTCAAATTTCCCAGGTTTCAATCGCTTCGAATGTTTCGCGTTTAAATTTAAATTCAAACGGAAGAACGCGCACACAACAAACGAAAATGAATTTCCGTTGCATACTTCCGAGCGTTTTGGCGAAATTTAATTTCGAATTTTGAAATTGATGCCAGGTCTCTGAAATTCACACACTTAAGCACACACAAGCACTCGCACACAAACACACACATGCACGTTATTATATCCACACATGCACAAATACAAGTTTAATTAAATTTCCAGCGAAATTTTGACAAATGGATATGAGAAGTTTTTGAAACGCGAGCTGCACATCTAAAAAATATGGCCGCCATCTGCAACTTGCAACAAAAGTCAGAAAGTCAATTGTCCTGCCGTCCGTCCGTCCGTTATCCCTCCACGCTACACTCAGAATTGAGCAAGAGCAAACAACGTTTAAAATCAATAATTTATAAATTTTTGATATAAAAGTGAAAAATTAAAATTTGGTTTTTGAAATTTTTTTAAATTAGTTTTTTCTTAATTTTAGTGCAAAAAAATATCTTCTTTGACATAATTTTGAAATGTTCTTATTTCCTTTTTAAGTGCACAGTTTAAACAATTAAAAATGTCGTATCAAATTTCGGTGTGGAAAACTTTTTGAAATTGTATTTGCAAACTTATGCACGTTATTGCTTTTGTATGTGTGTATGTGATTTCCACGTTTCTATTACAGTCGTGTCTGGATATAGGGAACTCATTATTGCAAGGAGTGTTCACTATATCCGGGTTGTTCACTCTTTCAAGGTGGAAAACAATTTTGAAAAGCAATTCGATTGTTCACTATTTACAGTATTTCATGTTAAAATTTGGCTGTTCACTATATCGAGGTGTTCCCTATATAGGATGTTCACTATACCCAGACACAACTGTATATATACAATATATGTATATATATATATATTTTTTTTTAAATATTAAAAAATCTATAACAATATTTTAAAATCCATAAAGCTTCTCTAATAATAATTTCCAAAGCATAGACAATCTATGGTATTAGCTCAAAACGACATAACTCAGATTTTTGCACACTTACAACAATTAATTTTATTAACTGATTTGCAAAAAAGACGCTTTATATGAAGAGAACCTTTCAGCGGATTCTCCCGAATTTTTGATACCAGTCGAAGTTCAATGCAAAGATTTCTACGGCAGCGTTAACTCATTTTCAATATATTTAACTCGAGTTATGCCATTTTAAACAAATTGCCACAGAAATATGCAATTTCCATTAAAACAGAATAGCAAAACTTTCGTATGACCTTACGAAGACGATCGAACAGACCGACGGGCGGGCGGGCAATTAGACAGTCAGACAGAAAGACAGACAACTACATTACGGCGGTCAAGCATACAGACGAAGTATATACAAATACCACGTCAGAAGAAAAAGAAAATAAGAAAAGAAAGATAGAACGATAGAAAGAGGAAAAAAAAAACGAATCCAACCCTGAGCAGTGCAAAAACATCAAAAGTTCATCTGCGAATTGCAACGAGATGACTTGCGCCGCTATCTAACGCTCTGTATCTAAATACTTTTGGCTACGTTGTTTTTTCTTTTTCTTTTTGTTGTTGTTGTTGTTTTTTTTTTCTGTACGCTCTTCTGTTGGCTGGAATCGTTTTGTGTGGAAATTCTTACATGCCACGCTGGGCATTAAACATTTTTCGCGCTGGCATCTGGCCAAACATTTAAGTTCAAGTTTAGCGTTTGGTTTTCGGTTTGCTATTCTTTTTTTGTTGTTGTTATTGTTTTTGTTGTTGTTATTGTTGCGAATTTGTTAAAAGGTTTGGTTTGGCTTCATTTTTGTATCTTTTGTATCGTTTTTGTATATTTCGAACATGTTTCGTCGTCGTTAAATGCGTTTCTATCGGTAGCCATCAATCGCCACTTTAGATACATTTATAAAATACACAAATGCACGCAGCGTCGGATACTTAAAAGCATTTTCAAAATACACGTTCCTGCAAAGAAGTATTGGAAACATTGTAAAGTACTTTTTCGGAAACGCTTTCGCTGATTTTTAAATATTTAAAATTATTATTAAAATTTCTTGACATTCTTAAATTTCTATCAAAATATTTACAAAGCTTTTAAAATGACAAAACGCCAAGAAAATTGAAAATGTTCGCACGGAAACACAAACAAAAGACGATGAATTAAAAAAATAGACACGCTGAAAAGTACACTGAAACGCCTAAAAGCATGTATGCCGCTGAGAGACACACACAGTTGCTGAGGACTGAGGACGACGCCTGAGAAAGGCTTTAAGCGGGTAGCGAAGCGTATCAGTCACTCCGGGGCAAAATCTGAATCTGAATCTGAGGCGCATTCATATGGAAATTTTTAAGTGTGCACAGATTGCCAGCATGACGCGCGTCCGGGTGCTGGAACCGAAGCTCATTTCAACTTTATTTTTGTTCGTGTCTCTCTTGGCGCTGCGGAGGAAATATCAACGGAAGTTTAAAGCGTCGTTATTACTTCGGCTGGAAAGATATGTTTTTTAAAGCTTACGCTTACGGAACGGGCTTTTAAAGTGTGCCCCTAATGAGCTCAATCGCCTCGATGATTTCATTTAGGTCAGTGCGCGTGAATTCAGTTTTTACGTTTTTAAATACAATTTTGAGTTAAAAAATATTATAATTAAACCTAAAAGTATGCAAATATTTGAAAATTGTGTGTGTGTTATTTTAAAATGAACAAAAAATTGATAATACTCAGCGGAGAAGCTTAAAAGTATGCAACATTTTTTTTTTGAAACCTGAAAAACAGAAATGCACATCCTTAATCGTTTTTTTCGAATTATTAGAATTAATAGCCAGCGCGCCTAAAAGCAGTCGTGGAAAAAATTTTAATTTTTCTTTTCAACATCAAAAATCAACGTTTAAATTATCAAAATCAATGTAAATATCAACTATCGCCACGCACTCATACACACCTAAATGCATAATTTGCGTATGCTCCTAAAAGTATGCATAGATACAAAAAAACACATTTAAATGTTGAAAATTAAAAATATTTTGCTGCTATAATTTAAATTTTTTATTCACATATCTACTTGGCTTTTGCGGCACCGCAAGCGTGACTGTCTGCGTTTTATGTTACGTTCCTAAAAGTATGCTTTAGACAAGTGTGTGTCTGGAGCGGGGGTGTCAAATAATGAACTTGTTCGTTTGTGCGTGCAATTTATTGCTTTTACATAGTTTATAGTGATTTTTTTTTTTGCATATCATAAATGTGCTGCATTAGCAGATTTTATGCTTACCATAAGTAAGTAAGTTAGTATGTTTGACAGCAGCGCCGTTAAACTTTAAAAGCAGCCGCGTAAAAAACGAAACATTAATGGTAAGAAGTAATGTGAATAACGTCGAAGTGATTCAATGTTAGACAGCCAATGAGGTGTCATTTGAAAGCGGCTTCTATGGCGATTATAACAACAATTAAATGGTGTACCGCTCAGGAATACTTTTGTTGTTTCTTTTTAAATAATCAGCCACTCCCTATAAGCTTAAGTGTAGGCATTTTCCAATGACAATTCGAATGATGCCTATTTTGTCGCTATTTTTTTTTAATAAAAAAACCGTTTAAGTATATATTTTATGTTCGACAGACACGTGTGCCACTTACAAAACAATACAATAAACGCCTTAAAGTAGGCAACAAAAAATAAAAATACTTGCGACCTTGCCTATACAAATAAAGACTTGAGCTTTCATTTGCCAAGAGAAAAAGAAAAAAGCGAACAAATACCGAATACTCTTATTAAAACGAAATTACAATTTTCCATTCTTTCTGCTATTTACACCAGCAAAAAGTTTTATTTGTCCGGCAAGTCAGTCGGCCAAGTAGCACCTAACTGTATGCTATAAACGTGTTTTTTGTTGTTGTTTGCGTCCCGGCAGTATTTGTGCGAGTCGTCGAAAGTTTAAGCAAATAAAAAACCAATTGAAACTAACATTTATTTCGATAAGTTATTTTGGCGCAAAAATAAAAACAAACAAACAAAAAATAAATAAATAATGTAAGGGTGTGCGTGTATGCGTACAACACATGCACAAAGTCACACACACAATGGGAAAATGAAACTGTTGAAGTATGTATGTATGTAGTTGTGAAGCACTTCAATTTTCGTTGAAAATCGAAGAAAAAAGCAAAAAGCGAAAAGAAAGAAGAAAGGCGAAATATTCTCAAGAGAGCGTTAGCAAAATATGCTGCATACATTCGGGCGTTTAGCAAGTTCTGCGTAAATGCGACCAATACTATAGCAAAACAAACGCACACACACAAGAGTTGCTGAAGTTCACGCTCAAAAGAATAATGCGAAGAACGAAGGAAATTATTTGAACTCTTACTATAGTCAGAGAATACATTCCAATACATAAGTTGGCTTAAGGCGTCCACCCAAGAATTACAGTTACAAAAGGAATAATATTTTGATTTTATAAAACTATAAATTTGAAAAAGAAATCCTTTGCACATTGTCACGAATTCGCTTGAACAAAAGTTGTACAGTGGAATTTCCCTTTTGTGATAAAATTGTTTAACAATACACAAGAATATTATAAATAATTTGAATTTGAGTTTGGTCTTAGCACTCGACATGCATGCAGCTTCTGTAGTCTGCAAGATATTTGCATTTATTGTGATTGATCGTCAAGATTTGTTTGGTTTATCTCTTCTGCATAACTTAAGCTTGTTTCGCTTGAAGGCTCTCCTCCAATTGGGTCATAAATTTCAATTTACACTCACTTTTATCTTTTAGCTTCGTCACATTGCACCACAAAAAAAGCAAATAAACTAACTCAAATAATAAACAAAACCATGGAAAAGCGACCATTCATCCATCTACTGGGTCCGCTATTGACGAACAATAACTTGGACAAATTTTAATAAAAATAAAATAAAAAACATAATTTCTTTTATTAGACGTCTCAAAGAAAAAGTCACTTTATACTATAATAAAGTGCCTCATAAGTAGATGCCAGACAGGTCATAGGACAATAGGAATTTTTTTAATATGACCCGGAATTTTTCAGTAAATTTCCTATAGGTAATTTCTTACTTGTAAAAATTAAAGGAAAAATTATTAATAATTTATGCATATAAAATATAATATGTCTGTCTGTCTGTCTGTCTGTCTTTCTTCCATTCTTTTTTTCATTCAGGCATTCGGACTGGTATATAAAATCTGTTAAGCCCACCTAATTAATGTTATAGAAGGAAGTGTCTTAAAATTTGTCTATCTGTCTGTATCTCTTTCTTTCTTTCTTTCATTCTTCTATTAAATTTTTCCATTCAAGCCCACTGACTGGATAAATCTATAAGCTATATAAAATCTGTTGCGCCCAATTTGTTTAATTTGGTAATATTGTCCTAAGGATTTTGAAATATGGTATCTAAGTTGGCATGCCCACTAAAATCAGTTTTCAGTTTCAGTTTAAACAATTCAAATCTTTCCGAAACATACCAAACCAACCAAAGACCTAAATTAACTTGGAGTTCCATTAGATCAGTCGATAAACTTCGCTAAATTTGAGTAAACTTTTTGACTAGTCCATTAGATGACTTTGAATGCAAGTACACGAGTGCATTAAATTCCACTTGGTGCGTCTGATATCTCATTTGCCATTTGCTGTCTGGAGGCATCATAAATCTCTTCATGCCGCAATGTGTTAATTCAATTGAATTTTCGCTTTTCGTTTTCGTTGTTTTTTTTTTCTTTCTTTTATTCTTTCAATTTCGTCTCGTTTGCCGCCACCTCGCAAATCAACTAGAAAATATGATTTCGCTTTAAAATTAAATTTTGCCTCGCGGCTACATTAACGCAGCAGACACACACACACACAACATCTACATGGGCATAGCTTAGCTTTTCACTTTAGGCACAATGGCTTTATATATGTATATGTTAAGCATACCTAGTACAGCACTCATACCCATCCGACCCGACCCGAACCGAACCGACCAAATTTTGACAAAATTTCAAAATTCCCGCCCGGCGTGCACCACAGCGCACAAACAAAGAAGCTACCTTCATATCTTTCGCATACTCGTACAACAAGAACAATAAAGACAACAACGACGGCGACGACGACGACGACGACGGCGACTCGACAAGAACGGGAATAAGCACGATGACGATGACGCCCAAGGGAAGCGTTTTCATCAATCAACGCACAGAAAACGGAAAAACCTTAATCGAATTTATTGGTTTTAATGCGCGCGCTTTGATGTTCATTTCTCGGCACAATCAGGCGTAGGTGGTGGTATACCTACCTCCTTTTTTTTTTGGTTGATTTAGATTCTGTTGGTTTAAACTGGGCGGCGCGTACTGCCATAGAAATCAATGAACACGCACCCTAGGCGTTATTTTGCCTTCCTTTGCCCATTCGCCCAGCGTGATGATGTGATGGTGATGGCACATCATCTTCCCATCGTCGGCGTCGTCGTACCGTCGTCGTCTAAATGGCGCGGCGGCGCTCCAGTGACATTTTTATGCATGCTCCTGACGTTTTGAAACTTTGATATTTTTTGTCTGTTTTGTTTTGTTGTTTTTTTTGCGACCGTTTAACTCTGGGTTGGCTTGTGAGTGTGGCTTTATATGAAGTTGTTTGATAAATGGAGAGTACAAGGAACTCCTAATTGAGGTTGACTTTTCCAAGAAGAACATTTTGTATTTTTTTTAATTTAATATTTTTTATTGACCTTGTCAGATTCTGCTTTAAACAATCATTTTGGCCTTAAAGTTTTATAGTTTAATTGTTAACAATTTGTTACCAATATCAGCTTACAATATCACTTACCCAAGAGCTCTCCATTTCTTTATATAATACCTTATTTATATAATGTAATTAATTCTTATCGCTTATTTTGTTCTACTTGCAGCTTTAACCATCTCAGATCTCAGTCATTCCACACTGCTGCTGTTAATTAAAAACTAAAAAACCAACAAATAAACAACAACAAAAAATGAAAATCAAATAGTATTATTATTAAAAATACAAAAACAAAAAACAAAAACTAAATATTTAGCATGTTTAAATCAATCTAGTCGCAATTGAAACTGCAGAACAGGAGCTGGCATCCTGGTCCTTGTACATATATAGTCGAGCGTTTATAGTTTTGTAAATAATTTATTTAAGAAAATGACAAAGAAGTACGAATTCGATTGGATAATACCGGTGCCGCCGGAACTGACCACTGGTTGCGTTTTCGATCGCTGGTTCGAGAACGAGAAGGAAACCAAAGAGAATGACTTCGAGAAGGATGCGCTCTTTAAGGTGGACGAGTACGGTTTCTTTTTGTATTGGAAAAGCGATGGAAGGGTGAGTAATGCTCCTAAACTTACTTTATTTAGAAAGGCGGGCATAATAAGACGAGGATTTGTTTTTGAATTTTAAATTTTTCTAATAAATTTTGTTTTGCCATCATTGCAGGAAGGTGACGTCATCGAATTGTGTCAAGTGAGCGATATAAGAGCAGGCGGAACACCAAAGGTAAGCTAAAATAATATTCGAAGTGAACGTACGTACTTATGTATGTATTTATTTATTTATGTACATATGTATGTAATCGCTTAGCCTGCTTGTGCTTAAAGAACCGACTGTACCAAAAGCAAAAACAGATTTACCAAAATTTCAAAAGGCTCAACGTGCACCACTGCAGCCTCAAACTGCCAACAAGGCTTCCGACTCCAGTAGCAGCAAAAACAAAATAACAACAGAAATTCGAACAAGCGTCCCGAACAAGTAGGAGAAGCCTTAAACCAAAATATAAGTGGAGTGCTTGAAGATTTTCTAAAATACGTTTTCCATTTTCTATGCGCTCCACTCTGTCGCTGCTCCACATTTGAAGCGATTTTTTCTTTTTTATTTTATTTTTATTTTTAGCAACACAACAACAAACCAAATTGACAGGCACTGCCAGCGACCGCAAACAACGACCACCGAATAATGCACAGCACTGCCCTGCTTCACACCTACTTGTGGACTGGACTGGGCGGTGCAATGGGCGACTTTGTCAATAAATGCGTTTACGTTTGCGTTAGCGTTTCTCACCCGTTTGCTCGTTGGCAGTGGCTCTTGTGTTCTTTGGCCATAATTCATATTGTGCTCACGTTGTTGTTGTTGTTGTCGTTGTTCTTGTTCTTGCTGTTGTTGTGTAATGTTTGTTCTTGTGTACTACTGCGCCAGCGGCTGCTGCTGTTGCTCTTCGTGTTCTTGTTCTTGTAGTTTGTTGTTATTGTTCTTTTTTTTGTTTTTGTTTTTGTTGCCGCCAGTAAATTTATGCGCTGAGGTGTCAAAACTGAACCCAAGCAAATGAGAAAGTGCTCGTATACGTGTCTTTATTGTTGTTGCTGTTGGTCGTACGACTCTCCTCCACAAAGCCGCCTCAAGTTGTGCTTCCTACTTACTATAAATCCGCTTTTACTCTCGTTTAACTTAATTTATGCTTTTAAATGTGAGCGTTAATAAAATTGAGTTGAAAAAAAAACGAATGACACAATTTAGGCGCTCAGTGGCAAATTTTAGCCTTAATGGAAAAAAAATGTTAATGCAGAATATTAAAGATTTAATTAGGACCACTATGTCCGGATTATCTTGGTTCCCTTAGAGTCTCCAAATAGGTGCAGTTGATCCTCCAAAAGTGGTTCTCTGAAATTGAAGAAATTCAAATTAATATAAAAAAAGTTTTGCTCCCAAATTTTGTTTACTGGTTTAACTTGGTCCATATGAATTTTGATAGTTGTGCCCTAAAAAGAGAAGATGCTTATAGTTCCTGGTTACATACTTGTATGTAGTACATAGTTATTAAAAAAAATCGATCCAAAGGCAAAACTTATTTTTTCCTTTCTCGGTCTATTACACTTTTGAGTACATGTTTGTTGCTTTTTTTCGGCATAGAAGAACAGTCGCCCCTCAAGGCTCTACAAAAACAAAAAACTTCAAAATTCTAGTCGGGAGGGGACCCGTCTTGATTTAAATTGAAATAGATTTGCAGAGCATGCTTGGGTAATTTTACCAAAGCATTCAATTGCTGTCAATGTGTCAATATGTCGTGCCGAAATACAGTTTCCGCTTATCGAAGCTTGCCGCGACAGATTGACTGCTCGAACAGTGTGACCGTTTTTTTCCATCAAAATCTAGATTCTAAGCTCAAAACGTAATTAATTGATAAAAGCGTTTTTAAAGTTTCGGCAATTGACTTCTTGGCTTAAATGATAAAATAAAGTTAACAATTAAAAATTCATTTAAATTAAATACAATATTAAAATACAAAAGACGGTCACACTGCAGCTACTTGAAAAGAACCGCCCGGCATTCACGCCCATCACCCGAAAAATGTAAAAGCTGTTTTCTGCATTTCAGCATGCACTTTGCGCAGTGTTGCATTATTGCGTATTTAATTTTTTTTTAATGGTTTCAGCGTTTTTTTTTTGGGGTCGCCCTCGGGGGGTGTCTGCTGGAAATAAATGCAAAATCGCGCTTTAATTGTGCTGCCAACACATTGCACTCAATTTAAACTTTTTCAGTTTTTTTTTTGGTGGACCGTGGGGGTGGGGGGGGCGCGTTGCAGCAAGTGTTTTTCAAAAGTGCACAATCTTCAAGGTTTCACTTTTCGTATTTTTCATTTTGTTTTTGCTTTCTTTCTTTCGTTCTTTCGTTCTTTCATCCGTTCTTTTTATTTATTATTTCTTTCTTTTGGTGTGTCAAAAGGTGTCAAAAGGAATTACGAATTTCATGACTTTTTGAGGAAAAAATAAATTACATTATTTATCCAGCGCAGAATTTATTTTTCTCTGCACTTTTTTACTGCAGTATTACCGCGTAGTACGTTGTAGTACGCTGTTAAAAAGTTGTACAAAATGTAGTAATATATATGTATATATTTTTTTATTCGTTTTATATATATGTATGAACGTACAAATGATTAATGCAGTTTCTCCTCTTTGTGGAAGTTACTTCATTATGCTGGCATGGTCGTTCCTTATGTTACCCTTTTACGTAAAAGTCGAATGTAATACATTTGTAATGCGTTTTTACAAGTACTGCAAAAAATGTGTTTTCTTATGTTATTTTTGTATATCAAAGTATCACACATACATACACATATGGAATTTTCTATCAAGTATATAAAAAAGGATACTAATTGAACTGTTTGTTAAATTTTCAATATTATAGCAAACATCAGTTCAACTTAACTGCCTTTTGTAGTCATTTGATATTGTGTTATAAAAACAACTGAAAAAGACAGTTAAAGCATTTTGAAATTAATTCAATCAACAATTTAGTCAAAAATGTTGTCGATCGTATAAGAAGTTTTCAAATTTTGATTATTTTCGCTTGACTACAAAGTGTATAGATCTACCATTTGCTTGTATTGGTTTGAAAAATGGGCGTGTTCATCGCCGGTTTGACTTCAAAATAATATTTGCATCTTAAAGATGCGAAATTTTGTATACAAACAAATTCAATATTTATCAGTGGGAATTTCCATGATTATCAAAAAAAAAAAAAAAAAACATGAGCTCGATTGAAGCATTCGAAGCTAAAGGTTAGTGCGGCAAGAGATACCCTCGAAACTTCAGACGACACAGACTGAGCGGAATCAATTGGATTAAATTTATTTAAAAAATTTATATGAAAAAACAATTGAAGACCGCTTCAGTGCCATTCTAGACGATGAACTTTGCAAGCGTGTTGTTAATTTCGCTAAGCGGTGTACTACTTTGTAGCGGTGAGTGAGTGGAGATTGCTTCAAAAGCGTTTTGAAATTGCAACCGCAACTAATTTACAACGCATCTCCTCTATAATTTCGGCATAATTTAGCGCAAGGCGGCTGGGGTGGTGATGGCGGTTTTGGCTTTGGTGGCGCTGGCGGTGGTGGAGGTGGTGGTGGAGGTGGTGGAGGTGGCGTTGGAGGCGGTTTTGGCTGGGGCATAGGCGGCAGAGGTGGTGGCCCCGGTGAAGCAGGCGAACCCGGCGGAAATGTTTATGGCGGTTTTAATACGAGAATCGCAGGTAGTCCTGCAGCCAGAGCGGAACGTATCGACACGCGTTTTGGCGCTGGCGGCTCCAGTGGCGGCTTTGTTACTGCCCGCCAGCAACCCGCTGTTATAATACTCTATTATCCGGCATAAAATAGGACTGCCATACGTTTGAAAATTTTTTGAATTTAAACTTTTAATAAAAATGCAATGCGACAAAAAAATAAGTTTTTGTCGAGACTTCGTTTTTTTTCTATGATATCTTTTAAGTGTTGCTTACTCGTATATACAAAAAAAAAACTTTTAAAAGTTCACTTGAAAAAGCAGCAAAACCAAAAAAAAACTTCATTTTAGTTGGTTCGATTTAATTTGCGAAACGTTCTAGGCCCGCATCAACTGTCAAAAATCGTTGAATCCACAAATACAAGATGGCGGAGAGAGCAGCAGTAGCAGCAGAGTGTCACAAGGTCAATTTATGTAAATTGTAACGGAAATTGCAAATTTAAAATTTAATTTCGTATCTTCGAATTGCAAATCAAATAAAAGTACCTTTTGCTTTGGCAAAAAATAAAAGTGGAGCAAACCGAAATGACAACCATTTAAACACAGAAAAGAAAAAATATTAACATGGTATAATGTTAATTTAACACTGCTGGTATGAGAATGGTGGATATGCGATTTCAGTACTTTAAATAAAGTGTCTAGACTCTGGAGTAAAGATAGATAAATTTAGCTTTTTAGTATTTCGGTGTAGACGATCGGTTTAAAATAATCGATTGCACTCGATTCTAGAAATAATCGATTTAAATACTCAATTTTATTCTTGCCTCTCTTTGTCGATTCTCTTTACAAATTTTACCATTACTGACACTTTTCGAACTGATTTCTCGTTTATTTGTTTGTTTGATAATTTTATAACTAACATTAGTGATATTATTATTTTAAAAAGTTTACTACTCCGGCAACTCGAGAGCACGCGCCTCTGCTACTTTCGCATGCAACACTGCGTCGGAACTTTAACAGAAGCAAATAATAACGAAGAGGATAAGATATTACGTTTCTTTCGAACGAATGAAAAAGAAAATTATGAATTTGTGCAAATATTTGCTGGCACTAGAAATTTCAAATGCAAAGCATACTTTTGTGCGCTACTTACCCGCTTTCCACTTTGCTTGCAAATAACTACTCTAATAGGAGCAGAAGCGTAACTTTTAAGTTTAGAAAAATAAATAGCCAACAAGTTGGTAAAAGCAGCGAAGAATTTATTTTGCAATTTAATAGAAGGGGAAAAAAGTATTAAGTATGTCTTCTACAAAGGCATATGCGAAGGCTAAGAGACTTGGTATATATATTATTATTGTTTATTTTTTTATTTAAATTTGCTTCCACTTCTTCTTTCATACATTCAGAATATGATCGATAGGTGTCGCTAAGTGTCATCAAATTCTTGTAGTAAGGGGCGACTTTATTTCTTATGTATGTACATCGTAAGATAATCAATTAACTGTCGAAATTGAATAATTGAAATGAACTTTAATTTAATTTAATAATATAAATCTTATATTTTTATATATTAGAAATCCTTTATAGAATGCAAATAAAATTGTTTTTATTTTTAATTTATTTTACAGGATCCCAAAATTCTGGATAAAGTTACAAAAAAGAACGGTACCAATTTAGTTGAATTGGACAAAAGATCTCTGACAATATGCTCGAACACGGATTACATAAATATAACATATCATCATGTTATTTGTCCGGATGCGGCTACGGCGAAGGTGAGTCTTATTTGGTTCGGTTATACGACAACTGATGTACCCGTAGATGCCATGAGAACTTTTCACAAACGATTTCCATTTGAAAAGTATCGCCTTAAATTTTAATCATATTTTTGTCGTATAAATATGACACCATAAAATCTATGAATACCCCGAAAAAATGAATTGTTCACAGTCACCCAAAAAAAAAAATCGACAAACAGTGGCGTTGAAGAAAAAGTTTAAACCACAATTTCAAAAGTTCACAAACTTTTGGCAGCATTATTAAATTGTTAAACTTTTGCTATCATAAAAATGAAACATAAGAGTAAACGCTCACTCAAAGTTTGATTTCAAGTAAGTTTGCTGTTTGTTGTTGCTTGTGTTTTTTTTTGTTTCCATTCCGCGCCATTACCTTTTTTGATATGCTCAAACTGACAAATACATGTGAAAGTAATTTCGTTCTTCTTTACTTTTATTATTAATAATAAAAAAGAAGAAGAAAAAAGAAGAAGAAAATGAATTGAAACACATGTCGCGCCCGCTTGCGCGCGCGCTCGATCGCTTCTTTCTGTGCAACATGTGACAATGGCGAACTTCTTATCCTTCGAAACTTTTAAGCTATATTAACGAAAAGCAGCCAACTTTGACATGCCATCAAAAAAAAACAACAACAACAACAAAAACAACAAAATAAGCTGAAAAACGTTTTTGAACTTGTCAACTTGTTTTGTGCACATAATCCACGTATGACAAGCGCGCAAGCACTTGTGCATTAGCTCGGCGATTTTATTTTGTATTATTGTTGTACTGCTACCAGGGATGCTCGCTCCTAGCATCGAATACTTTTAAATTATTTCGTTTTTTTAGTAACAAATAAATAAATAAATAAATGTTCCCACTGGAAGTTGCTACAGCGACTGTTTCTGTCTTGATGTCATTTTGCAAGGATTTGAAATTAGGTAATTCTAAGCGACAGAGCATCCCTGCTTTAAGCTCTCTGTTCAAGTACTACTTTTGGTTTTTGTTTCCGCCAAACGTGAGCAACAATGCATTATGCATTATACAAATGCGCAGCAAGGATATGTTTTATTATATGGTCTTATTAAAAATACTCGCAGTGTAGTCGAAAAGATTAGCACCGCGCACAACCCTGACAATTATTTTTATGAATAAATTTTTGTTTTGCTGTTAAGCGAAAGTGCGCTTAAGTTGCTCTCGAGCAAAACCGGCTACGTACGAGCACTTCCGAAGACCACCGAAGGAACTAAATCGTAGACGAATGTCATTTGATACCTAATTTGTAATTAAATCGTACAAAGTTTCAATTTTTTGAATTAAACTAATTCAAATTCAAAGCTTACAGTCCTGTTCAATAATATAGATAAAAGTTAATAAGTTTTCGAATATGTTATTTTAATCTTTTCTCATTTTTTTTTTTTGTAGATCTGGTTAGATGGCATTAGAAAAATAACCCATAATGTTAAGGCGAATAATGTGTGCCCCATGATGTGTCTCAAGAAGCAGTAAGTGCACTTTTAGTGTGTGTGCGATAGATGCATGCTCCTCACCACCGCCACTGTTTTAAATTTACTCTCTCTTGCTGTTCTGTCGCTGGTGCATGTCGCTCTCTCTCGCTATATGTTTATATACCCTACACTATACGTATGCACGGACCGTGGAATATATTGAATTTACGATGTAATGGCCATATGGAGCCGTGGTTTTTTATGACTCCATTTATATAAAATGTACTCCGTCTGTCTGAGCATTTCTGTCATCCGTCCGAGCAATTAAAGATGCAGTTTAGAAGTTAACGACTTGAAATTTTGTATGTAAACTGAAATTTTTGAATGCGGGGGTTAAGTTCTAAATTGAAAAACAAAAAAATATGCTGTAATAAGCAAATTTTTTTTAAGTTAACATAAACATATTTTTTCTCTGAAATGGTGTAGGGTATTTGAGCTTCGGCCTAGCCGGAGATAATTCTCTTTTTAAGAGTTTTGCACTAAATATATCGTTAAGCATAAATAACCGTTTCTGTTTAAATTTGCATGTGTCGTTGCCATTAATTTGGCGTGTTTAAGTGTTGCCGTGTTGTTAACATTTATTACTACCACTTCCACTACTACCACTCCCACTACTACTACTACTACTATAGTATGTTTGTAGTTCTATTTACTACATATTATGTTTACCACATGACATGCCCTCCAATAATTAATTTATCACTAATTTAACACACGCAATTTACATGCCAAAAATGTGTTGCCTTTTGCTTTTGCCTTCTTCTCTTTCTCTTACTTTCACTCTAACTTATTCTTTTTCTTTTATTTTATTTCTTTCGTTTATTGCGTGTGCGCTTTTCTGATTGTTGTTATTGTTTTTAACGTCGTTTTAACCACACTTACGCATTGACTTTTTGTGTTTTTGACAACCTGTTAAGCACCCAATTTCTATTATTTCATTCCTCTTTTAGTATTTCCGTTTATTTAATTAATTAATTACACACTTTTGACTTTTTCGAATTTTTCTTGCATGTCTGCACTTTTGTCTTGTTTGTACACACATATGAAAAAATATCTTTATACTATCTAAATAAATCTAAAGCGTTGGCAAGATGGCCTGCGTCATATAACCCATAATAATAAAGCCACTAATGCCTGTCCAAATACGAACCTGAAGAAACAGTAAGTAACCATTTCAAATTACTAAACTTTAACTGTATTTATGCATGTTTGTAGTAAAGGTAGGTACCAGTTAAGTGAGGGTATACTAACCACAGGTTACTGCATTCACAAATTTTCTTCATCTTCACCCAATTGAGTATTCCATGCAATCAGCTGTTTCTGTTCCACTGACAGCTGGATTGATTTTTTTACTGAAGTGAGGCACATATGACAGTTCTATTTGTTGTAATTGTTCTAAAACATACACTGGAGTAGTCCCTAGCTCTATAAATTATATCATTGATATTTGTATATTTATTATAATTACAGTGATAGTCACAAATGTAAGTGCGCCTTAAATTTGTTGTTTACCTTTAAATATCCACTGACAGACACACACACACACAAATGTCAATTCTTATCCAAATCGACGGAGTTTGCATAACAGTGATACTAGGTCAAGGACCATTTTATAACAGACACACAACGTTCAAGTAGATACTAACTAGCAGAGCAGAGCAGAGCGTTTTGTAACCGATGACTGAAACTTTTGTTGTTTCTAGCAGTTACGATTGTTGTAGTCGTAAGTCGCACCGACGCCGCTGCCGCTGCCGCTGCCGCCACCGCCGCTGTCGCTCAGCGTAAGCCAGCAGCGCCGCGCCACCGCAATTATTTAACATAATTGTTTATTGCCGACAACAACAACAATAACAACAAAAGCACGGAGTATTTTACATAAGCAAATATTTGTACGCCTTTGCGTGAATTCGTTCGCCTCGCCGCAAGGATTTGTTATTGCGTCAAGAGTCCTTTTGCATTTTTTTTTCTTCTCTTCTCTTCTCTCATTTCTTTTTTGTTTTTTTTTTTGTTTTGTTCTTGGTAGTATTTTCTTTTTGAAATTTTGTTGTACACTTTTTGTTGTTGTATATTATGCGCGTTTTATGTCATGATATTTATTAGCCTACATGGAGAGAATTCCGTCGGTCGGGATTGCCGCGAAGGATTTTATTTCATGCGAATCGGTGCTGTAGGAAGGGACGAGCAAAAGTGAAACTGGTTGCGTTGGATTTATGAGACAGAATGTAACATTTACATACAGATGGAAAGACAGGCAGACGGACATACAGACAGAATGACAGACATACTAGCAGGGGAATTGCTGGTTTGGAGACCAATAAGAACGACGTCCTCGACGAGCAAATGTCAAAGTTCAATGAACGATAATGATGCTCGCCAAAACAATATGGCAGCATGGCAAACGATACGCAAGCCGAAGCTTGCGTGTGCCCTGAGTGGATAATTAATGCGAAAGACAATGCCAGATTATATTGCAAAGGTACGAGCATATCCTTTTAACATCGACGTGCCAGGAGTACAGGTGCTTTCTTAAACTTTAAATATGAACATTTCAAATGTCACGTTATTCAAATGAATCGAGTCGAAATTCGGAACAGGGTGAACCGAATGTTGTGCCAATGGGAAGGCTGTAATTTGTATATTTTGCTCCTTGATTAAAAACTGCATTAAAGTGCTGATAGGTATCTATGAAATAGCTCCATATAATACCTACCACACGGCACCACATTCGACAGCTCATTTTATACGTTTCCACTTTTTTCTTTTTAACATTTTTTCAAATTATTCAGGAGTGGACTTGTATTTTAAATGGGCAAGAAGGCATGAACTGAGATTCTCGGATTTTTTTTCTTTTCTTAAGTTGCTGAACTTTTCAAGAGTTGACATGAAGGTTGAACCTAAAAGTCCTCATTTTCCCAGGTGAACCTTTTTTTTTTCCAAAACGCACGAACGAACTAAAAAATTTGAATTTCTTATTTGTATCGATTGGGAGTAGTCCAACGCAATTGTCCAGCGATTCTTAAAATAGTTTCGACGACTTTTTGTCGGTTGTGTTTTAAAGTCGAAAAGTCGACCAGTGTCACTTACTTTCGACATATTTCGGACAAACTGTCACTTATTGGGCATTTTGAAAATGCTCACAATTAGCGTGTGAAGTGGTGTGTGTGTGTGTGTGCAAAATTGTCGCCATCGCCGCCGCACACTCCGCACTTAATTGTCCAATTAATGTAATTATTATCGACCACAGCCCACGGCCACAATTATTGGTCAGCAGCAATAGTAAATGACAATTTTTGTTGTTGGCGCTTTTTTTTTGTTTGTGCTAAAACTCACACACACTCACACATACACAAATGCAGAAGATTTCAAAGAATTTTCGTTTTTATTCATTGTAAATGGAAGCTTAACCTTTGCTGATATGCGAGCGGGTAAAAATTATATTAAATCATGACAGTTTGTTATCGGAGCGCAATGCTAATTGAAAGACAATATTCCAGAGGAAGTGGACAAAGCAGATTACTTATCATATATCGAATATATCCGAGTGGAACATCAATCTTGGAGTTTATTACCATTGCCTAAAGTTAGCTGCAATGTAAACTCCCGTTCGAGTTGAGCCATTTTACAAATTTTGAGGATTCCAACTAAGACTATAGAAATTCATAATCGAACAATTTGTGCGCTTTTTGAAGGAACTCTTCCGTACCGAAGGCGTAGCCAAAACTACGACGAAAACCAGAAATAAAGAAAAATCAACAAAGCAGTTTAAGTCGAAAATTGTGAATGATTAAATTCGAATTGGCTGTTGCCTGCGCCAGTACAAAAATCCGTTCACAAGCGTTTCTTAAAAATCTTCTCAGAACGCAGTTTTTGTTAAGTGCAGTTCGCTTCATTTATCAGTTATCGGAAGTTGTCTATCAAATCAAGTCGAAATAATTAAAAAACAATTGAGTTTAAATAGTGGCTTCGATACGCTCCGCAAACGCTCGAAATTTATCGTTCGTCAGTGTGGTTGCTCCACAATAGCCTCGCATTTTAAGCGCACAACAACGTTGGAGCTTTTAGTCTTCTACTTTATTTTATTTTATTATATTTGTTGTTGGTCCTTGAGTGCGCTCCATACTATTTAGCTGCGCACAGTGTACTCGTACTTGTATGTGCATATCAAACGAGCTATCAACTATGGCCATTATCATCAACGGGCGAAACTATTAAAATTGTTGACTCTTTTGCGGAAACGGAAAAGGAAATTAGGTTAAACAAGCGCAGTGTGTGTGTGTGTGTGTTTGTGTGTGATAGACGAGTATATAAAGTATACTCGTATGTGTCAGTATAAAGTTGTACTTTACTGTCATGCCCTACTTGGAGGTTTTATTTCAATTCATATTTTTTTTTTTTTTTGTTGGTACATATTTTTTCTTAAGCTGTATTTAGGCCCAAAGTTTGCTGCACTTAGCTGCCTATTTAAGCGTTCCTTTTTTTAATATCTGGAAATCTTAACGCTGTACATTCAGCCATGGTAATACAACAAATTTAAGCGTTAAAAGGTCTCAACTGATGCTTACACAAATTTTCACTTGTGCTGATAAATAATGCCGCATTACAAGCGAACGCATACATACATACATACGTTCACACATACAAACATAGTTGGGGGTGTTAGTGTGTATATTTGCACACTTAAGCATGTAGTTCATTTATTATTCGTGGCATGTTTGACACCAATGCAAGAGGCAATCAATGCAGTTTCTCTCTATAACAAAGGCACCATCACCCACGACAGAAACAAAGAACAAAAGTTGCCATAGTCTGCTGCTATTATGATAGGACCATGTACCCACCTATCTACCAACAGACAGACCGACAGACAGACATACAGGTAGGTAGGTTTATTGGCACGGTCGCTCCTACGTTAAAGTATTGTTGATGAATTTTCACGTCAAAAGTGATTAGGGCACAATTAACATATGATTTACCAGTGTGTGTGAGTGTGTGCGTGTGTGCGTGTTTGTATGTGTGTGATATAAACATGCATATTAGCTACTCTCGATTTACGATAGGTATTTGGAAACTGTCATAAATTACCACCTACTCTTGATATTTACATATGATTAGCAGTCGATAATGCTTAAGTGGCTGACGGTCAAAATGAAGGTTCCAGGAATGTCAAGTCAATCAAATTAAGGTTTTTGTTCGGAAAATTCAAGGCTTTAATAGCTGTAAAATAGGCTTTTATTCTTGAAGTAATTAAAGTAATATTAAACTACCTTTGGGCATACATTACACTCGGTAAGTACACAAACCTTGACTGCTGCTGCTGCTGGTGATAAGGTCAGTATTAATACAACAACTAACAAAACTATTTTGTAGCTTTAAGTTAATTTCAAGTTTTCTTTTGGCCCTCCCTAACTTATTCATCGAACATATTTAATACTCCTCAGTTGGATGCGACTCTGTTTCTCCGTGGAGAAAGGCGGCAAAATACCCATAAAAGTGGTGGCGAAAACTTTTGCCTCTGGCAAAACGGAAAAACTCGTCTATCAGTGCTTTAAAGATGTCGGCCTGCCGGATGATAAGAGCGCCACCATGACAAAGGAGGAATTCACATTTGAGAAATTCTATGCGCTCTATCACAAAGTGTGTCCCCGCAACGATATCGAAGAACTCTTCACAACAATGTAAGTTGCGTCTCCTCAGTTCAGTTGCTCTCGAAAAGCATAACCAATCAATTATAACGAATGCAATTTGTAGCACCAAAGGCAAATCGGATGTCATCTCGATGGCGTTGTTCGTGCAGTTCATGAACGAGAAACAACGCGATCCACGTATGAATGAAATCCTCTATCCACTCTACGATGAGAAGCGCTGCACGGAAATTATCAACGATTATGAACTAAGTGATGAAAATAAAAAGGCCGGTGAGTGTGACCAGCGTTGAGTCGAAGTTAAGAGTTTGTTAACGTTTTGGCGCTCTTAGGTCAAATGTCGCTGGACGGCTTGAAACGTTATCTGATGTCGGACGAGAATGCTCCCGTGTTTTTGGATCGTCTGGAGATCTATATGGAGATGGATCATCCGTTGGCGCACTACTATATCAACAGTTCGCATAATACGTATTTATCGGGACGTCAAATCGGCGGCAAAAGTTCGGTCGAGATGTATAGACAGACGATGTTGGCCGGTTGCAGGTAGATAAATCATGTTCCATTGTGGGTTAAATATTCCGGTTGGGTTCATTCAGTTTGTTGTTTAAATCTTTTGGGTGGTCTTATTTTATAATTTTATTAACATATTTTAATTTTCTTCGCAGATGTGTCGAATTGGATTGTTGGAATGGCAAGGGCGAGGATGAGGAACCCATTGTTACGCACGGACATGCCTACTGCACTGAAATCCTCTATAAAGTAAGTGGCAAACATTCTTTCCAAAGTACGAAATAACTCAACTTCATATCGAAACTTTTAAGGATTGCATTCAAGCCATTGCGGATTGTGCATTTGTCGCCTCCGAATATCCGGTTATATTATCCTTTGAGAATCACTGCAATCGGGCACAGCAATATAAATTAGCTAAATACTGTGATGACTTCTTCGGGGATCTGCTGCTTAAGGAACCGCTACCAGATCATCCGGTTGGTTTGACCGCACAATGACTTTTAACAAATAAATAAAATAATATTGTACTTAATTGTAGCTTGAACCCGGTTTGCCACTCCCACCGCCATCGAAATTAAAACGTAAGATACTCATAAAGAACAAACGCATGAAGGCCGAAGTCGAGAAAGTAGAACTCGAACTTTGGCTCAAGGGTGAACTGAAAACCGATGACGATCCCGAAGAAGATGCCAGCGCTGGTAAGCCACCGGAGGCCGCACCGCCACCACCACCTGAAGCGGAAGCCGCACCGGCTGCGGGCGGTGAGCCAGGCGCTGATGGTGCGGCACCAGAATCGGAAGCAGCGGCTGCCAACTATAGCGGTTCAACGACTAATGTGCATCCGTGGTTGTCATCCATGATTAATTATGCACAGCCGATTAAATTTCAGGGATTCGATAAGGCAATAGGTGAGTAATTCCAACGCCAGCTTACCCAGATCGTGGGTAGCAGAGTTCAACTGAATTATTTTAACCAAATTTGAATTTATCTTTCGATCCAGAGAAAAATATCGCTCACAATATGTCCTCGTTTGCCGAATCAGCGGGCATGAACTACCTGAAACAGAGCTCCATCGATTTTGTCAATTACAATAAGCGTCAGATGTCGCGCATCTATCCAAAGGGCACACGCGCCGATTCTTCCAATTACATGCCGCAAGTCTTTTGGAATGCCGGCTGCCAAATGGTCTCACTCAACTTCCAAACCTCCGATCTGCCAATGCAGCTAAATCAGGGCAAGTTCGAATATAACGGCGGCTGTGGTTATCTCCTCAAACCGGATTTTATGCGTCGCTCTGATAAGGATTTCGATCCGTTTGCCGATGCACCTGTTGACGGTGTCATTGCGGCGCAGTGTTCGGTGAAAATCATCGCCGGCCAATTCTTGTCGGACAAGAAGGTCGGCACATATGTCGAAGTGGATATGTACGGTCTGCCTTCGGACACAATCAAAAAGGAGTTCCGTACGCGCCTGGTGCCTAACAACGGTCTAAATCCTGTTTACAATGAAGATCCGTTTGTATTCCGCAAAGTGGTGTTGCCCGATCTGGCGGTGTTGCGTTTCGGCGTCTACGAAGAGAGCGGCAAAATGATTGGACAACGCATTCTGCCGCTGGATGGTCTGCAGGGCGGCTATCGGCATGTGTCGCTGCGTACCGAAGCAAACTTTCCGATGTCGTTGCCCATGCTGTTCGTTAACATCGAAAATAAAATCTATGTACCTGATGGCTTTGAAGATTTCATGGCCATGCTGTCGGATCCGCGCGGTTTTGCCGGTGCGGCCGCCAAGCAAAACGAGCAAATGAAAGCGCTCGGCATTGAGGAACAAAGTGGCGGTGCGGCACGCGATGCCGGCAAAGCTAAAGAGGAGGAAAAGAAAGAACCGCCACTAGTCTTCGAACCGGTCACACTGGAATCGCTACGCAGCGAGAAGGGCTTCCAGAAGGTGGCCAAGAAACAGAACAAGGAACTCGACACGCTGAAGAAGAAACACACGAAGGAGCGCATGGGCATGCAGAAGACACAGAACGCCGCCATCGATAAGCTCATCAAGGGCAAGAGGTTCGTTTGGCTATTTTGATTTGTTTTTGTAAAGTTGTTTTTAATTGAAAAAATAAAATCCACAGCAAAGATGAAATTCGCAACGATTCGGCCATTAAGAATGCCATCACCGAACAAACCCAACAATGGACTGAAATGATTGCCAAACACAAGAAAGAGGAGTGGGATATGCTGCGTCAACATGTTCAGGACTCGCAGGATGCGATGAAAGCGCTCATGCTCACTGTACAAGCGGAACAGATCAAAAAACTCGAGGAGCGACACGCCAGGTTAGTTGGAAATATTCTTGTCTTCCTTTTGTATTTGTCAAGTACAATAAATAACGGAGTCTCACCATACCAATTGCAGAGATGTCAAAGAATTAAATGCCAAACAAGCCAAAACCTCGGCCGATACCGCCAAAGAGGTGCAAAACGACAAAACGCTCAAAACGAAAAACGAAAAAGATCGTCGTTTGCGTGAGAAGCGTCAGAACAATATCAAACGTTTTATGGACGAGAAGAAGGTAAGTCGACAATCCAGCCGATCGATCTACAAAAACAAAGTTCGAAATTATTTGTTTGTGTATTTGTAGCAAATTGGCGTTAAGCAAGGACGTGCCATGGAAAAACTAAAAGTGGCGCACAGTAAGCAGGTCGAGGAATTTAGTACCGACGTGCAAAAGGTACTAAACGAAACGCTCCGGCAAAGCGACACTATAACCAGTATTGAGACTGTACTTTAGAAGAAAAATAGTCATCAGAAAAAATACAAAATAATTTAAACAATTACAATAAAAATACAAAGAATCACTTTAGAGTCAGAGAGTCACAGTCTCAGTCACAGTCAGAGCGATAAAAGGGAAATGCTAGTTAGACGCTAAAAAGTAAAAAGTAAATTGTACACTAAGCGAAAAATATTAAAAGAATCTTTAAAGTCAATATTTGTGTGATGTTTTTTTTTTTGTAAATTGCAATTGTCTAAACTTAAAAAAAATCAAAAAAGAAATCGTTTAACTTTTGTAAAAGTAAATCATGACGTAATCAAATACATTTCTATACATACAATATTACATAGCTACACATTACTTGATAATATTTCATTATTTATTTGTTAATATATGTTTAATTTCATGTTATTGTTGTTGTTGTTTTTTTATTTTTTGTTACTATTCAATTAATTGCTCCCGACTTTTATGTGTGTTTTTTGTTTGTCATTTAGAAATTATAAAGAATATTTGTGTTGTAGAAGAGAAACTGATTTTAATGTAATCGGTGTTGAGTAACCGGTTTTTTGGGCATACAAAATCTTGTAGGCAATATTTTTTTTTAATAAATGCTTATTAAATGTTCGACATAACCGTTAAGTTTAAACAATGCCTTCGAGTAAAATAATTTTATTTTATTGATTAAATATTGTTTAAATTGTAATTAAATGAATAAATATATAAATTCGTGAGTACATGAAGACTTGAGTAAATGAATAAATGCATAAATGAGTAAATAAATGAAAATATGAATAAATGAATACATAAATATGAATATATGATTTAATGAATATATGAATAAATAAATGAATGAGCAAATGAATAAATGAATACCTGGATACATAAGTAAATGAATTCATGAGTATATGAATATATAAATATATGAAAAAACGAATGAATAAATAAATGAATAAATAAAATAGTAAATGAACAAGTGGATTTATGTTTATATAAATAAATATATTAATAAATGATTAAATTATTATAAATTAATAAATAATTCAATTATTATATACAATATATAAATGAATAAATAAATAATTTAATAACTAACAAATTATAAAATATTTAAAAAAATACGAAAAATTCAATAAATTTTTACCAGTTATCGAATTTTCAAGCCGCCGCTTATTAGTTCAACAAATTTGTGTTGTTCAAACAAACCGGTTACCAATTACTTTCTATTTTAGTATAGTATTTTATTTAGAACCTACTGCTTTATTATTTGTATAAACTTTTATGTTGGTTTCCCTAAACATTTTATTATTTGTACATACATTCACAAAAACCAAATTAAATAAATTGTACTATTTTGCAAATAAAAAAAAGAGTACTCGCATTTCAATATTCGGTACTTGTACTTGTACTTCTATTCTATTTCCATTCTATTCGAATTAAATAATGTCAGCAGTAATTTGAATAAATTTGTGACTCTCATTTGATTACAACTTTCTTTCTATCACAGCTTCTGGACATGTATAAAATGGAGGAGGAGGCCTACAAGATCCAAGGAAAATCGGAATTCTTTGCCTAGGACACGCCCACTGCGGACGCAGCTGAAAAATAATACTTTCAAGAAAAAAAATCACTAACAATTTTAGCGCTTAATAAAATGGGGACTCACAGGACACTTTTATAAAGTTTAACCAAAAACAAAAACAAAAAACAAAAACAAAAAACGCCACAGCAATGCGGCTCAAAATGCAATCGAAATATCTAGTATCTAGGGCAACAAAATAGAAGAAAAAAAGTCTACATTAAGTTACAACAATTTCTAAGATTAAGCTAAAAATTGTTTGAGAAATCTTCATTTCCGTTGTTTAAGAGTAAACAAAGAAATATAAACAAACAAGAAAAACTAAACAAAACAAAACAAAAAAAGAAATGAATTTGAATGAAAAATACACCGATTATTCGTTTAAGTCTTCAGTAAAACCAAACAAGAGAAACAACAACAAAAATAAAACAAAAGAAAAAACCAAAGTCTAGTTTAATAGTGAAAATTTATAAGTAACCAATATTCAATTAGACTTTACCAAAAAGCAAGTTAGTAATTACAAAAGCAAATCCAGGAGCATGTTGTAGTCAGTTGCAACTTCTACATACATTTACTACAGTATATATATATATATATATAAAAAAAGCAACAACAAAAAACAAAAAGAATAATAGTAACCTATAACTGATAACCGTTTACAATAGCATATAAAATAAAGAAGAAGAAGAAGAAGACGAAGAAGATAAAAGCAAGCAACCTTGTGTTTCCACCACTCCACCTAAAAGCAAAGTAAAGTAAAACAAAAACAAAAACGACTATCCGCAAACCCACACACACACACAAACACACACACATACACTCACATTACAAATACAACAATTTTGAAAGAAAAAAATATTTAATAAAACGAAAAACGAAAAAAAAAAACAACAAAAAAAACGTAATTGAATAAATAATGAACAGTAAAAGCATTTATTTTTACAGTGAATCTATTACAACAACAACAACAAAATATAACTACCAAAATTTGTTAAATTATTTTTACAATAAAACAAGTTTTTGATTTCTGATTTCTCATACACTAAAAATAATGTCGAGCGAAAATTGTAATTTGCAAGTTCAAATGATTTTGATTTTTATTTTTGCGTATTGTGATTATTCGGTATTCGGTATAATAATTTAAATAAAATAAATTTTACCTCTTATTGAATTTTTAAAATATTTTTTGAATAACTTTTTAAAAGTTCCTAAATGATTACTTTCATAACTTTTTGACTTCAAGTCAAGTAAAATTTTTTTTTTTTGCATATTATGATTATTCGTTATTCGATATATTCTATTTTAAAAATAGATTTTTTAAATAATTTCCGAAATACTTTTTTAAAAGTTCTCTAACGCTTAGTTTTACAAATTTGTGACTTTAAAGAAAAAAGCCAAAAGTTCAAATTCAAAATTTAAATTTAAAAAAATAAAATTTTTATTAATTTCTGGTTGAGAAAATTTTTAAACGAAAGATAAACCTTTGAAATTTTTTTAAATAACATTGTGAAATATTTATTCTATATAATATTAATAGTTGAATTAGAATAAAGAATTATCAAGTTCACAATCGTTGCAAAAAGAATCGGATTTTGTATGTCACTAATTTCACTATATGCGATGAAATTCTATTCCAAAAAAGTTTTAAGTGAACAACTTTTTGGAGTAATTATTTTTTCAATTCTTTTTTTTAATTCTGTCTATTTTAAAATTTTAACCAAGCGAATATCGAATAATGCAAATGTGAGACTCTTCTATTAAATTTTCAAAATTGGACTTATCACACACTCCTCCCCCCCTGATTCGGATTGAAATTTTCAAAATTGAATTAAATCAAAAGAAGAAGAAAAATTTCTTTCATTTTCAATTAAATTTTTATTTTTTACCAACAAAATGTTCACATTTACATACATACATACATACATATGCATTCTACATTCTACAAAACCGTATTCAAAACCAACCTAATCTAGCCTAAACGATTACCAAAAAAAAAAAAAACAACAAAAAAATTGCTAATGCTATTAAAGAAAAATTTTACATGTGATATAACTGTTTTTTAGATACATGAAAAATTTAACAAACAAACAAAAAATTAAACAAAGAAATAAAAAGGAAACTAAAACTTGTAAAAAACTTAAAAAATCAAATTATTTTTGTTTTTGTATTTGTATTTGCTTTGAGAGCCTACGAATGAAATCTGAAAGAACGATTATTTTACATAATTCGATTGTTTTAATTTATGCGAGTCTCAAGTTTAACTTTAAAATTTAAATTTCTTAATTTCTAAATTTGAAAGCGTTAACTTTTCAAGAAAAAAAAAAAAGTAACTACCTACTTGCGTTTAAAGTAACGCATAATCGATTTTCGATTGATATTTCGATTGTTGAATTTTTAGTCAATTTAATGTAATGTAAATCATCTTTCTCATTTGCGTTCTAAAAGAACAACAACTAAATTGAATTTGTGTTTTAGCCTTACGAAATCCACTTCACTTAAAGTTAAGTTCAAATGTAACGATTAACGGTTTAACCTTCAGACAACTCAATTATCATATTTATCCAATACACTGCTTAGCAGTAAGTTATCAGGTAATCGTTTAATGGTAACGACTAACAACTGAAATTATTTAGTTATTCATTTTTCAATTGATGTCAACGGCTAAATTTTGTATTCAGTATTCGAGTAATCGATATAATAAAATAATGATTACTTTTTTCTATAGCTCTTGAACTGAGTAATTGGATTATTGACTCGAAAGTTTAACTTTTCTATCTAAAAAGTGTTCTATGCAAAAGCTTGTAATTTTTCTTTGGTAGTTTCAATTACTGATGTAATCGTTACCATAAACGGTTACTGCAATTTCAAAAGTGTTTGCGCCAAAGCGAAGTTGACAGCTAAAACTCAACATTTAAATATGAAAAAACAAAACTGACTCAATTAAAAAAAAAAAATCAATTATTTAAACTTTAACAATTCTCAACGAAGAAGAACATTTTTAGCTGGCAACTCCGCTTAGGCGCACGCAAGCTTCTACAGTGAAGCAAATAATCGAATTTGTTAAACAAAACAAGAATAGAAAAAAAATCTAGAAATTTTATTTAAGTAAATAATTTAATAAATTAGTTAATTTAAAAGAAAATGTTAAAATAATTTTTAGAGCAGTCAACTTATTCAAATACTAAACTGATTACTACACAACTACGTAAATACCAAATAATATCAACAACATAAAACAGCGCTGCGTATGAACTTATGAAGGAAATTCATTGAATTATATTTAAATTACAAAAATTACTCTTCAATATTTTAAGTATTTAATTAGCTATGTATATGTGCAATAACGGTTCATTTTTGTTACACACAAAAACGCGCTTGTTTGTCACAAACGAAGTTTTGTTTGCTATCAAAGGAAGCAAAGTTTATTGTGACAAACTTTTAGTTTTATCACAATTTACATTTGCTTGACATAAGTGAAATGACTTGGTTGCATTAAAATTGGTTGTCTCAAATGAGTTTTATTTGACCGAAATTAAATATTTTTGAACCAAATGAACAAAATTATTTTGCCACAAAAATATAAACAAAACATTTTTTGATTGCTGTAAAGAATTGAGAGTCAATTGAGGCAAATAAATTAATAAATTCAACTTGAATAAAACTTGATTGGACCAACTAAGCAAGCGAAAATTAACTTTTGTTTAGTGTGTCTTTATTTGTGACAAACAAAATCTGTTCATTGCTTTCGTGTACAATTCAGACAAATCCACAAACATTTTTTTTGTTTACAATAACAAAAGTAAAAACAAGAAAACTCCCTCAGACAAAGCAATTATTTATTATAATTACTCTTAATTCGTTAATAATTCTAGTTGATTTCGATGAAGTTCAATAGGTCATTCAATAGGCCGCCTAAATTATTTGTGAATTATTTGAGAATCAAATTGAATATCTCCAATTGAAATGGATTCAATATACATAAATTGTAATTAAACTAAACTAAACCGAAACGATTCAAAAGATTCAAAAGTGAGTTTAAATTCATGTGAAATTAAATCGAAACGATCAAAGTTTGTAGATAAACCAATTAAATAGAATTGCATAAGTCTAACTTTAAATAATATAATTTATTGCGGAAAATAAAATATATACATATAAACATGCATATATGAAAACATTAACAAATATTAAAACAAAAACAACAACAACAAAAATACATATAATATATAATAAAATAAACTAAATAAATAAATAAATCAATAAAAAAAACTCTCTTAAATTGCGTCTCTTTTAATTCGAAGCGTCCTTCTCCAGAACTCGTCGCGAATAGTCGGCAATATGGAGGACGCCATATTCCGCAGAGGCAATGTGCAGATTGGCGCCACTGACCAGTTCCGTATTGATGTGCGGATTGTGCAGTTCAGTGATTAGGCTGCTGCAAGCGGCAGCCGGATCCCCACTGCCACATAAACATTTCTAGGAAAATAATGAAGGCGATATATCAAAATGTCATTAATTCGAATTCGAATTCGAAATGATTACCATCCAGAATTCATTGCCGGGCAAAGCGTTGCCATCCCAGGCGTACGAAACGACGAGTAGCATATTCTCATGCTCCGGAGACTGCTCAAATAAAATACGATTACAAAAAATGCATTCCTTAGAAGCCCAATAAATTATAATTAAACTCACCAACTTATCTGCGGGATTACGATTCGACAGGAAAGTTCGAATACCGCCATCGGGATGTGAAGGCGATTCAAAAATGCCGCCATCTTTGAGATCACGCCACTCCTTCATGTGGAACCACGAAAAGTGCACAACCGCCACATACGACAATTGCGGCATTAACACTTTGATGCGCTCCGAAAATGTCTCCAGAAATATTTTCGTCTGCTGTGCGGTCACTCTCCATACGCCCAGACCAAAACCAACAACATGTATGTACGCCCGCTTGCCTGCGCCAGCTGCACGCGCTTCACTTTCGAGCAGCAGAGTATCGAAGGCAATCGCATAACGCTTCTTCATGACCACATTATCGAAGATGTCACCAAAGCAACTGCGCGCCGGACCAAAGCGCGACTGCAACGGATTCTGGCTGATCTGTTCGTAGAGAAAGTCTTGTTCCTCATCGTAGAATTGTCGCCATAAGCGACGATAGTCTGTAGTGCGCGTATTGACCGCATCGCTGTCACGCTGGCCATAACCATTGGCGCTGATGTTCTGCGTTTGCGCAATGATAATGTCCTGGAATTCCATGACATTGCGCCGTTCGAAACGTGCTCCAATCAAGCCGATTATCACGCCTTCCCGTTCGATTTCGGAAATATTCGGTTCTACATAGCCACAGTTTAGGCGGTTGCCATTATTGATAAACTCCGAGTGCGATGAAATGAAAAGCAGTGCTGAAAGCTAAGCAAAAGATTTGACCAATTGTATCATCTGAAATGCTACGCGCCATCTATTTTAACCATGATCGATTTCGATCGGTTGGATTCGCTATTCCAACCATCGATTAACTTACTTTGATTTCATCATAGCTTATTAGGTTCTTGATTACGAGCGGTTTCTTTTCGGCATGTGTGCCGATTTTCTCAAAGTTTCCGACGCCCTCGGTGCCGTCGATCAGCATAAAAGTGTCGCTGTTACTAACGAAGCTGGCGCAGCGCTTCTCGAGCAGACGTTGGACGAAATCGGTAAGGCTTAAGTTTCGAAAAATTTTCAGTTCTTTCGGAATAGCTATTTTTTTTTTTAAAGATGACAAAAACAAATTAAATAGAATTACGTTTTCTTAAAGGTGAACTTTTTAAAAAAGGTCAATAAATTCTTCTGTTAATTAGAAATTCTTGAAACTAGCCAAAATTGTACTTGTGCTCCAGAAAGGCCAAATACAAGCCCAGCACCCGCTCGTGTATGATGGGATATGCAGAGGCGATTTGTTGTTGTATGTTGGGATACCGGTCCTTCGGTTGGCACATAACCCGGCAGGTATCGACTCCAAACTAAAAGCCAAACCACATTCAAATTGAAAAAACGAAATACGAATTATTATAGAAGATTGGAAGTGTTGAGCAAGCAAATCAAAAGAGGAATGAATCATACCTCCAGTGGAAATTTTTTGGATTTTTTTAGAAACCGCTTCATGTCGATTTGAGTTGCTTCTGGCTTCTTGATTGCCTGACATTTTCGCAGTTGATTTCTGCCAAATTCGGTGAGTTTGAGTTTGCTACCTAATCCGGCTTTTGGCCAAATTTCATCAAATTCCAGTCCGAAAGCGGACATATTAAGGACCATAAATATAAATAGCCGATTTGTGTGTATTCAAGTTAATATTTAAATTAATTGTTTATCTTAATTAATTGTTTAATTTATGACCCTGCAGAATTCTGCTGTTTGCCGCGACGAAACTATTCCGACTGCGGGATTTGTTCTCTTGACTGTGCTTTTGTAGCAGCGCTCTCTTGTGCTGATGTTAAGAGAGATGACGCAGCTTTTCTTTATTAGACAAGAGAGCATTTTAGCTTATTTTTTATTATGCATTTATTTCTTAAATATTTTTATTTAAATTTACAAACATTTTTAATTTTTTCATTTTAATTACAAGTCAATGTGACCCGTTGCAGCGGGTTTCAATATTTTATTCGCATAATCTGCAATATGGAGGACGCCATATTCCGCAGAGGCAATGTGGAGATTGGCGCCGTTGACCAGTTCCGTATTAATGTGCGGATTGTGCACTTCAGCGATAAGAGTACTACATGCAGCAGCCGGATCACCGCTGCCATCTAAGGATTTCTACCAATACAAAATAGGGAAACGTTAGTTTATGTCATAAATACAAATTCTTAAAAAAACAATTCAATGGTTACCATCCAAAATTCATTGCCGGGCAAAGCATTACCATCCCAGGCATACGAAACAACGAGCAGCATATTCTCATGCTCCGGAGACTGATCAGATTGGAATTAGATATTATAAGTAAATATAATATATTAAAAAACTTAAATCACTCACCAACTTATCTGCAGGATTACGATTCGACAGAAAAGTTCGAATACCGCCATCGGGATGCGATGGCGATTCAAAAATGCCGCCATCTTTGAGATCACGCCACTCCTTCATGTGAAACCACGAAAAGTGCACCACTGCAACATGCGACAATTGCGGCATCAACACTTTGATGCGCTCCGAAAATGTCTCCAGAAATATTTCAGTCTGCTGCTCGGCCACTTTCCACACGCCCAGACCAAAACCAACAACATGTATGTACGCCCGCTTGCCTGCGCCAGCTGCACGCGCTTCACTTTCGAGCAGCAGAGTATCGAAGGAAATCGCATAACGCTTCTTCATGACCGCATTATCGAAGATGTCACTTTCGCCGCTGCTGGAGTGCCCAAAACGCTCCTCATTTCTGTTGACATTCGCGTAGAGAAAGTCTTGTTCTTCCTCGTAGAATTCTCGCCATAAGCGGCGATAGTCTTGGGCGCGCGTCTTGGTGTCCGCTTTGTTCGTGTGGCCATAACCATTGGCTTGAGTATTCTGTGACTGGGAAATGACAATATCTTGGAATTCCATGACATTTCGTCGTTCGAAACGTGCTCCAATCATGCCGATTATAACGCCCTCTCGCTCGATTTTGGAGAGATTGACTTCAACGAAACCTCGATTGAAACGATTACCATTGTTAAGGAACTCTGAGTGGGAGGAAACGGAGAGCAATGCCGAAAGCTGTGGGGAATTAAAACGTGTTAGCCCATATCCAGTAAAAACTTGTGAACCTTTCGAAATGTTCATTTTTCTGTATAAAGTAACTAAGGAATTCACTCCGCTTATTTATTCTTTACTATTTGAATGAATTTTTTTCCATAAGTACTTCGGAACAAATTCCTTTAAAGTGCCTCACTCCGCTTAAGCTCATAACCCGCATATATTTACCAAAATTACTGTCTTACCTTGATTTCGTCATAGCTGAGCACATTCTTAATAAGTAAAGGCTCCTTTTCGTGTTCTTTGCCAATTTCCTCGAATCCCTCACAGCCTGTCTCACCGGTGATTAGCTGAAAACTATCTCCACTATTAAGAAAACTGACGCAACGTTTGGCCAGTAGACGTTGCACGAAATCCGTTAGCGTTAGATCTCGAAAAACGCTCAATTCTTGTTTGGTGCCTGTTGAGCGTATACAACTTTTAATTAAATAAAATAACGCTTTCATGGTTTTGATTAAAGAGTTGGTTTGAGAGCTTGCATATTAAAAAAAACACGTTAAAATTCAATCTCAATTAGCAACTCAATTTTAGTTCTTCTTTTACTCTCATCACTCCCACTTACCATATTGACACTTGTGCTCCAAAAATGCCAAATAGAGAGCCAGCGTCCGCTCGTGTATAATCGGATAGGCAGAGGCGATTTGTGGTTTTATTATCGGGAATCGTTCGACCGACTGGTGGCTCAGGCGGCAAGTGTCGATGGGAAACTGCACAAAATAATCAAATGTAAAACTTTAAAATTTTTAAAATCAAAAACTTTTAACAGACTCACTTCGACTGGAAATTGGACAGATCTGTGCAGAAATTCATGCAGGGATCCGTTGGTTATGTTTGGCTTTTTGAATATTTCACATTTCTGCAATTGCCTTTTGCCAAATTCGCTGAGCTGCAGATTGACCGCACCGGCTTTGGGCCAAATTTTTGACAATTCCTGACCGAAGACGGACATTGCCAGAACTATGAACACGAGCGATATTTGAAAAATATTTGTGGAACGAAAACCAAATGCCACAAATCGCATTTAAACTTATTCACTTAATTTATTCAGTTACTTTGTTTAAAAAATTGTAGTTGGAGTGCTAAGCGTGTGACTAACCGACGACCGACTGCAAATTTCAGACTGCGAAATTGTATTTGTATTTGCTTTAGCTTACTTGTCATATCGGCGCTCTCTTTGTTTCATTTTCGCTCTCATAATATTCGCGCTCAGCGCTCAGATTTAAAAATATTTTTATGCGTTGTATTTGTTTATCTTTGTTGTTGATATTTACTATAGCTTGCAATTGCCTCATTTTTGGGGGGCCGGCGAAGATTTACTTAAATTGAGTTGAGTTGGACTCGTGGAGTTTTATATTTTAGATAGCATCAGAATAAATCGATGCAAACAAATTTACCCAATTTGAAATTTTCACTTTATTTCGCTAAATTTCATCAGATTTTACCAAATTGCATTTAATTGCGAAATTCGGCAATGTATGGAATCCGGTTTGTATGCAGCGATGTCGACGATATTTGCTAGAGACCATACAATCAGTGGTTATAATGGGTTTGGGCAATAGTTTGTAACATAAAGAAATTCTTAAGATAGAATAAAACACTCTCATAATTGCTAAAAAACATTCACAACATATGATTTTGTTAAAATAAGTATTTGTTTAAATGATACGAGTGATAAGCTTTCGAGATATTGAGTTGACATTTTGACAAAGTTTTGTTTAGACTGTTAACTGAAATTAAAAATCCTACAACAATTTTCGAGTGTAAATTAATAATGAAATTCAAAAATTCTTCTACTTTGTATATGGCGCATTTCGAATAATCGACAAGACCGACTATAATTTCTCACTGGTTGTTTGTTTATGTTGTCTGATGTTAACTGCTCGAAAAATTCATTTGTTGTGATGCATGGGGGGCTTCACATTCCAAGAATCCGATCCAATACTGACGTGGAACTGCTCGGCGTTGTTATAAAGTTTTCTTTCATACGTGTACTTTTACACAATAAAACAAAGTTTGGTTTTTTCGTTGAACATAAAAAAAGAAATGTCTGAAATTAATTAATTTCCCTAAAGTATCGTCCAGATAAAAATTATAAAATAGATTTTTTCGATAGTTTCTTTTCATTTCTCTATATTTCAGGGAGTCAATTCAAAACTCAAACTTTTTTGCCATAAGGTCTGAGACTTTTGTGTTGGATCAAAATTACGAACCGAGATTTGTGAGAGATAGAAGTATCGCTTTGGGCCTAGATTGATTCATATGAGGCATTTATGCTCCCACACTAACTTAATCTAATCTAGGGAGTCAAAAAACGTTCTCGTAAAAAAATATATAACAACAAAAACTGTTTATTTATACATCTTTAAAACAATCAATTAAAATACAAAATACAATTAAAAAAAAAAATCGTATATTTAATTTTTTCGTTATTATTCCTAATTTTTTGATAACGGCGGCCTCTTATTTAAAAACGTCAGCGAACCAACTGTTGCTCTGTGTTATGCGAGAACAACGCGACAACAAGTTGCAAAGCTTAACTGTGAAAGAGTAAGACTAAGAGAGTAATGGAGAGCGATGGAGAGCGCGCGCTTGCTGGGTATAAAAACTGATTCAACGCAATTGAGTTAGACAGTGTAAATATTCCAAGTGAACTGCATTTGGGCCAAGAAGATTTCCACCTTTAAAAACAAAAGAATAATTTAAATATTGTATTTAAAACCAAACAGCAACAAAAAAAACCAACATTTAAAACAATGTCTGCATTTGGTGCAGAATTCGATGAAGTTTGGCCAAAAGCCGGAATAGCCAACTTGCGACTGACCGAATTTGGCAAAAACCAGTTAGAAAAATGTCAAACCCTGAAAAAGCCAGGAACGCATCCAGTCGACCTGAAGGAATTTCTGAAGAAGTCTCAAAAATTTCCACTGAAAGTTCGTTTTAGTTTTATTTTATTGTTTCTTTAAATTTGACTGTAATGAAATAAATTACTAAATTGTGTATGCCTCTTATACCCTACACTCGTGTTTTTAGTTCGGCACGGATAATTGCCGAGTAATGAGTCAACCCGAAAGCCGTTTTCCCCGCATACAACAACAAATCGCCTCTGCATATCCCATCATACACGAGCGGGTGCTGGGCTTGTATTTGGCCTTTCTGGAGCACAAGTCACAATTTGGTAAAATACAAATAAAAATTTTTTTTTTATTTTTTTGAATTTGGAAAATTTCCTTTTCCAACAGGTACGAAAGCCGAGCTGAAAGTTTTTAAAAATCTCTCACTCGTCGATTTTGTGCAACGTCTGCTCACCAAGCGTTGCGTGTCTTTTGTCGGCAAGCGAGACTCTTACCTCCTAATCACCGGCAAAGGGGGCTTTGAGAATTTCGAGCAAATTGGTACCGATGCCGAAAAGAAACCGTTGCTGATCAACGATGTTCTGAGCTATGACGAAATTAAAGTGAGTTGATTTCTTCTCAACCATCCCAGCAATCCGATTTAAAATTGTTCACACAGCTTTCAGCACTGCTCTCCGTATCTTCACATTCGGAGTTCCTTAACAATGGTAATCGACGTAACAAGGGCATCATCGAACGCTCGAAGATCGAAAGCGAGGGCGTGATAATCGGCATGATTGGAGCACGATTTGCCCGTCCCAATGCAATGGAATACCAGGACATAATTATCTCTCAAGCACAGAACACCATCGCCAACGGCTATGGCCAGCGTGACGAAGATGTGGCGAAGCTGACACGCGCTACAGATTACCGCCGCGTCTGGCGACAATTCTACGACGAGGAACAGGACTTTCTTTATGAAGGCGTTACCAAGGATGGTCGACGTTTCGGCGAATCTCGCTATCCCCAGGATATATTCGACAATGTGCTGATGAAGAAACGTTATGCGATTTCCTTCGATATGCTGCTGCTTGAGAGTGAGGCGCGTGCAGCGGCCGCGAACAAACGAGCCTACATACATGTTGTTGGCTTTGGTCTGGGCGTATGGAAGGCTGCGCCACAACAGGAGAAGATATTTCTAGAGGTATTTGCAGAGCGCATAAAAGTGTTGTTGCCGCAATTGTCGCATGTCGCGGTGGTGCACTTTTCGTGGTTCGAAATGAGCGAATGGCGGGATTTGAAAAATGGCGGCATTTTTAAATCGGACTCACATCCCGATGGCGGCATTCGCACGTTCCTATCCGTTCGCAATCCTGCCGATAAACTGGTAATTAGTAATTAATTGAACATTTTTCAATCAGATTTTATTTCATTCGTATTTTGTGTATTTTTTTTAACAGAATTCCGAATTGAAGAACATGCTGCTTGTGGTCTCGTACGCTTGGGATGGCAATGCTCTGCCGGGCAATGAATTTTGGTCGGTCAGTTTCCGTCATTTAACCAATAAATTTAGAAATACATATATTTTTTTTAATAAAAAATTATTTAAATTTTTTAGTCATCGTTATGTTCGAGCGGTGATCCGGCTGCCGCTTGCAGCACCCTAATCACCGAATTGCACAATCCGCACATCAATACGGAACTGGTCAATGGCGCCAATCTGCACATTGCCTCTGCGGAATATGGCGTCCTCCATATTGCCGACTATTCGCGACGGGTTTTGGGATAACTTGTGCAGCGTTTATGAATTTTTTACATACATATAACCCAAATTAAATTTGTTATTTAAGTTATAGATTTGTGGAAATATAAAAAAACGACATAACTCCAAAATGTAACTTAAGTTCTAGCGACAAATGCTCGTATAAATGTTAACAGCAGATTAAGTTTAATAATTTTGTTTTTGGCCGCAACAGTTTGTGTTTAAGCCACAACAATAACAATAACAACAACTTCACAACAGCTGAGCGGGTTTCATTTGTAAATTTAAATAAATATAAACAAAAGTCAGCAGAGCGGCGGGGGTCGCTTATACGCTTGTGCCGTGAGCGTGGTCGCCTATAAAAATTGAGCACGCACAAAAGTTTCGCTCAGTTCAAGAAGCGCATTCAAAACAAAGACAACTATTTGGCAGATACGGAATACAACTGTCGCCGCAAGATACAAAACAAACAAAAGAAAATTCAATCAAAGCAAATAAAATAATTTCACCATTCCAACAAATCAAAATATAAACGAAATACAAATACAAATACAACGAATACAAATAAACTCTTCAGCGATGTCAATTTTCGGTGCGGAATTCGAACGGATTTGGCCCAAGACCGGCGCTGCTTTAGAGTTCAGCGAATTTGGCAAAAAGCAGTTGGGCAAATGTCAAAAGTTGGAAAAGTGCGATGCAGGCAAAATTGATTTGAAAGAATTTCTACGCAAGTCTTCCAATTTTCCCGTCGAGGTGCGTGTTCCAATATTTTGAGATTTGAAAATTTTGCAATTTTCGTGTTTAAACATTTCAATTTAAAATAACAAATTTATTTAAAATTGCATCAGTTCGGCACCAATACGTGCCGCATCATGAGCCAACCCAAGGACCGGTATCCCAACATAGAACAACAAATCACCTCTGCATATCCTGTCATACACGAGCGAGTGCTGGGCTTGTATTTGGCCTTTCTGGAGCACAAGTGTCGCTATGGTAAGGAGGATTGGGGAAAAGGGAAATGAACTTTTGCATTTCATCATTTGGCGAAAAGAGAAGCTACTTTGTATATCTTTTCGTTAGCAATTCTTATGGAAAAAAATAGCTTCGAAAGAAGTCAATTTGTTGAATTGTTACATTTTTCCAAAGCGAGTAATTTTAAAAGCATTTAGAGACATTGGAAAAGCTTTTGCAATCAGCCAACAAAACACATTAAGACCAAACATTCAAACTACCGGTGCGGGCGGGCTATAGAATTATAAACAAACATGTTTCTCACTCTCTTAATGAGCGTAAGCGCTCTCTCGCTGTCTCACTACACGTGAAATAGTGTCCCCTTAAGAGCGCAGTTCAGAAATATTTTAAGTATTTACATATGTATTATAATTACATTATTTATGTGAAGATGATATTTATCTGGTCTGCTTAACTTCAAAATCCAGGCAATAAACGTGAGCTGGAAGTTTATGGAAACTTAACAATTGATGGCTTTGTGCAACGCCTACTTACCAAGCGTTGTGTCAGCTTCTTTGGTAAAAACGACAAATTTCAGCTGATAACGCGCGAACGCGGCTGCAGCGGTTTCATGGACATTGGAACCGATGCAGAAAAAGCGCCTTTGCTACTGCAGAATGTGCTCAGCTATGATGAGATAAAGGTACGATTAAATTGGCAAATGAACAAGTCTCATATAATGTTTTTTTTTTAATTTAATTAGCTCTCGGCGCTTTTGTCCGTTTCCTCGCATTCGGAATTCATTAATGACGGCAACCGCCAAAATGTTGGCGTCATCGAAAAGAATAAATCGAAAATCGAACGCGATGGCGTGGTCATTGGCATCATCGGAGCACGTCTATCGCGACGTGATGTCATGGAATTTCAGGACATTGTCATATCGAAAACACAAAATACCGAAGCAAATGGCTATGGCCAAAGTGACGAAGTCGAAGACGACGACAAAGATGATGAGAAAACGCGCGCCCACGACTATCGTCGCATCTGGAAGCAATTCTATGAGGAACAGGATTTCCTTTACGAGAAGGTCAACAAGAATGGATGTCGCTTTGGCGACTCACGCAACAAGAACGACATTTTCGACAATGTGCTGATGAAGAAACGCTATGCGATTTCCTTCGATACGCTGCTGATCGAGAGTGAGGCGCGTGCAGCGGCCGCGAACAAACGAGCGTACATACATGTCGTCGGTATTGGTCTGGGCGTGTGGAAGGCTGCCGAACAGCAGGAGAAAATATTTCTGGAGGTTTTTGCGGAGCGCATAAAGACGCTGATGCCGAAACTTGGCCATGTGGCTGTTATACATTTCTCGTGGTTTCACATGACCGAGTGGGGCGATCTGAAAAATGGCGGCATTTTCAAATCGAACACACATCCGTGTGGTGGTATTCGCACGTTCCTGTCGAAGCGCAATCCCGCGGATAAGCTGGTGAGTGGTTTCCTCATTTAAAATGCCTCAATTCTTTAATATCACAATTCGCATTGCAGAAGACGCCCGAACATGAGAACATGTTGCTCATTGTTTCGTATGCCTGGGATGGCAACGCTCTGCCTGGCAACGAGTTCTGGCTGGTATGTCCAAACGATTGACAAATCTTCACTCGAGATATAATTTGATTTCTTTTGTTTTTTTTAGAAAATGTTGAAATCCACTGGAGATTCTTCGACTGCTTGCAGCACGCTCATCACCGAACTTCACAATCCGCACATAAATACGAAACATGTCAATGGCGCCAATTTGCATATAGCCACCACGGAGCATGGCATCATACACCTTGGAGACTACGCGCGCAAAATCATGGAATAGTTAATACACCGGGAAAAAAATAGAACTAGAATTTACTTTATTTTAAGAAACGGATTTTAACTGAATTTTTGTTAATTCGACTCTGTTTCACTACAAAATACAGTAAAATTCTAGAACTACTGAAAATACAGTATGTACATACATATGTATATATACTCGAATATATTAAATTATTATATGAGATATAAATAAATACAATATTACGTGAGAAAATAAAAGAGAATTGTTGACCTATTAAGATTTGGTCTAAATGAATCTAACTTAAACTTGAGAGAGTAAAACTTTATTTAACGAGTTGTTAAGTTTCAGTTGCGGTTAGCACAATTAACCCTTCCACACACACACACACATTCATTTTAACTAATTGCTTGTGCATATTTATTTTATTTCCGTATTTGACACACATAATTCCAAAAGTTATTGGAGATTTAACACGTGTGGGTACTTAAAAATTAAAAAAAAAGTTCGGTTCGTATCGACTTGAATGTCGACTCTACCCTACAATTAATTTCAGTCATCTGGACTTCGGAAATCATTTATTAAAACAATGATTGAAAAACTGATTGATCAGATTTTTGCTTTGAAAACTAATTTAGAAAGATTAAATTTTTTTCAACCCCAAATTTTTTGAATTTAATTTTAAAAATCGTTTAAACTTAAGTGACCGGCGAGTTCGTTGAGAACACAACAGCTTCTTGGGGTTCAAATGGGGCTGCATCTAAAAACTAGCAATAAAAGCAAAACCATCTCAAAATCATTCCTCCGAGTAAACTGACAAATAGTGACTCCAACTGACTTCATTTTCAAACTGAAGCACAACGCGACGACATGTCTTTGGTCGTCGCATTCGCATTAACGTGTTTCTTCCTCTGCGCTGCAGCTCTGCTTGCATGTTGGTCAACATTTCTGCGCAGATATTGGCGTATTTTTCGGCTATCCCAACAGTTTGTGGGACCACCAACGCTGCCGCTGATCGGTAGTGCGCATCTCTTTTTCAATATGGCGCCATGGCAGGAGCTGAAAACGCTGTTAGAACTGCTGCAGCGCTATGGGGAAACAATGAAACTGTGGCTTGGTTGCGACCTATTCGTTTTTGTTTCAGCGCCACGCGATGTCGAAGCGGTGCTCGGCGGCAGCACTGCGCTGCTAGCGAAGTCCAAAGAATATGATATACTGCGTGCGTGGCTGAGCGATGGCCTCCTGATTAGCGCGGGTCAAAAGTGGCACAATCGGCGAAAGCTGCTAACGCCTGCGTTCCATTTTCGCATACTCGAACAGTTTGTGGACACATTCGAGCGACAGTCGCGCATTTTTGTGGATTGTTTGCGCGCGGATACAATGCGTCGAGGTGATGGCAAAACCTGGGTGGATATAGGTTTTAGAATCAATTTGCTTTCGTTGGATATCATTTGTGGTAAGTGGGCAGGAAGCCTTAGCAACAAAAACGTTTAATGGAAGAACCGATTTGAAACAATGCGAATATTTCAGAAACTGCGATGGGCGTAGCGGCAAACGCTCAAACGAAACAAGATTCCAAATATGTGCAGGCAGTTAAAGTGTAAGTCATTACTTTCAAAATTTGGTCTAGGAGGTATCGAACATATTTTTAACCAAATCCAAACATTCACAGAATTTCGACTGTGCTATACAAGCGTGCAACCGACGTATTGTATCGCTTCACATGGTTGTACAAACTTTCGAAACTAGCGCGTGAAGAGAAAAAAGCATTGACCATACTGCACGGCTTTACCGAGGAGATCATTGAGCAGCGATGTTCGGAATTACTGAAATCACAAGAGAGCGAGAGCAATGACCGCTCTGTAGCCGCGGAGGAAACAACTATTGGCGCCAAACGAAAGATGAACTTTCTCGACATTCTGCTGCATTCACAAATCGATGGCAAACCATTAAGTAATCTTGATATACGCGAAGAGGTGGACACATTTATGTTCGAGGGGCACGACACCTCCTCCAGTGCAATGACGTTCTTCTTTTATAACATGGCACGATATCCGGCATGCCAACAGAGATGCTACGAGGAAATTGTAACAATCTTTGGCGCAGATCTAAGACCGAAATCGGTTACAATGGAGAAACTCAATAAGCTGCACTATGTGGAATTGTGCATTAAGGAGACGTTGCGTCTGTTTCCGTCGGTGCCGCTTTTGGGCCGCAAAGTCTCGGTAGACACAACCATCAGTAAGCCTCTCAGATAATCATATATACACACATATATATATATAAAATATGGATTTTTTAAATTTTTAGATGGTAAAATAATCCCGGCTGGTGTCAGTGTTCTTGTCTCACCACTCCAGATTGGCCGTCTGGCGTCACACTACCCAGAACCGCATCTCTTTCAGCCGGAACGCTTTGAAGTTGGCAGTAGCAGTGCTGAGCGTTTGAATGCCTTCTCGTTTATACCCTTTTCGGCGGGTCCACGCAATTGTATTGGCCAAAAATTTGCCATGCTGGAGATCAAATGTGTTGTATTGCATGTGTTACAACAGTTCGTTGTTGAATACGCTGGCAATCCGGACGAAGATTTGCAACTTGTTGCTCCCTTGATATTAAACACAATGGAACCGATTAAGTTTAGACTTGAACCGCGAGTTAACTGAATGATATTCTATTATATTTAATGTAATCTTTAGAATATCGATATTAAACGTTTTCAAAATTTCGGAAGACTCATTTAAAATTTCCAAACAACTTTAAATACAATATAAAATAATTAGTCGAATTAAATTTAAATGCTATGCTTATACTAAAACGCTTATTGGCAAGTTCATGTGAACTTTTTTTTTAATCCAATTGAAACTCAGTATAAATATTTATGGGGAAAAGCTAGTCACCAGATTAAAGTTCAAGTACCGCAATAACTACTGTGGGGGCACTTGAACTTTAATTTGCTATTTGCGAAAATATTCTAGTATACAGACAGCTGTCCATATCAAAATCTCAAATCTACAAAATAATCTCTTATAATCTCTTGGTTGATCTTGGAAATTATCGTATGGAATTACCAAATCGGATCTCATTTATATGCATAAAAATGAGCTAAAATTAAACAAACATAAAAACTATTGCTTACTCACTATTTGTCAATAAAAATAAAGATAAGATTATTAAGTTTTTAGCAGTGGTTAAAGGGTAAACAAAGTCTTTGATCCACATGCCGAATTATTGTTCCAAAAATGTTTCTACTGATCGGTGGACTGCTCGTGGCAGTTGCCGCTATTGCGGCACTTGCAATATACCAATTCAAATTCAAGCATATGATTGAGGTGACCCGAAACATAGCAAGTCCTCCCTCTTTGCCGATAATTGGACACGGTCATCATTTTATCGGACTGCCGCCTCACCTAATGATACTGCGTATGATGGAGTTTCTGCAAAAGTACGGTAACACTTTGAAAATTTGGCTAGGACCAGAGCTGAATGTATGGCTCGGCGATATCAAGGATGTGGAAGCAGTTTTGGGTTCGATGCGTTTCAACGACAAAGCCGGTGAATATAAAATGCTTGAGCCCTGGCTTAAGGAGGGTCTGCTGGTGAGCCGTGGCAAGAAGTGGCATCAGCGTCGTAAGATTATTACACCGGCATTCCACTTCAAAATCTTGGATCAGTTTATCGAAGTGTTTGATCGGGAGTCGCGCGTTTTAGTGACGAATTTAGAGAAAGAGATGAAAATGCAAACGTCGCAGGGAATCAATTTGTATGACTGGATCAATGTGTGTACGCTGGATACTATTTGCGGTAAGAATATTTCTGTTGGAATTTCAAGTTTTTGAGCCAAGGCATTTTTAACTTTAAGCTTAGTTATAGTTGACAATAGAAACTAGTTCAGGCTTTAGTTTTTGCATGTTGTTGACCTTTCCAATATTTTTCAAAATAATCAATCTAACTTCTTGGATATTCTTGGAGGTCAAGGTTTTAAATTTACTTTCGCTCGAAGTTAGCAACCAGCTGATATTAAACAAATAACAATTGTTTACTCCAAATTGTTGCTTTCTAATCGGCTTATCAATTAAATGATAAGATTAAAAATATTCTGGGATTAGTTCCAGCAGTTAACGAAATTATGCGATTAACATGCAGAATTATTGCTTAAAAAATGTTTCTACTGATCGGTGGTCTACTCGTTGCAATTGCCACCAGTGTGGCTTTTGCAATATATCAATTTAAATTTAAACATATGATTGAGGTGACCCGCAATATACCGAGTCCACCGAGCCTGCCAATAGTTGGACACGGCCATTACTTCATCGGTCAACCGGCGGAAATACTGCTGAAGCGCATGTTAGGCTTTTTGGATAAGTATGGCAACACTGTTAAACTGTGGTTTGGACCGGATCTTAATATTTTAATGGGCGATGTCAAGGATGTGGAAGTGATCTTAAGTGCCATGCGGTTCAATGACAAATCTGACGAATATAAAATGCTTGAGCCCTGGCTTAAGGAGGGTCTGCTGGTGAGCCGTGGCAAGAAATGGCATCAGCGTCGTAAGATCATAACACCGGCGTTTCATTTTAAAATCTTGGATCAGTTTATCGAAGTGTTTGATCGGGAATCGCGCGTTTTAGTGACGAATTTAGAGAAGGAGATGAAAATGCAATCGCCTCAGGGAATCAATTTGTATGATTGGATTAATTTGTGTACTCTGGATTCTATATGTGGTAAGAATTATTTTTCTTTTAAATTTTTCGAAATATATCCAGATTAATTAGGTCCTCTTGGGCGGACATGTTCATGTATAGTTCAGTTTTCAAATGCCAGGAACCATACGGCTTTATTATTACAACTGGTTTGAAAAAGCTTGTGGAATATAGCTTGTAATACGAACTTATTTTTATTTCAGAAACCGCAATGGGTGTTTCGGTCAATGCTCAAACAAACGTCGATTCCGAGTATGTGCGAGCAGTTAAAACGTAAGCAAAAAGGAGTAAAAATTCAACACAATCCTAGCATTATTAAACAATGAACTTCACTTTTTTCAACAGAATTTCCACTGTGCTGCACAAGAGGATGTTCGACGTAATGTACCGCTTCGAATTTACATACAAATTTACGAACTTGGCGCGTGAGGAGAAGAAAGCCTTGGCCGTGCTCCACGGTTTTACCGAAAAGATAATAGTACAGCGTCGCGAGGAAATTTTGAAATCTCAAAACAGTGGCGCCGCCGACAACGGTGTCAGTAAAGAAGACGAGGACATTGGCGCTAAGCGGAAGATGGCTTTCCTCGATATTCTGCTGCAATCACAAATCGATGGAAAACCTTTAAATAATATGGACATACGCGAAGAGGTCGACACGTTTATGTTCGAGGGACACGATACAACCTCATCGGCGATTATGTTCTTCTTCTACAATATCGCATTGAATCCGGAATGCCAACGGAAGTGCATTGAGGAAATTTTATCCGTTTGTGGCGCCGATAAATCACAGTCGGCCACACTCGAGCAACTGAATCAGTTGCACTACATGGAGCTGTGCATCAAGGAGACTTTACGCCTGTTTCCGTCGGTGCCGCTGTTAGGCCGTCTCGTCACTGAGGAGTGCGAAATAAGTACGTCTTATTTTCTTCTAAATCCGAAATAGTTTTTGTACAAATCCGTGACTTTTCAGATGGTAAAATTATACCGGCCGGTACAAATATCGGTATTTCGCCATTGCATCTCGGTCGTTTGGAGGAACTATTTCCCGAACCGGAACTCTTCAAGCCGGAACGCTTCGATGTCGTTACCAGTGCGGACAAAATGAATCCATATGCTTATGTGCCGTTCTCGGCTGGTCCGCGCAATTGCATTGGCCAGAAATTTGCCATCCTGGAAATCAAAAGTGTGGTCATGAATGTTTTGCGGAATTTTGAAATCGAATACGCGGGCACGACAGATGATGAGATGCCGCTGCTGATTGCGGAACTGATCTTGCGGACAAAGGATCCACTGATGTTCAAACTTAAGCCGCGCGTATATTAATACGTGATTGTAATGTTTATAGTTTTTGCATAGGAAAACAATAAAACAAACAATATAAAGAAATGAAGTTGAAGCGATTTACTATAGAAAGGCTTAAGCTGTAATTTCGCTCGTTATCTGAGGTCAGTACTAGTTGTACTTACTACCATTACCATGTAATCAAAAAAACAAGTTTGTACGTTTTGCATTCCAATCAATTTTACTCCAAATGAAGTGTTACTTTTATTCCGACATGTTGATGTGGGCAATTTCGCAATTAAAACAGTCAAGTCAAGCAGTCAGTCAGTTACGTCTCGTCACATTAATCAATTATGCAGTACTTTTTCGATAAAATTTAAATCTAGTGACTTCTGTTGATACACTTAACAATTGTGACAACTAAAATAATTTTTTTCGTTTGTAGAAATACTTTCTTTCTGGTCACCATTAGATTTATTTGAGATTTGGTGGAGCTTTATAGAAAGTGCTCAAATAGAATTATTCCATTTGAAGAAAACAAAAGCAACAACAACATTTTCTTTAATTTATGTTCAAATCGTTTAATAATAATAAATTATTTTGATAATTTCTCTTTCTCTTCATTATTTTAATATTCAAATAAGAGCGATTTATTATGTTTTCCTTATCATGCAATCATTTGCACGAATGTTGAGAACTATTAGAAGCCGCTTCTGGTCATCTTGAAAAACGTGATTCGTGTTCGGTTGGGGGTGAGGTACCTCCTAAAGAATTTTCTATTGTTTGATTCCGCATTAGTTTCAGACTAATGGGAATGTCAGTTGGAAATTGAAACTTTTGTAATTATTTTATTAAAAACTGAAAGTAAAATAATACATAGAAATGCATTCGACCATGCCCACTTACACGCCTTGTTGTACTGTTTTGTTTTAAGAGTTGAGTCTAGAAACTAATCCAATGAATTTCAATTTAACATTAATTTTTGTTTCTTATTTTATTTAAATCAAAGTTAAATTCCTGATCTGACTTAGTTTTTTTTTCAGTGCATCCAGTTCCATTCCTAAATGCGTCATTTAACTCCCCTCAAGCTTATAAGCTTGATTAGGATATCATGTGGGCATCTACTTAAGTTAGTTTTGATAACACAATTAAATACATTTCAATTGTCAATTCGTACATTACATTGTATATTTAACCATTTAGAATAACAATTTATTCGAAGTAATTTATGTATATAAATGCGAGCGTAACGCTCATACGCGGCCATAGTAACTTGAAAATGTTGCTCGCGTACGGTTTATCCGCCGCTCTGATCCTGATCGTTTTGACGCGGCTTTATCGCAAATATTGGCGTCTCATTCAGTTGGGCAGTCGCTTCCCCGGTCCACCGGCACTGCCCCTAATCGGTAATGCACATAAATTTATTTTCCAACCACCGGAATTAAGCACCCTGTATATGATAGACATTTTCAAAAAATATGGCAATACTATACGTCTGTGGTTGGGGCCGGAACTGAACGTATTTACATCGGATTTAAGTTTTATCGAGCATGTGCTAAGCTCAACGACGCTCATCGAAAAGTCCAGCCATTATAGATACTTAAAGGATTGGCTGATCGACGGCATCTTGCTCAGCAGCGGTCGGAAGTGGGTAAATCGGCGCAAGCTTATAACGCCATCGTTTCACTTTCAAATGCTCGAGTCGTTCATTCGAATATTCGAGGAGCAGTCTCAAGTGCTGGTGAAGCAGATGCGAACGTTTGTGCGAAGCGGTCAAGCATTTGACTTTCATGAACTGATCTCGTTGTTTGCTTTGGATGCCATGAGTGGTGGGTGTTAGATTCGGTTAACGGTAAAGCTATATCATGTACAAATGGGTACTTAACAGTTGGTATGTTTTTTTTTTTAGAATCTTCCATGGGCGTTGTGTTGAATGCACAAACAAACCACAATTGTGAATACGTTAAGGCAGTTAAAACGTGAGTCAAATCATACAACATAGTTTAATTATATATGTATATATAAGAGTATGTACATATGTACTTCCAGCCTCTTAAATGTAGTACATCTGCGAATAATGAACGTCCTCTATCGATTTGATATCATTTTCAAATTTACGCCCTTGGCGCGAAAACAGCGAAATGCTCTGCGGATTACTTACAATCTGACAGACAAAATCATAGAGCAGCGACGTGAGGAATTACTGAAATCCGCAGGCGGCGACTCGAAAGAAGACAATGCCAAAAAGGAAATCGGTGCCAGACGGAAATTTAACATTATCGATGGTCTACTGCAGATGGAAATCGATGGTCAACCATTAAGCGACTTGGACATACGCGAAGAAGTAAATAGTTTCATGTTTGGTGGACATGATACCTCCGCATCGGCGCTGACATTTCTATTCTATAACTTGGCAATGCATCCGGTATGCCAGCAAAAATGCTTCGACGAGATTATGGCGATTATGGGCGCAGATAAATCGGAACCAATAACGCTCGAGCAGCTTAATGGACTGCACTACGTCGAGCAGTGCATTAAGGAGACCATGCGGCAATATTCAACAGTGCCGGTGCTAGGTCGTCGAGTGACGCAGGAGTGCGAAATAAGTACGTCCACAATAGTTCAAGGAAAAACTTAAAATTTGTAATGAGTCTGTATGTATGTATGTCTTTCTGTCTTTTAAGATGGTCAACTTTTACCCGCCGGCTGTAACATTCTCATAGCGCCAATGCATCTCGGTCGTCGTGAAGATCTTTTTCCCGAGTGGGAAATCTTCAAGCCGCAGCGCTTCGAGGCAGGCACCAGCGTCGAACGTGCAAATCCCTACACCTTTATACCCTTCTCGGCGGGTCCACGCAATTGTCCTGGCCAGAAATTCGCCATGTTGCAAATGAAATGTGCCGTTGTAAATGTTTTGCGGGATTATGTTATCGAGTACGAGGGTGAAGCGCCGATTCTCACCTGCGAATTGGTGTTGGGCTGTCGGGATCCGCTTATGTTTAAAATTAAATCGCGCATTAAATAAATCAATGTAAATGATAAAATGTATTTTACTGTTGCATAATGAAGTGATGACAATGTACATATATATTATGTATTATATATCGATCTCATGATGTTCTACGTCACATCTTAAATATTATTTTTTTTTTACAATCAATGAAAGCGAAATTATTAACTGCGGACGTCATAAATGTGCATGACTAATTGCAAATTGTTGCTAGTATGAACCAACAACAATCGACAAGATTGTTGTTCTTTCTAGCGGTAAGTATTAATTATTCAATTATTTTGAATTTCATTGAATTTATCTTAATATGTTTATTATCTTATCGCTATCCTCATTAGAAAGTATAATTTGAATACGTGCTCGTATTACTTACCTTATTGCATGGGAACTACACGGAGAGTATGTGAACTGAATATAGTGCCATATATCAAAACAAAAAGAAACACATTTTTCTAAATTTACTTTATAAAAATTAGATTTTTTTAAACTTTAATTTGTCACTACTCTAGTTTTTTGAGCCAATAATAAAAAGATAGTAATCCAATAATAGAATTTTTCTTGTTCGTATATAAGACCTGATTTTGATCTTAGTCCGACCGACCTTTCCATTTTTAATGATATTGTATAACATAAATATCGATTCAGGAAGAGTTAAAAAAAGTCTAAACAACCTCGTAGATCATGAGCTAGCTATGTCCTACCACAATTTCTCCTATAATACCACAAAATGTTGATAATTTTTGAATTTTTTTAAATGTTTTCTCCATGTTCATAAAAAAAAACTAGTCAGAGAATTATTTTCGGCTAAGCCGAAGCTCATATACCCTTCGCCTTTTCAGTGAACCCAAACATGTGCAAGAATCTCTCTCCATCATTTGAATGACAAACTGAAATTTTTCATTTAGTTTGCAATCCGTGTACCACCAGGCGCACAGAATATCAAGTAAAGCAAAAACGAAAAAACCTTATTTCGACTTTTTCTCTTTCTCTTTCCTTCAGATCGCATTAACACACACAATTGCTTTGTTTTTGTTCGCCTTGTTCCTTCCTCTCTTGGCAATGCTTGTGCGAAAGATCTCTCTCTCTCTCTCTTCCTTGTAACGGAGAAAAAATTTGTTAGTGAAAACAACAACAAGAAGAACTCAATGCGTGGAGAAGTGTTTGTAGTTCTTGTTGTTGTTGTTGTGAGTTCGAATGAAATTGTCGGCATTTCAATTTGGCTGCGTGCTACTTTCTTTCTTTCTATGTGCGCCTAGTATGTAAAATGAAAAATTGTTCAAAAATTGAACTCAAACTCAAATTTCTTCTCCTCTGAGCATAAACCGGTTAAATCCAATTTTGGAAAAAATAAGTTTTATGGTTCTTATCCGATCACGCCCATTTTGTGCAGTTTTGTGTCACTACTAAAGTGCTAATTATTGAATTTAAACTGGATATCTGCACTGGAACTATTTCAGCTCGATAGCTCATAAACTACGGCTGTAATCGCTGGGACAGACAGACGGACAGGCCGACAGACGGACATCGCTAAACCGACTCAGAATCCGACGCTGATCATTTATATATATACTTCGTCACACCTATCACGCCCCCTTTTAGGCGTTACAAACGGAAGAATAAACTCAATATACCCTTCGGTACGTGCAGGGTAAAAAAAAACGAAAAATACCAATTAAAATTAATATAAAATAAATAATTAATTTAATGACAACCAAATAATAACACCCAATTTAGCGTACCTTTGCGTACTTTAATGTACGTGCCAATACGATCAGAACAATATTCGGAGTACACAAGCTGATCAAATCGCAACTATCACTCCATCTGTCCATAGTCAACGCAAGATGTTGCTCGTGTACGGTTTGACGATTTCTCTGCTATTGACTCTACTTGCGGCTGTGTATCGCAAGTGGTGGCGCGTCATCCAGTTGGGCAGTCGATTTCCCGGTCCGCCGGCATTGCCCATAATCGGCAATGCACATCATTTCGTTTTCCAGCCGTCAGAGGCCTCTCTCCAGTACATTTTGGATAGTGTTGCCAAATATGGCAACAATAAATTCATACGCATCTGGCTGGGGCCCGAACTGAATCTATTGATGAGTGATTTGCGCGATGTGGAGCAAGTGCTCAGCTCAACGTCACTAATCGAAAAGTCCAGTCATTATAGATGCATGAAAGCTTGGCTGAACGGCGGTCTGTTGGTCAGTGGCGGCCGGAAATGGTTTCAGCGGCGTAAGCTGATAACGCCATCGTTTCACTTTCAAATGCTCGAGCAGTTCATCAAAGTATTTGAGGTGCAGTCTCAAGTGCTGGTCCAGAAATTGCATTCGTTGGCGCCTAACGATAAATTCGACTTTCAGAAACTGATCAGCTTGTACACCTTGGATGTTATTTGTGGTAGGACATAGCTAGCTCATGATCTACGATACGAATCTAAACAAAAGTTTACTTTTAGAATCGGCCATGGGCGTGAAACTGCATGCTCAAACTAATTCCAATTCCGAATATGTGCGAGCAATCAAAACGTAAGTGAGATTATTGTTAACAGTTCATCAAGCAATTTAAAAAGCAGATCTTCTCTAATGTGCTTCCAGAATTTTGAAGGTGATATATTGTCGGATGACAAACATCTTCTGTCGCATCGATTGGATTTTTTACTGCTTACCAGTGGCACGCAAGGAGAGGAAGGCTTTGAAATTCATACACGATTACACCGATCAAATAATATTGCAACGACGCAAGGAACTCGTGAAAGCCCAACAACAAGATTCGAGGAACGCTGCAGCCACGCTTGAGGATGAGATTGGTCTGAAACGCAAGTCGACATTTCTCGATGTACTGCTGCAGTCGGAAATCGAGGGTAAGCCACTCAGCAATTTGGACATACGCGAAGAGGTCGATACGTTCATGTTCGAGGGGCACGACACCACTTCATCGGCCATATTGTTTTTCTTCTATAACATCGCACTACATCCGGAATGTCAGCGGAAGTGCTACGAAGAGATTGTAACGATCTTCGGAGTAGATGACAGTATTCCATTGTCCATTGAGAATTTAAACCGACTACACTATGTGGAGTTGTGCATCAAAGAGACGTTGCGTCTATATCCATCAGTGCCCATGATCGGGCGCACCGCAATCCAGGAGTGTGAAATAAGTAAGGTCTAGTTCATTTAGTAGTAACAATAAATACTTTAAAAATATTATCTTCCAACTGAAGATGGTAAACTGATACCCAAGGGCGCTAACATCGGCATAATGCCATTGCATATTGGCCGCCTGGCAGAATACTATCCGGAACCGGAGCGCTTTAAGCCGGAACGCTTCGATGTCGTCACGAGTGCCGATAGAAAGAACATCTACTCGTATATACCATTTTCGGCGGGACCGCGAAATTGCATTGGCCAAAAGTTCGCCATGCTGGAAATGAAGAACTTGATTCTGCATGTCTTGCGGCAATTCGAGGTGGACTTTGCCGGTCAGCCGAGTAGACAGTTAATCCTTACAGGTGATCTGATACTGGGTTCGCGGGAACCACTTGAGTTTCGAGTTAAATCACGCCTCAATGAAATACCGCAGTGAGGATTAAAATTAACCAAATCCAATTTCAAGGACTCCATTGGTCCTGACCATTGGAGTCAATACCTTTTGGTCTCTATCGTTAAGTATTTTTGTAAATTTGTATTTCTGTTTAACTTGTCAGAGTGTCGTATTTGAAATACGACAGTTGTAAATATACGAAATCTCTTTAGCACACTTTATAAGGTAGGACACATCATCGTTAATTAAGAATTTAACTTCGTTAATCCGGGAAAAGTTAACCAAAACCTTAATTTCGTTAAGACAACTTCGTTAACTTGTTGAAAAGTTAACGTCGTTAAAAATTTAACGTACAAGTTAAAATCGCAATAGAAAAAAATAGAATTAATTTTTCGTTTTTTTTATATTTAACTAACTTGAATTAACGCAAGAATTAACGGAAGCAATTTAACGCAAGTTCATTTACTTTTTTAAGGTTTTCGAAATTAACGGAAGAAAAGTTAAACATTTCACTTCGTTAATTAACTTTTAACTAATTAACTAGTTATGGGCGCAGCTGTGGTAGGACAAGCGCCCTAAATTATGAAAACAACAACAATTTGAATTTATTTTGTTTTTATTTTTGTGATTTATTTTTTTTTCGTTTCTGAAATGATAATTTTTGTTTTTGTTTGTTTTTTTTTATATAAGATTTTTTATTTTATTATAGTAAAATTGTTGTATTTGTCGTATATATCTTGTATTTTTTTATTTGTTTTTGTTGTTTTTGGTTTTCTTATAGAAAAATTCTGAAACGCAATAAATACAATATAAGAAGTACAGTTTTATTTTTTATTTTAAATGTTTAATGTTTTTGTTTTTGTTGGTTTTGCTTTGCTTTTTTAATTGTTTTTGTTTTTGTTTTTTTCGGAATAAATAGTACAAGAAATTAATTTGTTTATGAATTTCGGAATTCAATTTTCATTTGAGCTTCAGTTGTGAAGAATTGCTTTAAACTTTAAACTTTAACGTTTTTAGTTGTTGTTTTTGCTTTTGTTTTTGTTTTTTTTAATTTAATTTAGTTATAGTTATTAATTGTTGTTTTTGCGCGCTTACAGCTAGTTTAAATACAGTTGTAAATATATATATATATGTATATGTATGTATGTATGTTTGTATGTATGTAATTATGTTGTATATAATTGCATGTATATAACAATTTCAAAGGTATATAAATAAATAACAGGTTATATCATTTCTGCTTAAAGTTTTTTTTTCGGTTTTAACAATATTTTCTATTAATTATTTTATTTTTTGTTGTTGTTTTTGTTGTTTTGGTTTTTTTCTTTCGTTTTTTCTTTTTAATTAATTGATTGGAGACTCGAAAGAATATTTTTCTCAACCGAATATAAAATGTAGATTTGAAATCGCAAGTGTTAATTTTGAAATTTCTTGTTTTTGTTTTTGTTTTTGTTGTTGTTTTAATTTGTTTTTGTATTCAAGAAAGTAACGCAAATTTGTAAAAATGTTTGGGAGCAGAAGTAAATTTTTCAAATTTTGTCTTGGTTCACTTCGAAGGAGTTTTGGGCGTTATTTATGGTAAAACGACGACAACTTAAAAATTCTATTTACACACATACTAATACGTGTGTATGTATACACTCGTGTGTATGTAAATATTTAACATTGTACATACAGAATTATTCGTTATTTCTTGACATTTCTCTACTTTTTTTGTTTGTTTGCTAAGAAAGAATAAAAAAACTGAAAATTTGTATGAATTTCAAATAATATTTAGTATAATTCGAAGCTTTAAATTTGTCAGAGCTTAAAGCTGTAACGCGACTTTGACTTTCTGCGGTTTTGTTCATAACTGTTTTTTTTAAAGCATTTATCATTTCAAAGCCTCAAGCTTTGCAAAGCTTCAAGTTTTCCCATGGCATAAAGCTCTATAGAGTTGTTCGCCTGGAGCGCATTAGCGTTATAGAACTTTAAGCTTTACTGATTTGAAATATCTAGCTTAATGATGTTGCCGAGTGTTTTCTAAGCTTTAAGCTTTTGCGGACATTAAATCATTCTGTTAATTAATTAAAATATAACGAATAAAAAACTTAATAAATGTTCTTTTTTAAATTTGTTTAAATCGGCTAAAAAAAAAATTTTAGTCGAGATGGCAAATTTTCGAAAAATATTTTTGCAAACTAGAGACGAACAATTGAATTTTGTATTAATTTTAATAAATAAAAAATAGAAACTGTTACTAAAAATTACTTTCGTTGATTTTTTATTTTTATTTTTAATTTTTGTTATTGTTCTTTTTGTATTTATTTTATATGTTTCAAAATACTTACAACAATTAAGCGCGCTAACTAACAAATACATAAAATTATTCATTTGGGTTATGTGCAAGTGAGTTGGCAACCCTTTCAACTGAATGTTTATCAATGAAAAATATTATATTAACATTTTTTTTATTTTTTTTATTTTTCTAAAAATTATTAGTAGTGCAAAATATTTAATCAATTTGATTAAACGCTTAATCGGCTTTGGAGATTTTTGAATTTTGGTTTTTTCCCATTTTCAAAAAGTGCTTCAATGATACCCAAATTTAACTAAATTTTGAAACTGAGCAATGTCGGGTATATTAAAATATTTTCAATATTTAACTACAACTTTGCAATTTCGGAAAAACTCTTTGGGCAACCGAAAAAGAAAAGTTTCCTATGCCAAATTTTATATGTAAATTTCGGTAAGTAGGCGTGGTATTTGGTTGTGTGCCAGCTCACCTGCACTTACCCTACCTTCGAATGGTAATGCTAAATTTTTCATTATGCAACTCTTTGCGTTGTTAATTCTTAATTACTTTTTTGTTTTTCGTAGTTTCACAATTGAATCACTTTCGAGTGTTGTTGTTGTTGTTTTTTTCTTCTTAGTTTTGGTTTTGTTTTTGGTTTTTTTTCTTAGTTTTTGCCTAATTTAAAATTCGTTTACGTAAATTATTATCATAACATTACATTACGTGTGTGTGTGTGTGTGTGTGTATGTGTTTGTTTTCTTCTTTTTTATTACGAATATAGTAGTTGTTGTTGTTTATGTTTTTGCTTTCTTGTTTGGTTGATTTTTTTGGTGAATTATTAATTAAAGGGTTGTTCCAACAGCTCACCATGACTCACTTGCTAGCTCAGTTCAACAAGTAGAGTGAGCTGAGTGAGCGAGCGAGCGAGCGGGTCGTATGTGAGCTGCTTTTTACAAACCTGATGTATTATAATTTTTTATTTCTTTAATTTACAGTGGTGGCGAATTAGTTCATGCAATATGATATTTAAGAAATAGTCTAGCACGCTCGAATGAGTCGTTTTAATTGAGGTATCATTTGAAAGTCGCGTGCAATTTCGAAAGTAGCTCAAAGATTCGTAATTAATGACTTTGGAGGTCATTGAAATGGCGCAAGTGTTTCTCATTTCGCCACCACTGTAAATTAGTAAATTAATATTCCATTCGATTTATTTTTATTTTTATTTTTTAATATTTAATTTTTTTCCTTTGTTTTTGTTTTCCTTATTATTTTGTTACAATTTGTTCCGCTATGTCTAATTAAATAGTTTCTCTTTGTTTATTTAATTTTTAATTCTTTTGTGTAATACTAAACTTTTACATTTTATTTTTTTTTCTTTTCTCTCTAATAAAAAATCTTTATTGGGCAGTTGACGTTGTTCGCTTGAAACTTTTTTCGAAAAAGTTTTGCTAGTGTTTTTTTTTCTTCTTCTTTTGTTTTTGTTATACTTTTAAACGTTGGAAAAATTTAATATACAAAGTTACTTTTGAATTTTAATACATTTTTATTTTAATTTTCTATTTTTTGTTCCGTTAGTTTAGTTATAATTTGTGTGTGTATGTGTGTGGTTTTTTTTCATTTTTTTTTGTTTTATATAAATTTCCCTTAAATTTTAAAACCACATTTTTGCTTATTTTCCATTTCAGCTAAATTTATTTTTCATTAATTTTTTTTTAATCTGCATATTTATGATTTTTTTTTGTTGTTGTTGTTGTTGTTTTTAATATACAAAGTTTTAACCACAACAATTAAGATTCTTTTGCTGCTTAAATTTTTATATTAAAAAAACTTTTTGTTTATACTTTTTAATTGTTAAAGCTAACTGTAAGTACTATGGAAGTCAGTTAATTTTTTTTTTTTGTTTATTTTTTGTTATATTAATTTGAAAATTGAAAATTAACAACCAAACAAAACGACTAAAAATTAAATTAAATATATTTAGAAAAAAAGAGGGAAATTTTATGTAAAGTAAATATTTGCTAATGCTCAGCTCAATGCTTTTTTGTGGTTAGAGTCCAAATGAAATTCAAAATTCAAATTTCTACTATTTTGTTTTTGTTAATTAATTTAAATTTGTATTTCTTAAAAATAATGCCAAAATAAATAACTTAACTGAAATTATTTAAAAACTATATATAAATAATTTTGTTTATATTTTTGACTTAGACATTTTTGGCGCACATTGCAGAAACTCAGAAATGACTTAAAGCGTTTCTCTTTTGTAGAGAGAGTGAGCGAGAGAGCGCGGGAGAGAACCACAGTACGAGACTTGTTATGATGCATCAATTGTCAGGTAATAATTCAATGCTTTACTATCCAAGGGCACCAAATGTTTGCCCTTGGTTAATAAAGCAAACGCCCTCAGCCGAGAATGCGGTAATTTTCTCTTAAGTCTTAACTTGCCACAAGCCTCTCTTAGAAAAGAGTAACTCATGCTTATGCGTCAAAGTTCGTTCCGTTTCAAGTTCCTCTTTTGTTTTTATTAAATGATTCAATTTCCGAAAGTTCGGACTGACCACTTTTTGTTTTTGGGTTTATAAAACTTTTAAACAAACCTTTTGAAAATCGCATTAAACATTGTTTAAATATTCAAAAAGTAAACACTTAAGACTCACTAAACCACTAAACTAAATGTTGATCCACTTTGGATTCGATAATCAACAAGATTTGGTGAAGAACAATTCACCAAAGCCGACAACCCTGGTTTGTACATTGATAAGTGGAATCTCAAAGTACTCTTTAAAAATTTCTAATATTCGACTAATTGTTTAAAAATAAACATTGTAAATATTTTCAATATTTTCAATAGAAATAAAATATTTCTTAGTTACATTTTCGCAGGTGATTCGAAATAGATTTTCATTTAATTATATCAAATTTTCCAAATTAAATTCTCCATCGAATGAGGCAAGTGAGAATTTCTACTTACCATATAAGAAAAAATTAAGATACAAAACGATAAAAGTAAACAAAACGAAAGAAATCGATAGTCTTAATAAGAAAGAATTGAATTTTGTTGTTTTGAAACCAAACAAATTTTATTAACAAATTTAAAAAAGTAAAAGGAAAAATATTTTTTTAATTGTTTATAACAAAATTATAAGGTCTGTATGTACCTATACATATACATACATATGCATACATACTCGTATAATAGAATACAAAAATGCAAACATTTCCAAAGTACTTCCAACGAACCTTTTATACGCCGCACTTAAAGAAACTCAAATTCAATTGGAATTTGTTAATAAAAATAGAAAATAGAAGAAAGAAAAAGTAAAATAAATAATAATACTATACAATGTTTGTTTTTGTTTTGTTTTGGTTTCATTTTTTTTTTTTTTTGGTTTATAAAAATAAAATAATTATTCAGTCGGTATTTTCGCACGTTTTCACGATTTCACAGTCGCTACGTGCTTTTGTTTTTGTTTTATTCAAATGTTTTTCTTTTTCTTTTTGTTTTTGTAATTTATAAATTGTCTTATTTGAAGTTTTGTAATTAGTTGCTAATTAATTTCAAATTGATTACAAGAGTACAAAGTTACGAATACGTACACGAGAGGGCTAAAAGATACACGAATACATCAGAGTTTGCTTTTATTATATTTTTATTTTTTTTTTTGGTTTTGTATTTTTTAAGGTACATTTTTAATATATTTTCTTTTAATGTTTTTCAATTGTTCAGTTAAGTTTCGAAAATTTCAACTAGGCTTCATTACTGAACTCATAAAAGGGAGCTGCGCAGCGGGTTTAAATTTATATGTATTGTATATAGGAAGTAAATAGGAAGTAGGTAACTATGTAAAGAGCGCCAGGAGAGTACAAATTCATAATACAAATAAAGCGAGAGAGAGAGAAAGCGGGAGAGAGGAGTTACGAGTTGGTATCAGCGGATTTTCTTTGATTTGAAACACAAGTTTTACGCTTTTGAGATCAAATGAAATTTGAAAAAATTTAAATTAATTACATACGAATGAGATCATACAAAAAAAAAACACTTATTAATTATATTTCGTTTATAACGACCAAAATTTCGTTGTCAGCACTTGCCGAGAATATTTTAATTCCCCTTCAACTGTTGGATTTATTTTCTTAAACAACAAAATTCGATTTTTAACTGCAAATGACTTTTTGTTGTTCTTTCAGATGAAATTCGAGCATTTCGATGAAAACTTCAAGGTTCGATTTTAAATATCCGCGCAAACAGGAAATCAAATTAAAGTCATAGAGACCATAAAACAACAAATTTTAGCAATCGAAAAATTCAAGTCCTAGTAACTTTGTGAGAATGACATAACTAAGCTTAAACAACTTTTACAACTAATGGAAACTAATCGAGTTGATGACGACTTTAGCTGATCAACGGAGCGAGTAGTGCAACTTAATACTAAAATTACTTAAAGTAATAATTTAACATGTTTTGTTTTAAATAAATTTCACAGATTTTGAAAAACGAAAAGTCTCAATCGTAATGAGCAAATAAAATCTTAATTTTTTGAGATCACATTACATGGTAAGCATAATTTTAAGCTAATAAAGTTGTACAAAGTCGGATATTCACAGAGCGTCTTTGTCGGTTGCTTCACTGTACTGCCAGAAGTGATGACAAATGCATTATTGTGAACATCCTTACAAAATAATAACATGAATAATTTTGCAAGAGCGTTAATGAGCTAAAGCTAAAAAGAGAAAAGTAACTCAACCAAAGCGAAATGTTTCACTTTGAATTTTTGTTTGAATTTCTCAATTTAAATTTCATTAAACATTTTTCATTATTCACTTTTTCTTCACTTGGCTATAACACAGTTGGAATATTTGTTTTATGTTATCGTTATACATATACATATACACTATGCTACAAATTAATTGCTATGCAGATAAATAAAGTATACAAATTATGATTCAATTAAAACTATTTGATTCTGATTCTGGTTACTGATTCGTTCGTTCGTTCTTTCGTTAGTTCGTTCATTCGTTCGTTTCGCGTACTTTGAATGGTTCGTGATGTTCTGGAGAAGCGGCGAAGAAGTCGTTCGCGTATTTACAGCAGCGCATGCGTGAATTATAAGTAAGGATAGTGATAGGATTTCTTGCGATAAAGCCCATCGATCAGGCTGGCATAGTTGTAGCCTGCATATTGTCCACGACAGCGGGGGAGTGGCATTTTTTCGTTTGGGCGTTGTTTGTTTGTTTGTTTGTTTTGGCGTTGTTGTAGATCGTAGATCAGCATGAAAAAGAGATAAAATTCAATTTAGAAACTTTGTAAGTACATACATTTTATTTTACACAAATATTGAATTTTTTGTTGTAAAAGGAAAAACTTAAAAAATAGAACAACCTTTTCTCTGTTCGTGTTTTTCGAATAGTTTTTATGAGTGCTTAGAGTAATTTACAAGAAAAAAAACACAAAAAAAAAAACATCGAACATAAGCCAACTTTAATTTGAATAGAGAACAAATTTGGGTTTCCAAAAGATGAGTTTACCTAATTTACTTTCGAAGCGGTTTAAACTAAAAAAAATTACATGAAGTAAGCTTCAATTACGGAGCGTAAAAAAAATTACATTTTTCTTATCATTTGAGATTCAGTAGAATAAGCAAGACCCAGTGATTGGAGCCATCTTTAAGTAATAGGATCACCCCTGCTATGTAAAATGGGTCACCTCTACATATAATAAGACTATACCCTTTCGTTGCAATCGGGGTTAATCTTCTAAGAAATAAAGACCACGCTTATAAGTAATAAGGGCCACCTCTATCATTGTACAAGGTTCGTCCTTACTATGTATTAGGGGTCACCTTTACAAATGATAAGAGTCATCCTTTTAATGTAATAAAGGCCATCTCTTGAGGCAATAACAAAGACGCTTTCAAGTTTCAAGCGTTGTCTTATTCACGTTATAGGGTCACCCTTGTTATGTACAATAACAAATTCAGCCTCTATAAAAATTACAACAATACTGCCGAAATGGCAAAGTAACTTAATTATAGTCGTAAATAACAAAAATCCACTTAATTGCTTAAAATTACAACAACAAAAATAAAATACAAATAAAAAAATCTTCGATTTGGGAATATCAAAAAAAAAAAAAAAGAAGTTATTTTGCTACCTATTTATAAGCAAACGAGCATTTCTTTTTACATAGAAAAACATTTCATACTTTATGTGTGTATTTTTATTACAATACAAGAGAGAAAAAAAAGAATACATATATAGTTTAGGTTTGTTTTTGTTTTGATATTGTAGTAGGTAAAAAAAAAACAAAAAAATTCTCACCTTTCGAGCGGTACACATTCTTGCAAATATCATCAAACATTTTTCTAACGTATTGATCTATAAAAAAAAATTGGCAATGCGGTTATGAAAAAAAATACAAAAAAAATTGTTGTTTGGTTAGAGCACGGCGAGCGCAAGTTGACCGATATCGACGATGCCATTTAGAAGCAGCCATCATTACTATTTCTTTTCTTTTCTTTTCTCTTCTGTTTTCTTATGTACATTTCTTAAAGTATTTCATATGTGATTTCTTTTCATTAGGTTTCATTTTCGTTTCGAAGCTGAGAAAAGAGCAAGCGGCAATATCGGTTGGCGCATACTTACCACACGCCACATTCTTTACACGTTTTCAAATTTAATACCTAGAAAAAAAATGCAATACAAAACAACTTCCCGTCGATGATTCGTTCAGTTTGTGATTCGAATTCGAATTCGAGGCATGGCAAAGATACACACACACAAAAAAAAACAAAAAAAATTGTATTTTTATATATTTTATTTGCTAAAAACTACGTAAACGCATGAAACTTCATTAAATCTTAAGAGGGGGAAATTGTTGTTTTTGTTTTGAGGGGGCGGGGGTAGGGGGAGTTACATATTTATTTTTCTGTTTCTGTTTATAATTGTTACATATAGTAGTGTTCGGTAAATATTTTTTAAAAATTTTAATATTTCAATATTTCTTTTTCTTTTACTTCTTTTTTTATGTTTTCTTTAGTTTGTCAAGTGCTTAAAATCATTTCTTTCTCTTTATACTTTTCTTTCTTAACTTAAAACTAATTTTACTCTCTTTTACTGTTCAGCTTATCAGCAGAAATCGTCCCAATTTAAAAGTGTGCGACTTGCTGTTCGATACTTGTCACGATTACGTTACAATGACCGTCTTAATGTGACTAAAATGACCGTATGACTGACTCGAAACGAATGGTTTTCTTTTTCCGTTTTTCTTAATGTGGCTCAATCGAAACAGTAACGAAATTCATTTCCTCACATTGTCTGACTTTATGTGACTATTATGTGTCACTTTGTGACAAAATAAGATTTCATTAATGAAACTGGTCACAATTTCGAATTATTAAAGTATTATTTATATGAGAAAAAAAACATCATTTAAAAAACGGTCAAATAAAAATTTCTTGTCATTTCTTAAAGGTTATTCTCAATTGACCAATATCGAATTTTCGTTATTATTTGAAAAGTTAAACTCATTTTTAAAAAATTTAATAAAATTCAAATGAATTTTTGAAACGTGCTCAAATTGAAAAAACTATTTAATTTATTTGAATTTAATTCAAAAAACTTAAAAAGCATAAAAGAGCTTTTTCGGGCTCGTCAAATCGTTGACGCTCAATGAAGTGAAACTGAAGTGGCTGCTGAATTCTTTAAATTGAATAGTGAAAATAAATGTTGAATCGCTTTTTTGCGAAATTGTTTGTGGAAATTCATTCAAATTTAATCACGACGGCACAATTGTGAATTTTTGTTGTATTATTACTTTTAAATCGCTAAAACGAACGTTTTTGTTACCAACCTTAATTTAATTTTAAAAACAATTACAATTCTTTTTATCCGATTACTATTTATCAGCTGATTTGTAGATATTCGGTTTTTTTGTTGTTGTTGACAAATCTAAATGAAGCTCTATAATAAGCGAAATTTGGAAGCGGTTTGAAAAAATAAGTCAACCGGTATCAAAATGTTTGTCATCGAACAAAAATCGTTTAAGGATTAAAACAGGTTAAACTGATTAATACCGATTAAGTACCGATTGAGATTTCTTTGGAGCGACTTGAAGACGACGCGGGTGTATGCTAACAAACGACAGACAATCGTCTTGCGGAAAATCATGGAAAATGCGATAAACCGGGTACAAATGTATATCAACACTGGCGGCAGCCACTTGACGGATATCATCGTTTCAACTTAACGGAAACAATTTTAGAGGTCCAATGAAGATTTCCATCACTTAACAAAAAATTTTTCTTTCTGTAGCTAGTATAAAATGTATTCAAAAACTAAACTACTTTGCGCCACCCTGTACCAAAGATGAAAGCTTAAATCGATCACAAAACCGAATGACAACTGATTCAATATTAATCGGGCATAAAAAACTGTTTTTTTTTTATGTTTCTGTATTATAGAGTTTTATGTATATATTTATATATAATCTATATACGTGTGTGTGTTTGTTTGTTTGTTTCTACCATATAATGCTGACACTACTACATTGACAAGACAAGAAGACGCGATAGTAGAAAATACGCGACAAAACTACGTTTTTCGTTTGTTTATGTTGTTGTAATGTTTCTCTGTTTCAATTACAATTTTTAATTTGAAAACTGTTCTTAACAAACCTTGAGAAAAAAAAACTTAAAACACTTTTTACTTTGCAAGTGTGTATGTGTGTGTGTAAAAAAATGTATCCATAATCTTAAATGTATAGTAAAGTTATTTTAAGACAAAAAAAAATATATTTAAATAATGTTAATGTTAGTGAAATGTATAATTTTTATTAAACAAAAAAAAGGAAGAAATATTTAAAACAATATAAGAACCAAAAATAATACAATGTGACAAAAAAAAACTTAAAATTACAAACTGTGACAAAAAAAATGTTTCAAGAAAAACGAAGCATTTCGAATTAAAAAAAGTGTTAAAGTGTTTTGCAGACACAAAAGAAAAATAAATAGAAACTGAAAAAATATTCAATTGTCAAGAAACATTAAATTTTTGAGATAAAAACTCGTTTTTTTCGTATTTTGAATTTCAAAATCAAAATTCAGCAAAAGCAGCGGAACAAAAATATTTTCGCAATTTGAATTTAATGAGGAAAATGTTAATTTCTTCTTTTGTTTAATAATTTCCCTCTTCTTTGAATTTATGCACGCGACGCACAATTGAGGGAAATTTGTTGTTGTTCATTAATATTGTTTGATTAATATTTGAAAATCTGTTTCTGTTTTCCTTCTTCTCTTCTTTCTTTCTTTCTTTCTTTCTTTCTTTCTGTTCGCGTTTAAAAATTGTAATTTAAAATTGGATTGTTTTAAATTCTCGCTCTTTGCAAAAAAAACCACAAACAAGTAAACAAACAAAAAAAAAATTAAACACACGACTTGTTTAAATAAACTTCTGCGCATTGTGATAGGGGTGCATTTTTTGGAAACGGTTTGGTTTGTTTTGTCTACCTCTGTGCACCATGTTGTTGTAGCCGCCGGCCTGCATCACCTGTGGCGGTGGTGGTCCCGGTGGACCGCCCGGTCCGCCGCCCATGCCCAGCTGTGTCATGAAGTGCTGCGCTTTCGCCTTGCCGTGCTCCTCCGCCAGGCGCACGGTCAGCGGCTGCGATGAGCCTTCCGGTATGACATTGTTCAGCGCCGAGATGGCCTCTTGCGCCTCCTCGCGTTTGTTAAATCTGCAGCAAGAAATAGCAGAGAAATTTAACAAATTAACATTTTTACATAGAAATAAAGAAATTTACTCGATTTATATTTAAATTTTTTAAATTCTACTCAGTTATTCGTTGGCATCACACTGAAATGTATTACTTGTCTGTACATTGACTATACCTTACAAATGCCACGCCCCGTGGCTTGCCGGTCAGTTTGTCGCGCAAGATATTCTTTTGCACAATCATTCCGTATTTGCCGAAGATTGTGTCCAGCTGATCGTCGGTGATTGTACGTGGTAGATTTGTAACATACAAATTGGTGTCCTTGATCGATTCACCACCAGGACGTGCGTAAGAAACCTTAAGACAACAACAACAACAAACAAAACGTATTTAAGTTTTTATTTAGAAAGTTTTTCTTGATACATTCAGTATTTTATTTATTTAAACAAACAAAAAAATTTAATCCCACAAATTTCAAAGCCGAACAAAAGTTTTTTTTCTATTTCGAAGCGTTTACCCAACCATTTCGCCTCGAGAGTAAGACAAGGGAGCAACTAATTGTGGTTTCAAAGCAATGACAACCAACTAAAACCAAGCCGGGTGTGACTGATCGTCTGACTGACTGACCGCTTCGTTTGTTGGTCAGTAGCGCAGGCGTTTCGTACGCTTGGATAGTGGGTGGCATCCTGTCAATGTGTTGTCTGTCTGGCTGTCGAGTCAAAGTCAATAATGTCGTACGTCGTGCAAAAGTGAAAAGTTTCAATTTGTTTTCTGTTTTTTCTTCACGTAGAGAAAATGCAATCAGTGGCACAATGGAGAAGAAATTGCCTTGGAAAAGATACGTTTGCCTTGGCAGTCGAATCGAACTTTTATTTTGTATTTTGATTCGCGTGTAAAGTGGAGGATGGGACAAGTATATTCGACTGAAAGACGCACTTAAGAATTAAGGGTAAACCTTTATTTGATTTAATACAAATTTTGTTCTTTCATTTGCAATTTATGAACGTTATAAATTATTAACATAATCAATTAACAAATTTGAATTATTAAAGCGACTCGTTTTTAGCTTTCGATTTACCACTGTGCAGCGACGTAAATCGCTTTACATAATTTTTATTCGAAATAATAACAACATGAAAACGTTTGGGCAATGATGACGATGATGACCAAGATGAAGATGATGAAGATGATGATGACACTATGACAGCAGACAAGACATGTCACTCTAAAATGTGTTGCCATTTTATGTTACTCATACCTTACATTCAGCCCACCGCCACCGCCACCCACTTTTCCTCTCTTACAATGCTGCCACAAAACAAAGAAACACTAAACTTAACCTCCCACTCGTTTATCGTTTTCTTATGTCTTCCTCTTTTACACAAAACAAACAAAAACAAGTAAAAAGATAAGGAAAAACCAAAATTAAATCACGAAGCAAATTAACTTTAGCTATGCCGAAATGTTTATACCCCGCGCAGACTGTATAAAAGATATGTAAAATATTTTGGCAGGAGAAAATTAATTTTTTTATAATTTCATTTCTTTAATATTATTTTTTTTTTTTCAGGTAAGCGAGCCACGCCTTCTTTACAAATAAAGAAACAAAGTAAGAACTACGGACTGTACGACTCTCCATGCATCGTGTCTGCGGTGCTCGGCTCGTGTAATGTGTCTCAATTTCATTTCCGTTTTGACAAGTGGGCGGCAGTTGTAAAGGGGCGTTTTTGAGGCTTCATTGTTTTGTCATCTTTGACAATTTTTCCACACGACTTTTTGTGAACTTTGTGCACTTTAAATGTACAAAAAGGATGGCAATACGAAGCGTAAAAGACGAAGACTGGGTACGAGAAAATAAACAAAGTAGAAGAAAAGGCAAGAATAAATTCCTTTGAGGAGGATAAATAAGGAGGAGGAGGAGGAGGTAGAAAGGAGATTATGTTACTGTCACACGCATCATGAACTTCAGAAAAGGTTGTGCAAATTATTCTCTCACTCGGTTTACAAGTTGGTTTTGTTTGTGTGTATGTTTTTATTTTTAACATGATGCTCTTTTTTCATTTGTCTGTGTGTGTTTTTTTTATGACAACCACGGACACTTGAGATAAGAAATTGCTTGAAAATTACTTGACGTCCATAAAAGAAATATGTCAGAATAAGAGCCTTGCACGAGGAGCGATCGCTGTGTTTTATTGACAGTTGACTGAAATATTATGAGCAATATGCAACAAAAGTGGCGAATGAGGCAAACATGTTTGAGATCTAAAAAGTTTTAATAATAATTTTTATTAATTCAAAACTAACTATTCTCGAAGTAATTAAATTAATATTGTTTATTTTGCAAAAAGAAAAAAAAAAGAATAACCCAATCTCTAAATTAATTCCCATTTAGGCGCAATTAACTTAATAGAGGGAACATTCCTGTTTTAATTTTTTAGCTACGACTGTTGCAAATTGCTTAAATGTCACACACACACATACACAAACCCTTTGAGTGTGTGTGTGTGTGTGTGTGAGTGTTGAGAGTGTTGTTGTGGTCGTTTTTCGGTTCATGTGGTAAAATTAAATTCACCACAACGATAAAACAAAAACCACAAAAATTTCCCACATCCCACGACCCGACACTTGAAGCCGTCGTGCATCAAGCGAAAACGCACCTACCTCCCCCACTTTCCTTTCCTTTCCTTTTTTTTTACTAAGTATACTGCATAAAAAATATATTTAGTTTTTCCGTTGATTGAGTTTGGTCAAGTCGATAACAAGAAAAAGTTTTTAATTTCTTGCTCAAAGTACTTGTTGACCTTTAACAACGCTGGCAATTGGGTCAGTTGGAACACAATTGCAGTCCAGTGTGGGTTAAACGGATTGCACAATTTTAATAGTAATCAAATTTTTAATAGTTAATAAAAGAGTCAAAACTTTAAAATATTTTTGAAATTTGTGAAAAAGTTCCTTACACTCATTCGGCAATTTCTTGAACAATAATTAAATAAAAATTGAAATGAAATCGGGTGACTTACCTTTATACGCTTATTCCGGACTGTGATGCCGTTTAAGCTTTTTATCGCTCGCTGCGAATCCATGTCGGAAGCCATGTCAACAAAAGCGTAACCAAAACTGTAGCCAGTCTGTGAAATCGGTGGGCGTGCGTGTTGGGGCGAAATATAGAAAATGACAAATGAAAAAAGCAACCGAAAACGGAAATTAAATTTCAATTTCAATTTCAATTTTTCCTTCTCATAATAACAGTAATAATAATAGTAAGTGAAAAATGTCGGTAGAAATTCCGGTAGAGAGAAAAAGCGCTAAATACGAAATGCACCACATGAAAAATGTCATTAAATCTGACAGTTGACAATTGCGGCGCGCATACATTTGAAAAATACAAAATACAAATAAATACAAAATACAAAGAAAAAAGCGAGACTAAAAAGAAAACTTCTGAATGCAGACAGCAGACAGCAGAAAATGGCGCATCATTTAAAAGTGTTGCTATATTTCTTGTGCTTTTTTTGTTTGTAGTTGTTGGTTGGTTTATTATTTTGTTAAATGTCAACTTTGACAGTTTTGTAGCTACTACATTTGCGTGTTGCCATGCCATCAGCGTGGTAACATAGCACTTAGCCAAGCTCGTATGTAGCGCGTAAAGTAAAAAGAAAAAATGGTAACGTACAGAATTCAAGTAGGAAGGTAGGTAGGAAAAAGTTAAGAATTTAATTTTTCTTTCGATTTAATTTATCAATTTATCACAAAAACAAATATTGATAAAAATTACCAAATAAAAGAATTTATAGATAAAAATATATTCGTACCCAGGCAAACGTTCACAAAGATTTGGGATTAAGGATAAAGGTTCACACACAAGATATATCGACTGGCAATGACTTACCTTAAAATCTCTCATTATTCTGCAAGTGTTTATAGGACCGATTGTCCTAAATAACGCGTATAGCTCACGATCTGTCATGTCCTGCGGCAGATAATTAACAATTAAATTTGTTCCGTTGCAGCGGCCGCCGTCTTCACAGCCGTCACCGCCGCCGCCGCCGCCACCACAGTTCAGTGAATTCGTACTTTGGGCATTTGCCATGTTGCCCATGGAACCCATGCCGCTGCCGCCACCGCCGCCTGAAAAATCGTTATAACCGCCACCGCCGCCGCCACGACCGCGATTCATGGCTGACGATCCGGGATACGATGAGGTGAAATCTGTGTCCTGCGGTGAGAACGCATAACGTGACTGCAATTTCAATTCAAAGAATTTTGAACATAGATGGCGCTCTTTTGCTTTTCATATAAAACAAATTTTTTGTTTTTTTTTTTCAAGTTGTTTGGATTTTCGTTCGCTTATTTTGAAGTTTTAAAATTCACAAAAAATAAACTTGCAGGAAAAGTTTAATCAAAAGTAACTGTTTTTTTTTTTTTTTTTTTGTTGTAAAAAATGCAAAAACATTTTGCAAATTGCAAAAAAAAACTTTAAAATGCAGTTCAATTTAATAATTTAATTGTATGGAATAAAGTTTGAAATTTAATAAACATACTCGAACATTAATTGAAACAGTTTTAGTTTTGTTTTTATTTCTATTGTTTGTTTAAATATTTTTTTGAGCAAAAGTATTCACAAAATTCATTGAAATTGTAATTTATATTAAAAAGAAAAGAGATTCAACTCAAAAATTGTCTAAGCAAAACGTTTTTATTTATTTTTTATGTTCGTTTTTCTTTTCTCAAATTGGAAACATTCACAAAATAAAATCATTAAAGTTTTACTATAATCTGTAAATAAAGTAAATTTTATAGAAACAGCAACAGCAACAACAACAATAACAACGATAACGATAACAACAACAACAAAAATATGAAATTACGAAACGTAAAATCGTAAAATGACTTGAGAAGGAAACGTTTTGTCAAATTCAAAACAAATGCTTAGAAAAATTTCGAAATTTACAAGACAGTTTAAAAACCTAAAAAAAAAGAGTTTTTACTTTAAAGAAAACACATTCGACATTCACAGGAAAAATGAGCAATAAGAGAGAAAATTGAGTATGATTGAAACAAAAAAATAATAATAGAAATTCTTTTTTCATAACGTTTTGACAACGACGAAACGCGGGGCACACAAAAAAGTTGATTTTTTCGTTTGTTTTCGGTTTTGTTTAAAGGTTGATTTTTTTTCTTCTATGTGTTAATATTTTTCTTAGGGTGTATGTGGTGTAGTAGTGTTGCTAAGCGTCATAAGTTCAACATTTTGTATTTGATTTTTTTAGTTTAAGATTAAGGGGAGGATGGTGCTTCAACTTAATCTTCTTTTCTTGGCTAAGTAAATACTTATCGGACCACACTCGATTATTTTTTATTTCTTTTGAAAATTCGTTTGGGCTTTCATTTCATTTCTTTAGCTTTTGTTTGCATTAGTAAAAAATATTTTTTAAATTACTGCTCATTAAACTTTCGAAGCTAAAAATACCGCGAAAGCTTCTTTCAATTAAATTTCAATAGATTTTCCTCACAAGCCCCCCAACTCGAAGAAGAAGAAAATTGCCAAATCTGTAACGGTAATTTTGATACTTTGTTGACAGCTACAAAAGTTTTTCCATTAAATTACGCTTACAAATTGATTAAGCATTTCGGTGCGGTGCAGAAATCCCAATGAAAACAATAATTTTCCCCCTCCCCCTCCGAAAAAAAACCACAACGAAAAAAATTTACTCAAATAAGAAAAAAAAAAGAAAAACAATTTCAAAAAATATAAAATTCAATAAAAATAAAATCTCAAATTAAACTTTTTACGATGACAGCAAATAAAACCAACAATTCTCCTAGCGCCGTAATAGCGAAATGCCGCCCGAACGACCTTTCCCATGGATTTATAAATTTAACATCTCGCAACAGTGTTGCCAAAAATAAAATAAAAATATATATACATATGTATGTATGTAACTTAAAAAAAGTACACAAAACAAATAGAAAGTTGAATGTGTCCTTAATGGACGCATGCTGGCAGAAGAAGAAGAAGAAGAAGAAGAGAAAATGCTCGCTCACTCGCTCACTTGTTCGTCGGTCGTTTCACGTAATGAACTTTGTCAATAACGTACTCAACTCAACTCAACGTCGTCCTCGCTGTCGTCGTCGCAGGATGATGACATGCCACAGGTAGCTGCTAGCTGCTTGCCAGCATCGACTGCGCGGGCAATGGGGTGCGAGCTTGACGACGCCTGTCAGCGGTGGGGTAGTGCAGTGTTTGAAAGGTGTCAGTCCGTCGGTCGTTTGTACGCAAAAGTTTTGCGCTAAGTCCGCGACATGTTATAATTTAGTGATTTAAGGGGGGCGAGAAACGTGACATTGAGCGTTTTTTCGACGAGAGATGAAAAAATGCTCAAAAAGTTATACAAAAGAAATCCAAAAATAACCTGCCAAAAAAAAATACAATTTAAAGTTTTAAGCGAGAATATAAACTTTTTCTTTTGGATGTGCAGGTTAATCCAAAGTCAGCGAAATGCTTGTATAAAGAATAAGACGTTACCGAGCAGAGCGACAAATCTTATGGATCAAATTCAAGGTGCTTGGAGTTATAAGAAATGTGTACGTGAAAGTTTGGTTAAAATTAAAAGACATTTTTTTCGTATTAAAATTAAAAAAACTCGTTTAAAATATTCCTCAAGTTGTTCTTTAAATATTATTATAAACATTTTAATTATACAAGAATTTAGAACTCAAAAACAATTTCAAATGCAAAAGCCTAAAACGAAAAAACTACGAAGGGCCGAACCACAAAAATTAACATACCAAAATTTGATGCAATCCCAACTCAAATGGCCAGAATTTGCATTTCGACCGACTTACAAAATGCCGCCGCATCGTACATGCCGTCAATTGTTTGTATATAATATACATATGTATGTATATACGTTACTATGTGCATATGTTTTTATGTAGATATAATTGTAGCAAAGCAACGCCTGCTCAAGACGTTGTTGCCCTTAAACACAAACTGCCCCCAAAACTGACTGAATGAGTTTCCTATGGCACCGGGGCAATTAGCCTAATGTGCACTTTGCATGTTAAGCAATATTTTACATTTTACGTCGATTCGAGAGAATACTCATCCCGCCCCGCACCCTTCAACAACCCAACCACTACATGCTTCTACTCCGCCACGCCCACTTCATTACACGATAAGAAAATATTAAATTAGACTCAAAATCCAAGTTAAACGGGACGTCGACTATGTTGAAAAAAAGTGTCAAGACTAGAATTGAAAGCGACAGGCAGCGCAGGACACTACTGAAGAAAAACAGAATTAATTGAAGTGGATTTTAGCGATCAAATTTAAAAGCGTAGAGCAAGGGAGCTGCTTACGACAGTGTTGGCAATTTTTACGAACGTGGTGTAGGTAGGAAGGGATCGAATCTTTACACTCGTATATACTCTACAAATTTAAAATCATCTCTTTTCTTTAACTTTAAATATTTAAACTTTATCGAGATATTTTTATCTAAAAACTAACAAAACAAACAAAAAATTGTGCCGCGGAGTTAGCTATCGCTTATGATGGATGAAGGACGTTGTGACCCACTGTTTTCTTTGGGGTTTAATTTAATTTTTTTTTTTTGTGTACGTATAATCAACTCTTTCGTGTGTTGGTGTGTAATTTCTACATTAGTGTGGAACGAAATATGATCAGAAAACAAAAAGATGCGGATTTAACACCTTTCCAGATAACCAATTAACACACGAAATTTCAAAGCGATCGATCAATTTATTCGCTCTTTAAAATAAATAAAGATTTAACCTAATTTAAATAACAATATCTAATTTTTTCTAACCTCGCTATTTATTCAAAACTACAAATGCGAAGATGGAGCATCAAAGATACTTTCTAAATGGCTTGAAATCTCGTGTGCATAATGGCCAATCGAAAAGGTTTTATTTCCGCAGTCTAACGCAATGGTAAACTATTCTAATCATTTATTATTTTATTCGTTCCACCCTTTTCTACAATCTGCTTCTCTATGTATGTATGTAACTAAGTTTGTATGTTGTGTAGTAATATATATAAATGTGTATGTGTAGGTCTATGTTTATGTATAAATGTGGTTGTATATAACTACAAACTATTTTCAAATCTAATGTTGTAAATAGATCTATTTTGTTGTTATTGTTGTTGTTGTTTTTGGTGAGAGTATATGTTGAATGATGTTATTGTTATTGTTGTTGTAGTGATAATGTACACGTATATTGACGGGCGAAACTGTAAGACATTTTTTTGTTTGAAGTGACGTTAAAGCGAAATCAGCGCCCGACCGGATTAAAACATCGTAAGAACTTTTAAATGAAACCAAATGTGCATGCATACATATGTGTATGTACATATGTGTATGTACATATGTATGTATGTCCAAGAATGTAAACAAAACTACTTGAGTTTATTATACAAAAAATAGTCGAAGGACACATTTGGCAGCATTTGAAAGTCGCTACAAACTCACATTTTAACTGATCCGCAGTTTAGTATAACAGTTTCGCCAGTCACTGTAGTAGTTGTATTCTCTTTTGACTACAATCTATTTTAACTACAATTTCAGCTATTTTTTTTTATTTTGAAAATGTTTCGTTTTCTGCATTTTTTTAATCAATTTTCTTTTCTTTATATTTATCGGTTTTGTTTCTTCTTAATTGTTGTTTTTTTATATGAAAAAGCGTGTGCCCCAAGAAGTGTTTAGAATTCTTTTCATTGAAATGAGTTTTTTTCTTTCTTTCTTTGTGATGATTTAAAGTATTGAAATCAAAAATTATTTCATATGTTAAAATAATGAATTAAATAATATTAAATATGGTAAAATTAAATTTCGTATTGAAAGGATAATACAATTATTTTTTGGAATAGTATAAAACAGTTTACAAACCATTCCGGATGGCAGTGAATGGGACATGCCCCACATACGTCCGCCGCTGTAACGAAAAGAACAGAGAAGACAAAATATAAAAAGTTTGAAAATTTGTTTTTAGTCTAAAAAAAAAAGAAAAGAAAAATATTTGAAATCCTTTTGGGATTAAATGTAAAACCAAACTGAATTAATTTCTAAATAAAATTTGGCATGTGTGTGTACATGTCAAATATATTTACAAGTGTGTGTGTGTTCGTGTGTGTTTGTTAAAATATTAAAATATTGTATTTCTGTTGGTATACGAGATGTATTTTCATTTCCGTTTCCGTCAGAGTGCTTTAATATTTAATTCGTAAAAAGGTTAGCAAACTTTTGAGAACGTTTTTTCGCTAGCCCCCTTTGTTGTTCCCCAAAACACAATTGCACATACAAAACAAACAAACAAACAAAATACATTGACGGAAAAAACTTAAACATTTGTGTTCCGCTTCTGAATCAATTTCATTATTACACAAATTTAAACATTTGTAATTATTAAAAATCGTTTTCAAATTTAAATAAACATTTAAAAACACCTAAATTGTTTATTTGTATTTTGGTATCATTTGAAAGGTCCTTAAAGTGTTTTTGTTTCAGTTTCGCTCGTCACTATTGCGCATACAGGCACAAGCAATACAGTCACTGTCACAATAAGACCACTAAAAAGAAAAACACTTGCTTTTGCTTTGCTTTCGCCTGCATGTGGATGTGTCTGTTTGTCTGTCTGTCTGGCCTGTATATGTTTTTAGGGGGAGATTGTATTTGTTTTTCGTCTGTCTGGAGCCGTTAAAAAAAATCCATTGTATCCATTTTTATATCCTTCAATCTGTGCATATGTCTTTATGTTTGTAGATATGTATTTATGTGCGTTTATGTATTTGGGTGTGTGTATTTGTATGTATGTATAGAAAAGCGAAACAGAGACCTGCCATAAAATACAAACTTCAATTTGCAAGGAATTTAGGTAAAACCATCCGAAGTATTTCTGTGGAATTCTGTTCGAATTGATAAAGTATTGCAATATCGAAAATATTTGGATGCATAGAAATGATTGAAAAGTATTTTAATTCGATTCGATTAAAAGCGAACTGAACAAGAAATGTTCGTGATGGTAAATATTTAAGGGTTTATTTTGTTATCACTTGTTGTTTAATCAGTTGCCGCCTTTACTCTCCTTAACCAGTAACGTAATTTGGCAAATGTAAAAATTATCTTAATACAACGCTAAATAAAATAGTCTAATCTATGTTGAGTGTTTAATGAGAAAAATCTATGACAGTAGGCAACAGGGCATGGCACAACCGGCTCGATTTCACTCTATACAGCTTTAAAAAATGTGTGATACCATCTCAACTCAATCACATTTTAAATTCGCGTGCTCTTCCCTCCCATTTATTTTTTCTAATTTTAAGCCATTTCGGCGCCATTTTCCAAAGCACAGTTCACTTTCGTTTCCGTTCCTTTCCATTCCATTAATTTTTCATCGAAGTTAATAAAGTAAATAAACTAAAAAATCAATTTCTTCAGTTTCGCCTTGTTGTAAATTTCTCACTTCCGCTTTTCGCAAAAGCTTAGCTGCTTACTTCCCCCACTTCCGCTGAAGTACAACAAAAAAACTACAACCAAAAAAAGCTGTGGAGGTGGAAAACATAATAAAAGCATTGTTGCCAAATTTCATCGCTGCCGCTCAATTGTGCAGCGTCGCTCGTGTTGAGCGCTCTCCAATTGAAAAATTACTTTGCCACATTTCGGCACGAAAGAAAATTATACGAAGGATATAAAAAAAGAAGAAAAGAAAAAAATGTCTGCGCACATGTTGATGCTAAGAAAGAAGTAGAAGAACAGAAAGAAGAACAAGATAACGATGACTCTGGACAATGTTGCTGATGATGACATGAGATTTTGCTACTGGAACAAACAATATATAAGGTCAGCGAAACTGACCACGAACGAACGAACAAATGGATGGACAAACAAACAGACAAACATACCGACAGACAGACAGACAGACGAAACGGCGTCTTTTTTGTCATCTCTTTGCATTCCTATACTCTACACATTCCTCTATATTTACTTTTTTGTTGTGTGGTGTCAAAAATCTCCGATGTCACCGTCCTTGATGTGGATTTTTGGCAGAATGTTTCTTCATTGGCGCCATGGGCTCTAAGTCATGTGGTTCAAAGTAATTTTGTTGCTTTTCTTTTCTTCATTTTTTTTTTTGGAAAACTGTTGCCAACTGCACACGCAAACATGCAAATGAAAAGTTTTGCTTTGTTTTTGTGTAATTTAAGAATCAAACTTAAATTTTGGTAAGATTTTTAAAATATTCCGTATTGTCGAAGTTTTTTGTTTCAATCAAATTATTAATTTATTAACAAGATTCCCACACGCACAAACAAACAAACAAACAAACACGAAACACATGTTAGAAAAGAATAACAAAATAACCCATGACAAGCCACTATCCTCACTAAATTATAGCCAATATGCAGACGGGAAGACAGACAGACAGACAGAAAGGTAGCGTACACTCAAAATCACAAAATAAACAAAACAACTTTATCAATGATTGGAATTCACTAAAAGTCGTGTAGAACACTTTAAGGCGGCGACGACGACGAAACGAAGAAGACAGCGGAAGGAAACTGTTTACAAAGCTAAACAGTGAAAATGTGTAGATGGGACATGGAAATACCAAATCTAAGCTGAGCCGAAGCTGAAAATGTTGTTATTAACGTGAGTGTGCGTGCGTGCGTACGTGTATACGTGCGTATGTGAGTGAGTGCCTGCGGTGGTTTTCGATATCGCCTAAAAATGGCGTCGTTGGTGTTGTGCGGCAAAGTAGCTACTCCGAGTAGGAACTACAAATCTTTATATACCCGCCGCCACCACAACATGATGATGCCCTCTTTTCTTTGTCGTCTTCTGGATAATTCAGCGAAGCAGTTGGTAGATTTTTATCTTATTTTTCCTGACAAATTTGCATAGAAGCCAACTTCGGGAAGGATTCGTCTACGGTATGGTAGGGTGGATGGCTAAAGCGAAGGCACTTTCAGTTGCTGACAATTTATTTGATTAAAAAAGTAAAACAAGAAAGTAGACCGAACTTTTGACCAGTCGAAAGTTCTGCACTAAATGAGAGAATAATTGATTAAAACTAATGGAAAAGTTCCGATTCAAACCAAATTAAATTTACTTACAAAAAAAACGAATGTAAAAGCCATGAAGAGAAAAAATGTTTCCTTTCAGTTGGTACCTATTTTAAAATAAGTAAATCTTATAAAAAAAAATTATACTTAAAAGTGAACCTATTGTTTCGACCAAAAGTGTAGATACACACACACACACATATTACAAACGGCGTGTTCTCAGTATTTTTTTTCTTTCTTTGAAAACAGTTATCGATTGTGTTTATCTTCGCCCTTATGGGTATGAAGAGGGGGGGGGGGGGGGGGGGGGAGGAGGCTGTACTAAAAACGGAGGCTTACGATAAATAATAAATATTAATGTGGCATATTAATTTTATTTATGAGAGAACGAGGAGGAAGGGTTGGCGAAATGAATTAACTGAACAAAGAAGCACAGACCAAGAAGATGGCTTCCAGTCAAGACGGATAGAAAGAAAGATAGATAGACAGGCAGGCAGGCAGGCAGGCAGACAGACAGACAGCTTCATCCTCAAAAGCCGCTGGGCGTAACAGAAATGAAAAAACAATAATTAATTGTGTCGCTAATATGTCAATTGGAGAGGAATTGATAGCGCACAAATAAACAAATAAACCAACACATAAGAAAGTAGAGAATGAAAATAACTTGAAAATTTGACTTATTTATTCAGAGATGTAATAAAATGCAAAAATTCAGGTTCAAAATCTTTTTTTTTTTTTGATCCGATTAAACTTGAAAAAGTTGATTATAAAAAATATTAAAAAAAATGGTTTATAAAAAGTTAAAACCGATAATTTCAATCTATATTCTGGATGCTTAGCCGATATTACAGTAAAAACGATTTAGAATATTTTAAAAGAATATTCAATGTAATAAAAGAAATATCAATATGCAATAGAAGCTACGTAGTAAGTGTTACATACGGAAGCTTAAAGGACACAATAATTCAAAGTATACAATAAAAAAAACCCACAGTAAAGAAGACATTAAAAATATTACAGTTATAGGACATTTATTAAAAATTTGTTTATTTATGACCACCAAAATGTTTGTTTATTCTGTCCTTGCGACGACTTGGCAAACAAAACACAACTAAAGAAACTGAGACGAAGGCGAAGAAAAAGAAAAGGGAAAAATTGGGGTGACCTTTGTCGCATACGTCGACAAACCGTTTGACGAGAACTGCACGAAGCTTTGCCAAGAAAATAATTCATGATTTGAATATTCGGCATCTTGTGCGATCATAAACAAAATAAAAAATATCTATAGAAAAAAAAACAGAAAGAAATTATTTTTTAATTTCTTTTCGGCGTCGCAAGTCTGGCCAAGTCAACGCAACGAATAAGCGGCAAAAGTAGCAAAATGCAAATATTGTCGCCGCCATATTTTTTAAGCTTTCGACGCCGCCGCCGTCGTCGTCGTCGCTGCTGAGCCATTTATTTGTATGTTTTGCCACCCTTTTTTCGGAAATTTTTTTTGGATGCTCGCCGTTGTCGCCCCATTGCCAAAAGTCAAAAGTTTAATTTTTTAAAGCGACGACAAACGCGCGCAGCACCGCTTGCCAAAAAGGATTTTTTTTTTCATTTTGTTCATTTTACAATTCAATTAAGACTAAGGGCAAAAAGAACGATTACAACAAAAAAAAACAACAACAACAAATTGCATGACGTCATTTTATTTTAATTTTTGGATACTTTTTACGCTGACCGTTTTATTTGAATTCCCTTAAGCCGATTATTTTTAGACGATACTTGCAGAATTGGGATTTTTTTCCTGAGAGATTGTACAAGAAGGAATTTTAATTCAAGTTAATAGCCAAAAAAAAAGATAATGTTTTATTTGAAGCAAATGATTCTTTTTTCTGTTCTATTTGAAAACTACTGAAAAACGCATTTAAAACTTTCAAGTTTTGAGCACTTTTGGTGCAGCAATTAAATAAAGCGAAAAATGATAAATTTGTCATCTGAAGAAAAAAATCAAAAATGGGTCACAAAACATGAAAAACCTGAGGAAATTAACAACAAACGAGCAGGGCAAATAATAGTGAAACCAACAATTTGCTGAATGCGGCTCGGCGGCTCGACTCGACAATAATTATGATGTGTCCGTCCGGATATGCGGACGGCGCTCAAACCGAACATCAGGAATGAATACAAACTTTTGACATTTCTTTGCACATGCAATGGCGTAATTTTATGGCAACGTTTACTTTTATTTTGTTTTGTTTTTGTATTTGTTGTTGTTGTTTGTTTGCATGAGCCTAAAAGTCTGCTTTAATTTGTGTTGCTCTTCTTGCTGTCGTTGTTGTTATTGTTGTGTTGATTGCTTGTGAGACATGCTTGTGCGAACAAGCAAATAAACATGCAACAACTACAACAGCAACAACAACAACAACAGCAGCAACAAACATTGTTGACAAAATAAATTGTGTTTATTATTTAGTTGTTGTCGTGTAATTCCCAGCAACAACTACAACAACAAAAAGTGTAAGTAAAGCAGTCCACAACACACGCCCTGATAATTTTTGTTGTTGTTGTTGTTATTTTTTTACATGATGTTAACCCATCATTTCTCGACATTTTTATGAGCTTTAATTAAGCGTGCTCATGTGTTTGTCATAAATATTTGATGACGAAATTGTTGAAATGTGTTTTGCTGCTTTCCTAACCGTTCTTCTCCACTCTTCCCCTCTCTTACATTTTTTTGCACGTCGCTCCCTCCTGCCGCACAACGCATGCAAATTTAATTTTTACGATCCGAAAGCACCGAATGAATGAAATGCAAATTTTAGTGAGTAGGCACATTCGCTCTCACTTAATAATTTGCGCTTTAACTTTGAATTCCATTAGAAATTTTTTTTTCTTCTGGTTTTTCGTTTTTGGTTTTTTGTGCGCCTCAAAGTATGCAGCAGTTTTTTGTTTCTCGCGCGCGCAAAACTAGTGCATTGCTCTAGGTGGCCTTTTCTTGCTGCCCTTCCTTCCTTCCGTCCTTCCTTTGTCAGCTCTCTCATACTCGCTCTGTATCGCTCTCTTGTTAATTATGTCAAGGACTTGACACACTCCGGCACTTGTAGCCACAGCTCTCTTGGACAAAAATTACTGCATCCACGCTCAGTGGTAAAGTAAAGCAAACTGTAATAACAATTTTTCAAAAAATTCAAAACATATTTTAAAAAAAAAACTTTCATTGGTAACTTTATCTAAAACGATAAACAAAACAATAAACTCTAATCGAGCTTAAATCTTTGTCGAGCTTAAAACTTTGTAGAACTTGAAGAATTATCGAGCTTTGAATTAAATCGAATTGTGAACTTTGCCGTACTTTAAAACATTGTCGCACAGTTTGAGCTTTGTAAAGTTCAAACTTAAGCTTTTCGAACCTTTTAGAAGACAGTTTTCATATCAACTTTGTTTTTGAAAACTTTTAAAATTTTAGTTATTCTTCTTTTGATCAAAGTGCCCCATTTAAGTCTTCTCCATCTGCTTTTGTTTCCCACTCCTTCTGTGCCTACCCTTTACCGAGTGAGTTCCGTTTGCTTTACTTCCGTTTTGGCATTATTCTATTCTTTGTTATATTTTCTATTATTTTTTTTTGATATTTTTTTTTTTTGTATTCAAGTGGATGGACATGCAAACAGCGTAAAATAATAAATAAATCCAGTGATGCGGTAGCACGGACGGCACGGCGCGATGCGATGCGATGGCAACCTTCGCCAGTCAGCCAAGTAGAGCCGAGCTGCCTCCTTCCACCGGCTGTCATGAAATATGATCCACAAATGTTGCTCTGCTCTGTTTTGCTTTGCTTTAAGTGCGTCTCCGCGGCTAGATTTTGTTGTAGTTGTTGGTGTTGTTGCTTTTGTTTGGATGATGGTGACTTTAACCCTGCTGCCTGGTCCACTCCGAACCAATCCATACAATGCGGCGCCAAGTACGACGCTTTCGTGTGTCCTTTAAACGGATGCATTGGCAACAGTTTGAGGCGCTAGTTTGTTTAGTTCGTTCGTTTGTTTGTTGGTTTGTTTGCTTTGCTTTGTGATGAGTGCAGAAAAGTGGTGGAGGTGAGGCGCAATGTTTGTCATTTTAATAGAAAAGTATTTTTTTTTTTTTGTAGTTTTCCTTTTTTTCGGCCATTTTGTTTATCATTTAAATGAAATAAAGTGAAAATTTAACGAAAGTGCATTTCTGCAATAACCGAAAAGAATTATTTTGAATTTAAGTGCATTAAGTAAATATATTCAACGCAATTGCAAATGTTTACAAAGCTGACTTAAAACACTTGGACATGTTTTAAAATCAAGCTAATTCAGTTATAGGACATTTTTCTTAAGGGTCATGAACCCTTTTGTAATTATTCAGACCACTAATTTTTGGGTTCCTTTGCGTTTCTTCCTTTTTACAGTTTATAAAGCTGAATCGAAAACGAAAAAGTAGAAAATAAGAGTACAAATAAAATGTCGAGTAGATTGCTTTAGGTCTGCATGTTAAATCTCTCGATTATGTCTTTAATTAGGATGCCTACTTAAGCATTCAGATACTCCAAAATGCTGATTTGCAAATTGTAATCTCGATTTCACTTTGGCGTTCTTTCTTGCTTTCTTTATTTCGTTGTTTCGTGGCATGCTGCATTTTATTTATTTAGTATATGCCCCAATCAGCTCCAACAGCAAAAGTCAAGAGTTGCGTCGCGTCGCGTCGTGCTTGGCGCCTCTGCAAATGCTGCATCGACGCACAGTGGAAACTTTTGCTTTTACAAAAATAATCAAAATATTAAAAATTAATAACCAAAATTTAAAAAATTTTGTAATCGCAGACAAGTTCAAATTTTTTCTCGATTTTTTGCCATTTTGAGTCTAAATTTTGTTCGAATCTTTTTTTAAAAAAAAATCCTTATTTGATTTTTAAAATAATGTTGAACAAATATAAAATCCAAAATGTCTCAAATTTTGACTACTAAACACGCCGAGTATATACATAGTGCAACGATAAAGAAGAAGAGGCAGCAGCAGCAGCTACTCTACTGCTCGCTTTCTGCATAATCGTGTTTTTATTATTTCCGTTATTGTTGCTAGCGAATATCTTTTTGCCATCTTAGAAATGCAAATGAGCGAAAATTTGGTTTTTAGATTTTATCGGGGGGCAGGGAAAAAGGTGAGAAGATTTGTTTGTGGCACGTTTCATGTTGCTTCTAAGTTTCGATATGTTTTTGTTGTTCTTGTGTTTCTTGCTGGTGAACTTTATTTTTTGACTTTTGTTTGAACTTTGAACGACATTTATGTACCAACTTAAAATCATCCGTGAGCGTACTGCAACAGTTTTCATTGCTAAGCAGGAAAAATGAAAGTTGCAAATTTTTAAGGTAATCGAAATCTGTTTGAAATTTTTTAAAATTTTTTTCAATAATTTCAATTCTATAAGGAGTCAAAATTTTCTTGTACACTAAAAGTTATCAACAAAGTTATCAAAAATTTATACGTTGGCATTTTTTACACGCTTGTGAGACGCTTTACAATAGGTTTTCGTTTCCACTTCCTGTGTTTGTCTTTTTCACTTTTTTTAGGAATTTTTCATGCTTTATTCTTTGCTCATGGGTGTTTTATTTACTGGGTGGCGACCTTGTTAATTTACTCCCAAAGCTTATGCTGCACGCTTTAGTTTTGCCAAGAGAAGGTGGCTTCGGCGTCTGTTTGCCTGTCAGTTTAAAAATCTTTTGTCAGTCTTTAGTTTTTCTGAAAATTTGTTTTCTTTTTTACATTTCTTGCTTTTATGATTATCATCAGTTTCTCGAGAGATTTGGTTTTTTAATTGCCTCCATTTAATTTGTATTTGTTGTAGATTTAAACAAACAAAAATTAGAGCTTATTTTATGTAATTATTTGACATAATATTAACTTTTATAAAAAGCTTTTAAAAATATATATCTTAGTCGCAAATGCTGCCGAGTCCTGAAATGCTTAGCTCTGTTTATGTGTGTGTGGGTGTATGTTGCGCGAAAGCTCTCGGCGATAGTATTTCAATTTGGCTGCAATTGTGGCTCCAATTGCAGTTGTAGGAGCAACAAATTTGCAACAACCAACAAAATGCGCACACACAAATACAAGCACAAAACAAGATATAAACTCGCATACACCCACCCACACATGTAAACGCATTTAGGAATCCAACAGATGCACACAACCGCAATCATACAAATGCACAGCACACACACGATGCAACAACAAAAACCAAATCAAAAAGCAAAAAGATAATAAACCAGCAGAGACATTAACTACGGCTAAGTTGAAGCTTAAATACCCTACAGTGGAAAATTCATACCTTAATGCACCCTCAAGAACGAATGACAAAACTGTAAATACTCTCCTAAATGTCAAATGTGGCGTATAAAAATGACAGTAAAATGGAACGATAACATTGGAGAAAAAATTCAAAAATTAAATGGAAAAAAATGGCAGAACGGAAGAACGAACGGACAAACGAAGAGAGGCAGAGGAGAGGCATAGGAGAGGCGAATGAATGGCACCACACGACCGTGAAATGTGACAAGGTAAAAGTCAAAGCGTAAACTTAACAAAGCACAAACGTTTACTGGGCCAAGATGAAATGGAACACAAAACGGAACGGGGACGGGACGAAAAAAAAGAAGAAGAAGAAAAAATGATTTTGTTAAAGCTACAAAAATTGCGAACAAACAAACGACAACAACAGTGACAATACTGTCAAACTCAACAATTCTAACAAATACAGCAGCAACCAAAAAAATTCCAGCTTATGGTTTTTTTTTCTACTTTAGGGCATCAACTCACGAACACTTAAATGCGACAATTTTGCATATGGGAATTGTCAATAATAAAAATAATGAAATACAAATAACATAAAAAAAAGAAGAAATACATTTTTATTATTTTTTGTGCTATAGTTTTTACTTGGAAAATGACATTTTTGACATTTAATCATATACGAAAATTACCAAGCGATATAAAATTCAAAATAAGTTATGGAATTATACTTCTTTCTATATTCTATATTCTGATATTTGGAGATATCAAACAAAAAATAAAAAGTTTTATATACTCGAACATCTTTAATAAAAGGTGTTATACTTTTGCGTGTAGGTGTATTTTTGAGCGCTTGGTCAACTCAAAGTCGAGTCGAGTCGAGTGGAATCGACTCTCGTTTAGTTGTCAGCCTGAGCCAAGTAAAGTAAGCAAAGAAAAAGGAACACAAACAATAACAAATTGTTAATATTTTCTAAAATCAGGTCAGGGTGGGGTACAAAATATCAGCTTACTTTATTGAGAAAAAAATAAAACAAGCAAAAAATGAAACAATCAAAAATGTTGTCGCCAATTTGAAAAGCATTTTAAGTGAGTGCAGAAATTAGATGCCAACTTAAGTGATTGGTTTTTAGGAAGAGGATATTTAAAAGAATTATTAAAAGGTAAAATCTGATTTAAAATTTGTAAAAACGACTTGAATAAAATAATTTAATTCTTTCTTTATGTATACTTGAGAAGTGAAATGCTTAAATTTATGTTAACAAATTTAAATATTTCTTAACCCGGTATGTACCAACTAAATACTTTTGAAAAATGAGAAATTTTAAGGACTAAAAGTGGAAAATTCCCTAAAACAAAGTGACGAATTGAATTTACATAATTGAAAACATGTTGACAGCGGAGCGACGGACTTACCGCAATTTAATTTCCCTTATTTCGGTTTAAATTGACGAAATATTAACCACACACATACATACATAAACACGCGGTCAGACACATACACATACACGTATACATGTACGCGTAGGACATTTTCAAATCATCCATACCACATACAAACGAGAGGGCGTCGCACAGCATTTTTGTTGCGCGAAAAAGTTTCTTATATAATTTTTTATTTTTGTTGATTTGTATAAATTTATTAATTGTATTATTATATATACCTACAATATATTAATATTTCTAAATAATATAAATAAAGCATTTTTACAAACAGAAAAAAAATCTTCACACACATCATTTTATACCGAAAGAGGCATTTCCTTCTTATATAAACCCTTTTTATAGTTGAAACTCATTTGACTTGTAAACTTTTATTTGGAATTACTGTGCGACATCAAAGTACTGTGCGCTACGTCACCTACATCGCCGCTATTGTGTGTGTGTGTATGTGTGTTGTTTTTACCAAAATGGTTTGCGAGTGAAGCGATCGAAACAAGCAGAGGCTAATTTCTATAAAGCCACCACACCCCCCACAGGCCTGTGTCGCTACACAATGCCACTCCTCTGTGTCCTACACTCTTTCAGTATTAACACAAACACATACACACAGAGAAACAAACACACACACACACATACCCTTCCACAACTTTATCTGAAACGGTCTTTTGTGATGTCAATCACAAAACAAATTTCAAATAATGAAGTAGGAAGAATAGTCGATGGCAGGAGAGTGAGCTGCATCCTCCCCGTTCATACAAAGCACACACACACACCTACACACACCCACACACATTCACTCATGTCATATTCCCCAATTAGTGGAGACAAGCAGGGACTGCACTAAATAAACTGTGAAGGGTACCTAATACAAAAACAATAGAAACATCAACAACAACAACAACAACAACAGCAACGACAACAGAACCAACGACAGTGATGCCAAGTGTTTCAACGACAACAACAACAATAAAAAATAAAAAAAGATAAAAAAAGGGCACATAAATTGAAAATTGCAAAGCGTTGTAGGAGTGATACGAAGGTAGGCATGGCTTTTGAGTGATAGACACGAGACACAGACAGACGGACAGACAGACAGACAGACAGACAGACAGACAGACAAAACCCAACCAACTGAGGCAAACGTTGATAATGTTCAGATAAAAACAACAACGAACAAACTTAAAATTGTGCACTAAGAAAAATACGAATTTCATAAATTAATTTCAAAAATGATGTTTCTAATACTTGTGATTATTATAATAAAAATATAATTTTTGTTTAAATTTACACAAATATTGTTTAAACATTTTTTACAACAAAAAAAAACACACACTCTAGAAAATGATTATAAGTATTTGCAAAAACTATGAACATTGATTTCCAAAAAAATAGCCTGTAAAATTTTTAATAAATAAATTAAGTAAAAACAGTTTCTGGTTTAAGTTTACACTAATTATGTTTAAATAAATATTAGTTTATCTTTTTTTCTGAATGTGTGAGTGAGTTTAAACAGCAGGATGTACATATACATGAATATCCTGAATATGAATGAAATGAATGCAAAATTGACAAAAGAACAGATGACAACGAAGAGGTAAAAGAGAACGTAAAAGACAGTGGAGGGGGTGTGGAAAAGTGTTAAGAGTTGTGGAAGAATACAGTTAAATCGGAGAGAATGTAAAGGCAGACGAATGAACGAGCGTACGAAAGCAGCAGGAAGTGCGCATAATGCAAGGCCAATATTGATAACGTCGGTTGGCGTCCTCGCTTTGGTTTGAGTACGTACTAAAGTACGACAGCTGGCTGGTTGCCTCGTTGGGTGTTTGGGAGGCTGAGTGTGTGTGCCGGGCATTACATGGCATGGGTTAAACCTTTTGTTATCGCGGCGTATTGCAAAATAGGAGCAAAATGAAAACAAGCAAGAATAAAAACTAGGAAAATTCTGCCTGCCAGCCTGCCTGCCTGCCTGTCTGACGAGGTGTAATGTTTGTGATAGCAAAACACGAGAGCAAGTACAGAAATTTCTACGCGCTAGGCACAAGGTTACATTTACACGATACGACGACTCAAGGCATGGCCAGAACAGCGAAACGATCTGCGGGTGAAAGCGAGAAAAGGATAATTTGTAAATAAACTAAAAGATAAATTTATGAATATATGAGTACAAAATGTTGAGTATTTAAATTTTTTACATACACAAGTGGGTATACTAGGGCAGCCTCTCATACCGACATATGAGAAGTTATGCGCAGCGCGAACAACAACAAAAAATGGAGTCATTAAGGACTCATATTATTATTGTTATTATTGCGCTGTGATTATAATTCGGGTCAAGCATGTGGTGGCAGGCAGGCTGGCAGGCAGGACACCCGAAAAACGATGAAAATAAAGATTTTTATCTTTTGATTTTACAAAGCAGCGGCACGGCCTGCCCAGGCGTAGCATGGCGTCGCATGGCATGGCGTGGCGTGGCGAACAAAAACAACTTTTGTAAATTATGTCTTTTGGAGATATAATTTATCCACTGCAAATGCAGTCATTATGCGAGTAAAATCAAAAATAGTTCTTTTGTCTAAAGTTTTGGTCATAATAAGTTGAACAACTGATTTTGGTTTAAATTTACATCAGCTCCGTTTGAATACTCATTATACTAAATTTCGAATTTAAAAACAGAAATTTTTCAGTTAAGAGCATATGCTACAAATTTAGAGTTTAATAACTCTCCAAATTTAAAAATCGTTTATTCAAATTTACACAAAATAATAAATGTAAATATTAAACTATTTTAAAATGTGTTCCACCCAAAAGTTACATTTACAAAGTCGGTATCCATAGACATGTGTAGGTGTGCTATAAAACAGACAACTACGAAACAAGAACAGCGAGCGAAAAAAGAACAAACACAGCTTAGTCCGGCATTGAAACACTTGAGTCGACTTGCTTGCGCCTGCAGCGCATTTGCAGCACATTGCAACACGTTAAAAAAAAGACGCAATAAAAAAAAACACCCTCCCAGAGGAGCTGTGCAAAAGGTGACTGTGTATGTGTGCGTCTGTTTGTTTTTAATATGGCGCCCAAGGGAGCTTTTGGACAGTAGACGGACAGGCACTAAACCCACGGCTGATAGGAAATGTGTACGGCACGACGTACGTTTCTGTCAGTTGAAAGGGTAAACTACACGGAATCATATGAATGTATGAATTGTGTCGTTAAATCTCAACTTTCGACGTACGTCGAGCAGTTTGACAACTAATAACGCTCTTCTCTTTAGCTCTGCTTTTAAATTTTATTTGTCGTTTTAGTCAAAGAGCTGATTTCTGTTATCCATTATGAAATATTAATTGGATCAACCTTTTCCGTTGAATCCGACGGATAACGACTTACACGCCGCATCTTATCAACCGTTGGCTTAATACTGCCAAAAAAAAAATCTTCACTTCAAAAATGTCTCCTACAAAATTTATAAGACACAAATTTTTTATGACATTTGTTTTAATTAAAAAAAATTTGTAGCGGACTCTTTTGACAGTTGAGAAATATTTTTTTAAACTATAAAACCACAAATAATTTTGTCTAAGATTATCTAATGACAATTTGATAGTTACCTTAAAATAAATTTACATTAAAATTATCTTTTTTAATTAAACTTGAAAATGATTCGAATATAATAATAATGTTAATATTTAAAATTGCATTTAAGGGATTTTGCAAAGTTTAGTCTTATATTCTATTTCAACCCTAATTAAGTCACAGTCGAAATTTTATGAAACTGAATTTAAATTAAAAAATTTACTAGAATTTTAGCAAATATTTCGACAAAGAAATTATGACGAAAAAGAGACACCGACGACGAGGCCTTGTTTCGTTCGCAATACGTTTTTTTTTTTTGTAAAGCTCTCAACAAAAGTAGACCTAATAATGGCGGCCACATGAATTAGGCTCATTGTTTCAACTTCCCCAGTCGGCGGTAAACTTACGAATGAATGCGGGACGGGCGGCGTAAATAGCATTAGACAAACAAAAGCAGATAGTGGGCGTAGAAGGCGTGCAGATTGATTGCTGCTTTGCATTGAGTCTAAAGCCATTTGAATGACGAGGATGACGACCAAAATGAAAGCAAAGGGAAAAAATAAAAGGAAAAAAAAAAACAGCAACAAAATAAAGCATGGCAAGGCAAGGCAAGGCAATATTAAGGAAGACACAAAATGACAAACTAAGGATGACACGCAAGACGACGATGTAGGAGCCAAAGACGCAACAAAGAAGAATTCAATAGCATTATTGAGCAGCAGCAGCAGCTCTCAAGCATATTGGATTGTAATCCAAGCCATACGAAGCAGCAGATATGTACGATATGTATGTGCATACCTACGAGTACATACAAATAACGAAATTCATTATTTTTTTATAGTGTATTTTGATATTGTATTCACCCAGTATGTAGCACACTCCATTTCAGATGTATAACATATATATATACACCTGCATACATAGAAAAATTTACACGTTTAAATTTTATATAGTTTTGCAAAAATCATCCGTTTCGATGGTTGTTAAAAAACAAATAAAAAAATATCGAAGATTGTTTAGAATTGTAAGTCAATTCTGTCCAACTGAATCCATGTGGGACAGAATTGACCAGAAATTTAAAAAACAAAATGGAGATATAAATCTAAAATGGAGTGTATATGTTTTATTTGAAAAATTTTTGCAGTTTATTTTCTTCTCGCTGGTGCTGGGGCCGCACAAGAAGAAATAAGCCAAATTACAAGAATTGAAACTGGCGAATGAATACGGTACAGTGAAGCACAGAGAAGCACAGTGCAGTGCAGTGCGACTTATAACTTAATCCAAAATTAAATTTAGATTTTAATTAAAATAAATACGAGACTAGGTCAAAATTTATGAAGTATATTTTGGACAAGCTTTTTCTTTTAAAGATGCAACGACTACCGGTTTCTTTAAAAATAAAAACGTAGTCGAAGAATAAGTTGAATCGGATTTAATCGTTTTGAAATAAGTACTTTACAAGACCCAGAAGAAAAAGCAAAGATCACGACTCTAACTAGACGAAACGAAAGCACACAGTAACCCACTTTGAAAACTTACGAGCCAAATGAAATTTATTTGCGTAATTTGCTCATTTGCTTGGCAAAAGGAAAATACGGAATTTTTCTTATTGCTACTATTGAAAAGAAAATGAAGATTTTCAGCGAAATAAAATTATAATACAACAAAAACAAACATCAACAACAAATCGTCAAGAAGTGAAATTAAATAAATACGACCGACACACAAAAAGGGATTAATAAAAACAACAAAGCGAAAAGTTGAATTTAAAAAAGAAATCACTAAATGGAATATTTTTGTTAAACAAGAGTTTAAGTCGAAAAGCTTTGCGGAGCTTAGAAATGTCTTCGAAGAGTTGAAGTTAATTAATGCAAATTGTACAAAGTTTACTATAGTAGACTTAAAAGCTTTTGGAAAAATAAATTAGCTCGCAAAAACTTAAAGCTTTGAATTACTACATTTTTATTTAAATTTATATTTATTAAGCACACCTAACGAAAGCTTTAAGGAAAATAATAAATACAGAAATACACTTTTCCATAAAACTTGCCACTCAATTTTTATGAATGGCGACAAAATTTCAAGTGAGAAGAAAATTGTATAAGAAAATTATGAAGAAAACTGTAAATGTAAACAAAAAGCAGAAGAAACGTGACAAAAGGACAAAAGACAAACAGACAAGTGTGAAGAATGAATGAATGAATGAACGAATGAATGCAACGAAGGGTGTCTCCTCGTGACAAGAAAAACTTGAGCACCGATTTCGACGGCAAAAACCGAAACAAACAAAAAACAAAAAACAAAAAACGAAGAAAGAACGTGACACTTTTAACTAAAGAAATACAACAACAACAACAACAACAAAAAAGAATAAAACTTTGAAGGAAGAAATTGGGCTAAAATGCGAATAATTTGCAAATACCAAGAATCAAAAAGAAAAACAAATTTCAGGCGGAGGACGACGAGAAAAACAAAACCAACTGCAGACGCACTTTTTGTACTCTCGTCGTGTGCACCCCCGCCCGTATATGTTATGATTTGTGCTTGTGGGCGTAACATGTCGAGGGCGGTTGAACATAGATTGGCGATTTGTTGTTGTTGCATTTTGAATGCGTCCAAATCGAGCAAATATGCAGAGGAGCAATAATAAATTTCAAACAAAGGAAGATGCCACAACGGTTGGCTTGGGCGGACGGTCAACTTTTTGTTTGAAGTTTAATTGAGCGACAGTCGCCAAGCATCAACCGAAAACTTCAGAAGAGCAGTTTCGGGCGCAGGGAAGTGTTCGAGTGGAGTGTAGTTAGAAGAAGTGAGGGATTTGTAGGCGATATGAAAATTAAAATATTTGTGTTTGCGTAGCATAAAAGTATTTGCTTGCTAGCAACGCAGGCAGCAGGCAACACTCTCAGCGCGCACTTAATTGAGCAAATGTTTGCAATGGACCAAATACAAATTGGTTGGCAACCACCTACGCCACCGACACCGCCACCGCCGCCGCAGTCAATGAGGCATTTACATGTTGGTGCCTTAATTATATTTTACAGTAGAGGAGAAAATGTTAGAACCAAAATATTTAATATTTAAAATACAACTGTGGAGGCGTGTTGTCTTGAATTTGAAAAACTGATTCATTACTCGAAAATTGTTGAAATTTTCTTCTTCTTTTTTGAGTATATTAGTTTAAATTTGTGAACATTTTAATAAGTACCTAATTTTTTCACAATTATCAGCACGGTAAATTTTTTCAAAAGCAACGTCACAAGCGCTAATAAATATGCAACAAAATCAATGCAAAAAGTTGACAAGTTTATTAAATTTGGATTTGTTTTACAATTCAAAAAAAGAAAATTAATAATAATAAATCCCAATTATATATTAAAGTACTTTAATAAATCAAACTGTTAAATCCAGCCAGTGTACATGAAACTTCGATTCAATAACAAACGACGAGGACGGACGATAACTAATTGAAAATTAATAGCGACCGTTGAGATGCGGGCAGCGACCGCGATAACAAATTCAGCTTCGAACTAATAAATTTAGTTGCGTTGGCTTTGGATAATTAATGCTAAATATTTACACCGTTTAACAAATGAAGAAATTTTATACGAAAATTTTATCAATTGGTTTTTTTTTGAAAGAAAGTCAATTAATTTAGATAAAAAAAAGTAAGTTTTTTCTAAATGATTAGCATCAATCATTTTAGCCTTAATTTGTATTATTCAAACTTCTTTAATTAACGTTTTTATTTTAGAGCGAATTAAAACAAAACATTTCTTTTTCTTTCTTTTGATTCTCGATTGTTCTAATCCAAAGAAGCTTATATCCGTCTATATGAAAACACAAAGCTTCACCAAGCAAAAAGACCGCTGATGAGATATAGAAGCATATTCCGAAACAGCGCTGTCCGGTCTGATAAATTGGTAAATTTGTTGTTACGGTTTAAAAAAATTATAGGGCAGTTAAAATTCTTATTTGAATGGACAAACCTCAAATCTAACTTTTTAGTAAAATTCTTCTTTTATTTTGCTAAAACAAGTTTTCTTAAAAAAGTGATTTTAAATAATTCCTAAAGCTAAAAATTCAAACAATTTAAAACATTATATAAAAGCCAAATTGTGCGTTAATATAATTTAAACTAAAGTAAACAAGTAAATATATAATTTCTTTGTTGAACTGTGTTAAATCAGAGTAGCAAAATTTACCGGTACATATTTGCAGTGTTTAGATTGTAGTTGTTGTTGTTGTTGTTGATGTTGTTAAGTTGTAACGCCTCTCGTTGTTATTATTATTATTATTGCTATTGTTGTTGTTTTAAGTGTTGTTATTGTTGTTGTTTTTGTAGCTGATATAATATAATTAAGTAAAGACAGCAATTTAAATCCACTTAACGACGACCGAGCCGGACTGGACTAAATGACTCCTCCTTAACTCAACTCAACCAAAACAAAAGCACGTTTAGCCAAGTACAAATACAAACAAAACAAACAAAAACAACGCACGACCGAAAGAGCGAATGACAAACGAACGAGCGAGCGACGAAGTAACGTGGAGGATAAAAAGCAGCAGCAGCGAAAATTCGTTGATTGCGTTTAAACTTGGTTTTGAATATTTTTGGCGCGTTCAATAAATCACACAGAAATTTCAAAACTTTAAACAATTTCTTCTTCTTTGTTGTTTGTTTGTTTGTTTGTTAATAAGTATTAAAACAAATTTAGTTTATTATTTGGTTGCTTTTTTGTTTTTCAATTATTCAACTGCACTTGTAGTTAAATTAAGTTGAATTACACACTGTGGCGCTGCTGAGAAGAGGAAGGAAGGAATTAAGCATTACAAAACAAAAAAACCGAAAAGGAAAAAGAAACTGGAAATTGATTTTTTGACACTTGCACAATTTACACAATTCAGGGTTTTTTTCACGTTTTGTGTGGTGGTTGGTTTCTTCTTTTGCATTGCATTGTCAAATACGCATTGTCAATGTTAATTTGAAGTGGGCGCGGCGTTCGGTGGAAGGCGATAGTCTGTTACCTTGTTTAACGGCCTACAAAATACAATTCACAGTCAAACAAACACACACATGCATACACTCTAACTAAACGCCCGCCCACATAATATGCGCCTATGCCTAAAAGTATGCAAGCAAATATGCACGACCGACATACACAAGCACACACAAAAGAATTTGAAAAGAAATGCAAGGCATGAAGAAAATAAATTCGAAACGAAATGCGGTCAAAACAAAATTACAAAAAATAGAAATGATAAAAACAAACAGAAAAAAAAAGTTTAAATGGAATATCGTATGCAATCAAAATGTGGCGAAAAAAAAGAAAAGAAAAACGGCGAAGCGGCAAAACCTCGAAGCGACTAAAAATGTTATTCGATTAAAGCTACTAACCGACATCTAAAAAAAATGGTAAATAGTTAAATGCGAATGACGAATTCCTCATTCTGAATTCATTTCCGACATGCTTTGCAATTTTTGCAACTTTTAAAAATGATGTAGAAACTTCTGATATATTCGTTTTTTAAGGTTTTATTTAAGATTTTTGGTTAGACTTTTGAAAACCTTTTTAAAAAAATGTTTGGATTTCGAACAAGTCGATATTTCACTTTTGATGTGTGTATGCATACTTATACATACATATGTAGATGACTTGATCAATTGACTTGTAGATTGGATAAATATGAATTTAAAGTGATTAATGGATTATGTACAAAATTTATAAAAATTATTTTAATTTCAAAAAATTACCTACACAAGCACACATATACATATGCACACAACGATAAAAAACAATTGGTGACCAGTCATTAAATTTATAAACAACGCTTTTGTCGTTACAGAATATGAATAAATTTGTCGTTGCTGTTTTGTAGGCGTAATTGGCAAATTTGTCAATAATTAACAAATTAGAGAATGCCAAAGAAAAACAAAAAAGCAAAAAATCAATAGTAAGCAAAAATAAAAAAAAACGATTTAAATTAAATAAAAGACAACAAAGAAAAATGCAAATAAGAAAGTGTCATAGTTTGCATGTCTTGCAAGTGGCTTTCTTTCTTGAATTATGACATGCGCCTACTATATAAGCAGCGCATGTCATAATTTGTTGAACTGTGCGGACTTGTATTATTCATATTTTGTATATATAAACGATTGGTTTTAAACCAAAGAGCAAAAAGTAAAACAAGAAACGACAAAAGCATTTTTATGATCACCATAAAATATGCTTTCAATAGATATTAAATATTTTACAGCATACTTTAAAGCGCACAAAAACACACACACACAAACACACTATGAAAAGTACTTATAAAAAAACTATGCATGTGATGCTTGTAAATGTTTGTAATGTTAAATTAAAAACAAAACAAAAAATACGATTAAAATAAAAATTTAAAAAAATGCACAAAACAATTTACCTCGGTCGGTAACCGTTAAAGCCGTAAGGCGCATGGCCGCCGCCACCGCCACCGCCGCCACCATTATTCATATTATTGCCATACATTTTCATTCAAGTTCGACGCAGCCAAATTTTATGTTCGAAGGAAGAATTTAGCTCGTGTTTCAATTTCAATTTCGGCGTTTCGAGAGTCGACTCCAAATGGTGGCGCTTCTTTTTCTTTTCTTATTCTATTGCTTTGTATTTTTATTTGACTTTATTTTTGTTGTTGTATGAATTGGGCTATGAAATTCAAACTGAAAAGGAAAAAACAAAATAAAAACAAATTAATAAAAGCAAGCCAAAATGAAATGCGATTAAGGTGAATATTGCGATCTTATTCTATTTTATTTTTGTTGGTAGGCGATTTTTGAAATTGGTTTAACTCTTTTTATTTGTTGAAAAATTTTTCAACTAAATTTTTTTCTGATTAGTTTTTAAAATTCGAGTTTTAAAAAAAAATCCCAGAGTCAAACCAAAAATAACCTTTTTTTACTGCTGCATCAAGTAATTCCAGACTGTGCCAACAAATAAAACTGAATTGGTTTTTGGGATATTTAAAAAATATAATTGAACTTTTGAAAAGACCAAATTTTGGTCTGATAAATCTGATCCTAATTGCAACAAAAATTTGAGTGCCAAAAAAAAATAGAACTAGTCAAATGGTCGGTAAAACCATCATGCTAGAGCTAGTATCTCTTTTACTTTCCTTATGAAGGATAGAGTAGACCTTTGATGGTAGAAGCTGGTTTTTGAACTTGTGAGATAACTTTAATCTGGCTATGCTAAAGCTTAAACAACCTAGCCCTCGAAAAATGTGCTTTTTGCAGCACTCTCTTGTTGTATGTCTCTATTATGAGTGGGCGTTGTTTTAATCCGATCAAGCCCATTTCTAGACAAATGGTATCGTATTAATATTCGAATGGTAAATGTAGAATTTTAAGTGGATATCTAGACAATTAAAAAAATTTAAAAAAAAATTGGAATGGGTGGTGGGAGTAAGTAGATTTGTCCGATCTTGCTAATCTCCGACTTAACCCTCCGCTCGGATAATGGTAGCTTACATACCAAATTCCAGTTCGATATCTCTTAAACTACGGCTGTTGTCTCAGACAGACGGACGGACATCATAATCTATTCGAAATTCGGTACAAAAACAAAAAATGCTTTAGCACAATCTGTGCGATTATAAGAAAAAGTTGAGTATATTGAACCAAAATTGGTCAAACTGGAAAAATAAACCAAACAAAATGTACGAAAATGTGGCAACTCTAATGCTCCAATGGACCCGTAAAATAATAATAAAAAAAACGCGGACGAGGCACCAAGCAAATCGGGAATTGGGACGCAACCAACCACAAAACGTGTTCCTCTTTTTTCTAGGGGAAGCAAGTCACTTTGAGTTTTGTTTTACTTTTTTTTTGGTCACTGTCGCCGAAAATTATTTTTCACTGTCCGCAACAACAAAATACGAGAATTTTTTCTGTACTAATAACTCGATATACAATCACACTTGCGAGCCTTCGTGCATCAGTAAATAGGCTATATAAAGTCCTCCACGCCCACTTTTTTCGACCACATTTGCTGTGCGAGAGGTTTTACACAATTTTCCGTACCGCAATTTAACAGAATTCGAATAACGAACTTCTCAGCAAAAATTTTTCTGCAGCTCGCAAGTTCTTCTCTACTTTTTAATTCCACAACCGCAAAAAAAAATTATGCGTCGGTCGGGATCAGTGTTGCCAGCTTGACTAAAAGTTCTCCTGAGTCAAACTAGTCAAAAATACAGGGATTCGCATGCCACAGTAGTGTTTGAAACTTTAATTTTTCCTTTGTCTTACATTGTAATGTCTATTAGATTTTGGTTTGCTCTGTTTTAAAATGTCTGTAATCAAAGAAAATAACAATTAAATATGTAAAACTTGGTTTATTAAACTTATTTGTTGCTTTTCTCTTAGTAAAGTCTAATTGCAAACTGTATGAATTCGGAAAAATTACTAATAAAACATTGAATTATAATATCAACCCTCTTCCTAAATGCAAAGGTTCCAAACACATCCTGAAATTACAGTTCAGTGAAATGCAGTGAACTGTGGAACTGTTAGGAGGTATTTCGGAACCTTAATCAAAAATTAAATTTATTTTTGCGTCGGTTTCTATTTTAACAAACAAATTGCGTCAGTGGTGATTCCACTTTACACCCTAGATCTATTAAGTTTGGAATGCTCTGACATTTCGTGAATCTCATCACAGTTTTAAAGATACTGTAAACTAGCAAGAGTTAGTGATGGGGCCGCATTTAAAACAGTGTTGGCCGTTGGCACCTAGATTTAAATAATGTTTAAATTTTTGATGTCGTTTTATTTTTGATCTAAGTTTTACATTTAAGTACTAAATTAATAACTATCGGTTACACTTTTTAGAATTCGAAATACCATTCCCAAATTTAATAAATACGCGTTCGAATGCCCATATTGATGCCCGTCTTTGAGCGCAGCACAATTTTAATCGAGGGCTGCACGTCTTCACCTAGCGGCAATAGTTCAAAGTTTCGCAAGATTTTAACGACCAGCATCTTCATCTCGAAGATCGCAAAACGTTGGCCAATGCAATTGCGCGGGCCGGCACTAAACGGTATATTGCTAAAAGCCGAAGCCGATGATCGCGATTCTTCATTCCTCGTCGTCGGCTCTTCCAAATGGCGTTCAGGCCGAAAGACTTCAGGTTCGGGGAAGACTTCTGCATCGCGTAGCAGCTGCCATAGCAGTATGATGACATTGGTGCCGGCGGGAAGAGTGACGTCAACTAAAATTAACGTTTTTTTTTCAAATATGAAATGAAAATATAATGAAAAAATAACGGTAGTTATACCAATTTTAAAGTCATCTTTTAAACAACGTCCAATTGCTGGAATGGGCGGATATAGACGTAAAGACTCCTTGATCACGCAATTTAAGTAACTAAGTTGCTGCAGATCACGCAAAGTGATCTCACGTTGCTGCAAATCATCGCCAAAATGTGCACGTATCTCAGCGAAAAGCTTTTGCTGGCATTCGCCATGTCGCGAGAGCAGATAGAGACAAAAGGATATGGCTGAGGTCGTGGTATCGTGACCCTCAAACATGAACGTATTAACTTCTTCGCGAATTTGTTCATCGGACAGCGGACGTCCATCCATGCTGGACTGCAGCAGCACATCTAGCAGCGCCAAACGCCGCTTGATGCCAAACTCTGCAGAATTAGTTTACAAATTAAATAAAAAAATACAGTTTTAAAAAATTTTATAATTTCTAAGCAATAACAATTTACCATCTTCGTCTACGCTGGACACTTCGCTTGTCGTCTTCAGCATTCTGCGTCGTTGCTCGATAATTTTCTCTGTAAAGTCGTGCATAATAGCGATGCCTTCTTTCTGCTTTCGATATAGCGATGGCGAGAATAGGCGAAATACCCTGGGGATAACCAAATGTGGACGTACAAAGCGTGTGGCCAAGATGTTTGTAACGCTAAAAAAGAAAAAAAAATGTTTTTATAAAAACAAGTCCAAAAAAATATTATGGATAATAATTTTATAAAATTTACTCATTCACAGCCTGTACAAAATTCGACTCCGAGTCAAGTTGAGCATTCACGCAAACGCCCATTGCAGTTTCTGAAATACAAATTTTTAAAATATACAACTGATTTTCAATTAAATTTATTTTATTAATTCAGAATGACTTTCAAACTTTGACTTTATTATTATAAAAATCTCTCGAATTAATCAGCAACTGTTCTCAAACTGTTGTTGAACTTTGCTCATAAAACGAAACAAACAAAAAAACAAAAGTTCCGGTTAAACAAGCATTCAAATGTCGTGCATCACGCCGTTACAAACTGGGCTGCACCGATTATTTGATCGATTAAAAACCGCCTTTGCACGATTCTACTCTGATGTAAACAATTAAGTTTAAGTAATGTGATTATTGCCTTTTTTATTTGAATATTTTTTGCATCAGATTAAAATGCTAAACCATTATTGGTAATGACAAAATCAAACTCCACACCCATCTACCTACCTGCAATAATATCTAAAGTGGCCAAGCCGACATGCGGATAAATGTCCATAATTGCATTGTTCGCAACGGCCAACGGACGCAATCGCTCGACCAAAATTGTGCTCTGTCGATCGAACACTTCCACAAAGGATTCGAGAATCTTAAAATGAAAAGTCGGCGTAATGATTTTTCGCATTGTCTGCCACTTAACGCCATGGCTGAGCAGTAAACCGTCGCCCAGCCAGGAGCGAAGCAGCCCGTAGAGGACATGCTTGTGCGTGTGCTGCTGGCTGCTGAGTAGCTGTTCCGCATAACGAACGTCGGCAGTGACGACGACGCGTACGTCAAAAACGCGTGCCTGAAAAGTGGAACCAAATCGTTCGACATACTCCTTGAATTTCAAGTGCAAATCTGGAAAGAGCGTTTTTGTTTTAATTGGTTTTAATTGTAACATTTTTTTTTATTTTTTGTGTATATAAATGTAAATGTTTGTTTGTATCTTACTGTCAGGCTGAAAGGAGGCCAATGCCAGCAAACTCCCAAAAATTGGTATTTTCGAAATAATTGGCAAATTTTCGATTTGTGATGATTGACTATTCTTCTGAAGATAGTTTACGATGAGCGCGATCAGGCATAGAAAAAATATCACTTCTAGCCACATTTTGCAAAGGTCGACGATTTTATTTCACTTTCAAAATACGCGAATATTTTGTTATCTATTCTTTTATTATTATTATTTTTTTGATTTCTTGATTTTTTGACGTCTTTTTCATTTCAAAGTGTTGCCCTGCACTGAAATGTCAAACTTTTAAAACACGCTTAAGAACCAAACAATTAAAATTGAAATGAAATATTATCTGGATTTGCAGTTGTTGTTTTGTTGTGCTAATTATACTCTACACTACGCGCATGTACCGAAGGGTATATTAAGTTTGGTATTGGTATGACATATACAAAAATATATGTACACATAAGTATTTACTTGTATACAATATTAATTATAAGCATCAAATGTTTATCCATCTGTCTGTTTGTCTATCCATAGAAAACTCAGTGTTTTACAGTTAAGAAGTAAAAGTCGTTATAAAGACCAAATCTAGGGAGTCCTGTTAGAACTTGAAATTTCCTATTCGCTCCCAGCATAGAGGCACCGAAAGAATCATTTTGAATGAGTCTTTGAACGACGCCGCTGAATTGTCAGCTAAGTAAAAGAACACAACTGACAAGTAACGACAGGATGGGATTATAGAACCATATACAAATATAATCACATTTTTGTAAGTGCAAAAATGTATATTTTATATTAATGGTATAGGGTACTTGAACTTTGGTTAAGCCGATGATAATTCTCGCACTAGTTTCGATTTTGAATTCAATTGTTTTCTAATCTGCAACAACTCCTTTACGGTCTGATTAACAAATCAATAAATACTTTTCATATGCATTCATTTATTTGTGTACTTAGTACACATTAAATAAACACTTTAAATGTTTAAACAGAACATTTTTTAATTAACATTAAGCTTTTAACCTAGAAAAATAAACAACTTTCTCTCAATAACAAGGAAACGCGTCAATTTGTGAAATGATTCACCACTTTTTTTATTATATTAAAATACCGGTATGCAAATATATGTACACATATGTAAGTTGTTTTTAATAAACAACTAGAATTACGAATTACTAATACGCCATGATTACCGAACCGAACTACCAAATAACAAACAAAACAACAACACAGAAGTCGCATTATCGAGCACTTATGTGCGTTTATTTTTAAAACTCGAAAGTCTGACCAGAAACAAATAACGCCAGCATAACGTCAAAATGTCGTGTACTCTACAAACGCGATACAAAAATCCTTATCGCGCATTAGTTTTAGTTTTTTTTATTTGCGAAAAATCCAACGATTACCGCACTTCAGATGATGGATTAAAGATTAAACACGCACACACACATACACACGAAATTAAAACAAGAAATAAAAAAAAATTGCGAACAAAAACGTGATAAGGAAAGAACAACGACGTTGCACAACAAACAATGCACTGAGAAGAAATAGAAACCAGAACCAAAACAAAAACGCTAAAATGAAAGCAAAATTGGAAAATGGAAAGCTTTTAGAAAACATAAGACAAAAACAAAAAAAAAGAAAGGTCACAAGCGAGAGAGTAAACGAACGAACGAGAGAGTGCTTTCGAACGCTGGGCACAATGTTATATTTTGAACATAAATTTAACATTAAGTTAAGGTTAAAGTTCGTTGAGCGTTTTGCATTATTGTTTTCGTAATCTTAATTTCTTCATGTTTGCTTTAACGCTGTCTTCACTTTGGTATAACGTCCAAACTTTTAAATTTAAATGAAAATAAACGTATTCAACTTTATTGGTAGATAAATTAAAAAGGTTTGTTATTATTTCTTTTAAGTCTAAGTTTTTATTTAAAGACTTCACTGGCGGATTAGTAGACTCGCGGCCGCAAACCCAAATGATTGCCATTTGCCGATCGCAATACCAAATTCATCATTGGTTTGATTTCCGGTCCGAGTGGCAGCAGCTCAAAATGACGCAACATTTTGCTGATGGTGCTCTTCATTTCCAACATGGCGAACTTTTGGCCAATACAATTGCGTGGCCCCGCCGAAAAGGGTATATATATGTAGGGATGCACTTTCACGCCATCTGTCGTTGATGCATGTTCGTTGAGAAAGCGTTCCGGCTTAAACGTGTCCGGCTCTGGAAAGTATTCGGGATCGCGTAACATCACGTAAATGCCGATAGTGAAATTTGTGCCGGCTGGTATCATTTTACCATCTAAAAGTTATTGAAATATTTTTTTAGATATTTTTTAAATTTTAGACATTGTTTTCCGCTTTATGTAAACAATTCTTACTTAAATCGACATCCTCTGTAAAATAGCGTCCGATCATCGGCACTGGCGGATGCATGCGCAGTGACTCCTTAATGACGCACTCCAGGTATTTAAGCTCGCCCAGCTGGCGTAACGTAACCGGTCGATTCTGATCATCGCCCAACACTTGACGAATTTCATCAAAGATTTGCGCTTGTACGGCAGCATTTCGCGAAATCTCATACAAACAAAACGAAATGCCGCTGGTGGTGGTATCATGACCCTCAAACATGAACGTGTCGACCTCTTCGCGTATGTCCGCATTACTGAGCGGTTGTCCCGTCGTATCCAACGTCGATTGCAGCAGCACATCGAGCAGCGCCAAGCGTTGTTTTTGCCCAACGTCATTGTTTTCCTCCGTTGATTTTGTCAGGTATTCCTCCTCCATAGTCGTCTGTTGTGTTGCTGTTGGCTTGTAGGTGCCTTCTTTGATGGCCTGCTCCAGTGCTTTTCTCCGTTCCAGTATGATGCGCTCAGTAAAGTCGTGCATAATCCGTATGCTTTCGTCAAGAAGCTTTGCTTCGTCTCTGGCAACAAGACGAAAGAACCATTCGATTCGGTGCCAGACATTGATGAAACGCTTTGTCATAATGTTCGTCACACTGATCGAAAATGATAAATACGAGTACAAATAAAAGATCAGATTGTATAAACCGTGGACAAGACTTACGCTGTTACAGCCTGGACATATGGCAGATTAGGATTCATTTGCGCATTAATTTTGGTGCCCATTGCAGTTTCTGTAAACAAAATAAAGTAATTTAATTATTCTGTTCTATAATTAAAAAAAAAAAAATGATAAGCTTAGAAAACTAATCAAGTATGAATTCAACTCAATTAGTACTAATCAGTGTTATAAGATCACGTATACGCCACGTTTAATTGCAATTTATATTATGAAAATTATAAAAAAACAAACACCTGCAATAATATCCAACGCTGTCAGACATACAACTGGGAAAATGTTAATAGCAGTCTTGCCGTCCGCCCGCTCCCGAAGCTGGTCAACCATGACGGCACTCTGTTGATCGAATATGTCCACAAATTGTTCGAGAATTTTGAAATGAAATGTCGGTGTTATTATTTTGCGACGCGAATGCCATTTTTTGCCAGTGCTCATCAGCAGTCCCTGCCCCAACCAGCGGTGCAACAGCTCGTACAGATTATTTTTGGTTATGTGCTGCGGACTGCTGAGTATCAGCTCGACATCGCGCGGATCGGTCGAGAATATGGCCAGCTGACGTAGCACCCAGACACGATAGAGCGGACCGTATTTGCGGCGATTGCTTAAAATGAACTGCATGATCTCTGCAAGATGTAAAAATATAAGCTTAAGTGGAAAAAATATGTTTCAATTTTAAAAGCAAGTTATCTATAGGATACTTAAATTGACATATTCATATGTAGCTCAACTTGACTGAGGCTACAGTTGCATTTAATGTTCATACCCTCTGGACTAAGGCCGCGATACATGAGAACATTGCCAAGTATCGGAAGTGTTTTTGGTCCTGGCATATTTCTGATCACGGCATTGCGTCGACGCTTTGTTAAATAATCCCAAAGCAGAGCGATTGATATTAATATTATCAAAATTTCAACAAACATCGTTAAGTTCTTTTACTTTTTTTTAATTTAAAATTAAACTTTATAAAAATTGATACGGGAGCGACCTTACGCCAACAACAATCGCGACTGAACTACCGGCTTATGGGCTTAATACTTGCATTTAATATACTAGAGCAGTAAACATTGATTTTGATTTTTATAAAAACGAAAAAGAGAGAGAGAGAGTCTAAATAGAAAGAGAGTCGAATAGGTAAGTCAAGACAACGTTTGTTGATAGTGTTTTTTTTTTAACTTTTTCACTATCAACATTTGTTTACATCATGTGAAACAAAAATTTTGATAACGATGTCTAAAGGTAAAATAAATTTCTAAACTATTCGTTGGAAAAAGATAAAGATAGCCTCTTTCCGCCTATTTCTAAGTTTGCTTAATGAGCACTATCTAAACTTAAGTATAAATATGTAAATATGTAATTTAATTAGCGAATTGAAGTTACTTCCAATGCCATTATTAAAATTACTCTTTAAAGAGTGTACTCGTATTTGTCGCTAGATCTCTCTTGCAATCCCAGAATCAATCAACACTCAACAAGAGAATTAATAGAAGCAGCTCTTATGATGCATACAAGTATGCAGCATCTCTTCAAGATGTGTTGGTGCTGGTTCTTAATAAACCGGTTACACAGATTTTATAAACAAACAAACAAACAAACAAACAAATAAATAATTAAATATTTTACAATACAAATAAACAGAGAAACCGCGAGTGTAAAATGGAAATAAGAAGTGAGCATGACGATGCATTTTTAAGATGCGAACAGTTGAAGCGATGAATGAGCCATTAAACTACTCTAGACTTTGTCTATGAACTTACGAAGATCGCCTGAAGTGTTCGCGGTAGACGGTGGACTTTGACCCTAATGATTAAAGAGAATATAGTTTTTATATATAAGAGAGAAGATATTACATTTGTTTGTATGCATATTTAGATTTTTTATCTAAGCTGAAAAGACTTAGAATCAAAAGGCAATTGTTATATGTATAAATAATACAAACATTTTAAATTGGATCTCATAATTTTTGCATAAATGCATATTTTCTTTTTTGTATGCAGACAAACTTCGTCTCTGTCGAAGCTGTAGTGCCTACACTATTTTCTATTCATATGTTAACCCATACAAAATGTGCTCGAATATTATTTAGTCAATTTAATCTTGTTTTTGTACAACATCTATTTATCAGAAATTGTTTTGACTTATATTTATTGATAAACATGAATTCCATACTCAAATATTATTCTTGCTATTGCTTTGCGCTCTGCTTAAAAAAAACTGTTTTCGTTTTGCTAAATATCTGGAAATGTGCGGAGCAGCAATTCGAATCAGTTTGACGCCGGCATTGGCGCAGAGCGGTTCAAAAGTTAGCCACCATATAAATATATAACATACATAAAAATACGTAAGTGCTTCTACTAGTTTAGTTCTTAATTGAGATACAATTCCAATTTCATTTTCATATAAATATTTGCAGCATGTTTGGCGCGTTACTCTTGGGCCTATTCGTGGCGCTCTTAATTTGGGACTACTTCAATAGGAAGCATCGCAAGGCGGTCTTGAAGAAATCAAAAATTCCTGGGCGTTTCTCATTGCCGTTGATTGGCAATGCACTGTCGATGCGTGGCCTTAATTCGGAAAGTAAGTGCAAATTACGATTTGTATTTGTTTTAATATACGAGTACATATATACGTATACATATATGTTTTATCTTTGCCAGACATAATCGACCTGATGCGCACATCCGTACGCGAACAGGGAAAAATTCTACACTCTTGGGTCTTACATCAGCTGAGCATTTTCGATGCAGATCCTAAAGATTTGGAAGTGTTGCTCAGCAGTCCGGTGCACATTACCAAAAACAATGTCTACGATATGTTATCACTTTGGCTGGGCGATGGTCTGCTCATGAGCACTGGCAAAAAGTGGCATACACGTCGCAAGATCATAACGCCCACTTTTCACTTTAAGATACTCGAAGAGTTCTTGGACATATTCGATCAGCAGAGCAGCAACATGGTCGCACAGTTGCAAACGAAGGCCGATGGCAAAACTGTGGTCGACATGTTCCCAGTCGTCTGTCTGACGGCACTGGATATTATTGCCGGTGAGTGGAAAATTTCTTTAACTCAATTTTTGAATACCATTTCTAATTAAACTAAAAACAATTTACAGAAACTGCGATGGGCGTTGAAGTTAACGCGCAAAAGAATCCACAGTTTAGTTATGTAAAGGCGGTCAAAACGTAAGTTCAATTTCAATTTCAATGGATCTCATTACATTTCGTAATACACATTTTTTATTTAATCACTGAAGTAATCTCTTTAAGTGGCTCTAAATCAGTGGGCAACAATTGTTTCAATGCCACAATTGTTTATATTTCAATTCTCTAACCAACTATGACGATATTAGTGAGTCAAATAGAGGAAAAGTTTCATGTTTTTAATCTTATCTCTGCTTACTATATCAAACTATTAAATCGAAGTAAGGAATGGAATAATATACTCGTAGCATAGCATATAGCAAATGAAGAGAATGAACAATATTTTAACGATTTTTATTGAGTCATAACAGATTTCATAACTGAATTCATTTACACCGAAGGACTGTTTCAAATGTTTCGAATTATATTTCTAGGGTCACGGAAATTATAGCACAACGCTTGCGTAATCCACTGTGGCGTGTCGATTGGATGTTCCAATTGGTCGCGCCCAAACGCTACAATTACATGATGGATAATATCGCTACAATGAAAGCGTTCACCAATGATGTCATTCAAAAACGACGACAGACCTTGGAGCAAAGTCTGCACAATCAAGAACATAAAACAGATCAAGTCGTTGACGACGACAGCATTGGTACAAAGAAGCGTATGGCGCTGCTCGATGTGCTGCTGCAGGCCACCGTTGACGGCAATCCGCTTAGCAACGAAGACATACGCGAAGAAGTCGAAACGTTTATGTTCGAAGGACACGATACAACGACCAGTGCCATCTCGTTTGCACTCTATCTGATCTCGCGTCATCCCGAAGTACAGCAGAAGCTGTTCCAAGAGATACGTGAGGTGATTGGTGACGATCTAACCACAGCGTCAACACATCGACCGCTGCAGGATCTCAAATATATGGAATGTGTAATCAAAGAATCGATGCGTCTGTATCCGCCAGTGCCGATTATCGGACGATACTTCAACGAGGACACAACCATCAGTGAGTAGCAAGTTGTCGTAATCACCCATTATCGAATTTTGAATTGACATTGCCTCATTGTGCACTTTCCAGATGGCAAAGTTATACCCGGCAATACACATCTGAATATGCCACTTTTCGTTGTACTGCGCGATCCGGATTATTTCCAAAATGCCGATGACTTTAAGCCAGAACGTTTCTTCAGCGAAAATATTGAAAAGAATCCAGTTTTTCCATTTGCCTATGTGCCTTTTAGTGCCGGTCCGCGTAATTGCATTGGCCAAAAGTATGCCATGTTGGAGATGAAGAGCACCATCAGCAAAATGCTGCGTCACTATGAACTCTTGTCGGCAGGCCCCGAGATTGTACCATCGCTGAGTTTGATAATGCGCTCAAAGACTGGCATGAATATGGCACTGAAGCCGAGAGTGTATAATTAACGTTCGATCATGTAAAGTATTAATTTTTGTCATCAACATTTGAAGCTTTAAATAAATTATATCCAGTTTACAAATATTTGCTTTTTGTTATAATAAAGAATTACATTTTGTACAATGTACAAGGAAACTAACTCTTCTCGATTAAAATGTTTAGTCCAGTACAGATTAAGATTTTTTTTAAATTACCCTTAGAGAAACTTAAGAGAATAGTTTACTCTTAAGTCTTAAGTAAACATTTAAAACTAATAAAGTTGCTCTAGTATCTATTTACAAGTCATTTAATTGTTAACAAATTTTTACATAATACATACATATAGACATATAGATAATACATGCATATATATATAGACACCGACATATGTACATACAAACTTTTTTTCTCTTTATCACTTTACTCTTAAGTACAAGTAAGAGCATTTACCAATGTGTATCTTACCTTCTTAATTTCTTTCGAAGTTTCACAAAACCGGTAGAATTGTATCTGCAACATAACGAATAAAAAAAATAAAGCTGCTGCCTCATTCTTTATAAAAAGACAAAAAACTCGAAGATGCTTCAGTTTTCTTTGGCCATTTCGGTTAGACAGTGTTCAAACTCCAAAGTGTTAGCAACAATTTTATCCTCAATCTGATAGGGTAAGTCATAAAAAAAAGGATTAATAGAAATTAAATGATTAAATTTTTTTAGTGTTTAAACAAAAAAAATCAAAATTTTGAGGTGATTTTAGAAATCGTTTAAATTTTAAACAATTCCTTTTTAGATAACACAACCGAATATTTTACTATTATATTATGAAACATTAATGTTATTTATTAATTTCTAAAATCTTAGTGGGACTTGTATCAAAAATTTGAACTTATGTCCGAGGTTAGTTGTGTAGCTTTTTTTTAACTTGATTAATACTGATAATAGTTGTAGAGAATATCAATATTCCTGCATTTTGAGATATGTCATTCTTGTTGCAAACAAGTGATATATAAATTGGCTGCTGAACGAACGTAGACATGTCACAGACAATAACAACTCTTATCAACAGGTATCGTTTTTAAATTAGACTTTGATCCGCAAGACTCTGCAAGTCAGCAAAGAGTTTTTTGCAAATCATCAAAGCAACGTCACGTCACGTCACGTTGACTGCAGATTTAAACTCATGACTGATTCATACGAAAACAATATTTACATCCCTCTGCCCTTTAGTGTCCCAATACAAATGTGCAAATAAACACACATTAAATAATCTTATCAAATAATAATAGCGAAAAACTAAAAATATTTAAGGTATAAAACTGCCGTAATCACCCGTGAAAGTACGAGTATTTTATTGTCAACAGCCAACAGCCAACAGAGCCCGTATAAAAAACCGAAAGTGAAAATCATTTGATCAAAAACCTTCTGCAATGTTGCTTGAGCTAATATTGGGCGCCTTGGCTGTTCTACTTATTTGGGACTATTTCAATAAAAAACAACGCAATGACATGCTTGCAAAGTACCGGATACCTGGTCCACCGACGTTACCGGTAATCGGCAACGCCTTGATGATGCTGGAAATGAGCACGGAAAGTAAGTTTACATCTCTTCTAGAAATTTCTGCATAGTACTTATACATACGAGTACTCATTCATTATTTTCGCTTAGATGTCTTTACCATTGCTCAACGGAACAAGGACAAATATGGTAAAATTTATCGTATTTGGGTTCTGCATCAGTTGTCCGTAATTGTGTTGGATCCCAAATACCTTGAGGCCATCCTAAGCAGCCAACAGCTTATAAAGAAGAGCAGTTTATATGATTTCTTAACCACTTGGCTGGGCACTGGCTTGCTACTTAGCACGGGCAAGAAGTGGCACTCACGTCGGAAGACCATCACACCAACATTTCATTTTAAGATTTTGGAGCAATTTGTTGAGATTTTCGATCAACAGAGCTCGGTAATGGTCAACAAGTTGGCAAAGCATGCCGATGGCAAGACTGCAGTAAATATTTTTCCGATTGTTTGCTTAATGGCTTTGGACATAATTGCGGGTAATATGTCAAAATTTAAGTTTAATAAAGTACACATAACGAATTCATTTATCCTACCACAGAGTCCGCAATGGGTGTGAAAGTGCATGCGCAGGACAATCCCGATATTGAATACGTACGAGCGCTAGCACAGTAAGAACACTTTCCTTGAAGTTAGACAGTCACTTACGTTAACTTTCTCCATTTTAGTGTGGCAGAAGTGATGGCAAATCGTTTCATAAAGCCCACACAACGTACCAGTTGGCTTTTCCGACTGACCGCGCCCTCAGAATATCGTAGTATGAACAAGGCCATTGACACCATGCACAACTTTACGAACAATGTCATCGAGGAGCGTAGGACGGCATTGGAGCAATCGATCGCCGATGGCAGTTTCAAACAAATCGGTAAGTTTATTCAACTCTTCGAATGCTTTTGTTTAACCTTTCCCGTTTAGTTAGCGATGACGTGGATATTGGTGCCAAAAAACGCTTAGCTCTACTTGATGTGCTGCTGCAATCTTCCATTGGTGGTGCACCACTCAGCAATGAGGATATACGCGAAGAGGTCGACACGTTTATGTTTGAAGGACATGATACCACAACCAGTGGAATTTCATTTTGTCTGTACTTAATTGCGCGACACCCCGATGTGCAACGAAAAATAGTCGATGAAATCTACAGCGTTATTGGCGAAGATAAAAACCACCCGGTTAGCTATAGAGATTTGCAAGAGCTCAAATATTTGGAATGTGCTATCAAGGAGTCGCTTCGACTGTATCCGTCGGTGCCATTAATTGGGCGCGAGACCACCGAGGACATTGTATTAGGTACGTTTGAGCAATCGTTGTTTTTTTTTTTTAAGTATTAAACTAACCAACTATTGATCTAGGTGATATAACTTTACCAGCGAATACCAATGTTAACATGTCACTCTATATGGCAATGCGAGATCCTGACCATTTTGTCGATCCGAATGATTTTAAGCCGGAACGTTTTAGTTCGGATGGCGGCGATAAAATCAATGCATTTGCTTATACGCCCTTCAGTGCTGGGCCGCGCAATTGCATTGGTCAGAAATTTGCCATATTGGAAATGAAAAGCTCTATTAGCAAGCTGTTGAGACACTACGAGCTGCTGCCATTGGGTCCGGAAGTTCGGCCAATGATCAATTTGATTTTGCGCTCTGCCAATGGTATTCATGTGGGCTTGAAGCCGAGAACAAACTGATTGATTAAATCAAAATGTTATTAATGTACAAATAATAAACGATTTTCTCTTTTATTTATTTATTTAATTAAAATAATTTATAATAATATGATACACGATATTTGAACGAGCTTTTGAATGGATTCAAAAGATAAACATTAATGTATAATCTATTTGTATTTCCATTAACCTAATTAGATATTAAAAGATACTTTGGATACTAAATTTTAAAAATTTCACTCATTGCTCATTGGGTCACAGTACATTTAACAATGTTGGAACTAGTCTCCTACTAGTCTCCTACTATTACCTATTTATTTAATTATAAATAATTTATAACCAGTCATGCTTAGTAAACACAAAATGGGGAATCAAAGTCCACAGTTGCAACAGATTGCAGATTAAAACCAATTTGTCTAGTCATTGTGATTGGAATTATTTGCGAATGACATTAAATACAAATAAAAGTATAGTAATAAAAGAAATAAGTTCCATTCAATAATCCATGATTCAATGAATTCTTTAAATACCGATAATAAACAATAAATAAACGAAAATAGAACTGTAGCAAAAGCAGACCGACCACTCATTGATAAGCTATGCGTCAACTAGAAAATAACCTATAGACCTGCTCGTATGACACAAAAATTTTTGAAAATCTAAAACGCAACATCCCACAACACCAACAACAACTGATAAACCAATTTTTTCAAATATAAGCGTTTTTTTTTTTTTTTTAAATACCAAGACAATAACAACTCAAATTTATTTGGCAAATGTACTAAGCAGACACTGGTGAGAACAACATGTTCCTTGAGCTGCTAGTGGGATTGTTGACTTTTCTTCTCATTGCGGATCGGCTATACAAGCGTCGTAAGAATGCCATTTTTAAACGGGAGGGCATTCCAGGACCCTTTGCTTATCCCATAGTTGGAAGTGCTATGAGAGCAATTGGAAATAATACCGCGAGTAAGTAGAGGATAATCTTCAAGATCTGTTTACTAACTAAACTTACTGCGAAAATGTATGCTGCCCTTCCAGATGTTTTTCCTTTGCTAAAGAGGCTAAGCGAAGAGCATGGGAAAATTTTTCACCTATGGTTCTTTCACGAAAGCGTACTTTTCATACAGGATCCAAAGTATTTCGAGGCCATATTCAGCAGTCAGCAAGTGATCTCGAAGAACAATCACTACGATCTCTTGTCGATGTGGTTGGGCGAGGGTTTACTCCTCAGCAGCGGCTCAAAATGGCATGCGAGACGCAAAATTATCACACCCACATTTCATTTCCAGATACTTGAACAATTTGTCGAGGTATTCGATCAACAAAGTGCAGTTATGGTCGAGCGTTTGCGTGAGCGCGCCGATGGCGCTACTGTAGTCAATATGTTTCCGGTAGCTTGTCTAACCGCCCTAGATATCATAGCTGAGACAGCAATGGGCGTGCGAATCAATGCACAGCGTCATCCGGAGTTTGCATATGCCAAGGCATTGACGGAGTGAGTCTCATACTTCTTTCTCCTACTTGAACTCATATTCCCTAAAGTGGCATTCGGTTTTTTTTTTTAGTATTGCCGATCTTATAGGTAATCGTTTTATGAAAATTAATCAACGTTTTGATTTGACCTATCAACTGACTGAACCTCGAGCAGCAATCAAACTTAATAGAAGTATCAAGATCATGCACAAATTCACTGACAAAGTCATCGAGGAGCGTCGCAATGCATTAGAACAGTCTTTTGCTGACGGAAGTTATAAGGCAATGGGTTAGTAAAGATTATTCTTATGATCGAATTCTCTGCATCCAGTTAATTACTCGCTGAACTGCGCTTGAATTTTATCAACACTTTTCTGTGTTTTTTACAGCTTCCGACATGAATGATGTAGGTCTGAAGCAGCGCATGGCATTTCTCGATGTTCTGCTGCAGTCCACAATTAGCGGTAAACCGCTGACTAATAAAGATATACGCGAGGAGGTTGATACTTTTATGTTTGAGGGACATGATACCACAACGAGTGGTATCTCTTTTACTTGTTACTTGATTGCTCGACATCCGACAGTGCAGAAAAAAATAGTTGAGGAAATTCGTAATGTCATCGGTTCGGACAACGATAAATCGATAACGATGCGCGAATTGCAAAATCTAAAGTACTTAGAGTGTGTCATCAAAGAAGGGCTACGTTTGTTTCCACCCGTACCGATGATTGGACGTATTTCGGATAAAGATGTGGTTTTAAGTGGGCATTATTACTTTACATTTTCTAAATTAACAACTCTTTTGCAATTTGCTAATTTTTATTTATAGATGGAAAAACTATACCCGCTAATACCAACTTTAGTATACTCATTTATGCTGCTCAACGCGATCCCGATTACTTTACTAATCCCGATGATTTTCTACCAGAACGGTTTAGCTCGGAAAGCGTAACGACTAAAATCGATCCTTTCGCTTATGTGCCGTTTAGCGCCGGTCCACGTAATTGCATTGGCCAAAAGTTTGCAATGTTGGAGATGAAGAGCACCATCAGCAAGCTGTTGCGCCACTACGAGCTGATTCCCTTGGGCGAAGACGTACGACCGGTTATGAATTTAATATTACGTTCTTCGACGGGCATAAATGTGGGCATACAACCGAGAGTATAATAAACCATGTCACTTAGCCATTTACAAGGTCATTAAATGGAAATAAAACAATAGTTATTGAGTATAAACCTACTTTGATTAGGATATTTTTATATGGACCAACATGATTTTTATATTTACTTGTTCTTGATTGTAGTCCTCAGTTCCCTTAAGTTTAATGAGCACTTAGAAAGTGTAAGTTGCTTTATGGCAATTCGTCGATTATCAAGCTTATCAATGTACACATACTCGTGCATAGATGGGACAAAGTTTTACTGTTGAAAAGTTCACCTTTGAACCTCTTGAAATAAAGCACGTTCATTCTTATTTGCAAATTGATGATTGATACATACGAGTATGTGCATATAGATTAATTAGTTATTGGGTGACTATTAAGCTAAACTATGATCACTTCTAAATTCTTAATGTAGATTAACTACATCAGTAACGTATTTATTTCAAACTTATTCCTGTCTGGAGCGCGTTATCTATTATAGAAGCTCAGTATCTTATAGTTGTTATTTCTATCGTCTGCCACATGCAAAGCTACGTTTCAGTCGATAGAAGCTAATCTAATCGCATGTGGTGGTTATTAGCTCGATTAGTATTGTATAAAAGGGTTCAAACACAACACAGGCAGTATTTGTTGGAAACTCAGGGCGCCCACATCGACCAGCAATCAACATGTTGTTCGAACTACTTATTGGTTTATTAACCGTGCTTCTAATCTGGGACTATGCCATACAGCGTAGACGTAATCAGGTCTTTCAAAAGAATGGCTGGAGTGGGCCCAGCCTATTGCCTTTTATTGGATCTGCTCATCACTTTGCCAAAGAGACGCCCGAAAGTATGAAAGTGTTCCTTCGTCTTTATTCGACTTGATTGCCTATTTATTTTTTTGTATTTCCGAAAAGCTGTCACCAGTGCGATGAATAAATTCACTAGAGAATTTGGACGTACGTGGCGCACTTGGTTGTTTCATGAATGCGCCATTGCCACCTCAGATGCACGCATGATCGAAGCCATACTAAGCAGCCAGCAAGTGATCACAAAGAATCGACTCTATGATTTATTGCATGGTTGGCTCGGCACGGGCCTGCTGATGAGTACGGGCAAGAAATGGCACACGCGCCGCAAGATTATTACGCCAACATTCCACTTTAAAATACTCGAGCAATTTGTCGAGGTATTCGATCAACAGAGCGCCACAATGGTCAGTAAGTTATATGATCGTGCTGATGGCAAGACCGTGGTAAATATGTTTCCGGTGGTTTGTTTAAATGCGCTGGACGTTATAGCCGAAACGGCGATGGGCGTAAAGGTGAATGCACAAATGGATCCCGATTTTCCATATGTCAAGGCGGTAACGACGTAAGAAATTTTCCACATCGATCTTTTTAAATTGTAATTGTTCTTTTTAATTCTGTGACAGCGTTGCGAAGATAGTTTCAGTGCGTTTCATAAAGCCACACCAACGTTTCGATTTTATGATGCGTTTCACTGCGCCTGGTGAATTCCGGAAGATGCACAAGAGCATTAAGCTAATGCACGACTTTACAGACAATGTTATCAATGAGCGTCGCACAGCATTGGAGAAGTCAATTGCTGATGGCACTTACAAGCCGATGAGTATGTTTCAAATTCTGAGTTATCCTCTGCCATTAGACAAAATTCATATATTGTACAATATTAAATTCGTTTATAAACGTAGCTGACGAAAGCAGTGACGATGGTTCAAAGAAGCGTTTGGCCCTACTCGATGTGCTCTTGCAGTCCACCGTCGGCGGTAATCCGCTCACTAATCGCGATATACGCGAGGAGGTCGACACGTTCATGTTCGAGGGACATGATACGACAACTAGCGGCATCTCGTACACACTGTATTTAATTGCACGTCATCCAGACGTGCAACGGAAACTAGTCGAAGAGATTCGAGAGATCATTGGTGATGATAAGCATCAGTCGGTAACAATGCGTCAACTGCAGGATCTGAAATATTTGGAATGTGTGATCAAAGAGGGTCTACGCTTGTATCCGCCAGTGCCGATGATTGGTCGACGTGTTGACGAAGATATTGTCTTAAGTATATGATGAACTGTTAAGTGATTTTTTCGAACTTAATTTAAATATTTTTGTGTTTCTTTTTTTTCTATTTTAGATGGCAAACTCTTTCCAGCCAATTCCAATATTCTAGTTTTAATCTATGCAGCGTTGCGTGATCCTGCGTATTTCTCTGATCCGGATTCATTTAAACCGGAACGTTTTAGTGCCGACGGTGCAGAGAAAATCGATCCATTTGCAAATGTGCCCTTCAGCGCTGGTCCACGTAATTGTATCGGTCAGAAATTTGCCATTTTGGAGATGAAGAGCACCATCAGCAAAATGTTACGTCATTTCGAGTTACTGCCACTCGGCGAGGCGGTGCGCCCGGCGATGAACATTATTTTGCGTTCGGAAAGTGGCATCAATTTGGGTTTAAAACCCCGAGTATTGTGATTACAACAAATTTAATAAACACCCAATAATATTAATCATTTTGTTAATTTATCATTTAAATGCTAGTATTAGGTAAATAAACGATTATTTTGATTTTTTTTTTATGTAACTTTAAATTCGAACTTTTGGTATAAATTGTTTCCGATCATTTAAGAAGCAATTACATTTTTATACTAGCCGCTTTCATCTATCTAGTTTCAGAAGATATCAGTTCAACTTTTGTAAGCAGCAAAACGGTCAATTATAATTTTAGGGAAGCAAAGAATAAACCAAATATCACGAGAAAGTTCAACTATTTTCTCCAATTAAAGGGTGCTATGGACTAAGTTTGGGCATGAGCTTAACAAAAGGTAAAACCATGAACGACAAGCCAAAATAAGGTTATATGGATAACAAGTTTTCGTATTCTTTTAAGTCCCCTGTATACGAGCACATAACTACGATTACACACTTCTCTTATTGAAGTTTTGCCTTGGGATTTTTTACTTTGAAAAATTTTTGAAAACATAAACAATCAAAAAAATCAAAAAACACGCAAAATTAACAATTTTTACTTATTTATTTTGCGAAACATTCAATTTCGCAATGGAAAGAAATTTTGGTGACAAGGTAATGAAATGAAGAAGTAAAAGTGAAATTAAAGTAAAACAAACAAATGTGAAAAGTCTTGGAATTTTTAAAGCAAATTCAAAGCATTTTCAAAAACAGATTCCTCATCTCCAAAGCATTATCTCTCTCTTTAAATTACAACTAGTAAGAGAATTATCTTCGGTTATCCGAAGCTCATATACCATTCGCCATTTCAGTGACACCAAAAATGTGTTTTTTTTTAGCACATAAGTGCTACATGTCACTATTATAAGTGGGCGTTGTTTTTATCAGATTACGCCACTTTTTGGTAAATAGATTTTTGTTCCTACCAATGTTTTAAATACCGAATTTGAAGTGGTTATGTGCACTGGAACTATTTTAATCAATTTTTTTTTTCGTATGAAAAGGGGTGGTTTGTAGGGGAGGGGGTAGAAGTTTTGATCCGATCTTGCCCATCTTCGAACTTAGCCTCGGCATGGTGAATAGGAGCTCGCATACCAAGCTCGATAGCTCTTAAACTACGGCTGTTCTTGCTGGGACTGACAGACGGACGGACATCGTTAAATCGACTCAGAATCCGACGCTGATCATTTATATATACACTTTGTCATACTTACCACGCCCCTTCTGGGCGTTACAAACGAAAGAACAAACTCAATATACCATTCGTACGTGCACTTGCACGTGGCGAATGGTATAAAGAGAGCTATTTAAAAATAATAATCTTTAAAAAATTAAATCCATCGGACATATTTAATCAATTAAATCAAGGACCTCTTGAGAGGGTCTTGGTTTTAGTGGTCACCCAACCAATTTTAAGGTACTTATTTGTTTACTTTTGTTTCTATTAGAAAATGCCTAAACGTAAAAAGGAACGAAAATGGAGCGATTTGGAAATGAATTTGCTAATAAAATTTTTGAAAGAACACGAATTCGAGGTAGTGCACCTGACCTATCCAGAAACCAATTTGTGGTCAATAATTTCATTTCATTGTAGAAACCAACGGCAAAAGAGTTTTATATAAGTTTCATAAAAAATCACGAAATAAAGGATATTAACTGGAACATAGTTAAAAATAAAGTGCGTACGATGAGGTCTTCGTGTTTGAAGGCGACCAATTGGTTAAGCTCGTCAACAGGTGCAAAACTGTTGTACGAGGGCGAAACTGTCAATGGTAGGCACATACGAGTACATACATATATAAAATTATTTATATATACAAACACATAAATATGATTATATAAGTATATATAAATTCCAGGCATCGTTAATCGTTTATGTCCGCATTACTACACATTGAAGAAGATCTTTTTAAAAACCAAAACCAAAACTAAAGGCAATGGCTGTGACGGCGACAACTCAACTGTGTCATCGCCGGTTGTCGTGCAAATTTCCAAAGTTGGAACTTCCTTGGACGCTACTGCAAGTACGTTAAATTCACCACTTCCAGTGCCCCCATCACCGATAAGCACTACACAATCACATATCGCGTGTTCTACCGCCGCATATACTCACGCTCATGCTAATGCACCGCCGCTGGACAAGTCAACATTAATTCTGCTTGAACGTAGTGCCGTCGAAAAAGCTCGTCTCGGTTTCGAGGAGAAAAAATTCAATTTTGAAAAGGAGAAGATTTTGCGAGAACTTGCACTAAAAGAGAAAGAAATCGAAAAAGATGAACGTTTGAAAATCTTGGAGCTGGAGTCGAAGGAACGCGTTGCCATGAGAGAACTAGAATACAAATATAAACGTAAATGAAGTTCATATAATGTATTCCTTTAAAATTCGACTTAATATATAAAATATCTTGCATATTTTTCTTTTGAAAGTTTATTTTTCGGATTCAGAAAATTTTGGAAAAAAAAAGAAAATAATTATTTGAAGATTGTGAAAGTGCAAAAACAAATTAATGACGATAACAAGGCCCTGTTTTTTTAAGTATATATCTATCTATATATATATAAAAATTAATTATTCTTTCTTTTTTTCTTTCTTTCTTTCTTTCTTTCTTTCTTTCTTTCTTTCTTTCTTTCTTTCTATCTTTGTACCAAATGGGCGTCTAAACCATTCATCCGATTTTGATGAAATTTTAGGGAGTTGCTGTGCTCACGCCAACTTAGGTTTAGGTTTTTGCCACGCCCACCTATTATGCCCACAATTTGTAAAACTAAATTAAAATATTCGATTATTTCGCTAATATTGCTCCTAAAAATCTGAAATTTGGTATCTGAGTTTGTATTGGCACTGTCGATAACTTCCCCAAAAAAGGGCGAGGTTGGATCAATTTAACGCCCACTTTCAAAAAAATGGTGGATCATTTTTACGCCTAACACCATTGCTCAGAAACTTGATGTTCTATATAGAAAACATGTAACGCGATGCACCGGGAAGAATAACAGGAAATACAAAATTTGCCATGCCCACTTATTACGCCCTCAATTTATTTAATTAAGTAAAAATATACGATGACCGGGAAGTTTTGTTACCATTTTTTTAAGTTGCATTGCAACGCATGCCGGGCATTCGCTAGTATACATATATATTTTAAAATATTTATTTAAAAGAGGCCAGTCGAACTTTTTGAAAAGGTATGGAAATTTAATTCCCAGTTGAGTTCTTGTTTAAATAATAAAAATATCAAAATTACAACAAAAAAAGTTCATTAAACAACCTAAAGTAAGTTTAAATGTCATAAGTGGGCTGCATTCAGAATTGTTAATAATCTAATCCCATTGATGCAATTTGCCAGGTGTTGGCAAGGAAGACTTTCCATCTCCGATGAATTTTCCTGCCTTAAGCACATCGATTGGTGGTTTCACTGAGGAAGTCGCACTTCGATCATAGTAACGATTCGCCTTGAGTTTGTGCGAAGGGCCGTCGGGTATTTTGGGTGGCGGTGTACTGCGATCTGACATTTCCGCTTCGAAACGAAGCGCCAATGTATGTTTACGCTGTGACAAAATACGGAAAATACACAAATGCAATTCATCTAATGTATGCTGTGCTAACTTACCCCCAAAAGAAAAGAACGCACTCGTTGTAGAAAAGGAGCAATATCACGTCGTGGTCCGCCTGGCATGATTTTACAAGAATTTAACAAGCTTTCAAAAGAAAATTTAAAAAATTATGTTCAATTTTTCAAATTTTGATTTAAATGTCATTCATGTAAGGGATGAGTCATAGATTAGGAATTGTCTTTCAAAAATATCCATCGATATGTAAAAATATTCATAAATAAAAACTATCGCTTTGCGTGATTGATTACTTTTTGAACTGTGTATTTCAAATCTTGTTTGTGGTATTTAAAGGGAACTAAATTTATGCAACGCTTTTCTAATCCCAATGATAGATCTTGCCGGGCGTTGGCAGTTTAGAAGCTGCCGCCGCTGTTTTAGTTGACTCCGCTTCGTCGGCCAGCAATTTGTGTTGGACCAAATCAATTGGCGGCTGCACTTCGCGACGTCCATCGCGGGTGCAATAGTAATTTGCCGAGAGACCAGCAGACGGTCCATCGGGAATAGCAGGTGGTGGCTGAGTACGATCAGCTAAACCGTCCTCGAAGCGCAGTGCAACCGTATGCTCGCGCTGCAAAGAAAAACCAATTTAAAGACGATGGATCAGACGATAAAACTTACATAACGTGTCATTTGTTTATAGTTGCGCAGGAGGCAATGTAGTGTATAAGCCTCATTCGCATTCTCTCAACTTACGCCTAGTAAAAAGGCTCGCACTCTTTGGAGAAAGGGCGCAACGTCACGCCGTACTGCTGCCATTTCTAGTTTGCTATATTTTTCCTCCGGAGCGTTGAATCTAATTTGACAACTTGGTTTAATAAATTTGTTTCTTCTTCTTCATTAAAAAACAACAAAGTTCGATGCTTTTAATTTTTGGATGAGTTTGGAAATAGGCAAAAAGATTTAACAGCTGTTTCGGAAGGCGCTATCTACGCTATCTATCCGTCATCAGCGACCACAGATGTAAGTTTTTAATCGTTCTTAAGTGAACTTTTTATTGAGTGTAAACTTTTAAAACAAATGTTATAACAAAAGGGAATTCGCTGACATTTTATTCTATATTAATTAAAAATAAAAAAACATTTTAAATTTTTTTTTTGTAACTATATTTATTTATTTATCTTTTTTATGAAACTATGAAAAGTTTTAAATTTTTGCAAAAAATTAAAAAAAAAAAACATTTAATTTTTTTTATATTTATAGCTCTTTATTAATCGTATATACATACATATGTGAAGACGTTTAAAGAGATACGGCTAAAAATACTAGACATGGAAAAAAATACAAATAACGGTTAAGACCAACTAACAACCTACTCTAAAAACACTTTGCTTTGAAATTTGAATTTTAAAACAAAATCCAGTCAAGTTTTGCTTTCAAAATAAAATCAAAAATTTTCAAGAAACTAAAACGGAATACGACAAATTCTAATTTACAGTGAATTGCAATCGAAAGAAAATGAATTTATCCGTTGAGTTGATACTGTTATTTACAGTTTTTGTTTCGGACACAAACGCGTATTCTTATTGCGATCCCTCGAATACCGGGATTTGCAGTGCAGTTGGCAAAGGACAAAACTCTCATATTGCATGTGATGAAAGTTTTGTAAGTACAAATCGCACACCTACTTCATAGCAACACTTAGAAAATAAATTAAAAAATAAAACAACAGTTTTTAAGCGTTTGGAACCAAAAATATTTCTGAAATGAAATGCGAATCAGGATCCAGAAGAAATATATGTATGTAAATACAATAATAAAAACCATTTATAAAAATAGTTCCAATAAAGATAATCAATTAACATTATTGTAGCCACACAAAACTGCTCACAAAAAAGTAGGCGTGAACGGATAATACCAACGCCCACTTTTAATAGAAATATAGCATATACATATGTGCTACAAGATTTTTTTTTCTAAAATAGGTGAGGGTATTCTCTTAAGTCTTTTGAGAAGGTCTATTTCTATTCTTGAAGCTCTTGCAAAAGTCATTCTAAAAGTGCGTTTTTGAAAAGTCCTTGTTTCTTTGAGTAATTATAATGAACGATGAAAAAATGCTTACTGCCTCCAAAAGGAGAAAAGCTTCTAACAGGACATTTTATTACTTCTTTTGCCAATAAAAAAATAAAATAAATAAGTAAATGTTCTTCGTATTCATACAGACAGCTGCTGCCGATTTAAAATACATGTTTCCAATGACCAGAAAACTAAAGAAATATCTATTAGACGAGCATAACAAGTTACGCGACAAAATTTCCAGCGGCACCGAGATTACCGAAATGAACGATAGCAAATATCCTCCAGCTAGTGACATGCGTGAACTAATCTGGGATAATGAGTTGGCATATTTAGCGCATGTTCATGCGAGACTCTGCAATTTCAACCATGATCAATGTCATGCAACGCGATTATTTCCATACACAGGACAAAATCTTGGCTATCTGAAAGGAACTAACCGGAAAACAGCCAAAGAAATTATCGATGTTTCAATGGCATTATTTTACGATGAAAAGAATCTAATCTCGGATGGAGCAGTAATGGCTGCGAAATACTTATCAGATTAGTAAGTAATTTTTTTTTGGCCTCCCTCTTCATGTACTGAGGCTTAGAATATCAGTTAATTACCAGTTAACACTAGTTCTTTTTACTAATATCGGGTCGCAATATACAGACAGGCAGACATATAGACATACAGACCAACAGACATCATTAAGTCGACTAGGAGCTCAACGCTAAATATTTATTTGTATTGTCATACTCGTCATGCTCTCTTATGAATGTTGCAAATGTGCTAACATTCTCAGTATGGTGATTATTTTTGAAATTCTTCTTTACAAATATATAGCAAACCAGCTGGACATTTTACTGCGCTTATTAATCACCAAGTTTCTCGAGTGGGTTGTGCAATTTCTGCATGTGTAGGCTGTCCGGGAAGAAAACCGACAGAGTAAGTATAAATGAAATACACTTTTATTTAGTTAAGCTTAAACGATAAAATCAATGGAATTAATATAATTATACAATTTTTTGTTAGTTGGTGCAACCTTTTAACTTGCGACTACGACTTTACGAATGTTAAAGATGCGATAATGTATATATCGGGAGCACCAACTTCTAACTGCAAACGCTGGAATGTAGAAAAGAGTGAAAATTTCCCAAATCTTTGTGGCAATAAGGGAGAAAATTTTAAATTAAATTATTAAATTTGTGTTGGATTGTAAAATCCAAAAGTTAAAAAGCGTTTTTTTTCTTTCTTTAACTGTTTATGAACCTCGTTCAATATTTGAAGGCTCTGTTTTGTTTCTATTATTATTTATTACAAGCGTTATTTATGCTATAAACTAACAAGTCAACGAATTACAAAATTGTTAAATTCTGTCTTTTTGACTGTTGTCATTTGCTTTTTTAAATTTAGTTTTTCCTAAAATTTTAGACGGATTCCGATATTTTTAAAATAATGAATAAATAACGATAAAATTTTGAAATCAAAACTTTTCTTGACAAAAAATGGATATAGTCCCGGCAACATAACTCATGAACTGAGGGCTGAAGTCGAATTTAGCAATTTTATCCTTGGCTTCTATGGTAATTTGAATTGTTGTTTTTATTTTTACGTATTATTGTTGTTTTTTGTTATTTGTTATTTCTGTTTAAATTAAAAAAATTAAAAAACCTAAATATTATGTGCACAAACCTTTTTCTAACTCGAAAAAAATCCAGTTAAGTTCCATAAACTTCCAAACTTTACAAAAGTGTTTGAGTGGCCTCTTCTCCTCACACCATCTTCGTCTTTCTCATTAGAATCCACACAATCACAGCTGTTAAACTTGAACAGCTGACAGAGCCAGAGACACATTTTGGAACTGACGATAGTGGTAAGTAAATTTCTCAAAAAATTAAAAAGAAAAAGGTTTTCACTTTCTATTTGTTAACCATTTATTTATTTATTTATTAAAACAAAACATTTAGCATGAACTTCGCTTTGGGAAATAAAAGGAAAATTAACAAAAAAAAAACGCTGCCGCCATGAATTTCCTGCGACAAACATTCAACGTTACGAAACAACTATCAACTGGTAAGTTTGTTGATCGCTTTTTGGGTTGGTCGATGAAGAAAAAGCAAAGGGACCGGAATGCTTAATTTTGCATCAGAAGTTGACGTAAAATGTGAGCGGCTTCCACTTCTCGCTCTACGACTAAAATTCGTCGAATCTTTTCAGAATGAAATATGCCTAAAAGTATGCTAAAGCTTTCCATGAATGCAACGACACAAATTATTTCTAAAAGCGCAAACAATTATCACGGCGTTTTTAAACATCGAGTTTCCCCCTCGCCTCCTTCACAACCATACAGATATATAAGATATAGTTAAATCGAATCCGATTTCGACGCCGTTTTGATATCGAAAGGCTTAAAAAACGTATTAAATAGTTTCTGCTTGATTAAACTTTGCTTTGTTGATTTTTCCTGCATAATTGACTCAAAATTTGCAATAAAAAAATTCCTTTATTAAGTTCTGCTTAATTGCAAAACTCTCTTAATTGAGTATATTTTACTAAAACTCTAATATTTATTTATTTAAATGAAATGAATGACAATTTTAAAAAATCCTTACCTTTACAAATCTTTATTTTGTATATTTTCTGTTCGTTTTGTATATAAATGTTTGCATGCCAAGAATGATTTAATCCGTATATGAATAGAAAATGTGTCAATTGCCGCCGAAAGCAATTGTACTGCCGCCAAACAATGACCACCACGACGCAGCGGCATTTGCAAATCGATAGTAGCGTGTGAATGCTTGGCTGCGCATTTGACCACACCAGTTTACTGACACCTGTACGCATGCGTACCTTTTTTCTTATTGTTCTTATTCTAATGTTCTTTGTTGTTGTTGTTGAATACGCGCTTTGGAGTTTATTTTGTGATATTTTTTCATTAACAAAATCAGCATAAAATGTAATCAACAGAAAGGGAAACCGCAACGAAAGGGATTTTATTTGCATTATTGTCTTCAAACTAAAAAATATCGGTACAGTTTCTCATTCAAAAATTGAACATTTTTAAACAAGAGCTTTAAGTAAACTCTTATCTTACCGCCCTCATTGAGTTTTAGGAAAAATTATATTTTTCTTTTGATTCATATTTTAGAAACTTAAAACAAGTTCTGAAAAATTTACTGCCACTTAATATTTTTTTATTTTTTAAAATACTATTTTTTTATGTTTAGTTTTAAATTTAGAAATTAAAAAAATATATTCAATTTAAAGTACAAAGTCACCAACAGCAAAGTTAAAAATTTTCTAACAACAATAACAGAAAGCATGTCCGTCCGTTCGATGTCATCTTGAAATAATAATGGACAACTCGTTCCCACACAGAAATCGAACGCATTGGCACAAAACCGAACTCGTCATTTTGACTGACCAACTGTCACATTCGAATGTGAAAAATCATTGCAGCGCGAATTTCGTGCAAATTTTTAACAATTCAATCAATCACACAAAGAAAAGTACTTTTTTTTTAAATAAATGTAATTTTAAATGTGCGTGACGCATGCGTGCGCTCCAAAAGGATTACTTTCGCTGGATATTGTCTCCTCGCCCATTGTCCGTTTGTCTGTTTATCTACGGCGCACAGTACTTGCAATGAAAATTATTTTCAGAAAATTTTGTCGAATTTTAAATAAAATTTTCAATTCGATTTTAGAAAGAATTTCGGAAGAATTTTTTAAAACGTAATACAAAAAAAAAAAAAAAAACAACAAAATACTGGAAGTTTGTGCCGTAAAAATGTTCTTAAACAAAATTCGTATTATTATCTTTAGTGTGTACTGTGCGCCGCTGTCATTTGGCCGCAATTATTATTAAAGCATATTTTTTGCACACGGCTTGACCAAGCGAGGATCATAATGCAAGATTTTTGTTATTCGCCGGGATTAGTCTCGTTGCCTTCTGTGTGTGGTTGTTGTATTTTGGCATTGTTGTCGTCCTTTCCAATTTTCTCTTTTTTTTTTTTTTGTTTTGCATTGTTTATTGTTATTTTTTCTACTTTTGCATTTTGATTTTGCGATCCTTTTGTCCTGTTTTTTGTCCTGATTGTCGTGAAAATGCATTTTCTGGTTTTGTTTTTTCTTTGTTTTGTGTACAGAGTTTTTTTGTTTTTCATTTAATTCCATTTTTTTTAAATTGCGGCAGATTTAATCCGTTATGCCCAGCCGATGACTGCATCTGGCGTCCATATTTGATTGCGGCCGCGTATACATAGCGTTGCGATGTAGCAACCCTTAAATTGTATTTGGCATATAACTTAATGGGAAACACCCACCCATGCAAATGCATGGAATAGGGCAGGCAGTACAGGGTGTACATAATGTTGTATTACCACAATTGACTAGCGTCCAACCGATGAAGTAGTTTTGTACATTTTAAAATTAAATTTTATTTGAATTTTGATAAAAATGCAAATTCTAAAATGTTTTCTTATGGCCTGCCACCCTTTTGTGCTTTCTTTCGCAGTGCTCAACACCACGCTGACGACAATGTGCCGCGAAATGGCCTCCCTGCAGCAGATGCATCGCACCGGGCCGCATATTAAAACGCGACCACCACGTCAGCCGCTCGATGGTAAGCCCTTTGCCAAGGGCGTTGTTCTCAAGACGCTGATCAAGAAGCCGCGTAAACCGAATTCAGCGAATCGTAAATGTGTGCTGGTGCGTTTGTCCACCGGCAAAGAAATGGTCGCCTACATACCGGGCATTGGACACAATCTGCAGGAGCACAACATTGTGCTGTGTCGCGTCGGGCGGCTACAGGACGTACCCGGCGTTAAGCTGAAATGCGTTCGTGGCGTTTACGATTTGGCACACGTCATCAAGAAGTGATGCGCTGATTTATTGAGCTATACAAAAATGAATACTTAAAATAGTTACAAATTATATATATATAAATGTGTAATTAAGCGACCGAAATAAACTTGAAATAAAAATATCTGCTAAAGTCAATTGTTCTTTTGTGGGAGTATAATTTCGATTACGGTCAAGTTCTTAGTGACCACATCAGCAAAAGTATTTTATGAAATTCTCTATCTTAGGGTACCACCACCGCTGCTCAATTGTTCAATTCTTTGTGTATTTTACAGCAAGTATTTCAATTGTGGATTATCCCACTCCATCCATGACGTCAAGTGTTCTTTCTGACTGCAAAAAACGAACAAGAATGATTTTCGTCAATTGCACAAATGGCCATAATCCTGTCAGACCAACGTCTGTCGTAATCTTAAGTCAAAGCGGGACATTAGCAACAATTTTTGCTGCACTTTTGCGTTTAAAAGTGATCAAAGAAAAAAACAGACATGAAATTTGTTTTGTCGTTTTTGTTTGTTTGTTTGTTTGTTTGTTTTTTTCGGAATCGCACTTGCTGCCTCATCATCGTTCGTCGAAATTGTTGCCGAATGATCCTAACGTCTTTGCATTCTTAGCGTTTACATTTACATTAAATCTATGCGCAGCAGGGTAGTCAGAACGCCCATTTTTAACAGCCAAGGATTTGCATTTCTGAAACTTTTGTTTGTTTTTTGACTCAGCATAATATTTGTATTTATAATTTCGGATTTCTGCTAATTTGCTGTTAGTATCCTTTTTTTATTTTTGGTCTTCTGTCGTATTGTCATAATGGCTCAATCTCATGCGCCGTTATTTTGCGGTCACTTATTTGTATGCTTGTAATTTTACCGGTATTTTCTTTCTGCCATTTTCGTCGGCAGTATTTGAAGGCAGCAATTTTCGTCAAGAAAAAGAGTTAACTACAATATTCAAAAAAAAAATCCGTTGTGTTATTTAACTCCAAACACGAATTTAAAATTACAGCACAATTGATGAGCTTCAAATCAAAACCCAATAAATCCAATTAGAATAAAAATGATTTTTAGATAGATTAAGTTAAAGGCAGTCTTCGCCTGACCCTGTACTAATTAATCTCTAAAACCTTCAATTGAGTTTTTAAATGGAAAAACGTTGGTTGGAAAATTAAAAAAAAAAAATTATTCAAAAATTTTTCAATTTTTTTATTCCGAAAGCTTAAAAGATTTTTAATATGAATTCAAACTTCATTTTTACGGCAGCTCTTTGAAACACTTAACAATTGGGCTTTTAGTTAATATCCATTTTAAATGGATTCATCGGTTTTTGATTTCAAACTTCTCAATTAAGTTGGATTTATTTATAGAAATTTGTTTCGAAATTTTCAATTAGATATTAATTTTTTAACTTTAAACTGAATATTTTATTAAATTTTTAGTATAAGACTAGTCAAACAAAATGCAGAATCATTTGTCCATCGATGACTGCTATGCTAAGAAAGATGGAGACTAGTTGAAATATACCAAAATATGACTACTTTTTCTTTGTTGTTGTTAAAAAAAATATATTTTATTCGTTGATACAAATCGTTTACGATACAAACAAATTCCGTGAATGCCTCGAAATAACGCAAAGTTTTGCATAAATAGGAAAATTTGTTTGTCTTAAAAAAACTAAAACTAAAAAAAAGCCATTCGACTTTAATAATGTAAACAAATTTTGCAATAGTTTCTAAGCGAACTATTTTTTATGATTCTACTGTGTATTTCTGTAAGAGAGCGGAGAGAAGGAAAAACAATTTCTCTCGGTACGTCCCTGCTTAATATTACCAAATGTCATGTCATGATTCAAGCGGTTCGGCTGTAACTGTATATTTCCAAAGGAAAGGAAACGGACTCAAAACATTGGTTTAAAATTAATTCGTAATATTATAAAAAGCATTTTCCCTAAAAGCAAATAATTGTAATTCTTGCAAAAACAAACAAAAACGATGAGTAAAGAGCCAACTTCCCCCCGGAGTCCGCAGAAAAACCGACCCCGCTTCAAACTTCCCAGTCCAATATCGCCCGACGAATCGAGGCTGGAATTAAAATTCGCGAACTTGTTTTTGGTCGGACAACCCATAACAAAAGAAAAAGTTGCGCCCATAGACACCTCCGACATTGCTACTATTACTCCAGATGATCGCCCTTCCGCTGAGCATGATACCCCAGATCCAATAGCACAAGTTCAAGGTAATCATTCAAATGATGTCAGAATGCACCATGAGTTACTGCAGAAGATGCAAAAGTTGAATTTGCAACATGGAAGGCAGGACTCTCTGATGCAGTTGTCACGACGGAATGAGTTAGTGCAGCAACGGCAACAGATGCTCGAGCAACAGCAGCAAAGTGAGCGAAAGCAACGTGAGTTTAATTTGTATGTGAGATACCAACGACTGCGACATCAACGTGAGCAAAGACTGCTTGAAAAACAACAGCGTGACCAAAAACGAATTGAATCTGACCAGAAACTACGTGAAAAACGTCAGCTTGATCGAAAAACGCAATGGCAGCACGCGGATGATTTGCGACAGCGGCTTGAGCGCTTGAAACGTGAACAAGAGCAGCAGGAACGACAGCAAAATTCGGCACAACCGTTTGAGCTACAACTGCGATTGCGTAGACAACGCCACCAAGAACAACTGCTCGAATTAGAAAAACGAGAGCGAGAGAAACTTGAGCTTCTACAACGGCAGTTCGAGCGAGATCAGCAACCCTAAAAAACAACTGCAACAGGAGCAAATGCAACTGTACCAGTTGTAGTTCCAAAATCTACAATCGAGCCTTTCCTTGAGACAAGTGTTTAGTCCTTACACTAAATACGCTAAAATTTTAAAACATTTAAAGCTTCGCTTAGAACGCGGCTAATTGCGATCGCTTTGGATCCTCCGGAACTGTTAAAAAGCGCTTACGATTTTAGGTACGATTTGACCATTGTATATTAGTAATAATAATATTTATTAAAGGATAATTTTAGCTTTAAATGGATTGTTTTTTTTTTTTTTGTCTTTCAGCATTTATAATTAGAAATAAATTTAAACAACCAGCAGTGTTCGTTAACTAAGCGACAAATTTTCTAAAAAGAAAAACATAATTCGAAATTGTGAAATTTAACACGCTTGAAGCATCAAGAACAACCTGGCAGCTTCTGGACAACAATTTAAGTCATATTCAAAAGGACTTTAGAGACGTTTTGTTGGGTGCTTTGACTCAGCACAAATTTTTTGTCATCGTTGTCCGTTTCTTTTAAATTGTTGTTGTTGCTATTCTAAGGAGAGAGAGTGAGAGATTTTTGTCATAAATATTTTCTGGTCATAATGCCTCAATCATGCGCCGTTATTTTATTGTTATTTGCTTAGCTTAAGCGTTTTGTCGTCGGCGCTGCGGTCATTTTTGTTGGATGTGATTTTTCGGTTGTCGGCAATGATTGAAGTTTTTTCTTCCGTTTCTCACGGAGTAAGTAAAGGATAAAAATATTCTTTTAGGTTAGCTAACGGTTCTTCCTTCTTGTATTATTATTTGCAATGGCCTAACGGCAGTTGTAATACTTTTCTTTTGTGTTTTGTTTGATTTGGAAAATGAGAATTCGATTTTCTCGAAATGTTGAAAAAACGGTTTTGTTTCTTGTGAGAAACTTTTTTTGATTTTATTAAAGATATCTCTATATTTTATACATAAGCACTATTTACTCGTACTCAACTCATTTATATATAATTGTACAACCTGGTCTAAGTACATTTAAAAAAAATCCCAATATATGATATAAAATATGTTATTATATTATTTACATACATCATGGTGTCAGAAATATAAGGTGAGGAAAATACATAAATTAAGGAATAATTCGAGGTGAGTTCGCTCAATTTTCACTCTCATTTCTACTTTCCTGAACTAGTTATTTAACCATAATATAGATAAGCTAAATCCGGTTTCTTGATAAATTATTCATACTATTATGAATTGTTATTTTAAAAATTAAATTTTCTCAATTTTGTGTGGATACCCTCACAATTGCTTAAAGCATTAATGAAACATCGTTATGTATATGCTACAAAATATTTGTATGTATATTAAGTCTGATATTAAATTGTGTGCAACGTTTAAATATTGAAGCACCCGATCGAATGCCGCATAACCCTCAGCAACATTTCAAAATTGATGAACATTTTTGCGGAATACTCGTAGTGTGAAAGGGTTGTTCTGCAACTGCACTTCATGTTGAGTCGTTAAATGCAGTCACGTGTCGCAAATCAAAACTCCGCTCCCCCCACAAAACACGACACGAATAAATGGCCGCTGGCGCATAAATTGCAATATGGCGTCCGAAAATATAAGGGCTGATATTCTTTTTGTTGACAGCTCTTCAATGAGTGGCGAAAGTAGTTAGAATCGAGTATTACAAACGAGTTAGTTGTAATGTAAAAAATTTAAATAAAAATGTCTACTTGGGAAATTAGAAGAATTGTGACTTTCCAAAAAAATATTCTTAAAGCTTACATTAGAGGCTTCATTTAAAGTCCTAAGAAACTCGTGCTTATTGGTTAATTTTATACGAAAAGAAATGATGGAAGAAATGGTGCGTCGAAGGCCTTCGCTTCCTGAGAACAGCCTCTGATTCGAATTCTGTTCTTGACCTGGATTATAGGTATATCGTACTCTAAATCTTGTGATCTTTTTTGTATAGCAAATAAAAACAGCTGATTTACGAGATATACATTTGTAAGTTCAACGAGGTATACGAGGCAAAATCGAGCTTCAATGAGTACGGCTATTATAAAAAAGAAATAAAAATATTAAGTCAATTTTGGACATACATTATATGAGCATATTAGTTCATAGAAATTGTCCAGATTTGTGATGTTCCGCGAAAAAATCCTTGATGCAATAATACGTGCTTTGATTTTATTGAGAAAAATTTTTGTCAAAAAGGATAAGTAGAAGATGATCCTGAAAGAGCATTCTTCTATTGCGGTCCGACAATATCTACTTTTGTTCGGGGATTAAATTAAATTTAGATTTTAAATTATCGGTGCATATGCATTTGTATATGTGTACCTAGCTAACTATTTGTGTGTTTGTTTAACTAGCTCAAGCCGTCGATACAAAGGAGGCGTGTGCTCTTGCTTTACTATTGCAGCATGACGAAAGGTAAACTTGTAAACAATTGTCCTAATTACTTAAGACCAATAAAAACGAATACGGCTACAACAACAAAAACAGTAACGCGTCGTCCTTGGGTGAGAAAAGATCAGTCACACCCACGTCAGTCACTTACCAAGTTAACTGTTCGTCCACTACTAAATCCGGTAGCTTAAACGAGTTAAACTGAGGAAGAGAAATACAAATTTCATAATCCCTTTATATTTTGGGAATAGTACAATTTAAATCAGACTAAATTGCAGGTAAGCGATCCGTTCCGAGTGTTTGAAATGAGTTTAAAGGAAAGGAAGAGAAACGTATTGCTGGAATTCGAATTTGCAGGAGGTAAAGCAGGGATGTTGCAATCGACCCAGACATAATCCGTTCAAGACGTTAGCATCCGAGTACGTGTGTATGGATTTGCATACCTCTTAAATTATTTTTCATATTAATCTGGAGCAAGCCTTGAACTTGTGTGCAGATTTAGTTTAGCAAACATAAAATAACTCGGGTGATTCCATAGTCACTTATGCCGGATCAGACAACCAAACTGAATAAATGTTTGTTTCCAATATTATTATATAATGAAAATGAGCGCTAAGCTAAATCCCTGGTTATACTTATTTCCAAATAATGCCATCTAAAACCTTTTTCTTCTGCACTCTTACCATTTGCAAAAATTTTTTTTAAGTATTATAGATTAAAGACTTCTTTGTAAATTGTAAAACTTTCCAGCAGAGCATAATATTGAAAGAGAATTTAAAGAATTACAGAGGAAGTACTAAATTATTGCATGGAAAATGAAGCTCCGACGAAGAAGACCTATACTCGACTTATTGGTTAGACAACATAATCTCAGATGGAAGGACCAGGAGATGAGCAGCCTGACAGCACTTGGTCAAACCAAGTGGTCAAGTCAATCGGTCAAGCCAGAAATCGATTTACTAAAAATTTTGCAAAAACATTATTTTGAGCAATCATTTGTACAGTATGTCCTAATGTACAGAACATTAACTCTATCCAAAAGTTTTTTCGGATTTCTTTTTTTTTTTTTTTGAAGTGGCGCAATCAGTCAAAACTGACAAGCTAATGTTTGGAATCTTCTGTTTCTCCATTATTAAGCAATTTATGTGAGCGATTTTTGCATTGTTCTCTTCATTGTTCGAGGAACAAAGATTCCACAAAATAGATTGGTCAAAAAGTGACAAGAAAATTTCAAGAGTCCAGCGTACAAAACGAAACCAAAATGGGCTAATAAGCATGCGAAAGGACAATCGTGTCGTGTCGTGTCCTTTCGAACTTCATGTGGGCTGTCATAATTTTCTTGTAATAATAGCGATTATCTAAAAAAAAAGAAAAAAGAAAGACTGCAACAGAAAAAAGAGACGAGCAAAAATCCAATTTTGTGGTAAGCACACAGCATAAGAAAGAGCAAACAATGGGCAATCAAAGTTCTCCGCCACGGGCGGTAAACAATGCCCACGTGTTCGGCGCGTACAGATCGCGCTTGCGATCATCGATCCTCCGCATCACGCTCGAAGGTCCTTTGAGAAATAAACGCTATCAGCAGGTGAAACATTTCACAGCGTCCTGTGTGTGTGTGTGTGCATTAATAAATCTCTCCACGACAAAAATTAAAATTTTGGCACTTTTTTTTATCATGATCATGGGGTGGATTTTTCATTTGAATCGGTCGATCCTATTTTCGCTTATCATAAATGCCAACGCATCAAAAATTTGGTGACATTTTAATCCTTTTCGTGTGGGCGAACACGCGTTTGGCATGAGCCAAAGTTGTGACTTTTGTTGTAGCTAGATTTGATGTTTTTTTGTATGGAAAAGGTTATTAGATTAAGATTGCAAATTCTGTTAGAGATGCCGACATGTGAAGCTATCTTTAATTAAACATTCAATAAACAATAATACAATTTTTGATTTAATATAATCTTAAATCCAACCGAATAACTGAGGACTTCAACTCAAATATAAAATGTTCCAACTCAGTTACTTCTAATATTTAAATTAGATTGTAAAACTAACATTAATCATAGCTAGGGACAAAGGACTCCAGCGGCGATGACGAATTTCATAGAATCAAATCTTAAGAGACGACATTTAAATGCAAAGCGTATGTGGCCGACCGGAACACGAATCCATTAGAGTCGCAAAAGTGAAGTTACCTAAAAGCAGCCGAAACAGACGCTGTCACAACCGTTAAGACAACATTGGACACATGCTGCCACTTCTGAACGATCGGCAGGAAAGGATACAATATTTCATCAATTTTCGAAACTGATGAGGACACAAATTGCATTTGAAACATTTGAAAATCCAATTGAAGCGATCGTCCAAATGTGGTCAAGATGAGCCCAGCGCATCGACTTGAAATGCAGCTGGAAAAAAGTGCAAAATCTCATATGAAAAGAATTTCAAAAAAGGATTCAATGTTAAAATAAACAAATAAATAAAATACAATCGAAAAGTAAAGTTTCTTTTTATGGAAGACAAACAAAATAACAGTAACCCGTGCGCAAAGGACGATCATTAATCTCGAGGGGCGTAAACACGCGCACCAAGCGCATGCGTCAACGACGATGAACGGCGAAACGAAGGAAACTTACCATGCCTCGAGACTATTTCACATGGCCCGCACTTCGTAATGCACAACATATTGTAACTTTACCGTTTCTTGATTTTCTGGAAAACTAATTTTTATGTCCGAGTATGCATGTATGTATGTATGTATGTATGTATAATGTATGTTTGTGCGTAGGTGTTGTCATTGTAAAAATATTAAATGGGCACGCGTGCGTGGTCGCCAAAATAAATAAGCACTCGTACTCGTACTCTTAATCCGCTGATATTATTTTAAGCCCAAGAGATTCACGTGGACACTGAAATAACAATTAGTACCGCAAGAGATTTCGGAAGAAGAAAACAATTTTTCACATATTCCAATTCTTTGAAATTTTGAGCGCCATATTTAAACAAAAAAACTGTGATATCTCCGATTGCAAAGAAGCTACTCAATAATTGTGTATGAAGACACTCAACTTGTGAGCACTCAGGTTTGCTTCCCAATGGACGCACGAAAAATTGGAATGATTCTTTTATTTTTGGACCCAACTATAAATTATGGTTATCGATAACCAGATAATTTTAGAGATCCACCCAAATATGCAAAATTGCATTTTGAAATTTTTAGAACAAAAAAGATAGACAACAATTTTTATAAATAAAATAAGAATGTTATTAAGATGGAATGAAAGTTGAGATCATTTTTGAGATATCCTAAATATTAATTGATTTTTGAAATAATTTAAAAGTTATATTTTTAATAAACAACTTTTATTGTTTTTCATGCATCTGTTTCTTTTATATCTCCAAGATTTGTATGTTTTTTTTTTAATTATTTATTTTATTGGTTTTTCGTTTAGTTCTTCTAAATTCAAGGAGTTGTGCTACTATAAAAATTTTGCTATTTTTCTTATTTCTTTTTCGAGAAATTAATTTTTGTTATTCTCAAAATAATTTGTAATTTTTTTTTTCTCAACTATTCCACCGATAATAAAAGATGGCGACTTTAAACCTCTTCGACTCATTTGTTGGCTACAAGTTTGCAGGCAGTGTTTGATTGGCGAGAGTTTCCTGTTCTTGACAAATAAATTCATCCAACGTCAGTTGCAATATCGGAAAAGCTCTTGCACACAAGCACTAACAATGTCTCTAAGTATATTTGAAGACACCTGCACTTTCCGTTTCCAAACAAAAGTATCGAATGCAAAAAGAACCTCTTTGATTTTAAACCTTTAAATGAGCAGCGTTTACTATAATCAAGGCCTTTCATAATATTTTGCTTACTGTCCTAACAAAAAATATCGTGCGATAATCTTTCCGCAACACGGAACAAACTGGGAAGTAAATTTCCGTAATAGATGTCGGCCGACGAGGTTGAATGAAATTTTCGCCTCAATTAAGGTTACTCGTTTTATCGGGGAAATCTTTTTTTTTTAGCAAACAGCAAAAGTGTTTCGGAAGAAATAACAGCACTGAGCAGACAGACTGACTTCAGACATTCGATTCTCCATGGATCGAGCATATTTTGTGGCTAATTGGACGGTTAACCGCTTAGAGTATATTAATTACCTTTGGTACGATATGTAACAGAATACAAAACCTATTTGGGTCGACTTGAAAATTACCGACTTCCGTTGCTCTCTTTGTTTGATGATTTTTAATTTTTTTTTTTGCAAGCCACTGGAGCATATTTTTTGTATTTAATAGAAAGTTTTGTTAGTACTTAATGTAAATTTAATGTAAAATTTACATTTAATATACGAAATATGTCTCAGATATTCGGATTCTATTGTCATAGCTATCAATATAATTTTCGAACTGTTGAGTAATCTATTCTAGTTGAAGAAATATTTATTATCCTTGCAATGGGACAAACTGGAGAGTGTAGAACATTCAAGATTTTCTGCTTTTTATATCTTCCATAATATTGATATATAACTCTTCTTTTTATGCAATTTCAATGCTATTCGAATCGAATATTTTAAGCATCCTTTCGAGATCGAATTTTCCGTTCCTCTTTATTTACTCTTTCACTATTTATATTTGCCAGCAAATAACTCTGCATATTTTCCAGACACATCGTGTATTTATTTTGATAACCCTTGACTCTTGTGTAAACATTTTCGTATGAGGCACTTCGAAAAGTGTGCCCCACACACAAAATTTGTTCTATTCGAACAACACGTGCCCTTTGTGCGCCTATAAAAATATCTAACGGAAATTGTTTGTTCTTCAAAAAAACAAAAAAAGTGTTTATTTAGCTTTTCATTTTTGGGTGGATGAGACAATCGTCTTCAGAATTCAATACTAACTGAGGTTTTACGAAAATTTCAACATAAAGATGTTTCCTAATTCAAAGAACTTATTGTAATTGCAATTGACTACGGATATATACAATATATACGAGTATGTGTGTGTATGTACATCAGTATGTAGTAGGTAGCTCTTTTCTGGTAAAACCAACAAAAATTAATGATCTTGTACAATGTTCGGTCCGTTTCAGCCGCATGTGCCCGTTCGGTGGGCAACGCTGCGCTGCAATATTGTCACTCATTTTACCGAAATGCTAATGAATTTGTTTGGTTCCGGCTTGAGTCACACCGAAAAAAAACGTCGCTCCGCATGCGATTCGATTCAGATTCAGTTGTTCAGCGTTGATTAATTGATGCACTCGTCTTTTCTGTGGCTGGGCATTTGCATGCTAATTGTCTTCCACTCTGCACTTCGTTTGATCCTATCGATCCCTGTCTCCGATTCTTAGTGATTGCCTGTGATCGTTTTGTGTAACTTGAGGCGCTTGGCATTTTCATTGCTCTGGGCTTTGTTACGGTGTATCACGCTGCTTTATTGTGCCGTCATATTGGGTTGGGACACCAACGGTGCCGTTCAGTGCAGTGTCAAAGTAATTAGTACGGAATTTTTTTGTAAATTCTTTAAACATTTCCATTAAGAGATATATGCAGAATTGGAAGAACAATTATGAATAGACTGGAAATTACGAAACTCCACAATGTCGGAAAAAGTGTTATATTCTAAACTATAAACATTTGATCAATAGTTATTATAATCTATAATGAAAATTTGTATAGTTTCAAGCTGCTTCAATTCGCTAAAAACTAATTTCTTATGTCTTATTGAAGACAATCCTTCACCCACATTAAATACATAATTTACTTCAGTCACACAACTTTATTTGCCGTAATTTCTTCCCCCTAAGATGCGGAAGTAACCCTTATATTTAATGGGTAGGTTAATACATCATAAAATTGGTTTAACTGGGACACGCACACCCCAAATTCGCAATCGAATTTCCCCACAGACGACCGACAGACAGACAGACAGTCAGACATTCACGTCTGCTGCAGCTTAAATCGCCTTCAACCCAAATAACAAGACCGACGACCGACAACAAGAATCTATTCCCAATGCCCTTTTAATTTTGCACTGCTTGCTGCCGCTCAGAATACTCGTACTATAAATATGTCAACGGCGGAAAGAAGCGAAACCTAAATTGATGAACGAAATACCGCAAACTGACACAAAAGGTCAATGCTCATCAGCCACCCCAAAATGCTTAACCAAACAATAAAAGAAGAGCTCATCAGGTCCAGCAGCTTCTAAAATACATATTTCGCATTCAACAAAAACCAAAGAAAGGGGTTCATTCAATCTGCTTCAATTCAACGCACAAATTCGTAAAGAAATTCTTAAATCATGGGTCGCAAAATATAAATTACCAAAGTGACCACCGCAGGACATTGTGGCATGTCCAGCAGACGCATTCGTCGGCAATAATTAAGCAACACAACCCTTTTTTTTCGTTTCCATTCAATATTACCACCCGACCGGTCGGATGACCAGTTCGGGCACCCACACTTCTTTCCGTAACATTAACAGCTGCGATCTCTGTGCAGGGTGTATCGAAATGCTTTACCGAAAGCAGATTCATTCAAAATTATGTCCAGAAGTTTTGATTTGGAATTTATAATATAAAAAATTTTATTATCGGACCGGTAAAATAGACAAGCGATTGGGACTTGACTTCTTTGATTTAAAAATAAGTTATTGTGCTCCACTCCGAAGTTAGTTCCTAAATGAATATTCCCTCTCCTTCTGCTTTCAATTTTGTATTATTATTATGAGTTTTTTCAGAAACCAGAAAGTGTTTTAAACTGAAAGGACAACCTTCTAACTAACTGAAGTTAGGTTGTTGTTGTTCGTAATTACGGGAGGTAATTTTTTTTCGAAAATGAACACCCACATAACAACTTTTCACCCTGTATCGCATTGCTGCATATCTGCTCGCGCAAGGATACCGAAAGCAGTCGCAAGAGTTGATGCTTATTTCACTCCTCCTTCGAATCAAAATGAAGTTTTTGACAATGTACTCAGGGGTGGGTTTTCTTTCTTTCCCCGCAGTATGTGCTCGACTTTGCCTTCATCGGCAGGGACGACTTCATCGTCCTGATTGGTTTCCTACGATTGCATTATTTATTATCCTGCTGCAGAAACATTTATTCTGCAATCTTTCATGGGCTGCTTTTTCTTCTATTTATTTTATTTATGCACCATGCTTGGCGTGGCACGTAGAGGAAAGAAGCAGGGTTGGTACGTATGCGTGTGGGAAGATGCGTTAGCAAAATATCTCCAAAAATGGCGTCACACATAGAGTGATTTGTAATTTTAAATTTAATAATTTTAGTATAGTTATTGAGCGTTAAATTTATTTTTTAATCAGAACGTATCATCAATTGTAAGCATCTTCAATATTGTTGCATATCGCCTTATTAGAACAAGGTAATCGGTGCAAAAACTATAGCAGAGTGTAGGTCGAGCTATTTACGAATTATTTAGAAAAATAGAACCTGGAACGTTCCACCTCGAAGGTGAGTACATTGACCAAATCAACGCGACACCAGTTTAAATTGACACGCCAATATTTATAAGTACCTTAAATCTTTTATCTAGCTACTAGTAAATTATGCGATCTAATTTAAGGACTTAAATCTCTATTTGTATGTTTCGGATTTTTTATTAACAGATTACTAATACCCATGGGTATTAACAATTTTATCCAGAAATAATTACAATCGAGTTTAAAGTTTTCTTCCGAGAAAATTTTAATCCGAAATTCGCGAGAATGGTCATGTCATTATGTCATATATTTTTTTTTAAGTATGTATGTTTGTAAAATATTTAAATCTTAAGATTATCGCAGATTTGTCATTTCCCAGTCAAAACAGTTGCCAATAAAAGAGTACCTGTTGTGTTACATTGATTTCGACTGGGATTATAATAGATTTTTTCATAAAATACAATTTAACGACTTGGGTATTATGGCATATTTCAAATAAGTAAATATGTACATACTCGTATGTATTACCTAAAAATATTACATATTTCAAAAACGTTTTTAACATTCATTGTGCATGTATTTAAAACATGATTCAATGCATTTTTAAACACCCCTTCAAGATTTATTGGAACTATGAGAACGTTTTCGAATGTTATAGTTTTACGCCTTTAAAACATTTTGTGTATGAAAAATACGAAAACCGCTTAAAGTACATCTTGTTCCAAGGACTTATGCTACTTTACCAAAAAATCAGAAAAAAAAAGAAATTATAAAATCCCACAATGAAAGGTGTAGAGAAAGGATTCTGCATGGAGTTCATATTTCGGACAGTAATCCTACTCAAACGAAATATGCATAAAACATGCAAACAGTTATTCAAAGTGACAACCAAATGAGCAAAATTTCTCCACAAAAAAAAAAAAAAAAACCAATAATCTGCAATCCGTTCCGTTTGCTGCTGAAAACAAAAAAAACAAATCCTTTAAAACGTGTCTCACACTTCCGCAAAGATGCGGAAAAGAGTTTCGATTTTATCAGTGAAAGTGACAATTGACAGCAATTGAACACCTTTTGAATAACGGTCCCAAACCGTTCGAATAACCGGAACAATTTCGAATGGTAACAAATGAAAAATGAAATACCAACGGCTATTGTAGGTGGCTGTAGTGGATCTCTGCAAAAAAAAAAGGTGTTAAAATCCTACAACAATGGCTCATGTGACATTTAATGCGTTGACAGATAATGAAAGTGTGAGAGTGCGATTGCGATTGCGATTGCTGCCGTTTTGTGGTACTTTTCCAGTTTTTTTACTGTTTTTCAGGGAAGGGGTTTTGAGTGTACATTATGTGGGATTATTCATATTTTGATTAAGTGACGATTTATATATTTACTTAGAAAAAAAAAATTCTTCAAAATGACAGCAAATGATGAATGATGCGCACATCTAACGGTTTACAACATTGTCATACAAATCTGACAGTTGACAGCTAATCAAGTGGAGAGCGCGATTTTCTCTTTTTTTTATATATTGTACATTTATGTATATAGTCCACTGAATATATATGCTACAAAATACAGATTACAATTAAATGAGTTAAATTGTATACAAAATGATTTTCTCACGACTTAAGCATATGCGACGATTCTCAATCGGATGCCATCGAGCAGTCTCAACTGACAATACGGCACTCATAACAATAACCGTTGACAGTCCATCATATCGAATGAGCCATGCAAAATGCAAAAAACAAGAAATGCAAAAAAAAGACGAATTTTCTACCAGTTTTTGGACGCCTTCGAAAAACTTCCTTGAAATTGTTCTTTTCTTATAAAATAAAATAAAAGCATCGGATGTTGGTTGTGTTTGTCATTGTGACTATCTGTATATAAATAACGGTTTGACAGTTTGGTAGGCGGTTTCGCAAAACGCTCTCCATTTTGTGTGCCACATTACAATGTCGTACAATGGTCGTGGCGTAAGGAAGTAGCAAGTTAGTTGTGCCTATTTAAATTGCAATTATTGCCGTTTTTCTGGGTGTTTTACCAGGTTATTCGCCGTTTGTTTTTTGTTTGTTTTCTTTCTTTGATTGACTTGACTTGACTTGTTTTACTATATGCATATGGGAGGTCGATATTTTATTGCAGTTGAAGTCTGCAGACCTGCTGTGTGGCATGTGCGGAAATACGTTTTTTTTTTTAATGGATAATTAAGTACTTCGAATATATTCTTATATTTTGCAAGACTTCTAACTAGTTAAAAGCTAATTAACAAAGTTAAGTTTTTAGCTAACTTTTCTCGAATTAACGAAGTTAAATTCTTATTTAACAATTCCTACCTATGCATAACTTTTAAACTAAATACCAAGCTTACGGAATTCCTTGAAAACTGACCCTCCAATAACTTAAGTTACGCTGTGCTAGGCAATCGTCAGAATTTTGTATAAGATAAAATGTTAATGATCACTTTCAGTTCGAGTATACCAAGAACGAATTATGAATATTAAAAACCACAAATAAATCCATACCGAACTTCCTTGTTACCTTTGCCTAAACAAGCAAACACTTTTTAGCCAAACTTCCGTGAATCAAAATATTTACCTTTGTTGAAATACCAAAATAAACGAAGTACTCGAAGGTGACTGGCCAAGTTGAGTTGCGACAGGTTTTGAAATGCTGTTGAGACAGGCTTAGGCAAGGCTTATGCAAATAAGGAAACATACATGGATTAATAATCTATATAGGGATTATAGGAGCCATTATTAAGTCATTGACTAACTATGGCCAGGGATTAAATTGCGTTCTTTCAGCACTTCAAATCATAATGAGCAAACCTCTTTTTGTTAGCATCAGACAGACAGACAGACAGACAGAGTGGTTTAAAATTGTTGTTATTTTCTTAAGTTCCTCATTCTCATCTATGCAAATGCTACTTGTGCTTAAGTAGAGATTTCTTCTGTTTTTTCTTTCTTGTTTTTTGTTTCTCGTTTCTTGTTCCGACGACAAAAAAGGACATCTTAAAATATGCACACATAAACAATGCACAGGTACTTCCGTTGGCAACCCAAAACGGAAGTGCATCACTCATTCAAATGGCCAATGTTGGCATATTTGCAAGGATTAAACAGTGCCAAAATGAAAAAATGCTCTCGCAAGAGTTCTTATTTTAAATCCTTTTTAATTGTTATCTTATACTTATCCTATATATTTTTTATTTACAATAAATGCACAGTTCCGTCATGTCAATGCCGGTAAAATATCCTTTGACCTAATTATGCTACTTTAAGGACTGTGTGGAATATCGCCATAATGGCATTTGCATTTGAAGCAAATAAATTCATTCATGAAGCTATTTGATGTATAAATAGATTCTCTCTCTTAAAAAGTGTGCCCATGCGCAAGGACTGCGCAATGATTGTCGTAAAAACCGAAAAGAGCCAAAAATTGCTCAATTAGTGCGGTTTTGCATGACGTCCGACTCCATTATTACTCAGCGATACAATCGAGATAGCCCACAAATGCCACTCGGACAGGAAATGAAATTTTATATTCTTCTCAAGAATATTTTGTTTTCTTGTTGTTGATATTTTTGTGCTTCTGAAATCATGTACGCATTTTTTTTTTTTTGCGGTTATAGAAATGTTCAATGTTTATTATTTAAGTTTGAACTTTACAGTACAAACAAAACAAATAATCTGAGGTAACTAACTTTGTATACGTTCGCTATTAAAATTCGTAATCTACAAGGTTGAGAACCTCCCGACTTCTACCCAACCCTATCAACAAACGCTGCTGACTGACTGACTGCCGGCTGCTCTTGAACTTTGCATTGAGATGCGTGTGTACATATTAGATACTTTCTTAAATTATTTTCAGTTTTCATATTTATCAAAATACAAATACTTGCTAAGCGTAATCGCTAAATTAAGGCTGGTCTGGTCACCAGCTTGTGATAAGGGTTTCCACAACTAGACTTTCTTTGGTGGGAACGGAAACAGCGGTAAATGTGCGTCAATAACATCCATTGTTATTTTTTTTTTTTTGATAATATTTTACTTAATCAATTGGATACTTTATACATTTTTTTTGTATCCACCAAAAATGCGCAAAAGCTTTAACGAACAAATATTTTATTTATGCAACATTGAACCTTGTATCATAGGTATTCATAAAAGAAGACGAGGTAAGAAGCTGTAGAGGTACTCATATATCTTCTATGTATATGCCCCGTATTGGCTAACAAACGATATACTCACCGGGGAAACATTTCATCGTAGTCCTAGTCAATATATCTAAATTAATATTCTTCATTTTATAAGCAGTACAGGATGGTTCAGTTAGCAGTATAGCTTATATACCGCATGGCGTCACGAATTGAGACAACCATTACAACTTAACCTAACCTAAAATGTTTTTCCTTTAGACAATTTTACTAAATTTCTTTAAATTTCCTGTCCAGACAATTTAAGAAGACCATCTAAAATTAAAATAAAAAATACTTCCAAGAATTTAAACCCCTTTCGCGATTTTCTTTTCAAATTTATTATAGTTATTAGAGCCAATAAATCGTTTCAGCTCATCAGTTTAAAAAACTGAAACCCTTTTTTATAACCACAATTTTACGATACTTTTCCCTAAAAAAAAAGATAGGAAAAAAGTAGCAATTGTAAATTTTAACCGATTCAAAATTTCGAAGAAATTATGCAATAAAATCCTCTTCCTTCCACTTTTTCGCATTAAGGGATTCTTCAACAAAAAACATGCTAAAAAACAGACGACAACCCGTTCGTGTTCTTATGCATGTACAATTTTTATGATACCTCTAGCGAAAGTAAACGTCTTTGTTGTTTTCCGGTCGGGGTCACAAGCGAGTACCTAAAAAACGCTGCAACCAAGAAACGAACAAGGTCAGTCATTAAAGAATTGCACAAAAATTGCATCTTTTCACCGATTTTCGCTAGCGAAAAATTTTCATAAAAATTCCAGCGATTGTCTCTTGGCCATCGTGGCCAACTCTTTTTTATGACCGCTGCCATTGTGGAAGTACCTTGGTAAAAAAAAACTATTTTTTTTAATATTAGTTATATAGGCAATAAAAAAATAAAACGCGTTTTATGCACAACATAAATGCAGGAAGCAATGCTTTAATTTGAAGCCACCACTAAATTAGGATTAGATGGAGATTTACTCATTTTATGGTCACATTTTTTTGCAAATTTTAATATTCCCTTTGTATGCAAATGTAGTAAACTCGAATTTATTGACATTTTTCAAAAGAGTTGGAAAAAACTGTGAATGGATGAGATTTAAGTTTTTTTTTCGTTGTAAAACCTTGTGACCTGTCGAAGCGAAGGTGATAATAGAAAAGTAAAGAGCTTAAAATCAAAAACCAATAAGTAAATAAAAATCTTTAACTGAGAGTAACATTAAAAACTTCTGCAAAAAGACAGGCTCAAGGATATTCGCAGTACAATTACAGCCAAAAGTGTATTAACTGCTCTCCATGTTTGTAGAACCGATCGAGCGAAACACTTTTGCACAAATTAGGCTAAGCAACTTAAGCCCGACCTAGTCGCTCACCCGCTCGTTCGTTCGTTCGTTCGCTGGCAAATAATGAGAGCAATCTGCTTGCTGTGAAAAACTGCCAAGTCTCAATTTAAAAATCAATAGGATAACTGCCTCAAAATAATTTCCGAGAAGATCACTCACACAACTACTGCCACAAACGGAAGGACAAACTGACTGATCCATTGTCCAGAGCAGAGTAAGGAGTAAGCAACAATGCTGCTGATCTCGTAATTCTACGCATAAGAGTCTAAGCTCTGTATATGTAGATGTATATATTGTGTATCGAAAGGATTCAGAGCACAGTGTCTGGTGCACCAAATTTCCATAATTTGTCACGGACAATAATTTCGCAAGATTTCTGCATAAGTGACACCGAACAGACAATACAAAATTGCGCATACTCCTTTGTTGTAAGAGCTGTATCCGTAGCGGTATTGGACTCGCCTTCCCTCGTCGTAGTGGGCGAGCATCGTTTTGCGCGAAATTTTCGCTTAAATCGTTTCCAGTGCAGTTCGTCGCTTAGGTAAAAAAAAGGATTTACATGAGTCTTAAGCACACGCTAAGTAAAGGATTTAACCCAGCACAATGCAGGATAAGCAGCGTATACTGCTGTGACAGTTGCCGGCATGCAGACAGGCGGACAGACCGACAGGCGGTCAGTTAGCGATGCAGTCAGGCACTGACATAAGTCGACAATTATTCACCCAGTTACCCAGTAACAATGTTCAGAAGACGATGCCAAACTATGTCTCGAAAGGATCGCGCGATTGCTCAGTTGAGTTACAAAAGAACCCGCTGCAGTGTAATGAGTAAACAAAAACCATCTAATCACACTCACAATGCGAATTCCAAGTGACAAATAGCGAAATGTTTGTTTTTCTTGAAAATCCACAAAAGATCAATTCGCAGACGGGCAACTTTATGATATACATACATATCTAACGAGTTTCGAAGGCGTTGATAGTTATTAAATTATTTTGGGTTTTTTCTTCTTCTTCTTATTCTTTTCCAATATACTTTTTCGTGTTGGCTTCAAATGATTTTTGCATTTTATTTAAGATTTCCGCCATTCCGCGGCCATTGAATTATTTCTGATACATTGCAATAGTTTTTAATTAATCCAACCCAATTAGAGTTAATATTAATACAAATTTATGTTAGAGTCTACATTAAAATCTAGAAACCAACTATCCTCGATATCCTAGGAAAAAAAAGATATGCTTTCTAGAGAAAATAAACTTAGACCTAATGTCATATATAATGGCGCTGCTAATTAATACTTTTTTTAGACACATTTCAACGTAACCCAATCCTTTCTTGAAACTCGTACAAAAACGCGTTTGTTTTCGAAGATCCGAAAATTCTTCTACACAAACGCGACATAACATAACATTGCTGAAATCTGAATAATATGCCAAGGAAAATACGCGGAAACTACGATGAAAGACCTCCGGCGAAAAAGGGTTTATTTGCAACAAAAACATTTTCACAAAAAACGTACAAAAAACGGTAAACTTAACCCTTATCTTAACCCTTGTAAAACACGCGTTTAGCACAAACAACTTGTCACCAGAACACAGAACACAAATTACATTATCATTCATAACAAAAAATCGTAAAATTTTATATCACCAAAAAAAATTTTTTTTATCCTTTTCGCAAAAGGAAAGAAACAAAAAAAACAACCGCAAAAAACATTCCCTTGTCAGACAGACTTCCTACGCGACGTGCAAAAAAAGGATAACGTTGGGAAAACCTTCAGTTATGAATACGTACTCTCGGTGAAAGACAATTGCGACAAATTAGAAAACTCTTTTGAGAGATGTATTCGGTGTATACTTAGCATAGTATTTGAAATAGTATGCTAGGCCTAGTACTTGAAGAGATATTAACGGCTGACTGAAAGATACTACTAACGCAACTTTTTTAAAGACGCTTTCTTAGATTAGATTTTAAGCTTATTTAAGCAATTTTTATGATTCGTCTTCTTATTTGAAATATTAAGTTAAATAAAATAAAAATTGCCTATTAAATCATCATTCATTTGCATTTATACCTTGTAATAGTGATACTCTCAGTTATATGATTTCTCCAATTGGCTGTAATATTAATAAAGTTCACATAAAAGGAAAAGTAAAGTTCCCATTCAATCGGAAACCTAATGTAGTAAAACCGTCATAACCCTTTAAATTTTAAAGCATTATTTGGGCTAAATAAGAGTTCACAAGAGTGGCCTATCAAAAATGATCTCACATCAGATGCCCGATTTATCACTCTGTCTCTCTCCCTCTCCCTCTCTCTCTCTCTCCCCATCGCTCGCTCGTGTTGCATTGTTTACTTTTTTACTTTGTATAATCTCCATTGTGATGGTTTCTCTTATTGTTAGTTGTCGTAAAAAGAAAAACATAATTTTTACCCTTTTCGCATTTATTTTCATTGCCATACAAGTCCACACACACACCCCGAGCTGCAGCTCTAGCAACCCCCGTCAGCTTGAAGAGTAAGTGAGCAAGTGAGTGCGAAAAAAAATAGAAAGAGCACACAAGGATCTGAATCTGTTAACATAATATAATATGCTGCACGTGTATTTGTCCGTTGTGCACCTCTACCCGGGTATATAAGAACGGAGTCGTTGCATGTTTCAATCAGTAATCGCCCAGCCTTCGTTCGTCACAGCGACATTTCTCATTTGACGTTTTGACATTTTTCTAAATACTTTAACATTTTTTCTTATAAATCAAAATTTTTTCGGTTTTATACAAATACAAATACAAAAACAAATACATATACATATACAAAACACGAACGCATCACAATGATGATTCACGAGAATATTTTTCCTACACAATTTTTACTCGACCCTAAAAACGGTAAGATTTAATTAATTTTTGAATTTTGCCATAAAAAACATATAAAAAAAAAATACAAATTAAAATTTCATTTACATATATAAGCATATTATGCTTTTTAATAACGGCATATTTAAGCAAACTCTGCATTCTTATTTCAATCTAAAGAAAAATAGAAAATTTTTAATAATTTATGGGGTCTCACTTTTAAATTTATTTTGTTTTTTTTCATTTTTTTTAAACAAATATTCCATATAAAATGATAATGGAAAATTAAATTTTTTATTTTTTTCATAAAAAGATTCTAACTGTCAATACAATTTTTTTTTTAATTTTTTATTTTTATGAACATTTACTTATGATTATCATTTGTTGTTTATTACAGAGATGCATCATCATGGCGCACCACCGTTGCATGCAACTTCAACGCACCACCTCCTGCACCATCCACCAGCATACGCGATACATCACAGCCAGCACCAACAAGCATCGACACCAATCTCCTCCGCTCTTAAAATGGAACTTTACTCAGTGTACGCCTACCAACAACAGTTGCAGCAGCAGCAGCAACGTCAACAGCAACAGCAGATGATTGGATCAGTTAGCGATCTTCCACCACATAATATCCACCAATCCCCTTATAGTCCTGCGCCGGAAGTACTCGATCTGTCGCGCCGTTCAGATTCAGTTGAGACGACGCCGTCGCGCAAAACTCCCTCACCCTATCAAACGAATTCGAGTTTTGGAGTGGGCTCGCCACCCACATCGCCCGCACATAGTCTATTACAAAGCCAACAACAGCAGCTGATGCAAATACCCGCCAATCTACTTTACTCTACGCAAGCGCCACAAAATCTGCCCGCCACGCAATTCTCTACAATTTATCCACCGTTGTATTATCCCGTCACAAAGGTTAAAGAAGAACCCGTTGATCCAACGCCGCCCTGTACACAATCAACGCAAAAGTTATCCGCCGCTGCCGCCGCTACAAATCTCCTGCAAACGTTTGCTTCTGCTGCGGCAATTGCCGCCTCTTCTGCTAGCTCTACGACCGCAAGCAACAAAAGTTATGACGATGAGGAGATAAATGTTCTGCAATGCACGACAACACCAACACCCGCTACCGTTAATGATACCACCAAAACGACAACGACAACGCCCCCTATTGCCAATAGCAACACACAACGTCCCTTTAAAACATATGCACGCGATCCGCTTGTGGTCGCAGCGAATTTCGCCGCCACCGATGTGCTACTCGATAACCCACACGGAGTCGAACGCTACTCGGAATACCGTAAGCGTGTTCTGGAACAGATACGTAGTTCAAATGGCGGCGCACGCACCGTAACTAATCCAAAGATGCGTCGCACCAATTCGGGCAGCGCCTCATCCGCATCGACGTCAAACAACAACAGCGAAAGCGAGGAGCGCATTGCTGCTGCCGCCGCCGCTACTGCCGAAGAGTCCAGCGATTGCGATTCGAATGCGGGCAATTTTGATAAAACAATTTCCTCAGCCGCGGACAATAGTTCATATTCGAGTGGTCAAAAAGATGCCGCCTACTATGAGCGGCGGCGAAAAAATAACGCCGCTGCGAAAAAGTCGCGCGATCGTCGTCGCATCAAAGAGGACGAGATCGCGATACGCGCCACCTATCTGGAGCGTCAGAATATTGAACTTTTATGTCAAATCGATTCCCTCAAGGCGCAACTCGCCGCATACAGTGCAGCAGCAGCTTCAAAGCTTGGTGCGTAGAATAAAGAATTATTAGTGGCGTCCGGTGGCGTAAAACGCCTTGGCCGGCCCACCTTCTCCGCTCTGTCTACCGAATCGTGTACGTCCTTGTCTGCGAATGATTGTTTTGGAAAGATGTTCGCGTCGGTTTTTAGCCAATTGTATTAAATGAATTATATTCGAAGGCTGGTTCTTAGGAAAATTATTATATTTAAAAAACTTTTCTTTAATCTGTATTATAAATTTAACGTACCTACTAAACTAATACCAAATAAACAATTTATTTAAACATATGAATTTTATACCATCTCTTTTTTTCCGAGTGGCAATGTGACTCAAAACTGGAGAGGAGGCAAAAAATAAAACAAAAACCATCATTTTTTTCATGAAATTTTTTAAATTTTTATTGTTTTATCATTTTTATTTAAATACTAAATTTACGGGTTCTTTTATGTTATGTTAAATTTATATTTTTTTTTTTCGGTTTTTTATATCTTACTAAAATAAACAAAAACGAAAAAAATTTAAACAAGAAATTAGAGAATAACGCAGGAGCGCATCTCGCATGTGATCTTTGAAGGAATTTCTCACAAACATTTCTTCTTTTTTCTTTTTTCTTTGTTTTTCGCTTTTTCTTATTTTTTAAATTCTTTTATATATAACAAAAATACAACAATTAATATCTAGTGTTTTTTGTTTTGTTTGTTTTGTTTTGTTTGTTTGTTTGTTTATCAAATGGACAATTTGCCTGTGTTCGTTCATTCTATAGTAAAGAAGAAAAGTTATCAAATTTGTAATAATAATAATAATTGTAATAGATAATAATAATAATAATAATATATAGATGTTGTATATGGTATATAATATAGAGCATAAACGATCGTACACAGTATATAGTATGGATGTGTTGTGATAGTTTTAGTTTTCCTTTTTAATTGTTTATTTATTTATTTAGAAGTAACCAAAGAGAAATACGATAAGAATTAAAGTTAAAATTAAAATAATCACACAAAAAAAAACTAACCAAAAATAACAAAGATTGTTTTTCCTTCTAACCGTCCAACATCGTCTGCCTGGATTGTTTCGTGTATGTGTTTGTGTACGTGTGTTTTTGTCTGTCTGTGTGTGCATTTAATGCAGCAACAAGTACTGGCGAATAAAAGTTGCCCACTTTGAACGAAAACGTCATTACGCCTACGCCTACGCCTGCGACTACGAAGTTCATAGATTGAAAGTTGGTTTTATGCGAAAGCTTCCAACATTAGCTTGTAATGTAAAAAGCTCTCGAATGATTATTTGCGCTTTCAGATGTTATTCTCGATTTCTTCCGTCTAAATGAATAGTGGGCGAAGTACATGTAGAATGCTTGTGTATTCGCATGTGGGGAGGGGAATAGTCATCGTGTTTGGGTGTGTGTGGGGATGTGTTGGTTTTATCAATCTGATAGTGTGTGTATGTATGTATGTATGCGTTGTCCCTAATTTAAAAATTACAATTGCTTGCATATACATTGTTGGTATACATATATATTTATGTATATATTTTTAACACTTATACATTTATATATGTATTGATGTACGCATGTGTTGTATAATTGTGTAAACTTGTATATGTGTTTGTGTGTTTCTGTATGTATTAGTTGTAGTTTGCTGCGTTCACCTCAAATTGCGTTTTATCGATTTTATTGAGTTTTTAAATTTGTTTAATTTATTTATTTTTTGTTTTTGCTTTTACATACTACATACAATAGTTAATTAAATTGTAAAACTGTTTACTGTGTATTTGCTTGGGCATATGTTAGTTTGTGTATATGTATATGTGTATGCGTGTGAGTGTGAGTGTGTTCGTTAGTAGGGCTATAATCATAATTACATTTATATTTATTTATTTATTTATTTATTTAATTATCATAATAAGTAGTTTCTGTTTACTGCTAAATACATACATTTATATTATATTATGTTATTTGTTTGTTTGTTTGTTTGTTTTCTTTTTAATTTTTTCACAAATCGTAATAGTAAGAATTCTTATTGTTTTATTAAAATTTAAAACAAGTTTTAATATTGGTTTACTATTAGGTTTTCTTCTTTTTTTTTTGTTGAAAAATTTTCACTAAGAAAAAGGAAATTTGCCTTTTGTGATTAGTTTTAGTGGTATGTGTTCTTTATTAATTTCCGTATAATTGGTGTGTATGTTTGTCTTTCCGTCGGTCGGTCTGTTTGTTTGTCTGTCTGTCTGTCTGTCTGTCTGTCTGTCTGTGTCATTCCAATTATATTTATGTGTATGTGTGGTGTTTTGTATTAGTCTTCCGCTGCTTGTATCAATCCATTTATCTTAGTACTTTTGCTTTATACCGCGTAACTACATTTTCGTCCTGTTATAATTTATAATTGATTGTTTTTTTCTTCTTTCACTTATATACTAAATTTTTATATTAATAAATTTTATTTATATATATATATATACTTTTCAAGAGTTTTCTACTCTTTTGGTTTTTGTTGTTTGTTGTATAATTAAAAATGTAAATTTCCTTTCTTTTGGGCCTAATGCGACTTCATGTTCTCGTGGTTTTCTTTGAAAATTGTGAAAATGCGCCAACTTTTCTTTTTGCTTAAATTTTCAACTTTTCAACACTTAATTTTATTAAAGCGACTCCTCGAATGCTGCCATTAAATCACTCTGCATATTCATGTCGATTTGACCAGCCATCTAAAAACAATCAAACAAACAGGCAGACAAACAAAAATAATTATTAAGTATATAAAATATTAGAAAATTAATCACTTACCGCTTCACGTCGTCTTCGCTCTTGTTCCATGCGCCGTAATTCGGCGCGCTTGGCAGCCGCACGATCTTGTGGTGATTGTTGTGCAGCATTTACGCCGCCACCGGTTGCAGGTGAGCCGCAGCCCTGCGGCGAGGCCTTAACCTCGTCGAGACGCGTTTGTTGCGCCTGCGTTGAGTCATGAACGCTTTTTCTAAATCGAAATGAGAGAAAGACAAAATTAATATCCATTTTTTGATCAACGACTCACTTCACTTCGCTACTCACCGTCCGCTTTCCATGACATCCATTGGCGATGGCTGCTGCAGCATATGTGCAGATGCTGCTGCAGATGCTGAATGCGTGTGCGCATGTACATGCGCCGCCGGCGCAACATTAGCTAACGCGGATTGATGATGTGCAGTACCAACGCCACTACCAACGCCGCCAGTGCCGCTTACTGCACTATTGCCAATGCCGCTGCCGCTACCCATACTGGCACTAACAACAGCGCCACTACCAATGCCGCCGCTGCCATTATTGCCCGGCGTATTTGTGATACCGCTGCTGGCGGACGCTGCAGCTGCCGCCGCTACAGCTGCTGCTGACGATACTGATGACTGCTGTGACGACTGCGATTTGTGCTGCTTGCGTTGTTGCTCCTTTTCAGCGGCCTCCTTCTGCCGACGCTGCTCCTTTTCGGCAGCCTCGAGCAGCTTCAGGCGATCGGCCTTCTCTTTGGCTTTGTTACGAAACTGCTGAAAAGAGTCCATGGCGGGTTTGGTTTTGTTCGATGTGGGCGTATTTTGCGGCGAACTAGCCGACGCAAGTGACGACCATGAGCTGGCATTTTTCAGATTCTGCTCTGCTTTGAAGGCTTGCGCAAAATTTGCCTGATTGGCGCCACCACCTGCTGTTGGTATTTTAAGATCCGAGGGTGACTGTTGAGGCGGCAGCGCATTAGACGCCGACGATGATGGCAGTTTCTTTTCTGGCGGACTGGGCATCATCGACTCGATGGGTTTAATAAGCAGTTTGGCGTTGGCGTTGTGTGACGACTGGTGTTGTTGCTGTGGCGCATCGCTATTGTTTTCTTTTTTTGAATTACCGCCGCCACTCGATGGTGGCATGCCCATCATCATTGCTGTTGCGGCAGCCAAGAGATGATTATCGCCAGCGTTTCCGCGTAACGCATTGCCACCCATTTGCGGCAGTTGATCGAATATAGAGGCGCCTCCTCCCCCACCATGCCCACTGCCGCCTCCACCGAGTCCCAAACCCATACCGAGACTGTCCAATGTCCCGGCTACATTTGACAAATCGTAGCCGTTATTATGCGCGTGCACCACTGCCGCTGCATGTTGCTGCTGTTGTTGTTGCTGTTGATGTTGCGCCGCAGCGGCATATTGTTGTACGGCAGCCATTGTATTGAGATGATTATTAAAACCCTCGACTAGGCCGAGCTGCATTAGCGAAGGCGGAAAATGATTGCCATTCATGCCGACACCACCGCCGCCGGCATTGATATTATCTGAGCCGCCGCCAAGGCCACCCTTCGATAACAGCTCCGACATAAACTCAATGTGTTGTTGTTGTTGTTGCTGCTGCTGCTGCTGATGTTGTTGTTGTTGGTGCTGTTGTTGCTGTTGATTGCTACTGTGATTCAGCTGCGCCCCCGAAGCAAACTGTGGCTGCTGTGTAGCTGCCGCTGCTGCCGCCGCCGCTGCCATCTGCTGCTGTTGTTGCAATATTTGCGCAGCAGCAGCGGCTTGATTGATACCCGCCGCCGCCAATAGAAAATTATCAAGCGGTACGCTTTTTGATGCAGTCGCCGCAGCCGACAACATTGGCTGCTCCAGCGAGGCGAGTGACTGTTCAACAGGATCGTCAAATTGTGGTATTTGTTTGAGGCCAGCGGCCAGAGCTGCCGCTGTCGCAGATGTTGCAATTGTGGCGTTCTGATTGCTGTTGTTATTGTTATTGTTGTTGTTTGTGGTGGTGGGTGTGGCTGTGTCTACAACATCTGCTGCAGCTGCTGCTGCCGATGGCAGTTTGTGTAAATTGCTGGCGATTCGTATGCCGCCAATGTTGGTTGTGTTTGTGTTGTTATTGTTGTTGTGTGATGTTGCTGCTGCACTGCCGGCAACATTTGCTGCGGCAACACTGGCAGCGACATTTGATGGCATTGTCAAGTCATTTGGTCCGTTGGTGCTGCCTATGCCGATGCCACTACTGCTGAAAGCCGTTGCCGCTGTTGTTGCTGCTGCTGTTGTTGTTGCTGCGGTGGTTGCTGCCGCAGCAATTGTTGCTTGTATTAATGCGGCAGCAGCAGATGTGGGTGTTACAGTTGATGTCTTATTAATATTATTATTATTATTGTTGTTGTTGTTGTTGTTATATAATGTGGCTGCGTTCGCTAAAATATTGTTGCCGCTATTGTGGCTATTTGTTGCTGCTGCTGAATACAAGCAGACAGGCAGGCACACAAGCAGAAACAAAGCGCAACAAAACAAAGCACAAACGGAAAAATTAAAAATGAAAGAAAAGAAAGAAAAATACAAAACAAAAACAAAAATAGATTAGTAACAACATTTCGAATGATAAGGGAGGGAAGGACAAAATTTAAATATATGATGCTGCATTCGTACTTGTTGTTGCTAGTGCGCTGCCGCTCATTTGTGATGTTGTCGCTGTTGCTGGCGCAACGCCCGTTGGCATCAATTGATGCGGGAGAGCTAGTATCGGTGGTAAGACTCCTCCAGTTAAACCATTTCCACTGCCGATCATGCCTGTTGTTGTCGCTGTATTATGTACCTGAAAAAATGGCGTATGAAGTTGTTGCTTCGTTGATAAAAGTGTTGACAATTAGCAGGAATTGGGTGGAGGGGAAGGGAGGGTTTCATTGATAAATGTGTACGTACAATAGGAAACAATTCAAAAATTACTGTTATCATTGAATCCTACAGCCTGCCGCAGGTATGTATTCTAATTAATTGATATGTACGCTGGAGGTGGATCTTCTCCTCATTTTTTCGCTCATTTTAAATTTCATAAATTCGCAAGATAAAATTCCACAGAACCTTTCTCGATTCGAATATTGGGAAAACGAGTATTGAGAGATTTTCTACTAAAACTACGATTTAATTGAATTAAAATGTATAAAAAATGCGAATTTTAGTTATGACCGGAAACTAGACGAGACCGAACTTAAACTTGCATTGGATTGAACTTGCCAAATCATCGGCTGTTAATATTTGTTAACCAATTGGAAATATAAAAAAATAAATTTAAACCTTGGTAAAAATAAATTCAATAGAATTAAAGATCGATTAAAAGACAAACAATATCGTAAAAATATTTTTCTTTGATCGTAAATTTGAATTTTAGAATGTTAAGTAGTATAAATTGTATTAAATGTGCTAAAAGAAATCTTATTCCTAATTAGAAAATTGTAAATCAATAATTGAAAATGAATTAGCTTGTATTTTGAAACTATTCTCCGTTCAAAAACCAAAAATTATTGACTTTTAAATAATGTTTAAATTGTATTTTAATAAACACAAATTTTGCTATTAGTCATTATTGAGAATTATTATTACGAGTATTTTTAGATAATCGACTGAGAAGATCGATGATATTCTAGTCATGAAACATGCCGTATTAAATGTTTTTGTATTGTTCTTTGTTGTTGTTGTTTTTGTGAAGTGAAGTTGTTGCTATGTCATGGGCGTGTAATTTTTAATAATAAAACCGAATGCACCAAAATGTCGCCAATATTTTTTTTTACTTTTTCAAATATTTACATTTAAAACAGAAGAACTTTTGAATTTGATATCAATTTTATTGGTAAGAAATTAAATCGTTAATATTTTTTAATTTGAATTTTTCGCAGGTTTACTTTAATCTTGCAACAAATACAAAGAGGCAAGTTGTTTATTTGTTTATTAAACTTTAACTTTTGGTGCATTTGCGACTTTTGAAGGATACGCTAAAAATTGAACAGCATACGAATAAAATGCGATATTACAACTACTCACATTGCTACCACTGGAGTCGCGGAATTTCTTCTTCTTCGGTGGACGACAGTCGGCATCGCCTAAAAGTTGTCACAAAAATACGTCATTTTAATAAAACAAAAACAAAAACGAAAACGAAAACGCAAAATTCAAACAAAACCAAAACTACATGAATTCAAATAAATACCTGGACCTGGTGAAGCAATTGTGACTTTCCGAAAGAACAGAAAATTTGAAAGTATAATCATAAACATCGTCATTTTTTTGTATTCGTTTTAAAAACTGAAAATGGGAGCGGAGCGGAGGAGCGGGGCAGCCAGCCAACGATTTTTTGCATACAAAATACAAACCAGAATTCTACGAGAATCAGAGTCAAAAAACCGCACAAAAACCTAAGGACGAAATTCCTTTCTTTCTCACTTTCTCACTTTCTCTTTCGGCTTTCTTTTTTCGTTTAATTTTTGTTTGTTGCCATTTTGGACAGACGCACTTTTCAGCGAAAATAAATAAGACGCATTTTGGTATTTTTTTTGTGGATTTTGTTGTTTTTTTTTAATTATAATAATTAAACTTATTTATTATTTAAATTTATACGTTTCAATAAGTGTTGTTGTTGATTTTTATAATTTAAATATGCTTGTTTTTGTTGTTGTTCTTCTTCTTCTTCTTGTTAATTTATGTATAAGACAATATGTTTTTTTTCGTTTGTTTGTTTAGTTTTTCTTATATTTTTATAAATTTAAATTTTAGCATGATTTTATTATGTAATTTTTTTAATATTATTCTAGAACTTGCAAATTTTGTTGTTGTTTTTAATATTTTAAATTTCATATATTTGTTTATTCCGGTTAATTTATGCTTTCATTGAATTGAATATGTAAAAACTAATTATGAATTATCTCATTAAAATTTACGCTTTCGCTTACGTTTACTTTTACGCACGCAAACCGCAAACAAACAATGCAAAGGTTTACTTTTACACTTTCATGCATTTCGTTTAATAATTTCTGAATATAATAGAACATTAAAGTAATAACTTAAGCGATATAACATTACTGTGTTTTATCATTTATCATTTATTATTTACTTTTGTGTGTCACGTTTAAAACTTTTTAAATTTAACTTTATAGAATAAAGCATAAAAACAAACTTAAGTAGATATTTTTTTTTGTTTTTTAATTTTTGAAATAGTTCATACAACTTTATATATTTATATTTTTTTTTTTCGTTTTTATTTAAGTTTTTCAAATACAATTTTATAGCACTTAACTTTTAACTATAATTATTTATTCAAACATTGCAAAATATTTTTACAGCAGCGCTTACATGAACTGAACATTGTTGTTGTTTTTGTTTTTGTTTTCTTTTTTTGATTTATTTATGGATTTTATAGTTTTAGTTGTATTTATATTTAAGCAACTTTTTTCTGTAGATAAAATGTTGGACAACAACTCAAAAGTTACAAAAATGTTAACATTTGCAGTGCGTGTTTAAGCTGCGTTCCTTAAAAGGGTTTTGGTAAAGCAAGCAAGCGACCGATTAAATTATTCAAATACAAATTGAACAGAATTTGTAATTAACATAACATTAGCTTTACATAATGTTAAGTTAACATATTGTTAAGTATACAAAATGTTAGGTTAACTGCATTTTCAATCAAACTAATAACAAGTTAACAACATGTTGCTGGAAGTTGGTTAAGTTAAATATGAAATGCTGCCAGCATGTTATATTACAATATGTGCGATCATGTCATGGAGATCATGTCAACATAACGCCAAGTTAACGTGTTTATTTTACATACATCATGTCGGCTTAACATGTTTTGATAAATCCAGCTTTAAGCGTAAATTTACATAACTTTAAATTAGCAACGTCAGTCGGTCATTCAAGCTTCAACCTTCTTGGCATGTAAACATTTCTGGAGCTTAACAATTTTTAGCTACAACACGTCAAATGGCAACAATCTCAAATGAAGTTAGCTTAATCTCTTTGGGAACTCCACTCCTCATTCTGCCAACTTAAACGCGCGCACTGCATATGAAACAAAAAACACAAGATTTTTTCTATTTTCAATTCTGGCATTTGTAATATGTGTTTTTTTTTTTATTCTCTTTTTTATCCATTTCTTTTTTTTACAACTATTCGAATTTCTTTTTGTTTATCGATATTTCAAAATGAAATTGTAAACTTTATTTTAATTGCAAAGAATCTATTTGCTAAATTTATGTCACTGCGAAGGAAGGTCTTTTTCTATGTATGTGGTTGGGGGGTGTTTTTGTATGTATGTGTGTGAGTATGTGTGTATGTGTGTGTGTGCAGAGGTCCACTACCACTGCATTTGTTATTCATTGTTACTAACAGAGTCTGTAAAGAGAATGTTAGGCAAAAAATGGGAGTTTTGTTTAAAAAAAAACATTGCAAATATTTGAGCTGCCAGTTTAGTTTGTTTAAATTTATTTTTACAATTTCTATTTTATTAAATTTGTTTTTTCGTTTATATTTTCAACTAGATTTTTGTACGTCAACTACACTCATAGAAAATTCAAGTAAATTGGTCGAATTTTAGTGGATGTATGTGTGTGCATTGCATTTATGTGTGTCAATTAGATTAGACGCCATTACGCTCAAAACGAATATTCAAAAAGAAAGAAAAATAAATTGCAACTCTTCTTCTTGTTCAAAAATAGAATACAGTTAGGTATTGTATATATTATAAGTATTAGGCAATTCTGTCAACTTTTTTTGTTTGTTTGTTGTTTTTTTTTTCTTGTGGTATTAACATTATTTTATAATTCCAATTTCGAAATTTATCCACTTTTCGCATTACTTTTGTTAAACTGTAAAATAGAGTGTAAAATTAATAAAAATTGAGAGGAGAGGGGTGAGAAAAAGTAAAAAAAAAAACAAAACAAACTCTTAAAATAACTCTCAGTGTACAAATTACCCTATTTACTTTCATTTTACCGTTTTGTATAGTTTAGGGTACATTTGACATTTCCCTTTATTTTTCAATATTTCTTGTTTCATTTGTGTAAAATTGCATTTTATAGTTAAGAAGGTTTGGTTAAATTTTGTATTTGTTATTTTTGTAATAATTGTTATTGTTTTACGAAAAAAAAATCAGTTAATTATACTCTTATAAGTTCGAGAAAAAAACGTGCAAACAATGTGTAAAGGGGAAAGCCGACAGCCGAATTTTAATATGAACAATACTCGACCAAGACCGAACGACCGACCGATTAATTGATTGATTGATTGACCGTTTCTTCGATCGCTCACTCGCTCATTTTGCTCTCAAATCTTCTCTTCTCTTCGCTTCGCTCAGTATTGCATTAAGTTCGCTCTTTTACTTTCTAAGTCACTTTCTCGCTCTATTTGTTTGTAATATACATAGTCTCTCTTCCTCTTATGCTATTTTAAAGTTTTTGATTTTTTTTGTTTGTTTTTTTTTCAATAAGTTTGTATTTTAAATATATAATCTTAATATGAGAATGTTCTATGTTCAAATTTAATAATTATTGAGTTTATAAAAAAAAAACATAAATTTAAATAAGCGAAATTAAATTTTAGAATAAACTTAATAAGAATTGTAACAGAAATCAAAAATCTCTGCTGGCGATTGCAAAAATGATTTCAGAAGATTGCAAACAAAAACACGTATCCGAGGCAGCCCTGGTTTCGCATATACATTCGAAATTCACTTAAAAGGTCGATTATTCGAAATAAAAAAAGCTTCTTCAAGTGTTATTAAGGAACGAAAAATTCAACTTTTATGGCCAAAAAAAAGTGTTTAAAAAAGAAATTTTGTTGAAATTTTAATGCGAAATCCAGATCACAATTACTGGCAGCATGAAATCCAATTCCCGAGTTTGTGCACGAATTAAGCGCTTGTGATGAATCGATTCTTGTATTCAATTAGACGTGAACATGACAAAAAGTATTGAAACATTTAATTCGAATTTAGCGGAAATTCTCAACAAAAAAAAAACAATAAAAAGGAAAATATCCCAAATGTAATTGGAAAAAAAAACTCCGCTTTGGGATACGAGTGTATGTGTTTATATTGTATTGAACTAGCATACTTAGTCGCTCGTTTCTTTGTCTTTCTTTTTATTTAATTTGCATTAATTCATCTTCTATTACACAAGATCGTTTAAATTCCCTTTGATGAAGAAACTTTCGTCTTAATTCAGTTAAATACACCTTTAAGAATTTCGTATTAAACAATTTGATTCTCAATTAGAAGCTTTTAGAAATTTGCATTCTTACTTGCGCTATCAATTGTTTGCCTTTAATATTTTAGATAAGTTAGCAAATATAAAATTCTTAAAGAGTTTCTAACTAGACGAACGGATTTAAATGAAAAAGAAAAATAAAAGTGTAATTCAAACGGAATTTAAACTGATTTCACTAAACCCAAAGAACAAAACGAATTCAAGAATTAAGGAACAGATATGAATGCTTTTGCTTTTAAATTGTTCTTCCTCGTAAATCCGAAATTACTAACTTCGCTACTATGTACACACATACATAGACCTGCAATCATACATATGCATATTAATATATAAAGATATACATCGAAAAGATTTAGACTAACTTTTGCTCATTTTTACACATTGTCTGCAAGTGTATATAATATAATTAATTTAATTACAATATTAATTTGCTTATTTCTCATAAAAAATTCAATGAAACAAAAACGGAAGAGTATGGAATTAATTTGTGCAATTTTCTGTTTGAAATATTTAATTTAATTTAATTTACAATTTTTACTTTTTGGGGGTCATCGCGATGCTGTTAATTGATTTTGGGTAAAAACATCATCATCATCATCGTCGTCATTATAATCATCACCAACAACAACTACATCGAACGTCATCAACATCAATGAAAGGTTCAGATCAAAACTAATTGTTTTAATTATGATTAAAGTTGGATGCAATATGAGTATAAATAAATTTTAAACACATATACATACGTACACATGTATCTATCTTTTGTACTATTTTATTGTAGTATTTTTTTGTTTTTTTTTCTTTTTCTTTTCATTTTTGTGGTTTATTTGTATTTTCGTATCTTTGTATTTTTGTTTGTGGTTTTTCTTTGCAGAAATTCAAACAGAATTGTAGTTCGTTCGCTATGAAGACTTTAGTTAATTGCAATTGTCGGTTTGTAGAGTTGTATGAAATGAAGTATTTTTTAGTAGATCGATTTACGAATGGAAATTACACACATGTGAGATTATGTTGAGTTTTATTGATAATTACTTACAATGTAATGGATGTTTTAGTTTGATTATTTATTATTATTTTCTTATTTCACTTTGTAGCTTCGTTCTTACACTAACTTCCAAATAAAACTTTGAAAGTGCAAAAGTTTGTATACAGTTTGTATATAAAATTAAAAAGGCAGCAAAATTAATTAACACATACAAAGTGGAGTGGTTGGTTAAACACAAAATTATTGTGGGCTAAACTGATAGCATAAGTGAATACCCAATATAACTCACTCTAAATAGCATAGACATTTGAAATTATTAACTTATGTGTAGCTAAAAAATCAATCAATCAATCAACAGAGAAAAGCTCTGAAAGCTCCAAGAAGCTTAAATCTTTAAAAGCATTAAGCTCTATCAAACTAACAGCTCTAGAAAAAGCTTTGAGCTTAAAGCTAAACAAATTTGGATTTCCAAAAGCTTATGCAATTTTAAAAATACATATAAAAGCTTCAAATGCAATCGTCAAAAGCTTTTAAATATATTTCTCTAGAGATGATGATACTGGGTAGAATGATTTGAACGCAAGAGAATAAACTAATGGACAGTTTTGGCATGTAATACGAAATTAAATCAAAGAAAGTTTAAATTAAACATAAAATAAACTCATTCAAAGGTGTAGAATTATTTTACATTTTACAAAATAATAATTTGCAAGTTAAAAAATTGCTTGGGTTTTCTTTTCTTTTTTTTTTTTTTTGTTTCATACTTTGCAAGTTTTCTACTACAAAATTTGGATTGAAAGTAATTTTGTAACAATTTGATATTTTATACAACACTCGCGAAGCGTATTCGGCAAGTGTCGTTTTATGCGGTTATTGTTGTTGCTGTTGTTGTCGCAGTTTGTTATTTAGCTGTAAAAAGATTCAAGTTTACTTTTGTTGTTGTTGTTGTTGTTTTCCTTTGTTAATTCAAACTTTGCCGTTTTATGTTTACTTTTATATATTTTGTTATGAATCAGAAATTCAATGGTTTTTTTTTTTTTTTGTTTGTTTGTTTGATTTTTTGACTCTTTTCAATTTGGTTTTTGTAAATTTTCAAGTGCTTTTTTTCTCTGATTGGCTGCCCCCAATACACAATTGCTTCACGATTTTTTCACACTCTCATTTCGTTGAGAATGGGAAATAAGATTAAAGGATAAGAGGATTTGTATACAAAAAAAAATAAAATGTAGAATGGTAGTAAGTTGGTTTTTCTTTGCATGAAATTGTTTAAACATTACTTTTTGTTTATAATTAGATTTATACCTAGACTTATATAATTACTATATATTTTTAAGTATTTTTTTTAATAACAAAATATAATTTACATACATAAATAAAAACAAGACAAAAGAAACAAAGAAAATAAATTAAAGCAAAATTTTGCTCTCTTTAGTGTCAATTACGATTTTTCTAAGCGCCTAAAACTATGCAATTCTGTTAGACAAAATGCGCGTAAAGTAATTAAAAACAAAAAACTGCCAATTTTCGACAAAAGAATTAAAATTATTGCACTTTAAAGAACTAAGTTCCAAATTTTAAACTATGAGGACTGAAACGTTAATATATGAATTTAATTTTAACTGCAAAAGGATCTCCAAATTGTTTTGTAATTTTAATCGATTGTTTACAAAACGATGTTAATTTTAATTTCAATTTTAAACTAAATATTTTTCCGGCCTATTTTGTGCAAAAATAGTGCTCCTGCTATGTTTGTTTATTTAGTTGGGAAATACTCGACAGAGAGAGCAAAAATCGCAATGAAAAAAATTTTACAATAAATAGCTTATAGAAATCGAGTAGAAAATCGGTAAATTTAAATAAGAAGCCTACAAATGTGTCTCGTGAATAATTTAAACGCATGAAAACGGAATACAGCTAAACATGAGTAATCGAAGAAAACGTGTTAGCAAACGAAATGACTAAAAACTAATACAAAAACGTCTTTTTTTAAACAAAGAAAACATTAAAATAACGTTAAATTACTTCAATGTTGTATATTAACAAACTCAATAATGATTACACTTAGGCAATTTACTTTAGTTGACTAAAAATGTTGGAAAACTATTTGTATTTTTCGTAAATTAATCACTAACCTAAGACCTAATAAGATTGTTATCAAAATAATCTCCAAAGACGAAGAAAAAAGGATGAGAAAATACTATTTACTTAGAAAATAAACAAAATTAACCATTTTTTCAAATCAAACTAAAAACGTGTAAAAAGAAATTAAAACATAACATAAGAGAAGTTAAAATTAGGTAATTAACGACTTGGGTGGATGGACATTTGATTTGCTTTGACTACCTACCAACGTAACGAAACGAAAACCAAAAAAAAAACTACAAGAAACTCAAATTAAAATATAGAAGACGAGACTTTAACCGTTTAAATGTTTTATTTTATATGCTGTCTTTATTAACTTAAGAAAAAACTCAGGCATAGAAAACTCGTAGCTGAACATTGTACAATCATAATAAATTTGTATTTCATTTCGGAAAAACAGTTTTTCTTTTATTTATTAATAAGTTTTCTTCTCTTTTCTTTTTATTTGCCAAATTAGTGCAAAGCGGAACTAAATTTTAAATTTGTCAAAAAATATAATTGCATACGTTCAATAAAAGTAAATCTTAAGAAAACGATTACTAATTTGTTTGTTCTTCTTTTTTCTTTCTTTTCATGCTATTCTCTCTTTCCTTTTCTTTTGAGTAAATTATTAAATTATATATATTATATGTATATATATAAAGGTTTCTAGTTGCATCACATACTTAATGTTGTATATGACTTTTGAAAATTGTGAAATAATTCTTATTCTTTTTCATCTTGTAATCATATGTATAAAATAGTAAATAATATTAAAAATATTAATAATAATTAGAAGAGAATGAAGAAGTAGTGATAATAATATATGTATATATAAAAAAAAATAAAGAGAATTAATAAATCGCGTCCTAACCTGCTTCACTATCACTTGAATCGCTAGAACTGCTATCGCTTGAACTGGACGATGATGAATCACTCGAACTAGAACTGGACGATAGACGATTTGTGGGCTGTGCAGCTTCAACTTTATTCGATGATTCGTCTGAAATTGATAAAATTCGAAATAAAAATTAAGTACATGCGAAAAGGAGTTTATACACATTCGTTTAAAGTTAAGAACATTTACCATAAATCAAAAGTAACAATAATTAAATTGCTTATTCAAACATATTCTCACAATAAAAAACACCGTAATTTAAATTATGCTTTAATTTAATTGTTAAGATTAAAAAAACATTCAAGCGAAATAACCTTCAAATCAAAATTCAGTATTTTTGCAATAAAAAAAACCGTTTATATACAAAATACGACATGGCAATTGCACTTACCTTTTTTTGTTGTTTTCTTGCTAGTACCCAATTGGCCAGTAACATCCTGCAAACGCTTTTCCAATTCCTGTTTCTTCTCAGCCATTTGTTCATCTTTAGATTTTCCGGATGGTTTTTTATCTACACATTTTCAAGTGGTGGCGGCGACAGATAGAAAAAAAGTGCAAGAGAAAAATATTTTCGAAAATATTATAGTTTGGCGTGTTTAAAACAAAATTTAATTTATTGTATAACAAAAAACATTAAATCTGTTAATAAAATATACACAAATAAAAAGAAATTAGTAAATAAGCACAAGTGAATGTTTGTTAAGTTTATCTGGTTTAAATTAAAAAAAACTATATTTGTATAATTATTTATATTTTTAAATGCAAAACTACTTGCTTTATAAATGTTAAACAAACATGCATCTCTATAACAAAAAAATGAATACCGGAACTTATAAAAAAAATCATGTACATACTTTAAAATGCAAAGTTTTAAAAATACCAGATACCATAGACAGACAGACAACGAGGATATACTCAGCAAGGTAGATGGATGTATGCTTTAAAACACTTGAATGAATTTAATTTGATATGGAACAAAACAGAACTAGAAAAAAGTAGAAAAATTAATTGTGTCAATTTTTCACTTTTAATCTGTTTCGGCGTTTCTCGGATGTGACTACCTTGTTCAGTATACCCTGATGACATAAGCATTTTGTGCAATAATTTTTTTATAATTTTAAATTTGATCAAATTGTTGTTCCTAATTGATATTTAAAAGTTCAACAATAAAATAAATAAGAAACGAATTGAAAAAGGACAAATCAAATTGTTCTAAGTTCTACCACCAAGTTTGCTACTGTCGAATATTATTTTATATTTCAATAAAATTAAATGTTTTAAAACAACAGTTTTAATTTTAGAAAATGCAAATAATACTTTTATATATTTATGTAGTAAAAAAGGGTTTGGTGCTTAGTTCATCCAATTAACACAGTCACTACTATTTTAAATTGTTTTGTTTCTTATATATCGTTTTTTATTTTTTTGTTTATTAAAAAATTTAACATGTTTTGATGTCGTTTTTATATATGTATATATATATATAATCTATTTTTGTATTATTTAAAATTGTGTTACTTTTCGTCATTTAATGAACTTCACCTTAAAAATTCCTAAACAAAATATTTAAAATTATATGCAAAAAAAAATGTTTCAAAATTTTTGCGTTGCTCTTTAATCTTCACTTGAGCTCAAAATGAAAAGACACAAGAAAAGATAAGGATTTGGTTAAAAGGAGCAAGTAAAAGAAAATTTAAATTATATACAAATTATATCAATTAAATTTTTGAAAAAAAAAAAATTACTTGGTAGTTATGAAAAACTTTGATTGTTTTACTGAAGAAACATAAAAATGTATTAAAAAAAATGAAATTTTGAAAAAAAAAACTATTTTTCAATTAAACCAAATTTAAAATTTTGTTTTGAAAGATAAATTTGTTTAGCCCGGGTAGAGTTGTGTATTAGTTAAAACAAATAAATGGGAGTGTAGTACTTTGTTTCTGTGTGTGTGTATTTGTGCGATTATGTGCATGGATACAAATTGTACATGAAGAAGAGTGAGTGAATCCGTAAAAAATTTAGTGTTAACAAAAAAAATATGTTTAATTGTTTAAAATGTATGTATGATGAAAAATAATGTTAGGTATGTATGTTTGTATGTATGTGTAATATGTGGAATGTTGATGAAAAAGAAGAAAGTTTTACAAATTAAAACCTAAATCAACAAGGAAGAATTAGGAACACACAAGTGAAATAGTAGAGCTTTTTTCTTAGTTTTTGTTGTTTGTTTTGAAAAAAAAAAAATAAACAATATTTTCAATACACGAATAAAACTAAATATATATTTAAAAATAAATATATAATAAGATGAAAACTTAGAAATTATTCACAGCGTAACAAAAATTAGTGGTATCGTGTTTCGGTTCTTTTGTTAATAAAAAATATTATTTTAATCGCTCATATTTTTTTTGTATTTTTTGCGTATTTATCATTTTGATTTTTTGTAGTAGTGCGTGTCATTGGGATAAACTTACAGTAGGGCTTACGAGTTTTTTTGCGTAGACACGATGCCACATAGCTTTCAAGTTCGCGCAGTGTTGAAGGTTTAAGCGTTTCGAAATCAATTTCAATTTCGTCGGGATTGGAGTCGCGTAACGAGGGCTCACGATTTTGTATGATGTGTACAACCCGTCCAAGTTTGTCACCTGCGAAAAACAAAAACCAACGAAATTTAATAAACATATAAACATCGTGAAGTTTTATTTCAGTTTTTATTGGAAGCAAAATGTTTTTTCAACCTCATCACACATTTAAAAATTAAAATTTGAGTACACTTACCTGGTAACTTGTTAATATCTAATGACAATTGTCGCTTCTCATCGTACGACATTGGCTTTGCGGTGTCCTCCTCCTCGGAGTCAAAGTTAAGACTGGCTGCAGCACCGCCGCCAGCAGTATGTCGCGGATCATATATGCCGCGCAATCGATCCTTTTCGCGACGCTCATCCAAGAAGTAAGGCACGCTGGGTTTCTTTTTGTTCGGGCCACGGCCACCTCCACCGCCTCCTGCACCCGCACCAGCAGAGTTACCAGCGCCTGATGCACCAGCGACGGCGCCACCTTTGCCGCGTTTATTGGCACCACCAGCAGTTGTTTGTGTGCTGCCACCGGCTGCGGTAGCGCCTGCCTTCGGACCGCGTTGTCCCTTAACTTTAGCACCTTTACCCGTTCCGACACCGGTGGCGCCGACTCCAGCGCCTACTGCACCACCGCCCGCGACTGTCATTGCGCCCTTACCACTACCGGTACCACTCATCTGGCCCATTGCCGTGGCCAAATCATGACTGTGCAAATTAACAGCGCCACCGCTAAGTGAGGCGTTTGCGCCTGTGGCGAGACCAGCACCGCCAGCACCCAAGACACTCGTTTGTCCGTGACCAGCGCCGCCGCCTCCCTTCTTCTTTTCCTTCAACTTCTTTTTGGCCTTCTTTTTGTTGGATGCCTCCTCCATTAATTTTCGCATTTCCTCTTGCAAGTCTAAGAGTTTTGTTTCAAGCAGTTTTAGTTTAGCGTTCCGCTCTTCATCCGAATTTGATTCGTTTTCCGTATCTGACGATTCGTCCGATGAAGAATCAGAGCCGCCATCACCGCCGCCACCGACGCCATGTTTCGATGATGCAAACGACGCATGATGATGCGCCGCTGCTGCCGCCGCTGCTGCATGTGCATTCGCAACCGGTTCGTCGGGTATATTGGCATAGCGCATCTCGAAGACATCCTGCAGCTTGCGGCCCATGGCGACAACATCATGATCTGGCGGATTGTATTTGTAGCAGTTGGTGAATATTAATCGAACGTCGGCTGCAAACTCGGGCGCACTTTTGTATTCGCGGTTGTCCATTTTTCGCTTCACCGTGCCGAGATCCATCGGTTTCTTGATAATGTCGTGATAATCGTGCAGGCCGAGTAGCTCGGCATCGACGGGTTTATAGAAGGGCCAGGCATAGCCTGAATGCTTTTTGGAGAAGAGCTCCTTGAGGATTTCATTACACGACTTGAGCGCATCCGAGAGTTTCTCTTTTGATTTCAGTGCGCTGTTGTTGGCGTTGGGACCGCCACCTGAACCGGGTATACCACCGCTGGACATACCGGCGCCACTACCACTGCCCATTCCAGGAACTCCACCACCGACCCCGCCAAGTGGCGACATGGGATAAGCCGATCCTTGGAATGTTAGATCCTGTTTGGGAGAAGGACGAAGTGAAATTGGATTTGAAACAAGAAAAAGGTAGAAAAAAATATATATACATATATAAATTTATAGAAAAATATTTTTTAATAACGATAAAAACAAATGCAACAAAAAAATATCAAAAATATTGTTTTTTTTTAACTGAAGATAGGCGTGGCGTTGAAGCGTGAGCGTGAAAGCAAGATGAGTTGTTTTTATTAAACTTGCATGCAAAATTAAAATATTGACCGAAAAGCGTGGCATGTGCATGTTGTTTGCGAAAAAAACATTGCTTAGCAGTAAAGTGATTTACTAGATATTCATCTTCAACTTTATTTTTTAGAACACTAAAAGAATTTCTAAAATTGCTTGTAAAAATTTTTTGTTAACTGACTAAATATTTTGATAATAAAATTTTGATATTCATATTTATTACATAAACAATTGAAACTAACATTTAAGGGTTTGTTTAATAAAAAATACTTAAAATAAGGTTACTTTAACTTTTTTCTATTAAATTTTTAACTTCTTAATGAAAAATAAGTTTTAAATTAATTTTTATATTTTTTTTTAATAATACTCTGACCTTGATTTACTCTGAACAAAAATAATAATAAAAAGAACATTAAACACAGCAAAAAGAAAACAGTAGAAGTATTTGCATAATAATAATTAAAAAACCAAAACGAAAAACTCCAAATTAACAATCTTCATACGCTTGCTCAAAACTTAAATCACGCCCCGCAACGCACCGCCCCGCCTACCTTTTTATTCATTACCTGACGACTGGATTCGCGTCGCGTTGCTATTTTCGCACTTTTTGAGTCGTTGATTTGCGCATATGGCGACTCAAATGCGTTCGCAGTGGGCGTCGTAGTGTCCGCCTTTCTCTTAACGCCCTTCTTCATTTTGGCTGGCTGTTGGGGCGGCAAGACAGCATCGACAACGCCCGCTGCCGTGCTATTCACATGATACGCGGAATGAGCCGAATGTGCCGCCGCTGATGCAGCAGCAGCAGCGGCAGCAGCCGCGGCCGCTACAGCCACCCCCGTCACAGCGGAAGATACGTTAGCTGGAGTCGATGACGACGTCGTTGGCGGCACACCACCCGTCGCACCCGTTGTGCCATCTAAAATTGACGACGCCGCCGCTCCCGAAGAGTTTATGGCAGGTGCCACAAGCGAACTGCCTGACGATATGCCACCTGTGGGCAAAATTCCGGCTGCTGCTGCAGCGCCAGCCGCCAGCAAAGAAGATGCACCAACGGCAGAGGCGCCACCACTCGCAAGCGATAAAGGGCCCGTTGTTGTTGTATTTGTGCTACCGGGTACCGTATGCGGCGCTGCAGTTCCAATCGGTGGAATTGCGGGTGTGCCGGCGGCGGCAGCACCAACTGTAGGCGTTGCCGTGCCGCCTCCGCCAGTTGAAGAAACAGTGCCAGTGCCAAGCGCCGACAATGGACGCCCCGCTGCCGTCGAAGAAAGCGGCGTTGCCGAACCAGCTGTTACGCTCGGCGTTGCGGGTTTACCGGCAGCCGTTGTAGCAGAGACGACGGTGCGTGGTTTTTTCTTGCCACCTTTTGGAGTCACCGGTTCCAACTCGACTTCGTCCTTAGGCATCGTTTCGATCTTTTGCAAGAAAACCTTTTCGAGTGTCTGCGCCATAACGACCACATCTTCGCCAGGCTTATTATAAACATAGCAATTGGAGAACATGGTATTAAAATCCTGGATGGCCTCCTTAGCCGTCCAATAGTAATTGTTCTCGAGCCGTTTCTTGATCGTGCCCATATCCATTGGCTGCTTGATGATCTTATGATAGTCGGGCAGATTTAGTTTTTTCGCATCGACCGGCTGTTGAAATGGCCATGAGAAATGATGTTTCCAGATTGCCTTCATCACGGTTTTAATGAGATATTGCAGTTGGTTGGTATTGCGGCCAAGTCTTTCAGCAGGCGGCACCGTTGGCGGTTGAACAATGCCATTTACCGGCTCCACGTACGGTTCGATGCGTGGCGGGGCCTCTTGCGACGACATGGTAATGATAATGTTTGCGAAGACACACACGCGAGTTAATGAGGACGAAAAAAATAACGACTGATTTTTATTCCAAAAAATGAGGAAGAATTTGTTGTTTTCAATTTGTTTTTTGTTAAAAAGTGGGAGAAGTGACGATATTTAAATATACAAAAATTTGTGGGGCGGAAAGAGGAACAGTTAGAGCTGGTAGTAGGGAGGAAGGGGGAAAACAGTCGTGATGGATTATTCAAGCTGCTCGCGATTATTTTTTGTTTTTCGTAGTTTTAAGTTTTGCGCTATTTTTAAAAAAATTTGAATTTTCTTCAAAAAAGTTTTTAGTTTTGTTATTGTATTTTGCGCGCACAAATTTTGCTTTTGTGCTTTTTGTTTTATTTATTTAAAAAAATCCCTTTTCAAGTAGAAGCAGTTTGTCGCTGATGCTGTACAATTCCTGCCTGGCTTGGCTGCTGCAATTGGACTTTATTGTAGTTGTTCGAAACAGCATTTTAACGCAAACAGCGAACTAAAAAAAGGAAGAAAACACAAAATTAATAAATGAAAAAATAATTAAAATATTTGAAAATCTATTCGTACCACGCTTTTTGTACTTTCCGTTCTGGAAATTGTTTGGAGTCAGCTTACAAACGTTGTTATTGTTTTTGTTGATGTTGCTATTGTTGACATTGTGCGTTTAAGACGCAACAAAATCTTTTATTCTTGATTATTTATTGTTACTGTTTAAACTTAATTTTTTGGAGGATAAACAAAGACGTTTGTTAGATGTTTTAGAGATGTCAGTTGTAAAAAACCCGCTGTAAATAGAAAGAAAAAAAATAATTTCATATAATATAGCAAAAAATAAATGAAATGTATTTAAATCATTTTGTTCTTGTAACAGATCAAAATAATTGCAATTGCATATTCAAAGTCAATCTGAAATATTTTATGGCAAACAGAACATCCCATTAACTTTAGAACCACATATATATAAATACATTAAAAGAAAAGCATTTGATCGAATCATTTGATGATGGACGGCATCAAATAGATGAAATAACTGTCAGTTAAAAGGCGTGGCATGGCATGAGGGGCAGGCACGTCGTAAAATATATGTTTAAACTGACGCGACTCCCGTCCGTTGTCTAGGTCAAAATCACGAAGTCAAACGAAGAGATACATACAGAACACATAAAGTTTAATTTCAACCCAAAAACACCCCTACTGACATACTGAAACACTAAATACTGTACAACTCTCCTTTCTCCCACCTCCACAACTCTTGGAGTGCAAGTATAACAATAATATAAAAAATTAAATAACAAAACAAGACAAAAATTGTAAACCGAAAGCAAAAAGGGACAGAAAACAATGACCATTATGACGTCAGTCCGTCTTACGAATTCGCGACTAATCGAAGATTTTGTTAAACAAAATTTTAATAATAATTTGCATAACAACCGCAAAGTAAAACGAAAAAAAACATATATTGATATATAAAAATATCAAAACAAAACATCAAAAAAAAATTGTAATAAAAAAGATAAACAAAAAAAATTAAAGGTTACCAAAATGGTAAAAAAAAAACTACTTTACAAAAATTGTACAACTTGTTTATGAAAAAATAAGAGTTGTTACAAAAAAAAAGTTTTTCCAAATGTTAAAGAAAAACTTGTGTTAAAAAAATACATGCGAAAACAAATCCTAAATAACACCCTTAATCACTTTTTAGCTTAAAACCACTAAAATTACTAGGTAAACTTTTTTAATTTATATGGTTTTTTCACCCAACTCTATTCAATTAAAATTTTATTTTTTTTTTTTTTTGTGTATAGAAAAATTGTATATATATATATGTTTATTTCAGAAATATACATATATATTTTTTATAATTGAAAACGGCATAAAAATTAACTTTATAAGTAAATCAAAGAATCTTAAAAAACCGCAAAATCGAAAAAATAATAAACAATTCGAAAATGAATAAAACAACGAAAGAAAAATACTTGCTTCAAAATTCGATAATAAACAATTCGAAAATGAATAAACACTACGGATAATTGCTAAAGAAAACATATACATATGTCCATCTCGCTCACACAAGTTTGCACAAAAGAATACAAAAATCATGTGGAGACAGAAAGCCGTGACAAAGTAAAAAAAAAACAAAAAGCAGTGAGTTTGTTTTTTATTTCTTGTTTGTTTGAGCACGGCGGCAAAATAACGAACATGTTCATAGAATCCTACAAAGGGCCTAGAGAGAAGCACAACCATTGTTGCCAGTAATTTTTCAACAATGATAATCCAAATTTTAAAAAACTTAAATTAGTTTAAGTGAAAATGTTTTTTCTTTAGAATTATGTATTATTTTGAATTTTTTATATAGGCAGTTTCGAAGAATGCATTCATGTATTAAACATTTCAAAAAAGAAAATAACAATGTCAAACAAAATTTGCAAAATATTTTTATTAATTACCAAATGCTAAAACCAAAATTTCAAACTGAAACAATTTAAATCTAGCTGGAAAAATTTTAAACTGGCAACGCCGCAGCACAATGATAAGCACACACTTGCATACACAAATCGCGCACGATGACGGCGAACTGCGCGAATGATGTGCAAATTGCGATGTTGACACATTTCATGTTGATTTCGTCGTCGTCACTCGTCGTCATCAACGTCGTTGTAAATTCATTGTCGTTGGTCGTCGTCGCCGTTAGTTGCTGTTACTGTTCCACTGATTTCACCTAGATTTGAAATTGTTTTGAAAAAAGAAAACTCATTTGATGTTTTCAAAAACAAAACATTCTAAATAAAATTCATGTTCCACCACTTTCACCAGTTGCTGAAAATTGCTTACTGGACAATCAGCGTTAGAGCAGCTAGTTTTATTCATTTCCACTTGCAAATCCGCTTAATAAGTGTGATTAATTTTTTAATCAACATTTTGTTTTTAAGTATTCATGTTTTTCTGTGCACATTCAAGGCCTATTCTTTACGTTATTGTATTGTTTTATTAAACTTTATTTTGTGTTTTTGGTTAAGATTGAACACGAAATATGCAAACAAATTTTACAGTTGCTTTTTTCTTATTTCTTTTTATCATTATTTTTCTATTTTACTACTTCTCATCTCATCACAATGAATAGTTGCCTTGCCTTGCCTTGCTTTGATCCCTTTCTTGCACTTGTACTAAAATGCAGCAGTTTGCATGCGTTAAAAGAGTACAGCTAATATACTCTGCAATGTATCTTTTCACATATTTCACATACACATCCGTAGACAAACGCACGCACGTACGCTGAGTAGCCGCCGCATTTATATAGTACAGTAGACGATGACGGGCTACGACTGTGCTCTTCGGATATGTTCGTTTATTCGTTCGTTCGCTTCGTTGCCGATTGAAATTTTCGCTTGTCCGGCGGAGCACCACTCATAAGGCAGGCAGGCACGCAAAGACAAAAACCACACAAACTCGACGCACATATAACGAACAGAAAAGCAAGAATTATTTCATTTTTTTCTTGCTACCAATTTTCTTTCGTCATTGAGCACACGAAACTTGTGAGTACTTTACAATGCAACTGTTCAGAACTGCTTTGCACACAATATTTTGATAGATTTTATGCATTTTTTAATATAGAAATAGCAATTTTATACATAAAACGAACAAGCGAACAACGAACGTAATGAAGGAAAAAAGTAGAGTGAATTACATATATTTGATACAGAAATGTCGTACTGTGTGAAGAGACCAAGTGAAAGCGAGATAAATATAGTGTGTATGATGTTCGAAAAAGAATATAATTCGAACAAATCAGAGTTTGCTCCGTCAATCAGAACCAGAGATGCTTTTTTAGGGAACAAAAACTTTTCGATAAATAAGCTAATTGTAAACAAATAAAAAATCGTAACTCATATTACAAATTAAACAAAATCCCTAAAAATTATAAATAACTTCATCCACATTATATAATAAATTTAGCAACACAAACCTAAACCTAAGCGACATAACTTGGTTTAACATAACGCGCTCATTTTTGTAAAAAAATGTCTACGTTCTTCGATATGTAATGTCAAATAAGAATATAGCTTATCGACTTCCAACAAAAAACAATCAAGTTATAATATATTTGTATATTCCTCATTTCATTATAGCCCAGACTTTTAAGGGCCAAACGCAATGAAGAAGACAATAAGTTGACCAGCTGTAACTATTCCAAATTCGGTACAGTCTATTGTAGTTTTAAGTATAAAGTGACAATCTCATCACTTCAAAAAGAAACTATAAACTATGAATTATTAATACTGCAGCACAATTAACTACGAAAAATAAAGTTCGTCTTGTCTTTTCAAACTATATAATTATTTACTTATTTTCCATTAGGATACGGAGGACTACAATCGCTATCTACTCTTGCAGTTTGATATTTTTCTTAATTTTATGGTGCAATATTTTTATTTGCCTATAAACATACAAACTTGTAAGCCTAAAAAACAAATAGTGGAACTACCAAATTGGATTTAAAATCGAGCACAGATTCAGATCGGAAAACACAAGAAAAACGAAAACAAAAAAATACAAATCAGTAATACCTCAAACACAAAAGCAACAAAAACAAAAGCGTCAAGGTAACACGGCGGCATGGCGCACAGTTGAAGACAAGTCGAATCGAATCACGACGAAAACGAATACAAAGTAAACCACGAATAAAGCAGCAAAAGAAACAATAACAATAAAACAACAACATCAAATCGATGCGCGCGCGAATATCAACGCAAAATAAACTTCAAACGCTGAATTAAATAGAAATGCAAAAGAATGACGTCGGAATGTCACGGCACACGAAGGAGCGTAAGACATCGAAATGAATGTGCGCGGAAGGCGGCAAAAACGCACACACAACACAGCATCAACAAAAAAAAAATTAATTAAACCGCAGCGGAGGGTTGAAATGGAAATAGCGGAGAAAGTTTTCAAATAATTTCGGTCCAAGCATACACACACGAACACACATGATTAGTTAACATAAATTTACCTTTTTTTTATCCAAAAAACAATTTGTAAAAATCGAAATTGCGACGAATATCCGATATTTTTGGCTTGTTGAAAGAAAACAGCACTGTTGATTTTTTTGTTTGTTTATTATTTACGATTTGATGATTTCAAAAATTCTTTACTTTGATTTAAAATTCACTTTTTTCGCAACTTGTAGCAGCGAATTTGTAAAAATTCTTAGGAAAATACTTGCTGAAAAAACTGGAGAAAACATCAAATTATTTTATAAATTTTTATTTTTTTATTTTAATTTGTTTTCCAAGCGATGGAAGTACGGAGGCGCAAGCAATCATTCGCGGACAGACTGCCGCCACTGAAACACACACACAAACACACAAACACTACCAACACGAACCGAGTGTGTAATTTTTTTCCTCGATTTCTCACGGCGCTACACTGCTGCTCTGTCCAGCGGAGTCGCACTTTTTCAAACACACTTTTCACCCACAAATCGGGCCCGCATTCACTAAATTCCACATGAAAACACACCAGCAATATTTGTGCTTCACACTTTTTACAAAATTTAAATTGTTTATACAATTTTTACCACACTTTTTTTAAATTTTCTGTACGTACGCGATTTAAGGCCGAGACGCGCGTTTTCTTCTCGTTGCAAGCAGTCAAATATACAATTTTCGAAGTCAAACGAAGCTATACGAACCCATCTCTTTCTGATTGTTGTCGCCATGACTGCGACAACACCAGGTTGCGGCACAGTACCGAGGTTCGTCGGCCAATTGGGTTTGAGCGAGATCGCTATATATGCGCGGCGAGTGCAACGAAGATGACGGCACTACTTTGTACAGCAAGTACTAAAAACCGCCGTCGGCCGAGGCCGTACTAAAACGAAACGAATGCGAAACAAAATGGCTGTCAATGGCGATGGACAACAACGGAATATTAAATTTTCTTCTCGATGGGTATTGTTTTGTAGCACTCTCAATACTTTAAAGGTTTTTCAGATATATTCGAAGCATTTAAAGTTTTGTTTGCCCTTATCGTACGTTACATCTATAGACACGCGAAGAGTGCTGCGAAAATTATGGCGCTACTTCGTGTTGCGAGTACTAAAAAGCATTGTCGTCCATGTCCATATTAAATACGAAACAAACGCGCTACAAAATGGCTGGCGATAGGGGACAATGAAATTTAATTTTTTCTCGACAACCTTTTTGATTTGGTAATTGGCATGTTAAACAAATTGTTAAAGATTAAAAACATAAACTGGTAAAAAATAATTTTTTACCAACGTGATCTATTCTTTATTTCAGTTTTTAATTGGAGAAAAAGGCAGAATACTTGGTTAGATACGTTTTTAGAGTTTAGTCGAATCATGGAAGAGAGGTAGTGGCAGGGTTCGGGACCATTCCGATGGCGTATTGAATGATGAACAAAATCGTAGTAAATCTTAAATTTCCGTAGTATGAATAAATAATATTTTGGACAAAATTGACAACATATTTTTTTTTTCTTCGTCTACTTTTTTACTTTTTTCCCTATAAAATAACGCATAGCATTAACAAATAAAGAAGCTAATGTATATTATTTAAGAACTTAAATCGTAGTAGATTTCAGTTAAAGCGGAGTGGCGGAGCAGATTTTAAAATTTTTCGAAAAGCGTAGCAAATATACTCCAATCGGAGAAAAGGTCGGAAAAATGTTCTCTACTAATAGTTTAAAAATTTTCGTTTCTTTACACCTAATCGACGAATTTTAACAAATGACATTTGACTTTTTCACAAGTTTTTTTATATATTCTTCAATATCTTAAACTCGTATTTTGTATTATTATTTATTTATATTCCAGTAAAATTGACCTTTACTTTTTATTTAATATTTCATCAAATTGGGAGCCGAACAAAATCAGTTAAATCTCATGTTCTTTTCCTTATTCGTACGAAAATGCTGATAAATGAACATGACTCAAAATAAAATTAGTTTTTGACTCAAGGTAATAAGTTCCGTCAGTACTGTTTCCTCCTTATCCTTATTTCAATTTTCCAAATAGTTAAAAAGAAATTTCCCTTTGTCAGGGCGACTCGTTTGGAAGTGTTCAAGCTAAAGTTGGAAAATTTTCTAAAAATGGCGAAGTTGGCAGTTTGGTAGGCAATGGAAATAGAACGATTAAAAATCGAACATAATCTCACATCGTTAAAATAATTTTTTTATTAAACGTGCAAATTTAGTAAAATTGTGTGAAAAGTCGCATCATCTCAGTCACCCTCCCCCCGCATACAGCAAATAAATATATAAATAACTGAAAAAATGCCACGCGGAAAGTATGTAAATCACAAGGGACGCAGTCGTCACTTCACCAGTCCGGAAGAGTTACAGCAGGAGTCAAGCGAGGAGGAGGCCAGCACCGATGATGAGGGTCAAGAAGAAGGAGAAGGCGGCGCCGCCGCCGCCTCTAGTACCAGCAAGGTACGCACCAAACCAAAACCACGCGTCGCCGTTAAAAAAGCGCCAGCGGGTGGTGATAGCAGCGAAGAGGAAGATTCAGACGAGGAAAGTTCCGAGGGTGACGATCGCGATGCCCGCAAAGGTGTAGCATCGCTAATCGAAATCGAGAATCCGAATCGTGTCGTCAAGAAAGCGACACAAAAGGTCAGCAATCTCACGCTAGACGATGGTGGAGCACCTAGCGGTGGTGGCGGAGGGGCTTCGGCAAAGCCGGAATTGTCTCGTCGTGAACGCGAACAAATCGAAAAGCAAAAGGCGCGTCAACGCTACGAAAAATTGCACGCAGCTGGCAAAACGAGCGAAGCGAAATCGGATCTGGCACGGCTAGCGTTGATTCGTCAGCAGCGCGCAGATGCAGCGGCGAAGCGTGAAGCCGAAAAGAAGGCGTTGGAAGAGAAGAAGGCCGGCAGCAAGGCATAGGCACAATTTTATGTTTTGTTTTTAGGAGCAAGCCGAGAGATGGCGTCCAATTGTACAGCCGCAGCAGCTCGTTGCGGTGTGGCCATGTTTTGGAATTGGGAGTGCGGCAATTGTCTTTCTTCGTTCTTTGATATACTATTTTTCGTTTCTTCTGCTTGCTATTGTCTTTTTATATAATCTTGTCTTATTTTTCTTCGTTGTCGTCATTTTGCCTAAAACAATATTTATCCATTTTTTCTATATATTTTTTTTTAACTTTTTTGTAATTGTAATTTTTCTACGGAAATAAACTTTAAAGAAAAGCAAATTGATCTTGTATTTTAATCGTGTGCTTAGCCCTTGTTAGTTACACAAGACTGATTCTTAGTCGCTCTAAATATTAAGAAATGCTTAACAAATGAGCGTATACGCTACAAAAAATCATTTACAAAATTGCGACAACTTTTAGCTCCAGCAACAAATTTTCTCGTAAAATTAGAAATGAGAAATTAAAAAAGAACAATTGGTGATATTACAAAATAAGTTCTGTATATTTAATACACAAAGAAAAACAAAAAAAAATTGCATCTTAAACAATACCCCAGACCTCCTCAAAGGCACTGCACAGCTTTGAGCATGCAATGGCCGCCGAGAGTGGATAATTGCTGATCGAGAAGAGACCCTCGGTGTAGTCCGCTTTGAGAACGCCATGCGCAAACGCACCGACTACTAGCACCGTAGGCTCCTCTCCTTCCTCCTCATCCGCCGTCGCTGTTTCAACGGTTTTTTCCGTTGTACTCGACTGCGGCACCAAATCACGACAATTCGCTACCAGTTTGCCGGAAAATGACATGGCATACTTTTTACAGCCCACAGGCAAATGATCGGTTATCGGATTCTTGATGACCTTCATCAGTTTTGCGGATGTATCGTTGGCACGTATCGCGAACTTATGCAGCAGTTGAACCATCAGACCCGCGAAGCGTTTAAAGGTGCGCGGTATACGTGTTTGCGGATTGATTTCGATCAAAACATTACGTTCGGTGCGAACATAAACCTTAATGCAAATAAATACAACAAATTAAAAATATGTTAGGATTTTATATTAGAAATTTAATAATTTACCTGCAAAAGACCGGCACGATTAAGCGGCGAATCGAAGAGCATCAGCAGACACTGATGCGTTATGTCAGGACGACAGGAGCCCGGATCGCGTTGGTTTTTGCGCATTATATTAGCGTGATCGTCGCAGTTGAGCAGCTCGAATGTGTTGCCTACCTTTACTGTCTCCAGTTGCGCTCCTTCAAGCACAATGATTAGTCGTTTCTCTAGCTCCCGTACGGTTGATGTCTTCAAGTGTTTCTTGGCCATATCAAATTCAGGATCGTCCTCTTTGTGACCGACAAATTTTCGCTTTTTATTAATCGATTTGCCCTTGCCGCCCATTTTATATTTTTTTAAATTATTTCAATAAATAATTAATATAAAAATAAATAAAAAAGTTATTCTAAAACCAGACACTACAAAATCTGTTTTTGTTTTGGTTTCGTCTGACTTTTTGACACGTGCCTGAGCAGAGTTGCCAACTCTTTGAATCAAAGAACAGTGCGACAAAATTCCTCAGCCGCCTTAAATGTCAGTTTTAATCGGTACGGCTACAAATTTACTTAAGTTCAATATTATATTTAGTTATATTTTTAAATCGGCTGAAGCGATTTTTAATCGCCGGCGATCAAACAAAACGTCAGTCTTCACCCAGCGACTTTTAAAATAACCTGAAACTAAAATATTTTATCGACATTTTCATGAACCAATATTTTTCCACATCACTTATGCAGTCATCAGAGAAGAGAAAGACAAAAAAAACAGATGAATGTTGAAATATGTTTTTCTTAACAATATCACAAAACATTGTGTATATGTGGAGCATAAAATTTTCAAGGGTGCAAAAATTTCCTTAGTTCACAATATAATTAATATATTTCTTTTCCTCAGAACTGGCAACACTGCAGCAGTACAAGTAGAATTTTTTGTTTTGTAATAGATTTGCGATTGTGTGCAAATTTATTAATAGTTTTAGTAAAAATTTGAACCGCTCATTATAGCTTTTTAAATCCTTGGAATTGGTCAAATAAATCCCTTTTTTCGATGTAGATCATGGAGTAAATAATTTAAAAATAAGATTAAAAAAACTTCAATTTAGCCATGAAAATTAAAAGCTTTGGAGAAGAACTTATTTTTGATATATTTCCTGAAATTTGCACATCTCATGTAAATAAAAAATAAAAGTTTTATAATTTAACTGTATATATTTTAAAATGTATTGTATCGTTTATATTTCTTCATCTACAGGATAAGTTTTTTCTGACGCATATGCTAGGCAAGACCAAATCAGCGCCGAAATGCTTGCCGCAAATTTACACTACGAAACCCCTGGCGAAACAACTCACAATTTTACTCAATGCGAAAGGCTGCAACGTACGTTTAAACAAATATTAAAATGTAAATTATTATCGCATCTGTCTGCCTGGACAATAACAAACCGACAGATGTCGCCCACTTTTTCTAAATATGTGAGGGATTAAGTTTAACGTTCTTATATTAAGATATTTTTTCTTGATTTTAACAGTGCACCGAGAAAAATTTTATTATATTAGAACCTTTCAAGCCGACGCCATTACGACTGAGCAGTGGCGAACAACTTGAGGTATGTTTTTTTATGAGCTAAATAGTAATAACACGTGAAAACCTATTATATTGACTGCAACAGGTACTCGCTTGTGAATCTGAGGATTTAAATCGGAATCTGATGATACTCTTAAAAAAGGGTAACTTAAAAGCATACAAATTCTAAGGGCAAAATCGTAATTTAATCGTAATTTTAAGATAATCAAATCCCGCATCTATATGGCGGCATCTGCACGGACTTTCGCTGCGCTTTGCTGAACGATACTTTCGTCGCTTGGATTAGCAATGGTGTGCAGACGCTTCATATAGACATAAATGAAAACTGCAGAGAGGAAAACTATATCATGCGACAATCGATTGTAGTCGTTAAACATTTGGAAGATTTACTCCAGTGTGTTTTTTTTTAAAAATGTCTAAAATTTAAGTTTCAAATATATAAAATATTCGCTTAATTCTTTTCACAGCCATGATCGAAAGGTCAAGATTCAATTAATCGTACCGCTATATGGCACCAATGCATTTATTGCCAAATTGGCTCAACGCCTACCGTCACGCGTTGCCATTTCCGGACCACTGGCCGAAAGTTATGCTCAGATAAATGACGGCAATGAACACTTGCAACACCTGCAAACGAATGCAAATATTGCAAGAATTAACGTGACCAATATGCAACCAGGTGCAGTAGTAATGAAACAGTTGAGTGCCGTTAAAAAAAATATATATATTTTGATTTAAAAAAAAAAAAATTTTAATTTCTACATTTTATTCTATTTAAAGCGCTTATGATAACTACAATTGCATCACAATCAAACTAACGCCATACGCCGATTCAAATAAAGACACTATCTATTATCGTGAACTGCTGTGGTCACCACGACCAACGCCATTTGAACTGCGACTACTCGCAGAATTCGTGCAGCCTGTGCGCATTTTCGGTATTATAAAGAAACAGATGCCACTACCGCAATACTTGAAGAATTTGTGTTGCAGCGCTGTCAAAACTACAGAATGCCACCAAGCATCCGCCGCCGTCGTAACAGCAGCACCACTACCGCAAAACAGAAAATCTCAAAAACTTATTGAAAACAATAATTTAGAGAAACGCGCCGCCGCAGAAAAAAATGTCACAACTGCGACGCCACCAAAACAACTCCAGCCGAACACATGGCACGTCTTTCATAGACCGAAAAAAGATCTGCAATACTTGGAAGAAGGCTCCAATTAGAAGAGTGCTTAAATTTAAAGCTTATTCGTATCAAATCGAATTATTTGATTTGTATGTTTGAATGCTTCTTATTATTTTAATTAAATCAATAGTTGCATACTGCATTACTAGATGGCGCAACTTTTTTTTAATGAGAGGTGAGAAAAGATCTTGGCGTTTATATTTAAAGATAAAATATACTATTTTCAATCATAAAAATTTCGAGCTTACAAATTTACCAACAAAAATAAAAAAAAAAATAAATCTCAATTTAACAGTTAAAATGTCTTGTAAAGTTCATTTAATATCAAAACTTCATCTTAAAAAAAACAAGTTTTAATTTATTACAACTGAACTTATTACTAAAGCTAGAAAACTGCCATCGAGTTTCCTTTTATAAGCTATTTAAATATCGCTTTCATTCGAATTTTATTTGAATATACTTGTGTAGTATTCCTCCTCCAGATCGTACAGATCCATGGCCATTTCATCACGTAATTTCTTAAGTTTATTATCGCATTCTTTTTGCGTCGAGCGAAAGAGTTGTGAATTATTCGTAATCGCTTCGTTGACCGAATGAAAATCGTTGAGTATTAAATACTGCTTAATATCGGACACGAGCTTCATTAAAGATTCGCCCGCACGCACTAAATATAATAAAAAAAATTTAGTTCCGCGTTGTATTTGTTATAAAATTGTATTTCATAATTACGTACCAATATTCGCTGCACGCACCTGCATCTCGTAGGTGTCCTGTTCGCATTGTGTGGTCTTCGAGATTTGGGAATCGCCTTCACCACGCGCCAATTTTATTATTTCTGTAAAGAAAATGAATCATGAAAATGTAATGCTTGAATTAAAATTAATTAAATATAATCATGATTTTTTAATTTTAGTTCAAACAAATTAAATATATACAAAAAAAATTATTTATTTCAAGTTCAAGAAGAAACCTTCATAAAGGTTTTTTTCTTGGTGTTTAAAAATGTTTACCTTTTCATAGTACAGTAAAGAATAATAACTTTTATTTTTATTAACTTAACATAATTTAATGAAATGGTGATTTTTCTGTTATCATAACGTTAGATTATAATTTTGGTATGGTTTTCAGTTAACAAAGTTTAGAATTTGATAACATATCAATTCGATAAGAATTTATCATATCACATACTTTTATTTTATTTTCTTTAATTTTTTTTTTAAGTTTATATACTAACTTCTTGTAATGATATAATTTTATAAGTTAAAAAAAAATTAAAACAATTTTTTATGAAATCAATAAATTAAAAATAAACTATAAGAAATATAATTTTCACCTGGCCTCAACTGAAATTCTTAGAGTGCTCTCATTTCCACCCTGCACAACCGATTAGTACCAAGCAGATGAAGTACACGTATTAAATCTATTTATAACAAGTTTTTTTTTCAAATGATTCATATTTGTTTGCCTCAAAGCAACTAAAGGCATTGTTCCGCTGTCCACATACCAGTTTTTAGCGTTTTTGTTTTGCTCGCCTGATTTTTTGTTTACATTTCATAGCGAAAGCGATTAAAGACATCATACAAGCTTTTTACAATTTGTTGACGAATAATTTCGCCGGATTTCATAACAAATCAAAACCATTGCAAACAAACCGACGAACATACCACACAGAACATGAACATTGCAGTGAACAGACAGACAGAGCCGGGTGAAGCACCGTAGCTTTCATCCTATCGAACGACCGTAAACGTTAAAAAACCACGTCAGTACAGAAAGAGTATGAAAGCCATTGCGACTAGACGTTGTGGCTGCAGTTATAATCCATCCAATTCAACAGACGGTCCAGTGCAGCGGGCAAAACGACATTAAACACTTGAAAAATAAAAGTTCGCTACTTTTGAAACAAACTTCAAAAAAAAAAAAAAACATCTATAAGACGTCCGCTTGAAACATCAACAAACTTCAACGAAATAAACTAAAGAAAGACACCGACTCAAAATGGGCATGACTATATCAAATTTATTGCAGCATTTTCTTGGCAAGGAGGATGTACGCATTTTAATGGTTGGTCTTGATGCTGCCGGCAAGACTACCATCCTCTATCAGTTGAAGGTGGGCGAGGTTATAACGACCATTCCGACAATTGGATTTAATGTCGAGACGGTCGAGTACAAAAATATACGCTTCACTGTTTGGGATGTGGGCGGCCAACAGCGTATACGTAACTTGTGGCATCATTACTATATCAATACCGCTGCTGTCATTTTCGTAATGGACGCCTCGGATCAAGAGCGTGTTGCCGAAGCAGCCGAAGAGTTACACGCTCTCATGGAGCAGGATCAATTACGCAATGCTGTGCTATTGGTGCTAGCGAATAAACAAGATATGCCGCATGCGTTAAGCATAACAGAAGTAGTTGAACGTATGGAATTGCACAAGATCAAACAGGACTGGCACGTGCATGCAACGTGCGCTACACGCGGCACTGGACTCTTTGATGGACTGGAGTATTTACGTGAAATGCTTAATAAGCGCAAGCGTCGAAAGAATCTAGAGTAGATGGACGTAAGAACAGATAGTGTTTAAGAACGCGTCGTCTATATTTTTGCAATGAAATTATCTATTTTATCTTTTTTTTTTAATTCGTGATTCGTTTTTTTATAATAAAATATATTATCAGAACAATAAATAAAATTTTTAATACAAAAACAAAATTTTTTAATGTTCACGAATGTCAGCAAGTCGAAATCACCACGAGAAGAACTTTGTTAGTGCATGTCCCTGTATAACGGTTTTCAAACATGAACAAAAAAATATTTATAATTTTTGGTTGTCATTGGCGCGGAATGTTAGAGATTGTATTCAGCTTCTAAAAATCCTTTAACGATTAAATTTAAATAAAGAGAAGGAAACGTTAATACACCCACATCAAATAAACTGAATTTAAAAGCATACGCACAAAAAAATTGGGAAAATAGCAAACGATGACACCGTACGTAAAGCTTAGAATGCTTAAGGCAGATTGGCAGCCAAAAGAAATTCATTGCGGTTTTGCAGCGACACCGTTTGGCGAAGTGTTGATCGGCTGGTGCAGCGAAGTACGCATATCGATTTGTCATTTACATTTTGTATTTAAACATCGCTCGACCTATCTGCCCCAATTACAAAAACGTTGGCCAAATGCAACTCTCATAGAAAACACAAAAATGGCAGAGCGACTGGCTCAAAGAATTTTCATCAAATCGGAAGAAGGTGACACGATCGAAGTTGTGCTAGTTGGCACTGCATTTGAGCAAACTGTGTGGGAGGCTGTCCTCCAAATACCCTTCGGTAGCAATTACACTTATAGTGAAGTAGGGGAAATGATTGGTAACAGAACGGCTGAGATTTCGATCGCAAAAATTATTTCTAACAATGAGGTGGCTTTTTTGATTCCTTGCCACAGAGTCGATGCCAAAACAGGTCAATTGACAAAATATCGTTGGGGCGTTGATATCAAAGCCAAATTGGTGCTCGATGAAAATCGAAGGAAGCCAAGGATTCATCGTCGAAATTGAAATAAGTACTGAGTAAAATGTAATAATATTGTAATGAATCGTGTCATTTGCAGCGTATACCGTTGTAATCCAGCCATACTACCTAATATTTGTCTAATTTTGTATATTTTAATTTATATATTTTATATTTTAAAATTCAAAATAACTTGAAATTCTTTTATACAAAATGTTTTTTGTTGTTTGAGATTTCAAAGTTAGATAAAAATAAAATTAATATTTATTACTCAGCGATCTGGCAATATCATTCCAATTAGCTCAACCTAAACTAAAATTTATTACTGTTTGTTAAAAATTGTGAAACTAGTTGATCTGCGTTTAGATTTTTTTTTTGGGTTTTAAATTACTTCGTATGAATGATTATTTGGCCACACTTAGTAAAGTAACGCCATCACAAAAATATATTATTCTTATTTTTTATATGTGTATATTTATATATGTATATATTGTATATTTTTTTAATATTGATTTGCGTTTAGATTTTTTTTAAGTGATCATTCATGAATGACAGCACACATGTAAGCATCGAATGGGTACTGAAAATCCCTAAAGCACATCACTGCGTTGTAACTTGACGAGACTTGTGAAATAATCGAAAGTACCAGACGCAAACGATAATGCCGCGCGTAATACATAAAACGCTTAAGGACAAAAATGCAGCACTAAACATTGCATATGGCTTTGTCCAGACTATCTACGGTGAAGTGCTGATCGGCTGGCTAAGTGACAAAAGCTCAAATTCGATTTGCCATTTGCATTTCGTACAAAAAACCAATAATGCACAAGTCATACCACAGCTACAGAAACGTTGGCCACAAGCAACGCTCGCGGAAAACACTAAATTGGCAGAGCAACTAGTCAAGAAGATTTTTGCAGATTCGAATGACGACGCAGTTGAGGTTATGCTAGCAGGCACCGTATTCCAGCAGACTGTTTGGGAGGCTCTTCTGCAAATACCCGTTGGTACCAATTGCACTTATAGCGAAGTGGCGCAACGGATCGCTAAGCCGAAGGCTGTGCGTGCAGTTGCAAATGCAGTTGCCAACAATGCGGTGGCCGTGTTGATACCTTGTCATAGGGTCGTGGCTAAAGATGGCAACAAATTCAAATATCGCTGGGGTGCAGAACTTAAACGTAAATTGTTAGAAAACGAAGAAGAGCAATGCAGGTCGTCTAAGAAAACCAGCCCAAAAACCGAATTGAAGAAACGTACCTTATGTTGAGGACAGTTTTTAAATATTTTGTTTTTTCTATTAATGTTTAAGCAACCCAACCAACATTTACTTTACAGTATTTAGATTCTATATAATCTGTAAAATAAAAATATAAAGATTCTTATTTTAGGATTATATTTTCAAAAATCGACTTTAGTCTAATTTTTCAGTTAAATATTCTCAGACCATAACGATACAAAACCGGAAGAAGAGCTAAGTCGATAGGTGAAGCCTGTACTAGTCCGTTTTAAATTAAAGAAATGAAATGTTTTAATAAAAAAAGCATGATTAAGTCGGCAAAAGACAAATTGGCAATTGGCCACATACGTTTGCCCTGTCGGTATACAATATACTGAACGTTACTTTTACGACTTAGACATAATAAAAGGTGGTTTAGTTTTTCTGTTTTAAAATAAAGTGGAATATCAAAATAAAAACAGTCGTTCGTGCACATAAAACAAATAGATTGAAAGTAAAATAAACAAAAACGCATAGAACACAGTTACACTTAAGAGAATGCACAATGCTTAAAATAAAGACAGACAGAAAAGAGACGGCGACGTATTTGGTTTAACATTTTACAACGAAGCGATTTAGAGATTTTCACTGTCGAAAGGTTTAAAATACTCTTCACCCTGCCGCACACCATATTACTCAAATGGGTGGTACCATGACCCATCTCTTCGGACGTCTATTTCATCGGCCCGAGCCAGTGTTGCGCGTCGGTATGCTTGGACTGGACAATGCGGGCAAGACGACAATTTTATATCAACTGAAATTGGAGCGCAACGTACAACCGATGCCAACAATTGGTTTTAATGTGGAGAATGTGCGTTGCGGCAAGTTGTTGCTCAACGTTTGGGATGTAAGTGGCAATCGGCGGCCGCGTACTCGTCTACTTTGGCAGCATTACAATCGTCAGTTAACGCGCGCCATCATTTTCGTTGTGGACTCAGCGGATGTACGTCGCTTGGACGACGCTGCAGAAGAGTTGCGTTGGCTGTGGTGGCATACAGAACTAGCGCACGCCGTTTTTCTCATCTTGGCTAATAAGCAAGATTTAGCGGGGGCGTTAAGCGCAACTGAATTGGTTAGTGTTCTTAATTTGGAAGCATTGCCACAGCAATGGGCGGTACAAGAGTGTTGCGCTATCAATGGCGCCGGCTTGTGCGAGGCGTTGCAACAGTTTAATCAAATGTTGAGTGGCGGTGGTCGTAATTCAAGCAGCCGTCGACGCACAGTGTAGTGTTTTTGTTGATGTAAATAAATATGAGTGGTAAATTCTTACCTTCGAAGTTTTCCAGCATACTTTTGACGTCGTCCTTGAGACGTGTATTGTAGGATTTTAACAGCGCCTCCTTTGATTGTGGCAATGAACGATTGGTATTCATTTTGTGCGTTTGATTTCTATCCAATTATTAGAAATTAAAACTTTTTTACAAATATTAAAAAAAAAACAAGCCGGTGTTCTTCCAAACAGCAAGCAGAGTTGCCAGATATTTGGCTATTTCTCTCAAAGTCTGACTGAAATATAAAATTTTGTTTTAATTTAGAGTTGCATTTTTTATATAAAATTTAGTTTTGAGTCACATTCCAATTTTGGACGATTGCGCGTCATCACTGACTTTCCTTTGAGTTGAAATTTTTCGATGCAAACCTTATAAGCCGTTGGCTTTATTTCTTATTATTATTGCTCGGCGCTTGAGAAACAAAGAAATTTTTGCAGCGTCCACTTCACAATTGAATACGCAGTTTAATAGTTTAAAATAAGAGTGAAGTTTAAATTTTGTTAATTTATTTTTAATGTTAGTGCACTCGTCTTACAATGCGCAATAAATTTATGTTATTTTGCGTTTTGCTGTACATCGCATTTACTGGCTCTGCGTTTGCCAATAAATCGGATGATGCAGCTAACAAAGAATCAAAAGAATCTAACCGAAGTGTGGACAAGATTTTTCACTATCAGCCGGAACAAGTGCATTTGGCGTTTGGAGGTAAGTTAAATAATTTATTATTGTTATACAAGTTGTGCATTTTTTTAATGACCTTGTGCTAAGTTCCCAGTTCACGAAATGAATACAAATCAAAATTGAATTTATTTAAAACAATACAAACTTTTTCAACTTGGTTGGATTTCTTAGTTTTTTACATAATACAATTTTCAGTTAACTTGAGACTGGGTTTTCGGTTTTTAGTCACATTGATAAGAGATAGGTATGACAAATGATATATCAAATAAAAGGAAAATAAATGAAACGAAAAAATAAAAACACTTGGCAATAATATTAATTACAAATTTTTTAGTTAATTAAGAATTTTTAAATATATTTTTAACTGATTAAGAATGTGGTACCATTTAAATGGAATTAAAAGAAATTTACACTGATCTCTATTATTTCTTTTATTATATACATGCATGCATATTTTGTCCAAAACAACCGAAAAAAAGTCAGAACCTTTTGAATGCAAGTGTTTGTATGTGATATTTAAGCATTTTTAAATGAGTCAACCTCCTCACGCGATCACGATTGCGAATTTCAAAATGCTTTTATTTACTTAATTGCAATTACTAACAAACGTCTCCTTTTGTATAATGTATGGTGTATGTTTGTTTTTGTCGTAGTACTAAAATACAATAACTTTTTGTTGTAAACAAATTAAATCTAAAAGAAAAACTAAAAAATAAGTTTATATGTTTTTCTTTATTTTCCATTCTTATTAATAATTAAGTTATATGCGAAATAAATTTAAAATTCTAAAAAATTTGTTTATCAAAGTGTAATAACTCGTAAACAAAGTGAACTATCAACAAGTAAATAAACTGTATGTAAACTAAATTCCGTTTGCGGTTCAATGTTTCTGAAACGTTCGCGTTTTGTTTGGCCTTTGCGATTAGCTGTGCTAGTTTTTAATTTGACGATAATTGTTGTTGTTGAATCAAAACAATTAAAAAAAACATTAGCTGCTAGTGATAAGCAGCGCAGCGTATACAATGGACCATATGGGGGCTGGTTGATTGAGAATGAATTGATAAGAAAACAATGACAGTTGCAATTTAACTTTTGTTCTATTTGAGTTTTTTTTATAATTTCATTTAAGTGCACTTTTGAAATTAGTTTTTGTTTTAATTTCTTTATACTTTGAAAAGTTTTTAATGTAAATTTGTAATATTAAAAAATATATATTTTCCATTCAAATGGATTTTGTTTGCTTTTGTTGTTGCAGAGCAACCAAACGTGATTGTGGTCACTTGGTCCACACGCAGCGATACTGGCGACTCCATTGTTGAGTACGGCATGGTTGCCTCCGGGCTAACGAACGCCTCGTCCTCGTCATATACTTTGCGCGCCAATGGCACCGCACAAAAGTTCGTAGATGGCGGTCCTAAGCGTAAATCGCAATTTATTCATAGGGTAAACTTAAACTGAAACTGTTATTGTTTTTTTGTAAACTATCAATTTATTTTTCTTTAAACTTCTGCACCCATGCCCCCTCCCACTACTTCGCAGGTAACTTTATCCCACCTAGTGCCAGATACGCTCTACATTTATCATTGCGGCAGCCAACTCGGCTGGTCTTCGAAATTCGAATTTCGCACAGTGTCCGCCGGCGCTGATTGGCAACCGCGTGTCGCCATTTTCGGTGATATGGGCAACGAGAATGCTCAGTCACTGGCACGTCTGCAGCAAGACACCCAACGTGACATGTACGATGCGGTCATTCATGTCGGCGATTTTGCTTACGACATGAATACGGATGAGGCACGTGTGGGTGATGAGTTTATGCGTCAAGTGGAGACAATCGCGGCTTATGTGCCGTACATGGTATGTCCGGGCAATCACGAGGAAAAATTGTAAGTACACAAAACACGCGCTTTAAGAAAGTGTTTAAATTTTAATTTTATCCTTTTCCGCTTGAAGTAACTTTTCAAATTATCGCGCCCGCTTTTCTATGCCCGGCGGCACCGAGAATCTTTTCTACAGCTTTAATTTGGGACCGGTACATTTCATTGGTTTTTCTACGGAAATGTATTATTTTCTAAATTATGGTCTAAAACCGCTGGTCTTTCAATATGAGTGGTTGGAACGTGATCTACAAGAGGCTACTAAACCCGAAAATCGAGCATTGCGTCCGTGGATCGTTACGTTTGGACATCGGCCGATGTACTGCAGCAATGAAAATGACAATGATTGTACGCATTCAGAGACGTTGGTACGAGTCGGTTGGCCCTTTTTGCACATGTTCGGATTGGAGGAGCTTTTCTATCGTTATGGTGTCGACGTGGAAATTTGGGCACACGAACATTCGTACGAGCGGCTGTGGCCGATTTATGATTATAATGTGCGAAACGGTTCGCTCGTGGAACCTTATCGTAATCCAGGTGCGCCTGTGCATTTGGTTACCGGTTCAGCGGGCTGCAAAGAGGGTCGCGAACCGTTTGTCAAAACTGCACCTGCTTGGAGCGCCTTTCATAGTCAGGTAGGAATTATTCACATTAAAGAATCAAATATTAAATTAATTTGTTAAAAGTGATATTTTTAATATGAAAACTTGAAATTTGTATACACAGGACTATGGCTATACGCGTATGCAGGCACACAACCGCACGCATTTATATTTTGAGCAGGTGTCCGATGATCAGGATGGCGCTATTATTGATTCCTTTTGGATCATTAAGGATAAACACGGCAGCTATGAGTAGCTTTAAAATTCAAGCTTTTCACAAAACATTTTATATGTTTGCTTATTTTGATTCTAATTAGTCCAATGAGCAGAAAAATAATTAAAGCGCAGTATTATTAGTACGTGCAAACCAGAGCAATTTTAAACCAAATTTACACATTCCACAAAGAGGCAAATTCAAATAAAATGAAACAGTTGATCACAAAACTAGGCAGCAAACACACACACACACATTGATATAAAGTTCAAATATAACAACTCCAACTAACAAACACACACAATTTTATATTTTCCGATATTTTATTTTAATGTTTTCAAACTTAATTCGTATTTTAACACTTGGCTTAAATATTAATTTGTATTTTTATATTGTCATATTGTTTACATATCAAAGGATAATCTCAATGTTAAAAGCTGTTATGCTAAGAAAGAGAATCTAGAGTAAATCTCATAAAAGTTAATGCTAATGTGAGCTTAGGGCTTGGTATTATAATTTTTGTTTGCTTATACTATATATACTAAATTTGTTTTTCACTCCAATGCTTTATAAATTTTATAATAATATAAGCGAATAGTTTTATTGCTAATAAACAAAAATATTAAAAAACCAAAAAAAAAATTAGCTTGTTAACTTTTAACTTTCTGTTGAAATTTTGAATGAAAAACAATTAAACACTTCCATTATTAATGGAAATACAATTTTGAGTGTCGATTCAATCAAAATTTGTTTAGATTAAAAAAAAAAATTTTAAAAACAATTTAAATTGACGCTCACAATAAGACATGAGTAATGTTGAGTCGGTATTGTTATATCTTTACTGTTATGTTACCAAATTTAGAAAGAGTTTTGTAAAAGTACATACTAATTTAATGCTATTAAAATTGTATCAATTTGATTAAATAAAAAGCGCAAATTTTCAAATCAAAGCTTTTCATTTTAAATCTAAATGTCGATGTTTAATGACAATAGTTATATCCAACTATTTAAATTCGTTTACTCCAACAAACGAATTAAAAGAAAAATATGTAATTCTCTAATTTTAAACTGAGTAAAAATTTCCGTTTTCAAGAGTCCACCCAGGACATTGTTGTGACTTGGTCGACACGCGATGATACAAAATCCTCCATATGCGAATATGGACGTGAAACCTTTGAGTTTGTACAAAAGGCATTAGGTGCGCCGCAAAAATTCACCGACGGCGGCAGCGGCAAAAGTTCGCAGTACATTCATCGTGTAAGTTGTATCGGAAAAGTGAAACATTTTTAAATTAAAAACAAAAAAATTTATATTCTAGGTTACACTGCCTCAATTGCTGGCCAATACACACTACGTGTATCATTGCGGTAGTGCCTTAGGTTGGTCGGCGCAATATTGGTTCCACACGCCGCCCAATCGCAATACCGATTGGACGCCATCGCTCGCTATTTTCGGTGACATGGGCAATGAAAATGCTCAGTCACTGCCACGCTTACAGCAGGATACGCAACGCGGCATGTACGATGCGATATTGCATGTTGGCGATTTTGCCTACGATATGCATTCAGAAAATGCAGCCGTTGGTGATGAGTTTATGCGTCAAGTGGAGACTATAGCCGCATACGTTCCGTATATGGTGGTGGCGGGTAATCACGAGGAAGCCTAGTATGTATCGAAATTATCTTATGCTAAAATTTTGAAAGCACTCAAAAAACCCAAATTTACAATTTTAATTAATAATAAAAAATCATATTTTTTAGCAACTTTTCAAATTACCGCGCACGGTTTTCAATGCCGGGCAGAACCGAGAATCTTTTTTATAGCTTTGATTTGGGACCGGTGCATTTTATCGGTTTCTCTACGGAACTCTACTATTTTCTAAAGCTCGGCTTTAAACAGCTTGTGCGACAATACGAGTGGCTAGAACGTGATCTACAGAAAGCGACAAAACCGGAAACCCGTGGACTCCATCCGTGGATCGTTACGTTTGGACATCGGCCGATGTACTGCAGCAACGATAATGGCGATGATTGTTCGCAAAGCGAGACGGTCGTACGAAAAGGTTTGCCCGTGTTGGGTATGTTTGGTTTAGAGGAACTTTTCTACAATTACGGCGTTGATGTGGAAATTTGGGCGCACGAACACTGCTATGAGCGACTGTGGCCTATCTATAATTATACCGTACTGAATGGTTCGCTCGCGGAGCCCTATCGCAATCCACGCGCTCCCGTACATATAATAACAGGTTCGGCTGGTAATAAAGAGGGCCGCGAGCCGTTCTTTAAAGTCATACCGAAGTGGAGCGCCTTTCATAGTCAGGTGCGCGCAAGCAACGCTAGCATGATTTCAATTAAATATATTTTTGTTAATTTGTTTCTTCTTGGTTTTAAATTTAGGATTATGGTTATACGCGCATGAAGGCCTACAATCGCACTCATTTGCATTTCGAGCAGGTATCCGATGATAAGGACGGCGCTATTATTGATTCATTTTGGGTGACAAAGGATAAGCATGGCGCATATGATGCCACTACATAAATACAAACTAACCTTCATTAAATGATTGTATTTCTGAAACCAAATATGTAACCTTTTTTTTATTGTAACGTAATTGCTTTTGGTATTCCTTAAGTAATTTACGAAAATTTACAGTATTTAGTCAGCAATGTTGTTTGTATAGAAAGATATAAATTATACACTTTAGTTTTGATTTTATGTAATCCAAATGTATTTTTTGAAATTATTTAATATATTCTTACTTTTATATATACATACATATTTTAAATGGTTTTAATAAAAAAAAGTATTTGTTTTGAGTGAATCTATTTGTTTTTATTATTATTTTTATTACAGCCCCTGCATTTTTTTATATGTATACATAATATACCCGTACAACATAGTTTTAGTTTTAGTTTAAATAAACTGATTTACATTAATTCAATCTTTCTTTAAATTTAGAACAACTCAATGAAATTGTAGTGACTTGGTCGACGGCCGAAGACACCAAACAATCACTCGTACGCTATGGCGAGAAATTTGATGAACCCGCCAAACTACAATTAGCCACTGGCGATTCACGTCTTTTCGTCGATGGCGGGCCGAAAGCGCACTCCCAGTACATACACAAAGTGACACTGCGCAATCTTAAGCCACGCACACGGTACGAATACGCATGCGGCAGCGGTTTAGGCTGGTCTGGACGTTTTTCTTTTGTGACACCGCCTAGCGGCAGTGAGTGGCAACCACGTCTTGCGATTTTTGGCGATATGGGCAATGAGAATGCTCAATCTTTGGCGCGCCTGCAGGCGGATACACAATCCGATATGTATGATGCGATCATACACGTTGGAGACTTTGCTTACGACATGCACACCGATGATGCGGAAGTGGGCGACGCATTTATGCAGCAGATCGAGTCAATTGCCGCCTATGTGCCCTATATGGTGTGTCCCGGTAATCATGAGGAAAAATAGTGAGTCATTATGAGAGCAGCTTAATTGTTTACATTGTATAATATAAATAATATATTCCGTTCAGCAACTTTTCGAACTATAAGACACGCTTTAATATGCCCGGCGATCGTGATAGTCTGTGGTATAGTTTTGACTTGGGTCCGGTACATTTTGTGTCATTTTCTACTGAAGTTTACTATTTTCTAAATTACGGCTACAAACTGTTGACCAAACAATTTGAATGGCTGGAAAACGATTTGCGCGAAGCGAATAAACCGGAAAATCGTGCGCTTCGTCCGTGGATCATCACGTACGGTCACCGGCCGATGTACTGCAGCGACGATAAGGAGTACGATTGCAATGAAAAGTTAGAGACACACATACGACAGGGTTTGCCGATTGTGAAGTGGTTCGGCCTGGAGGATCTCTTCTATAAATACGGTGTAGATGTGGAGTTTTTCGCACACGAACATTTCTATACGCGTCTCTGGCCGATTTATGATTTTAAAGTGTACAACGGATCTGTCGAGGCACCATACACAAATGCCAAGGCCCCGATACAGATTATAACCGGTTCGGCTGGTTGTAAGGAGGAACGCGAGCCGTTTTCGAATGTGCTGCCTGCGTGGAATGCCTTTCATAGTAATGTAGGTTAAGATTTAATTTTTTAAAATTTTTAATATTGAAAATAGTAAAAGTTTTATTATAAATGAAATATTTTTTGGATTTCTAGGATTACGGTTACACTCGCATGCAGGCCCACAATCGCACCCATTTACACTTTGAGCAGGTGTCCGACGATAAGGATGGTGCCATTGTGGACTCGTTTTGGATTATTAAGGACAAACATTGCGCTTACTCTGAAATGTGATTTTAAAATTGTTTTCGTTTTTTATAAATTATATTATTTATATACTGTGTCGAAATTTTGATTTAAATTTGTAATTTTTATTTCAATGATCTCGATTAAATATATTTTTAAACTTTAAACAATCAATTCGATTCATTTAATTTCATAAATTATTTTACGGGAGGATTTATTTTTGGGTTCTGTGGTGTAATTTGACCAGCTTTTAAATTGTTTCAACCCTCGCTCTCATTTACTTAAGCATTCATTCAGTTGTATAATAAATAAAGTTATTTAACTAAAATTATCAAGAAAACCAAGAAAAAAGTAGAAACTTGTTTAAATAAAAAAGTTGAAATTTATTCTAAATCTTGACCAACTGGACTGGCACTTGTAATAAATACATTTTGAAGTGTAGATCGAATGGTTTTTCTTGGAAATATTTGGCAACTAATAGACTGTTCCAGAAATACCAGGACCGTATTGATAACCAGCGCCCACAGTGCCAACTGGCGGAACACCCAAACCGCCAAGACCGCCACCAACGATTGAATTGGCATAATTGCTTGAATAGTAGCTGGATGGATAACTGTTGTAGCCGCCATAGCCTGCACGCGAATAAGGATAACCAAGGCGAGACGAGTAGGAATTGTAAGGATAGCCACCATAGCCCGCAGCACCATATCCACCATATCCAGCAGCGCCATATCCACCATAGCCGCCAGCACCGTAGCCACCAGTACCGTAGCCACCATAACCAGCGGAGCCATAACCACCATAGCCAGCACCACCATAACCGCCATAACCCGCAGCGCCATAACCGCCATAGCCAGCACCGATTCCAGTTAAACCGCTGCCATAGCCCGAATAACCAGTATTATAACCCGAACCTGCGTCTGTAGGTGTGAAAATTATAAAATTAATTTAACAATTACAAAATTTAAGTTTTTTTAGAATAAAATTCTCTATAAAGTTGAATTAATAATTTCACATTAAAAAAACTATATTTTCTTACCCAAGCCCAAAACCCGCGAAGCACTATACGGATTATAGTAGCCGCCATCTAGACCACTGCCATAAGCGCCGCCAACACCATTATATGCCACATAACGCTTCTCCTGCTTTTTAGCTTGCAACGGATCGAAGCTGCTAGCTGCGCCTACCAATTGTTGTCCATTGCTGTCGTCCACGGCTGCATTGTCGTCAACGGCATTGTCAACAGCAGAGACGAGCGCAATTATGGCTGCGAATATGGCCTTCAAATGCCGCAAACCAGGATCAACACATGAAAACAGTTAAAAGGCAGAATGGACGTTACTCTTTAAGCACATTTACTGAAAATCACAACCATAGTGCGTCCTCAAACCACACGAACACTACTTACGATACACTTCATGTTGTTTAAGCTTAGGTTAAAACAACAACAACGACAAAAACTACTTAACACGAGCACGAACGCGTCTATCGAACTTCTAAACTGCAACTAATGTTGGCTTAGAGCCGTTTAGATGCTTTTATACCGGATGAGTCTAACTTTTTGCCAATTTTCACAGATTGTTATTTTTCCTTCTCTCAATTGTTGATGAGAATTGAGAAGAATCGGTGTGCGCGTTAAGAGTGTAGCTTTGATTTGGGGGTAAGGGTAAGAAAGCGTTTAGGTTTAGGTTTAGCGATCACTGTGGACTTGTGGTCTTGTCATGTTAAAACTGGATATGAATAATTTTTAAAAATTGAGTTACTAGAACAAAATTAACCAAAGGACTTTTGCAGAATACCAAAGAGGTTCCTGTGCCTGATAAATTTAAGGTCTAAGTACATTTTTTTTTATGTGGTTTTGTCTCGGTATGGTCCCGAAAAAGATAAATTAATTAAATATTGTATATATACATATATATATATATAAATTAATTTCTTATATTTTATAAATTTTTTGTTTGGAAAAATATTATTTTTTTAAGAAATCTTGTTTGTCTTAGTTATTACAATATAATTAATTTTTTTTAAGATTTTTGTTAGCATTCGTGTTCAACATTTAGAACCATGTTTAATTTTATAATTTTGTGAAATTTTATCATGACTTTATTCCACAGTAACATGTTTAAACAGGGGCGGTTTCTTGAGCGTATCTTACATATGCCGCGGCATACGCCATGTCAGCAGCAGATCTTGCCAATCTTTGTTGGCTTTACTTGTTAAAGAAGCTTTGTTCTCGGCATTTTCATAAGTCAAAACGGAATGAGTGGCGTTCACTTGTTACTGTCGCTGCTGCTGCTGTCGGCACTAAAATTTCGTTTGACGGTCGTCGTCAACCTGAAGTGTTGACAATGCGCATGTGCGGCGACGGCACATGTAACATACGACGAAGTCAAACAATGCGTAACTTTATTTTCTGCAGTTAAATAATCTTCAAAATACTCAGTTTAATATCAAAAACTGAGTATTTAAAATCATTTCAAATCACGCAAACGGTTCTTTCACCCCCAAAGCATGTGTGCGAGGAGGCGTTACATTTTTGATAGTCCCTAAGGAAATATTTTTTGTTTCGTTTAAGTTTTTATATTCAGAGCCAATAAAAGTTAATTGCGTGAGTTTTGAAATTGACCGCGCTTCGTTCGCACAACGCAGCAATTTGTTGCCCGCCAAACGATTTTCACATTGGTGCTCAGCTTGTAGTTTAACAGTTGAGTTAGTTGGCTGGAGTCTTTGCTAGCCTAGCCCAAAGTTGTACAAAGTACATTGTACTGTTTTCGTGTTACGACTACGTACAACAACAACAACAACAACAACAACAACAACAACAACAACAACAACAACAATAAATTAGTAACAATTTTCGTACAATAAATTCTTTTGTTGTAAATTGAACGCACTTTGGCGGGTTTTTATTTTTTTTTTAACAAAAAAGAAAATAAATAAAATTATTTTTTAAGTCAATATGCGTGTTGTTGTTTTTTGTTGGTTTTTTATATTTTGGGTTTAAAGTGATTTTTCTTAAATATGAACTTCCCGTCCCAAAGAAAACCAACATTTTGCAATACAAACAAAAAATGACTTCATGACTAAGAAAGAGACTTGAGAAAAGTATTTGCGCCATAAAAGTGAAATTAAAATCGGTTTATCTACACATCAACTTAAAAAATGAGTATTGAAATCAGCGCACGAATTAGTCACGTAAGTCTAATTTTGTGTAGATTAATTATGCTTTGACTTCATTCCCAAGAGTGGGAACTGCACATTAATATCGCACATGTCTCAATTACATTATTTCATTTGGTTCTATGCATTCGTTTGCTTATTTAGTCATAAAGTTGGTTAAGTAATTATAGACATTTAACTTAATTGTGATTATGTGGCGTAATGTTTCTAATAAACAGACAATAGATCGAAAATTGTGATTTTAAAAGATCGACAGCATTTTATAACAAAAAATCACTAAGCGGTCGGTGGGGCTTAGAGTCAGCTTGGCACGTTCTGAAACCGAGGCTCAAATCTTAACCGGAACAAATAAAATTATGATTTTTTGTTTTCTTAAGAGTACTCTTTAAAAGCTTCTTTTTTTATAAAATAAACTTTAAAATTTTATTAACAAAATTCCACTGATATTTTAATATATCAAAGCGTATTAAGTTAGTTTTAATTATATATCCCAATCGATCCTTTTGAGGTACTCCTCAACTTTTATTTGATATGTTTCAAAAAAGGAAATCAAGAATTTTCGATTCAATCCTCATACTGGCTTGTGTTGTATTCTGTGTTATATGTATCCATAATAATGTTTCCTTTAAAAGAAAAATAAAATTGTTTATACAATTTATATACTCGTATAAGTTCCTTTTAATTTCGAGCTTTTTCATATTTAGATAAATAAAGCAAATAACATTAAAGCAATAACAATAAACAAAAAACACTTTTCAATAAAAAATGTTAAACTCTAATAAGATTGTGTAAAAGTTACGCCCTTCCTTTGTCTATCTATGACAAACAACAACAGCAACGAAACAACTGCCAACGCCCGCTTGTTGGACCACACAGTGAGTGATTCCAATGAAGTTTAAGTTGTAGCAAAATAGTTGAAAAAAAAACAAACAAACAAACAAATCAACCACAAGACTTTTCAGTTTCAGTAAATCCAAATACTTCTAAAATTACAACCTTCAATTTTTGCTAACCAAAAAAAATAAAATAAAACGTAATTCGCGCTTTTGAACTTGTACTTGTAAAAATGCATTTTTATAAAAAAACAAACAAACAAACAAATTTATTCCCGCCACAACTCGCAAAATGCAGCTTCAACAGCTTCCCACAATTACAGCTCTTGTGGCAAAATACTAATGTGAGGTTGACTTTTTGCTACACCCAAACCCAAGCTTTGGTTACAATGTCATCACATGCACAAGTGGCTCCTCAAATGCAGCTTCGTTCTTTTTCTTCTTTTCCTCCTCTTTCGTATGCACCTCAAGTGTGGGTATTTATTTGAATGGGAGAAACAAACAAACAAAAAACAGTCTCATTTTAAATCAGAAGAAAATGTCATTTTAATAAATCTCCCGATTTCATTGTCGTTTGTCGGTCTGTCTGTCTGCCTGTTTGTGTGTAGTCTGGGATGCTTTATGATGCATTGTTTTCGCATATTTAATGGATTGTCTATTTCAATTATGGATTTGCTTTAATCTAAAAATTGAGAACAATATATACTTTTATTTTATTAAGCCATTGTAAATTTTAGAATTATTCTTAAACTTTTTAAAATCAAACCCTTTTGGCAGTATCAAAAACAAAAACAACGTTTAGCTTAAATATACATAAAAAACTTATTAATTTAAAACAGTAGAATCAATTTATTTATAAAATTTATATATAAAGTATAATGTATATATATATATTTTAGATCTACATATAGTTCCAACATTATTCTAGGCAACAGAATACAGAAACACATTTTTTTTGTATTAAAAAAAGTAAATAATGTAAATACACGCTAGAAGAAACTTACAAAACTATTACCAAAGATAAAACGCTAAATTACTCGTCATCACTTGCAGCTGCCTGTTCGCCATCATCCTCTCCATCGTCGGCGGATTGCGCAAAAGCAAATCCGCCATTGATGCCCTTGGATGCGGCCAACATTCGCTGCTGTTTCTTTTGTTTCTTCTGCTTACGTGCATTCTTCTCTGAAGAGTTTTTGCGCTTCTGCGCTTGGCCATTTACAACAGTTTCAGCCACATTCGTCGTATCTTCATCGTCCTCGGAATCTTCAGCAGTATGTCCATTTTGCGTTGATGTTGTCTTCTCTACTTCATTATTGCGTATAACCGTGCTCAGTTTAAAGGCGCTACAAAAACGCTGGTACACTTGCTGTGCTGCCGACTCAAGTCGCAAGCGGCGACGCAATGTTTGCACGGCTTCAGCCACTTCAGGTGTTGCACAGAGCGGCGATTGCAGTTGCAGGCGTGCGTTTATGCGTTGCGCATTTAACAACAACTCACAAAGCGTTTGGAATTCCTTGGGCGAAGAATGTTTGGATGCGGCACCGTCATCTGCGGCGGATTTCGCAATATGTGCGCCCAGAATTTTCTCAATTTTCTTCAACTCCTTTTGCGTTGCAGTCGCATCAAACTTTTGCAGTTCGTTGTTTTTATAGAGTACACTTAAAATCTCAAAGATTTGTATACGTCTAAAGGGACGTGTTTGAGCTGTGACGCCCTGTTGTGTTAGCGCGTACGCTAATGGCCAAACGCCCGACCAGCGTAGTTTAAAAATATCCGAGATTAACGTAATATTTACAATCGGATTGCGTGAGCGCACAAATTCTGTTAGATAACCAAGTAAGAGATCCAGCACTTTACTTGCATTGCCGCTAGATGTTTCGGACAATTTACTCGAGTTGGAAATCAAAAAAACGATACACTTGTTGCGAAGACGATTTGTCAAATCGTAGGCGACGGCAGGAGCTTTCTGCTCCACAATCAGACGTAGAAAATCAACGAAATTTGACTCGTTTAAATCGTCTGCGGTGCAAGTTTTGAGCGCGGTGAGTTTATTGAGTACCTTCTCAACCTTTGATTGCAGCGGTTTAACTGCTTCGCCGACGCAGTGTTCCAACATGGCAAAGAGTGCCAGCATAATTTCAATAGATATAAGCAGTGTTGGCTTTTGCGCAAGATAAATTTCAATAAGATCTAAGACGCGTATGCGGAAGTGCATAACTGTGGTGGTTTGAACGCGATGCTGTTTTGACTTTTTATTAGGTGAGCCAGTGCCGGTGGTTTTTTTGAGCGCCTTAAATGCGTTAGCAAGCGCAGCATCGAGTTTGAGACCATCTTCCTCAGTCATGTCGTTCAAATCGATTGATTCCATGTCATCATCGACGCCACCGCCTGACGAAGTGCCGCCGTTCTCGATAAGTGCCAGCGAGATGGCGTTGCGTAGTTTATCAGTGGCAGTTACTTCTTCCTCTTCCTCCTCCTCTTCGTCGTCATCTTCTTCGTCGTCATCGTCGTCTTCCTCTTCATCATCCTCGTCATCTGAATTTTCATTTTCCTCATCTGATGCGATATTGTCCTCTTCTTCTTCCACCTCCTCTTCATCATCTTCCTCATCGGGATCTAAAAAATATTAAACATTTTCAATTTAAATTTGAGTTCCCAATATGTTCATTACAAAATTAATTGCTTCTTTTAAAGGCTTTAATTAAACGTTTAATTGAAAAAATTTTATTTTTTGGAATCATTTTCATTATTTACCTGATTTGGCGCTAAGTGGATTTTGTCCGTCCTTCATGTCCAACATGCCCAAAATCTGATGCACAGCACTCAGATTCATATTGTCGCACAAATGAGGAAAGAGCGCGTTGACAATATTACGCAGCGCACTGGCATTTTGTGATAGAAGATGCAAAAAAAGATCAACAACGACTTCAATCCATTCGGGCTCTTCGTCCGACTGTTAATAAGAAATTAAATTAAATTTAAAATAAATAAACAAATAATTAACGAAAGATATATTTAAAATTTTACTTTAATGAAAAGAAAAATATAAAAAGTCACCTCATCTTTACCCTTCGAGGACGATTTCTTAGTTTTTCTGGACTTTTGTTGCTGTTGCGCTTGTGTACGCTGCATACACTTGAGTAAATCATCAATAGCGGGAGCAGCCATTTCCGGTTCGCGCAACAACTGCAAACCCATATTTAGCAAAAGTATGTGGAAAACCAGCTGCAGTTTATCGTCTTCTTTCTTTTCGCCTTTGTCCGCCTTCTTTTTCGATTTAGTTTTCTCCTCTGCAGGCGAAGATGTCACCACGGCGTCGAACATACGACGCCAAGCCTGCTGCACGGTATCGTCGAAGTTTTTAACTTTCAAATATTTTGCTGCTTGTTTTTGCTGCATGCGCTCATCACAATAATGCACCAAATCAAAAAGCAAACGTTTCTCCTGTGCCAAATCGGCGAGTTTACTTTGCAGACTGGCAAAGAACATATTGCGACATTGTTCGCCAAAATCTTTGCTCAATTCGCCGGCGGCTTCCTTTTTGCATGGCTCAGCCGCATCGGAAACATGAAAAATGCCGACAGTCAAAAAGAAACGCAATTGTTCGGCACGCCAATTGAACGCTTGCTGAACGGATTTGTGCGCAAGCAGATGCTGCAGCATATAGCCAGCATTAAGGCGCTCAAAATTCAACCAATTCTCAGTCGAATTTTCGGGATTCTTGGCAAGTGTCGCCAGAAAGACGCTTTTATACAGTGTGAAAATTTCCTGCACGCCTTGTGCACCAAGCGAATTGATTAGCTGATGAACGATCCGGGTGCTTGTAAATTTCTCAATGTTGAAAGCACCGGGCGGCAGCAAAAGACGCTTGATGACCGCGACTTTGTGCTCATCTTGTTTAAGTTTTGCACAGCAGATAACCAAATCATCAAGGAATTCACCTGAAAACGCCTTTAAAGTTTCATCTTTGGTTTGTTTTAGACTGCGCAAACATTCGATAAGCAATTTCATAAAATTCGGACTAAGCAATTCAGCAACTTCTGGGGTTTGCTCAACATTTAGATTATTTAAAATGTCCGTAGCTATTTTAAGCGTTTTAATTTGTGTCAATTTCGTGGGCGTTTGTAGTGCGCCATCAACGATCTGAGTCCAGAAATTGACCAGATTGGAGCTGCGTGCAATGTGTGCACCGAAAAGCTCAAACGCCGGATGTGTTATGTCCGTGCTGCTTGATTCCCAAAATATTTTGTGCAAATGTGTATAGCTCTCGGCATTTAAAAGATCCGAACCGCCAAAATGGGTTTTAAGATATTTTGAATTAAGTACTGCGGGGAATTTATTGTGTGCCGCAATAAGGCAATGCACTGTTTGGAGCGTTTGTTTTGGCCATGGTTTAGTGAGCTCTTTGTGGAGCAGTGGCCAAACTGAAGACTCAAATTGCTTTTGTGTGAGCTGTATTAAAGAGGGACGAAAATATATATGTGTTAAAAATTAAATTAGACTTTAAAAATTTTATTTGTTATTATAATTAGAAAAGAAAATTCTTCGCACCTTTTCCAGCAGCTCAATCAAAAACGAATAGCCCAAGGAGGCGTGATAGGTGCGTTGACGTGTAGCTTGTAGTAAGATATTTGTGATTTGTTCCAAATGTTCCTGATTGACATCGGCAATGCGCCCGGCATGCAAGAGTGCGCCACAGGTGAGTATTTTGCCCACAACAGCGTCAGCATCTTCCTGCAAAAATACAGTAAATTAATTAATTAAATAACTACATAACCATTTTAATTAAATCACACGCACCTTATTTGTAATGGTGGCCCCCACATGCAGCTCCTTTTGCAGCGTTTCGAATATTTGCTCAATAGAAACTTCGTTCGCGTCGAAAGCCTTCAAAAATCCCACCAAACCCGTAAAGAAACCAGCGCGTGAGGCATTTGTTGCCGCGCCACAACCGCGTACCAAACGCTTGAGCGTGTAGCCAAGCTCCTTTTGACGTTTCTCCGCGTCCTTGGTCTTGCACAACTGTTGCAGCAATTGTAAAGCGGCTGCCATGCGTTTTTGCTCCTCATCGCAGGTCAATTCTTTGAAATGTTGGAAGATCGAGGTGTCTAGCGTTTTAAGTGTGGCTTTTGCTGTAGTGGTGACTTTTGCTGTTTCCTCGTTGTTCTTTTCTGTTGGCACCTTTTGCTTTGGTTTTTTTACTTTAGGCGCCACTTCACCATTTTGCAATTTGGCTTTTTTCGTTGGTTTGACGCTATTTTCGGTAACTTCTTCAGTGTTTTCTGATAGCAGGCGCTTCGCTGCTTTTTTATCCTTCTTTACCTTCATTTTCGATTAAAATTTAATACTTTTCCTTAATTTTCTTCAAGTAAAATAAAATTCAGTGAGACGACAAACGAAAACCAAAGCACATGGCACATGGGCTTAAAGAGTTCAGTGTTGCCAAGTTAGAATTTATGTGGACTGCGTGTGTGTTTGGAACGTGAGTGTATCAGATCAGCTGATTGCTTCCAAAATATATCCAGTGTTAAAAACGCATAGTTTTTAAATGTTTCAACATTTCAATTTAAAACATATATCTCTGGAATTTTTTTAGTAATATCTAAAAATCCATTTTCTTATCATTATCATGAATACAAACTGCCTATATTTCATTTTATTTCAATTAAAATGTTTAAAAAAAGTGATGTTGAACTTATATACGGAACTTTTCTTTTCTGGCAACCATAAAACGTAAACAATGCAAATTAACAAAACCGGTTTTCGTGGGTGATTCTGTCATCACTATTTTTTGAAAACAATTGCAAGTATTTTTTGCTTGCAAAAAATTACTCAATTAGAAATATATTACTGAAATTTGCTGTATTAAATTAAGTAAAACTTTCGGAACGAAGAAACCCCCGCGACGACGACGTAATGAAGAAAGTTTTAATGGTGGCGGAGAAACCATCTTTGGCCGCATCGCTAGCGGCGATTTTGTCCAACGGAGGAAGCACCTCCAAAAAAGGTGAGTCCTTTAAATACATTTTTAATTATATCCAATTTCTATAATTGCTTCCAATGAAATCGCAGGCAGCAGTTCGTGCTCGACGCACGAGTGGACGGGCACTTTCCGTCAGGAACGATCGCCGGTGCTCTTTCGCATGACCTCTGTCTGTGGGCATGTCATGTCATTAGATTTCACCGGCAAATACAATTCATGGGATCGTGTCGATCCTGCCGAGCTCTTCGGTTGTCCAACGGAAAAAAAGGAAGCCAATCCGAAGCAACATATGCGCGCTTTTTTAGCGCAGGAAGCGCGCGGATGCGACTATTTAGTACTGTGGCTCGATTGCGACAAGGAGGGCGAAAACATTTGCTACGAGGTGATGGACGCAGTGAATCGCGTCATACCAGATGTCTACAGTAAAAGTGTAACGTATCGGGCGCATTTTTCAGCCATCACGGAGAAGGATATAAAGGGCGCTATGGCGACGCTGGGACATCCAAATGAAAATGAGGCCAAGTCGGTGGATGCACGTCAGGAAATGGATTTACGAATTGGCTGCGCATTTACGCGTTTCCAGACGAAGTTTTTTCAGGGGCGCTACGGCGATTTAGACTCATCTCTTATCTCGTACGGGCCGTGTCAGACGCCGACACTAGGATTTTGCGTTAAGCGGCATGATGACATACAAACATTTAAGCCGGAATCGTTTTGGTATTTGCAGCTTTTGGCTGGTCAGCCAGAGTTTACGCTTGAATGGGCGCGTGGTCGTGTCTTCAAAAAGGAAATTGCGATTATGTTGCTGCAGCGCGTCAAGGAACACAAAGAGGCGCTGTGAGTTTGTTATTTTTAATTTGAGTCGAATAAGAATTGATATAATTTAAATTATTAAATTTCTAATCTTGCAGCGTTGAGAGCGTCACTTCGAAGGAACAATTTAAATCCCGGCCACAGGCTTTGAACACTGTTGAGCTTATGCGCATTTGTAGTTCTGGCTTAGGCATTGGACCCTTTCAGGCAATGCAACACGCTGAACGCCTCTATACGCAGGGCTATATCAGTTATCCTCGCACGGAGACGAATCAGTATCCCGCCAATTTTGATTTACAGTAAGTAAGAAGCGAAAAATAATTTATTTATTTATTGCTTGTAATGTTGCATATAATAAATTTTTTATATAATATGTATATATTTTTCGTATGTTCCCAATTCAGCGCTGTTTTACGTGTGCTTCAGCCTTCATCCGAACTTGGCGACGAAGCGCGCAGCATTTTGAGTGATTTTCAAGCGCCGCGCAAAGGCAAAGATGCTGGCGACCATCCGCCGATTACACCCATGAAGCTGGCTAATCGAAGAGATTTTGATAATGACACTTGGCGCGTCTACGACTTTATTTGTCGTCATTTCTTGGGCACGGTGTCGCGTGATTTGAAATATCGCACCACCACCGCAAAACTATGCGTCGGTCTCGAGTCGTTTGCGTGCACTGCCAACGTTCTGATCGATCCGGGCTTTACCAAAGTCATGACTTGGCAGGCATTCGGACGCGACGAGGCCATACCGCCTTTTGTCGAAGGCGAAAAGGTAGCTATTAATGATGTTCGTCTTGCTGAGAGTCAAACTGGTCCGCCGGACTATCTTACGGAAGCGGAACTAATTACGCTGATGGAACAGCACGGCATCGGTACGGATGCTTCGATTCCGGTACACATCAACAACATCTGTCAGCGTAATTATGTGCGCATTGAGGCGGGTCGCAAGCTACTTCCGACGACGCTGGGCATTGTGCTCGTGCATGGCTATCAAAAGGTTATTATACAAATTTTAATATAAAGTAGTTTCGTTATTTATTATATTTTCCTTATTTTTTTTTATCTCTTAAACAGATTGATCCTGAACTTGTGTTGCCCACCATGCGCTCCGAAGTCGAGCGTATGCTTAATCTCATTGCCAAAGGCTCGGCCGATTTCAATGCAGTACTGCGGCATGCAATTGAAATATTTCGTTTAAAGTTTTTATATTTCGTGCAAAATATTTCGAATATGGACAGTCTCTTTGAAGTGTCGTTCTCACCGCTTGCCGAGACGGGCAAGGCGCATTCGCGTTGCGGCAAATGTCGTCGTTACATGAAGTACATTCAGGTAGTGTTAACATTTTTCAAAGTCAAAAAATTTCTTTGAATCCAAATATATAGATTAATTTGTAATTATATTTAATTTACAGACAAAACCGGCACGACTCCACTGTTCGCAATGCGACGAGACTTACTCGCTGCCAAACGGTGGGAACGTTAAGGTTTATCGCGAATTTAAATGCCCACTGGATGACTTTGAGCTGTTGGCCTTCTCAACGGGCGCCAAGGGACGCTCATATCCATTCTGCCCGTATTGCTATAATCATCCACCGTTCAGGGATATGCCAAAAAATGGTGGCTGTAACTCGTGTACCCATCCAACTTGTCCGCATTCGCTTAACACTTTGGGTATATCCGGTTGTGTAGAGTGTGAAGCTGGTATTTTGGTATTGGACAGCACGCTCGCACCCAGCTGGAAATTGGGCTGCAATCGTTGTGATGTCATTATCAACTGCTTTAAAGGCGCCACCAAGGTTTCGGTAGAAGGTAAGAGTTACTCCATATTTTATGCTTCCATATAAACAAAATATTGATTTAAATTTAAAGCATTCATAACTTTATTTAATACAATTGAAAATTAAAATTGTATCTTCTTCAGAAAACAAATGCAACGATTGTGGTGCTCAGCTTGTCAATGTCGTCTACAAATCAGATAAAACCAAATTTAAAGATAGCTCGGAAGAGAAAAGCGGCTGTGTTTTTTGCTCTGGCGATTTTTCGCATTTGGTCGAGAAGCATCGCGCAGTTGCTTCGCGTCCGGTTAATTTGCGTGGTGGACGTGGTGGTGGTGGCGGCGGCGGCGGTGGTGGTCGCGGTGGTGGCCGAAGAGGCGGTCGTGGCGGTGGCGGAGCTGGTGGACCGCGACAACCCAAAGATAAAATGGCACAATTGGCAGCGTACTTTGTTTAAAACCAACAACACAAAAACAAACAAGTCCACCTATGCATATTTATTCTTTATATAAATTTATTTCGATTTCGATTTCGAGAACAAATATTTAGATGCATTGTAAAACGCGGCGTTGTTAAGACACCAATTGTATTATTTAGAGGCGTTCTTCTTTCTGTATTAAGACATTTTTAGATACGCAGGATTTATATTTGACGCTACTACTTGTGGTAGGAACAACCAATTTGCATTTAAATAAATTTACAAACAATTAATTTGTATATATACCATAATTAAGTGTAATTAAGCTGTATACGTGTTTGTACGAGTATGTGTATCGAGATGTTAATAAAGAATAGATAAAAACAAAAAAAGCTTGCTTAATATTTCTCCTGCCAGTCCTGTCTATAGATTAGGTCCATGATACAGAAATCTTTTATTTTCATTCGTTAGAGAGTCGAAATAAATTCTATGTTAAAAAAACACTAATTCGATATTTTGTTTATAATAAAATTTATTTTTTATGTGTTTAGTTAACAGCTACTCGGCATTATATAAGGACTTTTTATTTGAATATGGTATGAAAATTATATGACAAAATATATTTTAACATTTTAAAAATGGATAATCTCGAATGTACAAATATTAAAAAAAAACAATAAATTCACTTTAAGTACGACCCTTAAACCACGATTTGAACTTAAAAATGCTATCGAAGAAAAACGCACAATTGAAATCATGTTTTAGCCAGTTTACAGAGCACCTAAAATTGACCTTCACATCATGACAACAATTGGTGGAACATTAAAAAGGCTTCCAGTGTTTTATTCATTTCGGCGCGACAAGCTCTCTTTAAACGATGTTTTTGGCGGCGCGCGGTATGCGATTTGTCAAATACTGCGCTGGAATGAAGCCCGTATCGCCTAAATATTTGATTGACACATTTCCCGAGGGATTTATGGTCAGCCAAGTGATCGAGGCGTGATTGATATTCATGCGCAGCCAGGCCTCAGGTGGAAATTGTAGAGCGCGACACACAAAATACCGTATTACATTGCCATGGCCGACAATAAGCGTATAAGTGTCATGCTTTTCGCTGGGCGTGGCACGATGAAAGTAACGACGAAAGCCGGCTTCGATGCGAGCGCCATCGCAAAAGAACTGCTGCAGGGCAAACGAAAAATAAAATACATAGAAATTAAAATAAAAGTTAAAAAAAATATAATTTTTCTTTGCTTTAGAATACTACATAATACAAGCACTCACCGATTGCTCAGGTCGCCAGTGTCCGACCGGCGGCTGCGGCGCTATGGGCGCGCCCTCGCGTATAAAGGCACAGTGCTTAACTCGAGCCACGTCAAAATCGATTTCTTTTAGAATAATGTCTGAGGTCTCCTGGGCGCGTGTCATTGTCGATGCGATAACCTTGTCCCACTTAATGCCGAGTTCGCGCAGTCGTTGACCGGTGTATTTGGCTTGCAGACGACCGCGTTCTGTCAGACGATGTGTTTCATCGGTTTCGCCCACATCGAGATACTCGCCGTGGCGTATGAGAATTATGTGACGCGTAGCCTTTGGACATGCTTTCTCCAGTTCACTATTGTAGCGATTCTCTTCGTTCGCAGAATCGTTGCGTAGCGGCCGAACAATACTTTTTGGATCGCGACAATCCCAGTTAGTGTCCCAGAGTGCGGCGGCTGGAACAGGTTTATCCGAGTTGGTCCATGACGCTTGAACCAGCGTTTGGGGTTCGCGTAGTCGTTGATAAAAGTAGGCAGTGAGACCGGCGCCAGTACCGATGGCAACTGCGGTTAGCTTGCGGAAGTGCGTCCAGGCGACCATGTTCAAAATCGCGTTGTTAGTGTTCAATTGGAAAATTTGCAAAAAAATAAAATTAGCTCCGCTAAAAGATAGAAAACAGATTTTGCGGAGCAGAGGTTTTGCAAATTTTTGGAAATATTTGGAAAAGCAAAGAACTTATGAGGAGCAAATACCACTGGCGCAATTTTCATAAAATTTGTTTTTGAGTCAATCTGCAAAGTAACTGCTATTTCGAAAAATTCAACCAGGGTTCGGACCGCGTAGTGAATGATGAACAAAATCGTAGTAAATATTAAATTTCCGTAGTAAAAAAAGTGGAAATGTGTTTTAGAACTACATAAATAATATTTTGGACAAAATTGACAACATATTTTTTTTTCTTCGTCTACTTTTTTACTTTTTTCCCTATAAAATAACGCCTAGCATTAACAAATAAAGAAACTAATGTATATTATTTAAGAACTTAAATCGTAGTAGATTTCAGTTAAAGCGGAGTGGCGGAGCAGATTTTAAAATTTTTCGAAAAGCGTAGCAATATACTCCGATCGGAGCAAAGGTCCGAACACTGAATTCAACAGTAAAAAAATAGGAAAAGGCAGGCGAACGCGAAAATTCATTCTCTTAATGATTTTCGACGCAGTTTTCTTTAACCCTAGTGTGGCATTCCAAATAACTTTTTATTCAGCTGGAAATTTGTAAGCGATGAAAAAGGCAATTTTACTTTTATTTGGATTATTTATTCAAGGATTTTTCAGACACAGTTTTTGTTATGGAAGACGACTGCGCAGAAATCTAGCGGTGGTAGGCAGCAGACTTCCTTTAAAGCCCGCTCAAAAGTGTTTTCTCATTTATTTTAAGTGTTGCACTTATTTTAACTTCGCTATTGATTTTATGTGTTAGGAAAATAATTTTTAAGTGACGCTCTAAATTAAAACAAAACAAAAACAAATTTTTTAAATGCTTTATTCATTCTGTAGTTTTTATTTATTTATATTTAACATTCATTTAAACAACTTCATTTAAAATATGGTGCCGACATATACATACTTATATAATGCGACAACTGATTATAATTTACTCCACTTAAAATGTCTTAAACTTCGTACTGGGAATTCTTTTCCTTTTTTGTTCTCGAAAACTTTTATTTTTATTTTCTAAATTTCTTCTTTTTTTTGTGTCCCTTCAATTTTTTACTAGAAATAATTCTAAAACTCGTGAAGTATGCAACCAATTTAAAAAATAACGTATTCTGGGTCTGCGAGTATAACAATTAAAAAAAACTATAATACACGAAGTTTTTTTCTCTGAGCCAAAAGTGAATTTCAGGCATTTACAATTTTTGATTATAATTGGAAGAGACAAATTAAATACCGATAAAGTTAATAAGTGACATAAGTAAATTGAAAATGCAATTATGTATGTATATGTAAACATGTTGCAGACATTTAAACATACAGACAAGCAAACAGACAATTAGAGAAGCATACTTTTGAGCTTCAATCGTTTTGTGCATTAATTAATTACATATTCGATTTTTTTTACATTCGTGTGCGTAAATTGTTGCACACTCACGCAGACATATGTACATACACACAGAAAAAATCACGCATATTGGTCAACATACTCCAGCACATTCATCCATACGTATTTTCTGTATATGTAAATATAGTAAATGTGTGTCGGTTTTTTTAATTAAGCAATTTACCAGCTCAAATGTGTGTGTGCGTGCGTGTGTGTTTGCATATTTATATTTCAAATATTTAATTTCAATTTGTTTTTATAATTATTTACAGTATTTTTTATTAATTGATATTTTAAATGTAATTTACTTAGAAAACGATTTTTATGTGAAATCTCCGCATGTCAGAAATAAAACCAAAACGCCAGAAAGTATGCAACACAATCATTAAAACTAAAAGAAAAACAGTTGTATTTAAAAAAATATTAAAGACTGCTCTAAATTGAACCGGCGCACATACTCGTTCGTACAGACACTCACACGCTGAGGCGGCGTGGCGTCCCTTGTCACGCTGTGTCCTTGGAGTGAAGCAATCCGACGACGGTGATTGCTCGAGAGCAAGCAGAGAAAACGAATTGCAATGATAAATGCGCTACAATTGCAATTTATTTTTTTTTCCGCTTAAAAAAAAGGTTTACTTTACTTTGGATATGCAACGCCCAGCCATGCGGCCCACTGTTTGCTGCACATGTTGTCTGCGAAGCAATCCCAATTGAATTGTAAACGATATGTTTGCTATGTTTATTTTATTTTAAATTTATTTTTACTCCTTTTTCCTTTTGATTTCATTTTGTTTTCCACAATATGCGAGCAATTCTTTTTGGTATCTTCGTAATATATTTTGTTGTTGTGATATGCTCTAAGAATATGTTCAAAAAATAACGAAAACGTATTTCTGTTAAGCCTTCGAGCTTTGGCTAGCGATAGGAAATAGGATTTCGCTGCGATTTACTGGAAGTCTTTGCATACTTTTGGGCATCTTAGTTTTTTGCGCAAGGTAAATTCGTGCTTATTTTGTCTTGTCGTTCGGCATTTGCATATATTTTCGATTTCTTTCGTTTTTTGCCGATTTTCCATTTTATCTTTCGTTTACGTTACAATAGTTACTCGTACAGGCTACATACATACGCGTTTATTGCAGACTTTCCGGCAAATGTTGCATATTTTCAGGGGGAGACGAACAAAATCATGAAAAAATAATATTTTCACACTTCGCTGACGTGGCGTGACACGAATTCGCATTTTTCGGTAGTGACGAGTATTAAAGCGGATTTTTGCTTAATTTTACACTTGAACGATTTATTTTAAAATTTAATCTGATTAAGTAAACAAAGGCAAATTTTGTTTGCATATTTTTATTTACTTGCTATGTGAGACTAAATAAGTATGTTATATTTTTTTTTTAATGTTGTCCCTAATCGATACTTAAAGTACGTTTCCGAATTTTTAAAAGAACTATACTCGAAAGTTTCGGCTTTGATTGTACTTAAAAAAATGCGTTCCTAAATTTTATTTATCAAATATCTTAATTAAAGAATCTGTGAATTTATGAAAAATTATCCGCTCCCTATTCCAACTACCTCTTCCCTTAGAATCATAAGATCGAAAGTGATACATTTTCGGGACCGTAATGCCAATAAATGTTAACTTTTGCATTCGGAAAGGTCATAAAAAACTGCACCAGTTATCTGCATTTTAATTTCACAACTTTTTGTCCAACATCAAACGAATGCTCCGCCGCCGCGCCGTGCCGCTCCCCCTTAACACTTTGCTAAATTTAATTTTACACTTGTGCATAAATTAAGCGCGTGCTCAACCCGCCTCCCGAAAACAATTTAACCATGCTTTCTAATTAGCCATGCCGGTTACCAAAAATTCCAATTATGCATATGTAGAGAGATGCGGAAGCGGCGGACGCAGCAGACGTGAAATCATGCAAGCGCGCCATTTTAATTATCCAGGCCAGTTCAATTTTGGGCGCAATTCTGTTTCGAGTGCTACAAAAGGCGTTAATTGAGCCAAATTGGAAAAATGCAAATTATTTTAGCAGTTATAATCGATGATAGATAGACGGATATTATTTAAAAATAGATGCAATTGGATTTGTAATACAGATTTAATTACTTTGTTGATTTTTTTATTGCATATTTATAGTCTGAAAAATACAACGCTTAATGATTTCAAAGCCGATTTCAAAGTATGTGCAAAAACAACAATTTTATATAATTTTTGCTGATTTTAAAATATAGTTGCTTGATTTACTAAGAACAAATTTAAAAACCTTGAACATATTTTAAAAAAATAAATTCAATTCAAAAAAGATTTCTAAAATTTGTCCACAGTGTAATTAGCCCTTGCAGTACGACAAATGAACGTTGCATTGAAACCATTATCAGAACTACGTGAAGATGAAGTTGATGATGATAAAGCCGATATGGTTGATAATAACTGGTCATAACAGTTTCGAAGCCATTTCACGAAAGTTGTTAAGAAAAGCAATGTCCACAGTATTTGACAAACATTTATGTACCCAAGGGCACTGCTAACGTGTAATCGGGTAGACATGTCTGTCCTGCAGAAGCGTTTTTATGTTATAGAACACGTTTAAATACTTCAAAAATTTCACATACTCGTACATATGACAATAATACTGAAAAAAGGGAATTCATATAATTTTATTTCCGTTTCCGGTACATGTATATGTATACATATGTATATACAAGAAAAAGGTGACTAAAAATATTTGAAGGTGTACAAAGAAAAGCAAAAAGAAGTTAAGATTTGTAAGTTGTGAACAAAAATGAATACAGAAAGTACGATTTCACCTCTTTGTAATTTATTGGTTTTAAAAAAATTGACTTAAAGTTATAGGCCGAAATATTTGTCCAAGTGTAAAAACAAAATCTTAATACTTTAGTTAGTTTCACTACCAAATGAAACAATAACTTCAACAACAACGAAAAAACTATATTTTTTTCGCATTGTTACTTTTTAGCACATTCGCATCGAACGAATGTTGCATTGGGGAAATCTTTTTATTGGCGTTTGAGTGGCGTTAAGGAGGCAACTTTGTTGCGGCAACTGATGTGATTTAAACGTGATTTTTTTGTGTGCATTTTTTCGCTTCACGCGCGTTTCTGCCCTCGCACAAATGTTAAGCGGAAATGCCTGACTAAAGGAGCTCTTTTTATTTTGTTCCATTTGTGAGATTTCTTTTTGCACTTGTTTGTAGCTTCAAAACTTTCTTAAAGTCGAGCAATTTAATTAGGGCGATTTTTGTTGTTGTTTTTTGTTAATTCGTGTTTATTTCCGTTTCCTGTTGCGCTCTTTTTCGTTTGAATTGGGTGATTTTTTTTTGGGTGTAAGGATGTTTTATTCGATCTCATGTGGCGCTAATCAAATTATTGATAAAAATAAATTCAAAATCGTTTGTTTTATTTAAAAATTTAATTTTTAGGCACTTTCAAGTTGTTCAAGTATAATCGCAATTAACATTCATATTTATGACACAAATTTTAAATAATCATGTTAGTATACAAAAAAAAAACCTAAGTTTTTGGTTTTACGTTATAAAATTTAATGCATTTAACTTTTTGCTTTATAATTTCTGTTTACTTTTTTTAAGTTTTTAGTAGTTCAAATAATTTGATGGCAAAACTTGAATCAACAAATTTGACAATAGAATATGTAAAAACAATTATTTCTTTAAATGCTTTTGTTAGCTAGAAAATTTGAACAAAAGTCATAAACAATTGAAAAAAAAATCAATAATTTTTTAAAACTATGTTTTGTATTGCACGGCTTATTAAGAAAAAAATCAGCAATTGTTCGTTGTAGTTTTGAAATACAGGATTTTCGAAAAAAAAATACACAAGTAATAAGTAAAGAAAAATACTAAAATTAATTCAAGCAAAATAAATATTCAAGTAAGAAGAAACTTATACAGAGACACAAAAAAGTAGTTATTATGTATATAAATTCAATCAGTATTGATACCAGGGCTGGCGACGTACCCACTGCAAGCGTTGGTTGGTCTGATCGGAGCGAATCTTTATGCTGGCACCCTCGGCGGCGCGTACAGTTTCCTTGACCTGCGCATAAAAAAATTGTTGTGAATCAAAAAATAATTTAAAAAAATAATTTATATCAAATACTCACGCTCTGCATCAGATTCTGTGCATTGCCAACCAGCATCTCGGTGGCTTCGCGATCCTCGTCCGAGCCTTGAGCGCCCAGCATTGTTGCCTTGACGGTCGAAAGAATCTTCAGCTGGGTGCCGATGGTTGGTATGCGTTCACAAACTTGCAACAAATTCGTGCGTATGCGACGATCAGTACACTGACGCGCCAACTCCTTGGCAAGGCGCGTCACATCCTCTGAGGCTTCAGCGATCTTCTTTGCTGTGGCGATTAATTCGCGTTTGCTGCCACGCGAATCGGAGAGCACCAGTTCGCTAAGGCGTGCCATTAAGATGGCCATGCGTTTGGCCGCGGCAATAATTTCGTTGTCCTTGGATGACCATTGACGCACCTCTTGGTGAAGACCACGTGCAGCAATCTAAGTATATGAAAGAGGAGGCAAATTGAATAAATGAGATGTGAAAAGACAACAAATATGTTCAAGTGCATTATCAAACAACGCTCAGGAATAAGGACTAACTTGCATATAAATAAGTAGTTTAATGTTTCGAATAATCTACCATAACTGATAAATGTAGAACAACTTTTGAACTTGGATGTGATTAAAAAAAACTAAAAACAATATTAATTACGAAGCTTGAATCTGATTCGAACAGTTTCTACATACTAAACATATTTCAACCACAAACTGGCCTCACCTGCCAACGGAACGACTGTCCAAAGCATTTTTACAGAACAAATCAAAATATATTGCACCCGTCTAATACAAAAATTAGTCTGAGTTAGCAGAGTTAGCCCATGTTGAAGACTTACCAAAATAGGTTGATTAGCGTGCGGCATAGTGCGGAAGACACCCTCATCTTCGTCGTCGGTCTCTGGTGGTGGCGGACGCACCGGAGCAAAGCCCTCACGTGGCAATGGTGGTCGTGGTGGAGCACGTTCAGCTAAGAAGTAGAGAAATAAAAAAATCAAAACATATAAAAAAATAAAATAATAGTCAAACTAACCGTTTTGATTAGACAAATGCAGAGCACTCAATTCTGGAATCGGTGGTGGCAATGATGTGGGTAGTGGTGGCGGCGCTGGTGGTGCAATGGCGTTGCGTACCTCGCGTACATCGCCCAAAAGCTGTGTGAATGACAAAAAACAAAAAAATAATTAAACATTAACTCTGAGCAGCATAGGAGAAGAAGTGGGAAACTTAAACAAAAAAAGTGCATTTTCATCAAAGGAAACTGAGTAATTTTTTGATTCGTTCGTTCTCCACCCTTGCAAATTAAAATGCAATATCTCAACATACACGCTGGAATGACTGCTTCCAGGCATGAGCCGCAGCCGGATCATTAATGTTGGTCGCCACGAGTTTCGCATCGCCGACCATGGCAGGCAACGAACTTTCCAAACGATTAGCGGCAGCATTCAGTTTAGCAGTGAATATCGGATCCTCGGAATTTTCTGCTTCCTGTTTGGCCACTAGTAGCACACGATTAATGAGGCGCGCTATATTCGACGTGTTGTCGACCATCTTCTGTGGCTGTTTGCCGTGAATGGCATCCTCGCAGAGCTTTGCATACACCTGCATATGCTCTTCGGAGGTTTTAATGAAATCAGCTGGATCGGTGGCTTGATCGCAGAGGGTGCGCATACGCAGCACCGTATCGGCATACTGTTGCTTTAGATTCTGCAAATGCTCGTCGGCAGCCTTACTGGCCGGATAGTTCATGCGAATGCGTCCGGCGTTGATCAGTTGTGGTGTCAGCGAATCGACCTGCGCCGCCGAGGAAAGCAATATCTCGGCGATTTTCTTATTACCGCAAGCGCCACCAGCGGCGACCATGCGTGATGTCTTCGAAGCGCGATCGCTGAACGCCTGCAAATTGTTTGATTTCTGATTGAAGTTCTGTTCGCGTCCGGGCGTTCCCTCAGGTAGCATGACTGCTTCGGTAAATTGCTTGAGTGGTGTACTAACGTCCATAAAGTCCTGTACGATGCGATTGACGAGCGCATTCTGTACGGCCGCTTTTAATTCGTGCAATTTTTGCGTAAGTTTTTTCGCGGCCTCCTTAGCGGCGGGTGAATTTCCCGCAGCCTGTCGTTTTAAACGTTCAACTTCGTCGCAAAGCTGCATAATCTCGGCTTTTTGATGGCCCGGACAACCTTCGGCGACTTTGCGTCCCTCCTCGACAATCAGATTGATGGCACGTTCGCCCAGACCACCATCGTTGATTTCGGGATTTTGCAACCATTTGACGGCCTGTTCGAGACGACCTTGAATGGTGTGTGCCGTTTGCTGAACACCTGCTTTATCGACACCCACAACGGCATTTTGTATCAGCGACTGCAGCTGGCCGAGTCTCTCGCGTATGCCGCGCGCCAAAGATTCCGCTTGTGGTGAATTGCCCTTTCCATCCTGACGCAGCTCGCATAGACCGTTTGCCATGGCGGTAATTTCGTCGGCTAATTTGCGTATGGGATATGAATCCTGCGGTAAGCAGCGTTCCGAGATCTCATTTGCATTCTCGATAATCTGTCGAAGAGCCTTCTCGCCGACACCGCCACGCAACGCATACGGATTGTTAAGCCAATCGTTAGCCAACTCCGTCTTGTTGTTGATGGCATTGCTGAGTTTCTTAAGCACCGTTAAATTATCCAATTCGCTGGTATCCTCATCGTATGTGGTCAATTGAAGCACACGAATAATCTCCTGAATCTCATCGGACATGCGCGATGCCAGATAATTGCGATTTTCGGCCGCCTCCTCGGCGCCCTTGCCCTGCTGTTCCACAATGTGAATATAAACCTTCATACTGCAGATGAGTATGGGCGCCAGAATTTTAACTTGCTCGAGACAGCGGACGAGTATCTCACTGTGCACCTGATGTGTAAGTTCCTTTTCGCGTCCGCTGACATCGCGCGCCACCTTGCTAAGGCACGGCGACAGATCCTTTAGGAATTGCACTAGATCTTCCATCGTATTGATGACCTCGGCCACGGCCAAATAGTCGAGCACACGCTTGCACTCCTGTATGATTTTGCGCACTTCGGATTCGTCGAAGCAGAGCAACAGCGATGAGGTGCCTTGCAGTATACCGCGGCTTCCCTCAATTAGCTTTTTACGCGCCGGTCCCGAATAGGGATCACCGCGCAACATATCGGAAGCTTCTTCGAGCAACTGCGAAGCTGTCTCAACGCGGTGCAATGCTGCCGGCATATCCTGTCGCAATATCTTATCGTCCGAACTGTTGATAGTTTCCCGTCCGACTTTAACGAGATTGGCAACGGCAGCAGACACAACCTGGACAGGCCGACTGAGGTCGGGCATGGCATTGCCATCTTCGGCTTCTTCGTGAAGGATGACCAAGCGGGATACCTGTCAATAGAGAAGGAACAAATTAAGAACTGTTGTAGAGAGACAGAGAATATTAAGTCATAAAGATTGAGTTGAAAAGTATTTGTATCCTCTTCACCTTTTGATTTGGTAAATGAAGAAGAGAGTGCTCAATAAGCTTGTGGCTTTTCAATCGAATTTTTTACATAACATTCGAATAACTTAAATTAATTAAACATTTGCCATTAGAAAAGCATAGACACAAGAAAAAGTGCTACTTAATAAAATTTGGTAATTGGTTCTCATATCATGGTAGTCATAATTTGGCTTATTAAAATTTTATCTTCTTGTTGAAATAATTTAACAAAAAATATATTTCAAAATAATTTCGATTTAATGATTTTCTGCTGGTAAGACGCCAATTTCCTCAGACAGTTATTGTTCGAACTTTACACCTAAAGAAAATAAATTAAAAGTTGTTCGTGTCTATTTTTATGAGCTCTGTTTAAATTTATTAAAGTAAAAGTGAATATTTGCCATTGGCCACAAATACAAATCTTCAAGATTGTGTGATTCTCTCGCAAACTGCGAATATGCTCGAATGAAATAACAAGTTTCGTTGCTTTTTGTGGCCAATAAAAACAAAAGGCCAAAGAATTATTTCAATTTGAATTTCCGAATTTGACAAGATGCGATTTAGCAGCAACAAAAACATGTTTTGCTATCTCACACTGTATTAAAACAAAAACAAAAACAAAAGTAATGTACTCGTATATTTAGGAAACATCTGTGCTTTTAACAGTTTTGTACAAAATCGCGCCCACGCTTTAAAATATAAGCGACAATAACAGTTCATCAATGCTATAAATGTCGCACTAAGATTTTGTTGTTGCTGTATTTTTTTTAAATTTAATCCCCCATAGTTTAATTCCAAAAAAGCGACAATCTTTAAAATAGAAAAAAATAAAGCGTAGGTCAAGTGGCATTGATCTTGCCAACAGCACAACCAGCCAGGCACAAAGCATTAACACCTGTTACCGCCAATTGGCTATTTTTGGGCATGAGCGGTTAACGAGCTTTTTAAAATCATAATTTGCAATTTTTTTCGAAGCTTAAATGAGCTACACTTAGAAAACGATACACCAAAATAGTTTTATAAGTTTTCATAAGAAACAAATTTTTTTTTTACTTTTCAATATTGTCAAATTTACATTTCCCTATCAATTTTACATTAAAATTCAGTGCGGTTTTATTAAAAGATTTTAAAAATTTTAATGAATGATGAATTGATTGACGAGGTAGAAATAAAGCTTTACAATTTGTGGAGCTTTATTGCTTTGGCTTTATGCATATTTTAAGCTTGCGTGCTTATTTTGCATATCGAAATTTTATGTGGCATATTTTTTTTTCATTAGCAATATCGTTTTTTTCAGATTTTATAAAAACTTGCTAAAATTGCATTCAGCTTGACGCCGTCTGGCGTATTTCTGCTATGAACTTGAATATAAATTTCACACACGAATTGTGTTTTTTTTGTTTGTTTCTGTTTCTGTATTTTTATTTTTATTTATATTTTAAACGATGAAAATAAATAATTACGACATACTCGTATGTTATGTTTTCGTTCGCTTCGAATTAATTTTTCTGTTCTCGCCTCGTATTGCCTTCTCAGCGCCGTTGCCGTATTTTTGCGTTAATAGAATTTGTTTCCTTTGTGAATTTCCCTTGCCATAATTTAGACATTGATGCGTGCGTTGATCATTTTCATTCGATATATTCGTGGTCCGTCTGTGCGTCCACATCATCTCATCATCGTGTCGTGATGACTAATACGCTTCGGTCTACTTTACAAATCTTTGCTGATCCGAAACGGCGCCCACGTTGCGTATGGCATAGTTCCACCTTGTGTGATCTTCTTCGTCACTTTTTCGATTTCGATTTTTGGTAAGTTTTCTTCTGTCGGTTCGGTGTGGTGTCTTGAAAGGTGTTCTTTTTAGTGTATTATTTTGTTGTTGTTGTTCGTTGCTTTATTGGGCAGTTGGCCAATGAGTTTGTTTTCGTTACAGCATTTCGAAATGATTTTAATATTTAATACATATGAGGGCGTCTAAAATTGTTTTCTTTGATTTTTTCTTTAATTTTAAAATTCGCAATGTTTACTTTTGATAGATAAATTTTTTATTATAATTATATTTCTTTTGTTATGCATATTTAGAAATGTTTTTCGGGCGTTCAAACTAAGTTGTTTATATAATTGTAGGATAAGATAGGGTAAGACGAAATTCTCATAGCCGTAGACGCAATAGCAATCCCTGCTAACTATTATACTTAATTTGAATATTATTCACGCTGTTGTTTTGAAACCCAACAAAATATTGTTAAATCAATTTAAACTTCTATTGGCAAATTGGAAATTCGAGCCACCGCCGCTACGCTAAAGTACGCTCCATTGATTTCAATATCACGCATAAATGACACAAATCAATTAAGTTATTCCCCGAGCATATGTTCATTGTTTTTTATTGCCTGAACGGATCGTTTATTAATAGTTGTAGCTGCGTACAGTGATGTGCAAAACCACAACACAATTTAAAGTTTATCCAACTTTTTGTTGTTTAATTTGTTTAAATTGTTTACTTGCAAATCTGACAAAAAAAAAACAATGTGTATTCATAAAAGTCGCTTTGGGTTGAAAGGCTTTTGAAGTGACTTTTATTTGATATGTTTCTTATTTGTTGAAACTTTAAAAGCTAAATTTAACTAAACAAATGTTCACAAACGTTCCGCGGTTTTATCCATCACTGTTGGTACATACGAGTATATATGAGTATGTATATCATTTGTTTGGCTGGGCGTACAGTGAATGAGCTGTCATTGGAACCGCTGCGAATGAATGAATAAAATACTTTTTAATATTGCAATAAAATCAGATAAGAAAATTAGACACATTCCCCGGCTCCCGGCTACTGAATTGAAATTTTAATTGGCTCTTCAAATTGTTTGGTTGAATAATTTTTTTTATATACTTTTGCTACCAAGTATAAATAATACTTACTAAAAAAAAGAATAGTCGGAGATTTCGAAGACTCACTCACCTGCTGTGCGACAGGATCCAAAATGCTTTCAATCGTTTTGGTGTGGAAGACGGGCATCTTTGCTGCTTCTAATCGAATTACACTTTAAGATTTAATGTTCTTTTTTCGCTGCTCTATTTTGTTTTTGGTTAAATATTTTATGCGCTGTAAAATGATTTTGGTGAAAAAAGGTTTAGAACAATTAGTTTTTTAATTTAATTTTATTAAAAATATTTATCCATTTGTTGTTGTTTTGGCTGCAGTTTTTACTCTTAACAGTGTTGCCAAATGTTTTTATTAAAATGTATTTTTTTATAATTTTTATTTTTTTAATTTAATAAGCATTTCTGATCTTGTGAATTTCTTTATTTGAAATTTTTCTGAAGATTATGTCAGAACGCAAACAAAATCCATATACAGACACACAACAAGACATATCGTCACACAGACACACTGACATACAATTCGGTTTGTATTCAAATTTCACACAATTTCAATTTCAATGAAATTGAATTTGTTGAGTGAGCAACGATTTCTGGAAATTCGGTCTGAAAATTGAATTAAAATTAATTGAAAGCTTTCTTAAATAAATTTTGTTTGGCTGAATTTTACTGAACTTGAGATACGGTTAAAAATGTTAAAACTTGCATATTGAATTTTAAAGATCGTTTATCATTAAACGCTGAACCGCAGCGTTAACAAGTGTTGATAGAAACAAATTTCATTAAAACCGTTTAATTCGACTTGGTAAAAATGGTTTGCTATAAAATTTTGAAAACAAAAATTTTGCAAAAAAATCTTTAATCGGTTTAAATTAGTTTGTAGCACACAAACTGAAAATGTACAATAGTTATAAGAAAAGTTCAAACCAGAGGAACTTGTTTCATTGTTGTTTTAATAAAAATCTACCAAGAATCTTTCACTTCCCACAATTCAGTCCAATTAAGGTCAACAACCGTTTTGCGACCGGACTGACAAAAAGAAGAAATTGTGAAATGTGCAAAACTGAAACTGGTTGGAATATGAAAAAAAATAATGTTGCTATTATCAACAAAACAATGAACGTGCAAAATCAAAAAAAATAAATTAAAAACCAATGTGGTCCATGCAACATTACAGAAAATGCTTTCAAGCCCCGCAGTCATAAACTTCGCATGACACATTTTTATTGTGTCACACAAAGGAAAAAATGACCAAACAAGATTTCGGTTCCAGACAATTTTCGTTTACATTTTTTGTTGCTGTTGTTTAAAAGCGATACTAAAGAAGCTGTTCAATTTTCTGTCTGCTTTGCAATTTTTATTTAATGAACTATGAATTTCGAATTTGAGTGACTAATTTCTCTGCAATTATTTGACTCCATTTGCAGCCCACTGCGCCGGGCAACAAAATCGAGAAAATCAAATGAATCAGATTCGGCGTAATTCCTTCATCGATTTGTGGCGTTTACGAGCCTACAACAAAACAAATAAACAACAAAAACGAAAGAAAACTAACAAATCACCCGGCATTAATAACTGCCAGTGACGATGATGATGACGCAGCTGTGACGTCATATCGACAAGAATGACAGACCATCTCACACTGCGCTCAAATGAAAACGAAAACAAGCGAAGTAAAGTGAAATGAAATTCCTGCATAGGAATCGAAAATATCGCATGCGACCGAAATTGTTGCTGTAGGGGAAGAGGGAAGAGGGAAAAGGCGAAAAAGGGCGCCGTAGTTAGTTTATGCAGTGTTAGTTTTTTATTTTTATTACCTTCGTATCGGTATCGATTGTTTGTTATGGGCTCGGTCAGATTTATGCAGAAATGTATTAGTTGGAAAAAGTCATTAGTTTTGATAAACAGTCGCACTGCACAGTGGAACGTTAATACTCATTATTGGTTTTTGAATTTCTTTTATATATTGGCAGAAAATTGATTTCAATTAAAATTTTATTTTAATGAAGCAATTGAAAATCTGTTTGAAAAAGTTATAAACCAAAAACATTAAATTTTAGGACTATTGAAATGTTTTATTAAAAATACGAATACAAACAAGTCTGATGGGAAAAAATTTAGGCTTAGGCATATTATTGATTTTATTTTTATAAAATTGTTGTTGACTTTTGTTATTTTTTAAGAATTTATCAGAGCTTTTTGAACATTTAAAGTTCTAAGGGACTCGTCCTCCGGTTTTAATTTTATCTGTATACAAATTTATTCTTTCAATCGCTAAAAAACAAGATTTTGAAAAACAAAAGAAATTTATTTATAACTTAACGTTGAAAATTATAAATCAAATTAAAAAATCAAAATAAAATTTTATACGAGACTCATAGTATCATGAAAATTAAAAAAAATATGTTTAAAATTCTATAACAATTCATTCTTTTTGAAATTCAAAATATATTTATATATACTAGATAATAATAATAAATAAAAAAATTTAAAAAAATATCCAAAAATTGTTGTTACCATTTGACCCACTGTTGACTCTACACACTACACACTAAGTTTAAACAAAGTAGCCCTACATAGATGAAAATAAAATAAACGTTTTGTTTACATAGTTTGTGTATTTGCTGACATTTTTATTTTTTAATCGTGGTGCCCTAAGCTGACAGTTGACAGTTAATTTGCTTAAAAGCACACAGATTTATGCGCAAGGGGTATGACTGGCATGTAAATGGGACACTCCGAAACAACTTATCTAAAGGTGATAAGAATTTGCGGAACAAAAGAAAATATTTTGACAGTTTTTATAGAGAAAAAATATAAAATAAACGCATTAAATTCTGTCTTAAAGCAAAATAAAATTTAAAAATTATTAAAAAAATAAAAATTTATTACTAAGTGTAGTTAAATTTGTATGTAAGTACAATGAAATAAACGCGGGAAGCTCCAAAAATGCAATCGAAACGATCAACTTCGTCTTCCGCTCGCATATTTTTTTCTTTCTCTCTCAATCACCCACTATTTAATCAGACATACAATTTGCGAGAGAGCGCCAAAATATTGAAAAGAGCGCAGGGGGCTTAGTCATCTGGTCTTGTGTAAACACTCAGAACAGCACGAATACAGCAACAAACACACACTTACGGATACACACACATTAATCTCTCCGCCCCCCTCGCTTTTCGACAAGATCGAATTTTGACATATACAACACTCGTTCGTTTGGCTCTGCGCGAGTATGTATTTACATACATATATCTAGTATAGACACTAATTTTCGTTTTCATTTCACTTTTTTTTGTTCTTTCCAAAATTTGGGGCACTTTTTTTACAAAATTTATTTCAAAAATATTTCTCGAATATTAGTTAAACACTTTTTCGTTTAGTTTTACGTAAGTGACGAAAGAAGAATTATTTTAAGTAAACAAAACGAAAAAAGAACAACAACAACAGCGGCGAATTAAGTGTAGAAAGTCTGCAGCTACAGCAACAACAACAAAAGTACAAATTTATTTCAACGGCCAGCGATTCTTTGCTCTTTTCCGTTCTTCAACTTACTCGCCCGAATGTTCTTCGCCAACTAAAAGTGAGGAAGAAGAAAGAGCACACATTGGGGCCGATGTTTGGCGTTCGTCTGGAGCTTTTTTGTGCTTTGAGTGATTGGCTCGCTCACCGCTCTCATTTAATAAATATATTTCTTTGGTTGTGTTATTTGTGCGCTCAGTGATTGTGTGCTCAGTGTCGATCAGTTTTCTGGGTACTTTCAGCGATGCTTATTTCAATTATTCGGGTTTTATTATATTTTATTTGGTATTGGGTAGAATTTTTTAAAATTAATAAAATAATCAAAGCAATCAACTCATAACAGTTATATTAGTTTCTGATTAAAATAATGAACTGTTATTCTTGGTCACTATAAAAAAGAATGATAATTAGTTTTAAAATACGAAATGAAGGTTTTAAAATTTTTCTAAAATTGTTTTTTAAAATTTATTGTAAAATAATTCTTTTAAAATATGCAAAAACTTTCTTTATCGATAAAATTTTCGATATATTTCGATAAGAAATCTGAAAGGTAGGGTTGCCATATTTACTTTTTCACATTGTGCTTTCCATTCTTCAAATCTGATTTCAACGCATGCGCAGTTAAGAGCGATAAAATGGAAACTCTTGCAACGCAACAAAGCCCCACACAAAATTAAGTTAGATTTGAAATAAAGCATACTTTGAGCGGCAAATTCAAATATTTCTTTGAGGCATCTGAAGTTGGCAATAATTGGTAATAATTTTTTTTAATAAATTAGAAAAAATGATAATATTGAAAAATAATTTATATTAAATCACAAATAAAATAATAGTCAATTGGTAACCTTTAACACCCAGCGAAAGACATTACTCATACACAAACCGTCACAAGTCGAAAGAAACAATATAGCAAGAAAAACTAAAAAAATATTATGAGGTAACCGTGCACTACGGAAAGTGTGCGCCTATTTGTATGCAACACTGTTAAGGTTTGGTTTGCCCTCCTTCAAAAAGTTTAGAGGTATAAAATTTAATAGTTTAGTGATGGCGTCCCCAGCAAAATTTCAATCTAATTTTTATTTTGCTTACGCGTACTCTTATTCTTCTTAGTGTTTGTGAACGCCTACAATTATACTGCAAAAAAAGCGATGAATGCACAGTTCACAGAAGTTGGATGAGGCATATTATGATTTCCGCGGGTCATTTTTGTTTTTGGTTTGTTGACTTTATTCTCGGCGGTAAAGGAAGAACTACTGAGTTCCTTTTAAAAATATTGTTTACATAATCTTCTTGTAGAAGCAGCTTAAAATTGTTTATTAGAAAGTTATGTACCAATTTTTTCAGATTCGGACTTGGAAGACATTTTTTAAATTTAAATCCTCTTCAAGAGGTTTATTTAACTTGCTGCAAAAAAAAAATTAATCTACTATTAAAAAGTTAATAGCTTGATTACATCGCGTTTTTGTGGTGCTGGAAGGACACTTGGCAACTCTGACATCGCTTCTTACCACCCTCCGCACCCGTCGTTTTTATACTTTGTACTTTCGTCGCTTGACTATTTAATTCGCAGCCCTGTTCCGCGTCGCCGAAGCATCTCCGCTTCCTTTGCTTTTTGCTATTGTTTATGTGTGTTCTTTTTTTTGTTTTTTTTGTTTTGTTTTGTGAAGTGTCATGGCCGACGCAACTTCCCTTTGCGCGCCGCCATTGTTGCTGTTGCATTTATGCTGTTTGTTGTTATTGTATTTTAGCCTGGCGTTGCGTGAAAATCGTTTTGCGCAAATGAGCCCAATTTTCTACTCGAGTTAATCGACTGAAACTTCTATTGTTGTTGGTGTTGCTGTTGTTGCTGTTCTTGTTGTTTTATTGTCATAACGCGTAGATGTGCTCGTGTAATTGTTGTACTGTTTGTTGCTTTTATTGTAGTTTGTGTGTGCACTTGCAATGACAGTTATATGTACTGTTGCAACAATAACAATAATCGTCTGTAGACCTTCTCAGAGAGTTTGAACGAGAGATTTGGACGATATGTTGCGAGAAAAGCCAATAGAAAGCGTAAATCTAGGAAAGATCTCGGAGTGGAAAGGAAAACTAACGATGGGTAAAATAAAATTCTATACAAATAAATTTAAAGCGTTTCCAAACATACTTTCAGACATATTTTTTGTTAATTTGAACTGCTTCCGGTACTTGTATTAAAAATTAAATATTAAAAAGAAAAATGTACTCTTAAAGCCATTAAAATTTAGTCGCCTTCTCAAGAGATTTTGGGCCAACATCCAGCACAATCAGCAACCTTAATAAATAAATTTAATGGGCGCTTTTCTGTGCCCAAAAATATGCACTTAAATTTGCCTTCAAGTACAACGCAAACTAAAACGGAACCCTTTTCCTTTTTGCTTCCCTTTCGCTTTTACTGAGACGGCTAACAAAAGGCCATTGTAATAACCATTTATCCCACTCCCACAGCAGCCTCCTAAATAACGGCCAAAGCCGTAGCCAAATCATTTTGGCAACTGTCAAAAAACCTCAAACCCAGGCTTGCGTAAATATTTGCCAACGTTTTGCGCGCCCAAAAAACATTCAAATTTGTTTTGTAAATAAGCAAATAACAATTTGGTCTCTTGCAAAAAGCAAAAATGCCGTCTAACAGCACACAAAAATAACAACAACAAAAACAACAACAACAACGACGATATTTAGAGCAAGAAACCCATAAGCAAAAAAGGATTCGGATGTGCTTTTCTCAAATTGTCACTTGGTTTGTTTTATTTTCTGGCATTTTTTTATGAACAATTCAACACACACAGAACATAAAAATACTTGACAAAACTAAAAAGGAAAAACCAAAAAAGAATGCAAGAAGAATGTAGTAGGAAGAAGAAGCGTAAGCTGTCATAAACGAGAAATCCTCAAGGAAATCTCAATAAAAATAAACGCAAGCGCAAACGACTCAAAAGAGTCTTTTGAGCGCACACAACCTTATGAACATGCACACACGCGTACACACTCGACACATACACAGTTTCTCACTTTCTCGTACATTTTGTTTTTGTTAGTTGTTGCGTTGGTTGTTTGCTTGCGAGCGGGTTAAGTGCTTTGACTCTTGAATGTGACTGTTGCTGATTATTATTGTTCGTTTGTTGTTGCTGTTGTTGTTGTTGCTGTTATGACATTTTGCTGAAGTCTCTGCTTGTCAATCTTTCACGCGTTCGTTTTCTTTGTTTCTAGCTTAGTTCTTTACCTTTTCATACAGTAGGTTAGGCTAGGCCGGATGCTTTTAAAGTTATTAAATTGTAAAAGAGCTTTATAGAAGATACATTTCTGAAATGTTGGATTCAAGCAACGAAATAAAAAGAGAAATCTTTGAATTTTTTGGATAACCAAAAAAAGTACGTTTGATTCTTCTAAAATCTTCAACAACTATTAAAAAGAATATTTGAAGTTTGGAAAATGGATGAAGCGTCTTTGAAAAATGTTCCTATTAAATTTTAACTTAAAGCAAACTTGATTCAAAAAATGTTTATATCTCCAAAAGTAAATACTATGAAAATTAGTTATTAAGAAGCAATAACAAAAAACAAACGCATTTTTAATTTAAAAGTCCTTAAAATAAGTTGAAAGAATAATAAAAAAGTTTAATATAAAAGCCTTAAAAAATTAAAGATGTTAAAAAAAAAATTGTAAAATATTTATGAATATTTTGAAATGTCATTTAAATTCCACAAACAAAACAAAAAAAGTGAAATGAAAGTTGGCGCCTATAAAAACCGACAATTAAAGCGGAAGCGGAATTAAAAAAATTTTTTTGCCGCAGTGCAAACGGAAACAATTTCAAATATTTAAAATTAAATACGACCGCAAAAGCAGACGAGCACGCGCACACACACGCACATGCCAAGTGAATGTCAAATTGAGGCACATACCAACACAAACACAAACACAAGCACACACACTGGCACTGACACTGACACAGCAAACCAAACGCACACAACCACATTTGTAAGAATGAGCGAATGAAATCTTTGGCAATGTCAGCAAATAATCGAGTGCAAGGATAATGCAAATTAGTGTCATCTGTGCCGCAGGATATTTACGTTTTCGAACGTGTATGTGTGTGTGTGAGTGCCGCTTTCTACTGCTATTCGGCTACATAGTTTCTTACTTTAATTGCAATTGCAGACTGGTTTTGAAAATTCTTCATCAAACATTCATCGTTCTTAGTTTAGTTAACTCCAGTCAAAGACAAAACAACGAAAGTTTTAACTTTTAAATATGCAAATATTCAAAGCTAGCCTAGGGTACATATGTATGTACAAATGTTCTTACTGAAACTAAAACTATTGCGGCGGCAGAGATTTTGTAATTTAAATGCCGCCCCGTCTTAACTCCACTCCATTCCCTTCCGCACTGTCTTTCGCTTGCCCGAACTGATGCCAAATATGTGCCAAAAGTCATTTTCAATGTTGCGATAGTTTGTCACAAAGTTTTCCACTGCTGCTTCTTCCTCTTCTTCTTTTTCTGTTCTGTGTGCGTATGTGTTTCATATTTGCATGTGGTGCAACCCTGTTCAGGGCTAAGATTAGATTTAGCTACTCTACCAGTTTTAGAAAGTTGTCTTGGCTTTTGTTAATTTCGTGCGTCGTTGTGCTGCAACGAAAAAATTAATTCATCTCGAAATTTATTTCAATTATTTGTAATCCGAAATTGTTGTTGCTTGAGAAGTGAATTTCATTAGCTGAAAATTGCAATTTAAGTTTTTAGGCACAAGACTTATGATTACAATTAAGACAAATGCTAAATGTGCTAAATATTAGCATACTAATAGTATAATCTTTTTAAAAACCTAACATAAATTTGCGTACTTTAATGTACAAAAATATTTGCTTGGCAAATGTTGCAATAATTCTTTCAGTTTTCAAGTTATCTTGAAATAATGAATTAGAGTTTACTCATACGCCACGATGTACCGAATTGAATTTCAGCTCTTAGTTTGTAATTCGTTTTTTTATTTATTGCTGCTGCGTAATTTAAAAGAAACCTTGACCAAATGAAAGTTTCAACTAATTGTGACCTTTTACTTGGTTATCCTAACTAAAATTTTGTTTTCGATGACTAACAAAAATTAGTATTCAAATAAGGATGCGCCGCCCACGGTGATTTCCATGTGAAAAGAAAACTCTATTGAAATTAACAAAGCAAGTTTATTGATTTTCAATCATCAGGAATTTAAAAAACAGTCGATGAGCATAGCGACAAAGCGGGCAAGATGAGATGACGACTGGTTAGACGAAAGGAAAATTATAAATAAAAGATTTTGATTTTGGTTTGAACAACTTTTATAGTGAGTTTTACTTAACTGTGAACATTCTTGCAAGAGCGAATAATAATTATACTATCAAATTTAAATAATAGAAAAAAAAACCTTATATGACATGTGTGTGTGACATTTTTCTGTTCCACTTCATCATCATCAAAGTCAGCAAGGCTTCATATTGTCATATAATAATGTTATTGTTCTTGTTTTTGTTCTTGTTAATATGCATAATAGATGGCATTATTGAATGCATGTGATATGACATTAATAGCGCCGGACGGGCGGGCGTTGGGATAGGAGATAGAATTGTGCAAATGCTTCTATTGATTGATTTAATGATGATATGACATGACCGCAAAATGAAAACAATTCGACATCATCATCCGATCCGCTTCGATTCGATTCGTTCCGCACATCATGCTCAATGAGACATTTATGGTATTCAATAGCGTAATTGCATCCGTCCGTGCGGACGCCAGCATTTATGCTACAATTATTTGCGAAGTCAATGTTTTACTATGGCGGTAGGGGGGAGGGAAATGAAGTAGATAATTTTCATTAAGTGCTTCAACGTTTGTCTATTATGTTTGTCTATTATTTATTAAAGGCACAATAACTCTTTCTCTCTCTCTCTTTGTCTGTCTAATGCTCCAGAGGGCTCTCATTGATTTATTCATTTGTTTATTGCGATTGAAAGTATTGGCTTGGCTTAATGACGCATTTCCGTTTGATCGCTCATTAATAATAATAATTAATGGAAAGCATTTGAGTTGAATGCGAAATTTAATGCGAAAATGCATTAAAATAGAAAATATCGGAGAATGTTAAAATTGATGGCAATAAAAAGTGGAATATTGCCCTCCCTAAGCAATGAATGCAAAATTTCGCAATATTAATTAATATCACTCATACGCCATATACAAAAAAAAATAATGGCACATGTCGAAATTAATTTGACTTTACTTTTGTTGTTATATCTTTGTTACAAAATGAAGAAATTCATTTTTAAAACTAAATTTAAAATGTTATTTAAAAAATCAATAACTCAAAAAGTTTGATTTACACTTCTATTTAAATTAAAGAAATATAGCATACTTTTAAGTGTTCACAAACTCATCACAAACAACTTCAATTTATATGCCAAATTAACGAGATAAGAGCACAGGTGTGTAACGTCATTTTGATAGCATATTTTTAGGAGTTGACAAAATAATTGACACGATTTAAAGTAGCCTTGCAACGCCACGCGACGTCACGCCAATCCACACAACTCACTGGAAAGTGAACGAAAACAACGAAACACGCTGATAACTGATAAGGCTGATCGGATCGGCGAAAGTGTTTCTAATTGAAAAAGTTTTCACTTGCTTTTGGAGAACGTGCTTTTCGCACTCCATCACAACGCTCGCTCGCTCGCGCGTCCGTTCGTTCGCTCGTGCGCTCACTCGCTCGCTTGCGATAAGCGATTACCGACGAAATCCGGCACGAAAAACACGCAACAAGAAAAAAACAATAATAATGTGCTTGCACCTTGTGCGGCGAGGACACAAACAAATTTGCATTTTTCAAATTAACCTTATCCGCAGCGCATACTAAAACTCCACTAAATCCCCTAAAAGTATACAACAGCAAAATATAATAACAATAAATCAACAATTCAAAGATACCGAACAACGCGTTGTGGAATTTTTGGCGCTGCATATGAATTAGTTTGCGTCGAACTCGAAGGATACAAAAAAAAGTTGTAAAAAACTGAATCATATTTTTAGGCACCGTAGCAACGCTACTGTTGCGCGGAAGCGTCGTTGCTGTTGTTGTTGTGTTTTGTTAGACAACGCTTCGGTTCATTTAATTTTGACAGCGCCGCCGTCACCGTCACCGCCGCTGTCGCATTTGAAATTCAAATTAAAATTTGCGAATTTATATTAATACAACAACAAAAACAACGAAAAAAAAACAGAAAATCCATGCGCCAAATTTAATCAAAACAAATACAAAAGTACCCATGTACCCATGCAGGGTGTTTAGCCATGCAGATGCTTGAAATTTTTTTAAATACATTTTTAGTTTTATTTGTTTTAGGAAAATATTTAATGATTAAAATAAATGCAAAAGTTTTACTGCGCAACACCCTGTACCGCATGTGACTATGTGCGTGTGTGTGTGTGTTTTGCTATATTAGGAGGCTTTTGAATTTCATACTTTCTATTCTTGTATATAAAAAATTAAATTTAAATAAAAGAAAATTACCGTTTTATTATTTGCATTTTGTTTTGTTGTTGTTGTTGTTTTGTTGTTGTTGAGGTTTTGCCTTGACATCTTGAGACCTCGCGCAGCTGTTGGGTGAGCCTTTCAAGGTCGCTTGTAGGATAGGCACAATCACACACGCACTTTCACATACATATATACGTACATATACAGAGACAAGCTTCAGTTGCTTCACTGCGTTGTTGTTGTTGTTGTTGTTGTTGTTGTTGTTGTTATTACTGTCAAGTGATTCTACAATTGCCAAACAAATACAATGACACAACTACACAGACACACTGGGAAACACACTCAAATATTAGCACGCATACTTGCGGATATAATTGGATACTTGAAGCAAACTGTCTGCCGTAACGCGGTTAAGTAGTCTTAAGCATTTTTCATAATTTGAGTCTTATAGTCACCAAAATAAAATAAAACACTTAGTTATAATTTATAAAATATATTTTTGTTAACTAATAAAATTAAGCTAAACTGCAAATAAATATATAAACAAAAACTTTATTTCATGGAGGTAATGTTTGTGACTACAAGTCTCAGTGCTTTTAAGTTTTCCATATTTCGCGCAAATTCCTCAAATTAATTAATTAAGTATGATTTAAACTGAATTGAATTGAATGTAGCATAATTGAACAAAAACATAATTTCGAAATAGTTCAACGATCAAAGTTGATCACATCAGGTGAAAGAAGGGAAACCTTTTTATCGGAATCTATTAAAGGTTAGAGAAAAAATCATTTGTATAAACTCGTAAGTGTACACTGAAAAGTACCTAAACTCTTACGACTGTTGCCAATTATACTTGTTAAGGTGTTGTTAACATTGTTGTTGTAATTGTGGTTGACAATGATGTAGTCGTCATTGTCACAAAACTCTTGAAAAATTTTGTTGCTTCTAATATTGTATTAAAAACAGTTATTGTTGTTGCTTTAATCTTGTCCATTTTGAAAGCTACTTTTGTTAAGTTATATTAAGTGATTAATTTCAGTTTAAAACTGTTTCCATTTGGCTTTTAAACTGATTGTATAATTGCCTTTTCCCTTTCCCTTTTTCATTATTTTTAAACATTAAAAATGTTCCAAGGACGTGCTTCTTCAAGTAATTTTCCCCCAAGGAAAAGTTCACATTTGAAAAAAAACAACAAAAAAAAAATCCAAACGTACGAAACTTAAATAGCCGCGGGCAACGAAACGCGGAACGCAGGCCCCAACTTTCACCTCACCCGAGCGCATTGCTATGCCCCTACGAAAAAGTTTTACTCGCTTAATTTGGCGCTTTTATAGCCTCATAATGAGTTTAAGCAGGAAGGGGTGAGCGATTAAAAACAAATTTTATTGCCCGCGTCAAAGGGTCAATTGGGAGCGAAGAACTGCTGCACTACAGCGTGGAGCGTGAGGCGTGGAGCGTGAGGCGACGGCGCATGTTTCGGACAAATTTTATTAACAAGCCCAAATGAAGAAGCCAAGTCAAAAGTTTTGCGCAAATTATTTAATGACTTTGCGCGCTGGCTGAAGAGACGGCTAAGTCGACTCTGGTGCGCGACGTTTGCGACGCTGGCGCATAACTTTTAATTTCCCACGCTCCCCGCGGTTCCTTTTCATTTCATTTATTTAGTTGTTTAATTTTTATTTATAATTAATAGGCAAAGTTGCAAAATGTTTTTGCACAGCACAGCAGGGCAAATGAATTGGCGACGACGGGAACAGCGATGCGATAGACTGTTAGACAGACAGACATACAGACAGACAGACAGACAGACAAAGAGCAAGGCAGAGAAATTTTCACTAGAATGAGAACTTTTTCATTTAACTTACGAAATTTAAAAAAAATTTCTTAAATTAAGAAAAAATCAATTTTAAACATAGGGAAAAATTTTGCACTTGTGTGAGTGAGAGTCTCTGCCTATATTAAAGTACAACTACAACATTACTTAATTATTTTCCATTTGCGCAAACACAAGAACACGTTCTACTACTACACACATTTATATACATACGTATGTAAAATACAATTGAATGTGTGTGTATGTTTGTTTATGCATTCATACATATGTATTTATTGCATTTGTCGGGTTTTGCTGGTCAGTTGCACGTCTTGGTCGCATCTTGACCAAACTAATTCCACCAATTTGAATATTATTAAAGCTTTCACCTTATTAGACACACACACACACATAAATATATATGCTAAGTACAGTTATAAATGGGTATGTACAATATATAATTTGGTGTGTGCGCGTTTCGTTAGTAAAACGCAATTATCAACGAAATTGCTGCGATTTGCAAATTTTTGGAATTCAAAAAAAAAATTTAACAAAATTCAGATGAACTCAAGTAACAAAAACAACACCAAAAAATCTATCAAAATTTATCCAAGGCAAAGTTGAAACTTTTATACCCCACCCAATTTACTGCTTAAGAATAGTTACCTAAAACTGTTCCTTTCAGATACATTTTCTTATTGCAACAAAAAAATAAAAGAAAAATTTTAGAAATTTGTGTTTTTTAGAAAGTAAACAATTTTTAAATAAAAAAGTTTCGAATAAAAAAGTTCAATTAAAAAAATTTAACTGCTAAAGAAAATTTAAAAAACTCTTCAAGCCGCAGTAAAAATTCGAGCTGTATGTAAAGAAATGAGCTGCTTTTGTATCGAATTACTCCACTATAGCATCAGTATGCGAAACACATACACTCACACACATACACAAACATATATGCAATCATATAAATGCAGTATTACGACAACAACAATAAACAAAAGCAAACAGCAGTGAAAATATTTAAAAGGAAGCAAGAATGATCTGAGGATGTTGATACAAACGAAGTACAGTACTTATTATCATACAAAAATTCAATAGAAAATACAAAAAAGTTTGTGGCAAGAGTATTTTTTTTTAATTATTTAAATTAATTGTCCAGCAACTATTTTTGTATAAAAAAAAGATTTAAACTATCCTTGAAAAATAAAAACTAAAATAATCTCCCAATTGGTCGTCCAAATGGATCTGCAGCAAGAAAAAATTATGTCGGCGAATTTTAACGTTTTGAAGTACCTTGCGGAAGCGAATGCAATAAAAGACATTGAAGCGATTTAGTAGCGACGACGACGACGACGATGATGATGATGATGTCAACGACAAAACAACGTCAACGTCGAGAACGTGCAGGAATGCGGTGGAATGCACTAAACTCGGTCGCTTTCATGGACAGCAGGAAATGGCGCTGATGCAGCGAATGTGGAATGCGCAGTCGAGAAGAAAGAAGCAGGCACAAGTGAATCTGCAGCAAATACTTAAAAGTATATCTGCCATTTATGTGGATGCAACACAACAATGGCGCGCCATTGACACAGGCAGACAAACCGACAGACAGACAAACTTAAAAAGGATTCCTAGCGAAGCCAGCGCTACAAGCAGCAAAAGCTGCTCCCGACAATAGACTCGAAAAAGCAACATTACAACACACACACACACTTACTTATGTATGTGTATATTTGTGAGTATATGTGCCCGGATTTAGGCGTAATAAAGGATGCCACTATTTCAAAATAATAACAATAACAATTGCAACAATAATAATAATAAAAGAGATAATACGTTTGTATTTTATTTGTTATTTTGGAGAATTCACTTCGAGTTGATTCCACTAAAATACGATCTGGCTTCATTATTGCTTCTTCTTTAGAAGAATTCTTCATATCGTCTCTCCTGCTCAAATGAAATTATTTTGTCAATGGCTTCTTTAATTTACCCCAAATTAAATAAATTTTTTACGCACCAACTTTCTTAATAATCCACACTAAATACTGCGTTGTTTTCTTTCAGTTGTCCCCATGGATAGACCATCTGTCCGTCCGTCCGTTCGTTCGTCCGTCCGGTTAACCGGCTGAGGCAATCCTTTCTTCCGCACTCTCGAATGCGAAAGTTTCCACACGACCGCTTTGGGCACATTAAATCACAATCAGCACCACAATTGCTTCTCTGATTTGTTGGCGCTATTCTTCTACGACCACCTTTCACTCCTCCCACTCCTCAAAGCCGAATCCAAATCATTGCTGCTGATTTGTATTTTGTTAAAGCATTTTTTTTGTTTCTCACTGAATACCTTTTTTTTCTTCATTTTATTTGGTCCTAGGACTTCGGTGTCGCTCTTTTGCTCCTCTTCCTGTTTCCTGCCAACGCAGAGTATGTTGTGTGTGGGTGTGTGGGTGTGTTTTCACCTTGTACGGCTCGAACTGGCCTCATCGGCCTATTTTATTATTCATTTATGTCGCCATATGCAATGCGATAACTTAAGGTTGACATGTCCGTGCCGACATGTGGACATGTGTGTGTGTCTCTGTGCTGTGTGTGGTCGAAGCGGTCGAAGTGGTCAGGTCGTTTCGTTTCGTTCGTATTCCTTGGCCAGTGTGGCGAATCCTCTTGAGTCCATAATTTGTTTCGCATACCCTTCAACAGTGCTAAACTGATTCCCCTCCTGATATTTTGCCTTTTTCCTGGTTGTCTGCCACAGCACTTCTTCTTGCCGTCGTATTCTTCTTCAAATTGATAATGTCAACATTTGCTCAGCTTGTTGCTGACACTTGGAAAAATTTCATCTTCTTATTTGAGGATTTATTTAATAAACTAAAAACGAAATTTCCGTTTGGTCTACTCTTAAATGGAATAAAACTTTGAAAAGGAAACTAATTTTTATTTAAAGAAAATTAAAAAGATGTATTAACTTTTTTTTCAGTGGACAACCGTAATCATGGAACCATGATGATGGTTCGGTTTTTATCGTTTGTCGTCCTGGCATAAGCAACGTTTGAAAATTTATTTTCAAGAAAATTATACGAAAATGTTGTACATTTTTTTCTTGTACATTGTTGCTGTTGATTTTGTTGTTGTAACAACAACAACTCTTGTGGCAAAGCATATGTGGGCGATTGTGTATATTAAATGTAAACATACACACACGTACATATGTAAGTAGAGTGCGTCATTTAGAGCCTAAAGGAACTAACTTTAAAATTGTTGGATCTATATTTCGTTTATATATAGTATATAAAAAAAACTTTTTTTTAATAAATATAATATTTAATTTCAATTATTGTTAAATTAAATTTGTTTACTTTGGTGTCGCGAAATAAATGAAATGAAATAATTAAAAATATTATGAAATCGCATTGTTCGACTTATGTTTGTTTGGCTGGTTGCCGGCGAATTGCCCTTTCCAGCGAAGACACAAATAAGCTTGACAACGCGTCGAATGGCAGCTAGAAGGGGCAGAGACTTAAAGCTGGATGGCATATGTCCTCTTCTTCGCTTTTAGCTAATGATGTGGCATAGCGCTGCGCTGTCAGTTACCTCAAAATTTTCTGCTTGACTTTTTTTCTCATCGTTTTTTATAATCTCGATATGCTTCACAAATGCTTTAAGATAAAATTAAATTAGATGAAAAATTGAAAATTTCTTAAGGAAGTTCGGAAGTTGTCGCGTCTGTTTGGCTTCCGCTTAATCCGAGTGGCATATAATTTTTTTGTTCATGTAGAAAAAAAGTTTCTGTTTAGCAAATTGAAGTTGAAGTTTAAATATTTAAGCGAAATACAAATTTATTAACAAAAATAAATCCGAGGAATTTTCATTTTTCTAGTTCGCACACAATTTCGCATCAGATCGAAATGAGTAGAGTAAATATTTGCGAAGAGAAAACAATTTATGGCATGCCGCACGAAGGTGGTCATAAACCAGCCCTAGAATGCAATTGCGACAGCACCAATATCTACAAGATACACTACGAAGATTTGCTGGATACACGTCTCACATATAAGTACACAAAACGATATAAAAACAAGCAAAGTTCATATAAAAAAAAAGTGTTCGCAGGTGTTTGTGTTCGCCATCTTATCTTGGCACGGGCAAAGGGATTGCACAGCACCAACAAAACACAAGAACATATACACAGATACGAGTATGTATACACATACACACTAATACTAAATTCATCTTGTGCTGCCATTTTGCCACAATTGTAGCATGCCAGAATTATACGGGGACGACACACAATCCTTAAAGACTTATGATCAAAATTGTATTTTAGAAACTACTTCTATTGCCTTTTTTTGAATTGATCACAAATGGAATTTTTGTATAATCCAGGATTATGCCTCTAACGGAATAAGACTAAACCATTTTTTTTATTAGAAAAAATTTATAATTTAAGTTTTTTATTAAACAATTGCAATAACATTTCTTAACTTAAAATGTTGGTGTTATATCCTTTGGTATTCTGACATGATACCGCACTGCGCTATTGAACACGCACACACATAAACTAACTCGCTTTTTTAATAAAATGTGAGCTATGCGATAGAAAAGTACTTTCATCACTTGCACAGCTCGACAAGGATTTACACCTTCGCAAGGATACTCTGGAGAAATGCTTCGAAAGCACGCCAAGTGGAAAGGTATTATATTTGTGTGTGTGTGTGTGTGTTTGCATGTTGGAATACATTGACATTGCTTCAGCACCGAAGCGTCACCACGCTTACCTTGCCTGCCTGCCTGCCTGAGACCCGACGCCAAGTTACAATTGCATGCTGCTTGCTCTCTTCAGATGCGAATCCAACAGGACGCTTAACGATGCTTTCTTCAAATAAATAAAATTTTGTGGGTTTCTGTAACATTTGAGCTAAGCAAATATTTACAGCGATTTCGAAATTGCAATGGAAGAGGAGCTTCGCATGAAAGAAGAATCGTAAATTTTACAATTGCAAATGTTGCTGAGGAAAGTGCAAATAATTTGAAATTGTGTTTTTTTTAACGCTCTTAACTAAAATATTTAAGTTTGTGTTAGCATTGGGGACTTTAAAGATTTTCAATTAGTGATTTTTTTTGGCAAAGAAAGCTTTCTTAAACTTTATGCTTTCAGAAGTTCTGTGCTGAAGTAAGCTTTAGTTTTTCAGCGCGTTTTATTGTGTTAAATACTTAAACAAGCTTTTTAGTTACAAGCTTTTTGACTCGACTGGCTATTAACATTCCGGAGCTTTTCGGTTTGAAAAGCTTTCTTTAACCTAACTTTAATCAAAACTCTTTTTCAAGACTTTCAGTTATAAATAATTTAAAAATAGATCAAATTAAATAAAACCACATTCAAATTTGATTTTTTAAGTATTTATTGAATTTGTTTGTGTTTAAAGTAAATTTACAATTATCTCAAATTTTTTGTTGTTTTTTTTTTTAGTTTTGGCATTTTAATAAAAGCATTTGTTTGTGTTTAAATATTTGTTGAATTAATTATATTATTATTATTATTATTATTTTAAATGTTCAATAAAATTACTCAAATTTGCTTAGATTAGTTTACACAATATTTGAGCGTTAAGCTTTTTTTTTACAATTAAAGTAAATGAAAGCTCACAAAATTCAATAAAACAACAATTGGAAAATTGAAAGTTTCAACCAAGAATGTGGATTCCGTCTAAGGCGGAACTATAAAACAAAAACAAAAACTAGAAAACTCTCAGTTCGAGCCAAAAGGATTTTTGATATGTTTGAAAGTGGATATCGGAAAAGTACGCTAGAATTTTTTGTCTTTATAATTACTTTAAGGTGTTAAACAGTTAAGTTAATTTAATTTAATTGTATTTTTTTAGTATTAATATTTATTTAGTTTTGCATTATGATGATTTAATTTTAAAAATGTTTATTTTTTGTTTATATAATATTTTGTGTTTTAATTTAATTGAGATTTTCACTCGTATCGAAGCATTAAATTTTGATTTAAAAATTGGAATTTTGGTTTTTGAGGTTCAATTTAAAGTGGAGCAAAATTTTACTTTGGCGTAAGTAGATAAATTGGATTTTATTTTTTTTTTTAATTTTATTTAATTTTAATTTAATAAAATTTTAAATTTTGATTAACTCTGCGTTTTTTTTGTCCTTTTTTGTTGTCTCTTTTGGTTTTGTTTCACTTTGTACCTTAAAATATGTTGAGATTTTTGACAGATTATTAGAAATTGTTTGTTGTTGTTGTTCTTGTTGTTGCTGTAGTTTAATCTATTTAAGCTTTAATCGTAAATCGATGAAACGGTCGACTTTGGTGTGGGCAATGGTGATGTGGTGTTCTCCTCCTCTTCATCAATCTCTTGGGAGTCTTCGGGTTCGCCAAGCGCGTGCACAAACTCGTAAAAGTCAATGCGTCCATCACCATCGACATCAACCTCTTTGATCATGTCCTCAACTGAGAGAGAGAAGAAAAAGAAGAAGGGAGCAAATTTTAAAAGAAAAGAGTGCAATAGAAAAAATGAAATTATCCAAACTTTTATTTAAGGGCGATTTTTTTTGTTTTAATAGTTTCTTTGAATTTTTACTCACTTTCTTCTTCATCCAGATCCTCGCCCAAGCATTGAAGCACTGCTCTCAAATCAGATGCGGTTATGTATCCACGATTGTGCTTATCAAATACCCGAAAAGCATCGCGCAACTCACGTTCTTCTTGATCAGCCGACGAGAGTCCCGATTTGTCTTCGTACGCCATATTGGAGAGTATGTCCACGAACTCCTCGAAACTAACGTTGCCATCGCCTGGTTTTTTTTTTAATATATAAAAAAAGATACAATAAAAAAAATTAAAGTTGAAAAAAATATCTAGACCGATTAAATTAAAATATTTCCAAAAAGGTTTTCCTGAATAATAGCGCCACCCAACAAAAATATATAATCCCGCCGAAGAAGCAGAAGAGGACACCAATACCGGAATGACCGTATACCACTTTCAACTACAAGTGAATTATTTGGATACTTCCATCGACGACTACGACCGTCAACAAAATACTATTTTGCTATTTCCGTCGACACTTACCGTCAACATCGATTTCCGACAGCATTTCCTCTAATTCCTCGACCCGTGCAAATTGCCCCAGCGAGCGCATAACGGTACCGAGCTCCTCTTTCGTGATGCAGCCATCGCCATCCTTGTCAAAGAGACGAAATGCCTCGCGAAATTCTGGAAATAAAAAAAAAATAAAAATAAAACCAGAAACGTTTTTGCATTAGAAGGAGTTTGACGGTTTAGCAAGGAAATTAAAGTACAGTGAAAGTGAAATGCGACACCAAATCCGGTTGAACTCAATTTCAGTTGGAGTGCAATGAAAGTCGGATTTACAATTGAATTTGTTGTGGAATCAAAGGGTTACACTTTTTTCAATACTAAAATATTAAAGTCTCTTTTAGGGATTCAGTCAAATCAACTTATAAGAAGATATTCTAAGGAAATAAAACTCACCTCTCATCTGTCCCTTTGATATGCACTGTCGATTACCTCCCTCCGCCGACGTTGAATCGTTCGAATTTGTGCGTTGCGAAAATTGACGACTTTTTATCTTTCGCTTGCTGCCTCTCGCGCCTCGCAAATTATCATTGCTTATGCTGGCACTGGGTGGCTTTTGCTTTAGCAGCTTCTTCGGCTGTGTTGCTGATTGATCAAAGTAGTCCTCATCCTCATCGTCTTCGTCTTCATCGTCGTCGGCGCCTTCTTCAATATCATCATCATCCTCCGCGCCCTCGTCATCGTCATCATAGTACTGCTCTTCGTCGTCTTCATCATCCTCCTCGTCTTGCTGATCGAAATCCTTATAGACTATGTCATCGCTTTTGCCCTGGACATAGACCAATTGCGTATGCGGCAGACGACTTGACGCGCCCACTTCCTGTCGTCTCGTTCCGTTTGAACTGCTGTTGTTTTCGCACGAGGAATCCGTTTCGGGTTCGGAAGTGTTCGTATGTGTTGTTCGTTGGTTGGGTGCTATTCGGCGGTTTCTTCGTGGTTCCTTAATGGGTCTTTTACTTGGCGTGCTGACTGCTCTCTTTGTTACTGAGTCGTCGTTGTCGTCGCCATCGGCTTCATCGTCGTTTACAGTCTTAGTCGTCGTCGTTTTTTTGCGTTGTCGCTGTCGGCGTCGTTGTGCAGTTGTTGTGGTTGATGTCGTCGTCGCTGTTGCTATCGATGCCTGCGACATTTCGTGTGTACTGCCCGAGGCCATTGTTCCATCGCCAACAGACTGTTCAGTATTTGCATCGATACCGGAGACGACTGCGTTCGGGTCTGATGGATCAACATTTGAACTGGTTTCGAAGGTGTCATCGCCGCTAACTGAGGTGTTTCTCGTCTAATTTTGGAGAGAACATATAGAAATAATTTTTTTCTTTCGTCAAGAGCTTTAAGTTCGCTAATAAGGCTAATAAAGCAAGTTTAAACTTTAAGCATTTTAAGTAAATTGTAAAATAATCTACATAGAAGCTTTCAAAGTTCAGTTACAATTTGAGCTTTCTAGCTTGAATAACCAGAATTAAAAAGTTTAAAGCGCTTACTTACCATTAGTTGCCTGATTTCCCTGGCAAATGTTGAACCAGTGAAAAAATGATTAACTGCAGTGAAAAGCTTTTTTCCTTCCAACGTGGCGGCGGTAAATGAATTTCGTTCGGTGTCGATAATTTTGGTATGAAACGAAACGTGCTCGCGCGTGTCGTATGGGTGTGTGGCGTTCTGTGTTTATGTGTGTGTGTATTTGTATTTGTGTATGTGTATGTGTATTTTTGGAATGCGAATTTGAACACGTTAATTGACAGCGTCAATTGTTTGTGGTGGCGGCTTCTGGATTAAACTGCTGCAAATGTTGAAATGTTAATTGGCAACACTGGGCAACGACGACGACGGACGAGGCATACAACATTTGCTGACAGCCGGCTGCTACTGCTGCTGTTGCCTTTCCCTCTTGCTCTTGCTCCTGCTGCTGTGGCTGTGGCTGCAGTTTAGCTTATGTCGCATTAATTGCAATTGGCATTTGTGTACGTTTCGTGTGAATGTGTGCGCCTGTTCCAATGCAATTACAATCGTTTGTAAGTTGGCTGGAAAAAAAGAAGGTTTTTTCTTTCAATTAAACATTTTAAATTAAGCGCGCACATGTTCCAATTAAAATTTCATTTCAAAATCGATCAATTAAATCGAGTGATTTAAAAAAATTGTTTAATTAATTCCAAAACCGTTTGAGGCTTAAGGGATTTCAAAAGCATTCAAATTTAATAAGACCCGTAAAATCTAAAAGCTTTTTTTTAATTGTATTGTACTTTTAAACGCTTTAAAGCTGTAGATGTGATTTTTAGGATTTTTAAACCTTATATTCAGTAAATAAAGATCGTTTGTCGAGCTTTTTGAAAAGCTTTATTATACAAGTTTTTATTGACAAATATATTTGATTTGCAAAAAGTTGTACATCAAAAGTTTTGTTGTAATTTTTACAAAGATATTCTTTTCATAATCTGGGTCAAACTTAATTGCTCTAAAAATACGAGGAAAATTTTAAATTGACACGTAAAAAAAATTAAATCTCGTAAAATTCCACTAAACACTCAACGCAAACTTCATGAACTCTGCTGCCGAAAATTTTATCACCATGTCAATATTACAATAATAACAAAAACAACAGCCGGAACACCGTCCCAAAGTCACTTAGAGCCAAAGAACCACAACTTTTAACAGTCACTTCAATTTTGAATAAACATCAACAATAACAAAACAACAACAGCAACAACAAAATAATCAGCGACTACAACATCATCAGCAGTAACAACGACAACAACAACAACACTTAGGCAATAACCATAATAGTTCTACGTCCCCCAACAGACAGAGACAGACAGACAGACAGACACCACACGGAGTGGTGCCCACTAATACAAATTCAATTCCGTCCGCGCTCGCCATGAAAACTGAAAACACAATTTTCCACTATTTACGTTGGTTTTGCAGTTATTAACCATAAAAGTGCTTCAATTTTGGGTCACGTTAGTCGCTCGGAAAAATATGTTGCCACGCCCGCCTCGTATGCGTAAATACGAATTTGCGAGATTTATGATTTGGGGCTTGTAGTCGCTATTTCCAGTTTCATTATTAGTTATTTAATAACTAATAAAAAGTACACATAATCTGGATGATGCGAGTTTCCAGGCTTCATCTCCGCTGCCCAAACATTTAGCCCTGAATCGCCTCTAAGAGTCCATTTTCCTCATATGCTTTCTTAATAGTTTAACATGCGAATAAATGCAGAAACCGTCATTTCCTTTTTGTGACTACAAGTCCCAATTTATTTGGTCCTGGTCGTTGTAATCCTTTGCAGCTAAATTTGTTGCGTCCATCCGTCCACCACGTAATGTGGCGGTGGTGGCTTTGTTATTTTTGATGGATTTAGGTTGGACGTTTATTATTATTATTTTTTGTTGTTTTCGGGCCAGAGAAATGACAAAAGTTTTGGCACATTTTTGTTGGCATTGGTGTTGTTGTTTTTTCTGGTAAATAGCATTCATTTGTCTCAAGTGCAGGGCGAGAGAGAGAAAGAGAGAGAGAAAGAGGTGTGGTTGGGCACTGTCGGTTCAATGTAGTTTGAAGGGGCTCTACAAAAATTAAAATTTTTTAAATTTTACTATATAAAATAATTAAATTTATCTCATCTTGGGTGAAAATAAATAATTTCTTATATAACACTTTGAACTGGACCTTAAGTTCGAAATTCAAGGTCAAAGTTTTTTTTTTTGTTAAGAAAGGATTAACATCCATTCGACATTTTCGATTTTAAAAAAATATCTTCAACAAAAAAAATCAAATCTGTTCTGGTTAAAACTTTGGCAACTTTGGATTGATCTTGTTACTTTGGCCTTTGCCGTTCGTTGGTAAAGTACCTGAATAGTTAAAAGCTTAGCAGAAGTGCGCAATTTGCGTTGAATAAGTGGCCACTTTGTGCACCAAACGCATTCCTGGCCTCGATTCGTTTCGTTTGGCATAGTCGCCTAAATATCTACAATCGAAATTATCATAACAGGCAATTCTGACCAATGAAGACCAATACAAACACATAAAAACGCACAGCTACATATACAACAATAACAACAACAACAACTCATACGAGTATACTCGTACCTAAAAGATATTCATGTCTACAACAATTCAGAGAATCGGAACGTAACGTAACGAAACGAAATTTGTGCTGATTTAAGTATGTTTTGTTGGTTTTATGCATGGTCTACTTTTAGGCCGCATAGCTATGGTCAATATTTTGAGCAAGCTGCACGCACTCCAAAAATAAAGCTAATATTGTGCTCGTTGTTGTTATTGTTGTTTTTGTTGATGTTTGAACATTCGGCCATATTGATTTGCATTGTTTGCCGCCGGTTTATCTCAACGCACATAAGTGCGGGGCGGGTATTAGGTGAGGGTGTGAGTGTGGTTGTGAGTGTGGGTGTGGGCGTGCTTAAGTGGAATTGGGCACGACAGTTTCAGCGCTGTGTACAATGCAGAATACTACGGCGTGTTGGGCAGCAGTTAATCATGATGCTTGGACTGAGTCCTGGGATAAGCTCAAGTGCGGTCAAGCTGTTTCATATTTGAAATTGTGTGCATTTAAGTGTGAGTGTTGGTGTCGTTGTTTCTGTGCATGTGCTTGGGCTGGGCTGGAATTTTCGGTATGTCAATTATGGCTAATTCGCTTTGTTTGAAATTAGCACTTTGGGGCATTTTTGCGTTAGTTAGTTATCGGTTATTTGGTGCGCAAAGGCTTAATGGGAGAGCAGCGGCTCAGAGAATGCTTTGAACTAATTTTCCGAGAATAGTTTTCTGAGCTTTTGATATTAGTTTGAATGGCAAATGTATAAATCCACTAAAATGTAGATTGAAAAAATTAAAGTAACACATTTAAAAAATCATTTTTTAGTTTGGTTTGATATACAAATGAAATAGCAAGCTTTCAAGTTTAAGCTTCCAAGCTTTCAAATTTTTATTCAAAATTTTAAAATTTAAATTTAAAGACTATTAAGGCTGCCAAGTAAAAGAACTTCAGTTAACAAGATGATAGAGCTTTTAACCTGCTTTAAGTTATAAGCTCATCAACACGCTATCAATGCCAATGTCCATTAACTTTTCATGCAAAGCTTATTGAGTCAATAAGTTTTTCAATTAACTTTCGGCTAAATATCAAACTCCTCACCCAACTCCAACAAACTAAATTATAAGCTTATGACGAAGTTAAGCAGCTTTTGGCTTAGGTGAACTTTATTATTTCTGCAGCGAGTTTCGATATTAAAAAATAATAGAAAACTAGTTAAGCTTAAAATATTAAACAATATCCACAAACGCACAATTTTTGCTACAAAAGTTTGTCTTCTTTTGTTTTTGCTATTTTCCTAAAACAATTCATACTTTTGTGCTTGCCGCACACTGTCGCCTTCTTCCTCGGCATCCCCAATGGGAGCGTTGTAAAACGTTGCGCTGAGCGTATTGAACGATTTGCATGGCAATTGAGTTTGCAACAAAAGTTTAATCGCATTTCAATATAAATAAGTTAGTTACAAGCTACTGCGTCGACGACGACGAAGAGCGGCAGTCACCCTCTTCCACCGTATATATGTACATTTGTAAATACATATGTATATATAAATTTGTAGCTTATTTTCAAAAGTGTGCATATTCATATTATAGTTAAAAATTAAAGAAGACTTGGATGGTTCCGTAACCATGTTAAAATTTATCAAAGACGTACTACAATTAGAAATATTTTCAAAATAGTTTTTTTATGGTTTTTTTATATGACACAATTGGAAACCCTAACGTGACCATGACCCCATGTCGGAAGTCAATATTCATTTATAGCACTTTAAATTGATTTAGGTTTTGATCGTTCAACATCGTTTTGACCTAATTCGAGATACCATCAACAAATTAACTATACAAAAAATAAACTGGTATGCACCCTCTCTTCAGGCTCAGTGGTTCTTAAGACCAAGTGGAGAATTTATTTCTGTGGATAATTTTTTTTAAAGACACAAAAAAGTAACTCAAATATTCCGGAGACTCGTTAAGAAATCGAAACGATATTGAAACTATTTTCGTTTTCCGCAAACAATAAAAACAGCTTAACTCGTTTCGTAACTCAACGACTCCAATGTAAAACTATCAGCCAGGTAAAAATTTCCAAGTATGTGCTTCAAAAACAAAGAGAAAAAAAATAGGGGAAGGTAGGAGGTAGGAAAATGTAAGTTATTCGAGTATAGTAAATACGATAGCCGTAAAGTTTGCCAGCAAAATGCAGAAGCATAGTAAAATGTTAAAATAGTACGTAGCAAGGAAGAAGAAGACTAAGAAGCAGAAGCAGAAGAAAAATATAAATGATGCCAGTGTAAGTAGCAAACTCGCTGGCGGTGATAAAATAATATTATCATTGTACGAGTTGAAATTTTCTGCTACTTTTCGCAGCCAAAGAGGAGCACTTCGCAATGATAAGATGCGCAGAAAGCGAATTAAATTGGTAATTTGCTTGCACAACATTGCATGTGCCAGGGATGGATGCTTAGCATATAATAACCAAGGCTTCATTTGGGAAATCTGATTTTTTTAAGGTGAGTTTTAAAATTTTAAAATAATTACTTTTTGTTTAAAAATCAAAGCTTTCAAGGAATTCATAGTTCAAGTTGTCTATACAAAGTTGGTTAAGAAAAAAAATGAAGCGTCACTTTATTTTAAAGCCTGTGTGCAACCCTAAAATGCATTTCATTTGTGTTAGTTAAGCTGCTTTGTGGTGTTTGAACAATGGCAATTTTCCTTTTGGAGCGCTGCAATAACAGAAGCAGCTTTTCTTAACAAAAGCTCAAGCGCCTTTGATAAAGTGAAACAAAGAAAATAAGTAAATCGGCAAATCAAGACTTTCAAAGAGCCTAAATTTATTTCCTTTCACAAAATCATATTTTAAAGCATATTTACGTGAAAGGGATTTCCAAATTGAAACTACTTTTAGGCGCGCTTTGTTTTTGAGTATCTGCTACGACCTAAAAGTATGCTGCAAAAGTTGTATTGCAATACTAGTGCGTATTTTTAAGCTGAATTGGTTTCGCAAAACTGACTTTACTTTTGAGTTTACATATCTCACAAAACAAAAGATTTCTGTAAACTGTCAGAATAATTTCCCCAGCTGTATGCTGGTACATAGTTTTGTCTTAAACTCTGTTGAATAATTCTAGGAGCTTAAAAATTAATCTTCATAAAACCGAATGTCTCTAAAAAAAACATAAAACTTAAGCGAATACAAACTAATTAAAATTCATAAAACGGTTTAAACAACTTTTGCGAATATTACAAAAACAACTGCCTAAGAGTATGCTGCAATATATTTGTTTGCCTTAAACTTTGCTGCATACTTTTAGGAACCACTACAAGTATTTATTACCAGCTAAATAACAGTTTATATTGTCTTAAAATTCAACAGAAAACGATGAGCCGACAAAAATGCAAAAAGTATAAAAGACCGATTTCATTTAGAGTTGAAATTTTCAATGATTAATAACAAATGATATTTATTATTATAAAAAAATCAAAAAAAGAAAAATTACCACTTTCTCGCGGAAAATGACCACAAAAGCATTTGCACGCCGCATTTTTCTAAAAGAAGAAAAACTTTTCGCCTAGGGCACACGCCCACAAACAAAAAAATAACTAAGTACTGGTATTTTAGTAGTCGTAGTAGAAAAGGGCGCATGCACAAAAAGAAAGCAAACCAAAGGAAACTTACATAACAACAACAACAAAAGGAGCTACTTAAGTGCTTTAAGTTTTGGCGCGCATACAAACCGAAACGGAAGTGGCAAGTGCGGGTTGCCCACTGCCAACAACAACGACGATATTACCCAAATATTAAAAAGTACTCTTCCCAAGTGGCAATCACTTTTTTCTTATTCTTATTCTTCTTTTTCTTTTGATTTTTTGTGATCGTTTTTTTTCGGTAAACACAAAAAATTATCATAAGCGTGCGACATCGCATTAAAGTGCAACTTTTTTAATTTTTAAATAAAAATGCGCTTAAGCTGAGGAAAACGACAACAAAAATATGTTTACAGCAACAAAAAAAAAAGGTAGCAAGTTAAAAAATTTTACTCACAGCTTTTACCGAAAGAGAAGAAGAAATATTAACAAAAACCAACAAAAAAAATTGAACTTGTGTAAACTGGCGCCCGCCGTACATTACGAGCGGGAGCGTTTGTTTTTTAGCGCAGTTTCGCTTAAGCTACTTTCTTTGTTTCTTCTTTCTTTTCTTTCGTGTTTGTCAAGTTTTGACATTGTTGGGATTAAAGTACTTTTAATGCACAATTTGCTGCGGTGGAGTATTTTGACAGGGTTGCATTTGAGTGCGCTTAGTACTCGAAAGTTTGTTTATTGCATGACAAAATCGACAGTTGGAAGATTAAAACGCTTACAAATAAGATGATCAAGTGAAAATTGTTTAAACAAGCCCGAATTGTGCGAATATCAAATTTTGAGTTATTTTCGATAATTTTTGGATTTTTTCTTTTAATTTTTATAAGTGTAAACATCAAATTTTTATAAGAAAAATTGTTAAGGGCGATTTGTATGTGAATTCCCTAAGGATATTAAAAACAAGCAAAAGGAATAAAAATACCATAAAAGCGTTTATTAAAAAAAATAAAAAATTGTTATCAAAAGAATTGCAAAATAAAAATGTAAAAAAGTTAAAAAAAATCACATTTCAAAAGATGAAAAAAAGCGACAATAACAAAGTGGATGACAATTTGTAACCACAGAAACGACACACCAACACAACACAACACACACACACACTTACATATTCTTTCACACATACTCACTCACTCGCATGCTCAAACCAACAACAACATGAACAGCAAAAGAATGCAACAGTATTAAAAGAAAGATCAGCAGCAGCAATTGCCAAATGAACAAATTTGTACACAACGACATGAGAATTTAAGATAAAATTAACCCATTAGGTCACAGTTTTTAGAAAAACAAAATTAACCCATTAGGTCACTTCTTTGAGTTATAAGAAAAACTTGAATTTATAGTCACATTTTGAAAATTTTTAAGTTTTTCTAAAGCAAAATTTGTGTCACTCAATCAGTCAAAAACTTTTTAAAATATTTCTTTTTAAAAAAAAATTATATATTTAAAAATTTCAAAATTTTAGACGTTAATAGGTTAAACGCCTTCAGAAGAGGAAAACACTCAAAAGCAGCAGCGCTGGTTGTAGTGCTCCAAACTTTTGTTCATAAAATCCGGAAATTGTTGACATTATCATTTGACAAGGACACATGCGAAGGCGGATATAAAAGCATCTTTGACCACACACACACACCCACCCACATACGATTGTTTATGCCACTGTGTGGATTATACACATACACATATATACATATATTTGCGAAATTTGTTAAGCAATAAAAGAAATTGCTTTGCTGCAAACTGAAAACTGAAAACAAGAAACTGAAAGTTTTGTCTTGTCAATTGCAAAAGCGGGAGAGAATTTTTTTGTGTTATTCGAAAAAAAAAATCATAAAAAATTTAATGCAATGCAATTGTTATACACGAAAATGTTGTTATACGTTGTCGAAGTCATTTCTAAAAAAATATTTTCCCTTTTTGCATTTTCAATGCATACCTTTAGGCGCGCACATTGCAGTGTTGCTGCTATTTAGGTTTAATATTATTTATGTCAGCCTAAATGTAGACAACAAAACGAAAGTGTCCGAATAATACTAAAAACAAAAGCAGTTAAAAAAGTTCGGTAATTTTTATTTTGTTTTTGTTTTTGTTTTTTTTTAATCTCTGCTTTTTTTTAATTATAAATGTTTACAACTCTGTCGTTTACTTACTTATATTAGAAATGTGCGAGTATACCAAATGCTAAAAGCTAAACCGCACACACTAACAAATTGTGACCGTCATAAATTCATGCCAAAGGAAGCAGTTGCTACAACAACTCTGCTCCGGCGTTGCCATATATTCTAAACACGCAAAAAGCACAAAGTTTAGTATTTATATTTAGTGCGTTGGAATTTTCTGCTACTTTTTTGTGTTCTCTGGTTTTGTTTTTGGTTGTTTATGGTCAGGAGTGGCGCTCATCTCCTGCGGATTTCGTTGGAGTTATTGTCAACTTTTTGTATTTCCAAATAATTGCTTGAACAATGTTTTAAATTGTTTAAATATTTTTGTTCACGTTTTGTGACACTTTTTCGTGGCATCTTCATTTGAGCAAAAGTTGCGCGGTTATTTTTGAATTTGGCATTTCGAAATTTAGTTGGGAAATTATTTGTATTTTATTCACATACATACTCGTATAAAAAAATTTAATGCATTGCAATAATTTAATTTAAAAAATGTATTTATTTTCGATGACTTATGTCACACACATATGTATATATAAAAAAATAAAAGCCAGCAGGCATAACTTCCGGTCAAATGTGGTCATCAGTCGACGGTGGTCAATCAACTTACTTTTGTGGTTAAATAGCAAAATGCAAGTTCGTTTTTTTTTTCAAAGCATTTGGACGCACAAATCATTCCAAACAATTTTAAAATTATAAATTTGCATGTGTGGGTGTGGGCTGTTTCATGATTTCATACAGTAAAAAATTCCTCTTAATTTTCTAACCGAGTCAATGCTCGAAAATCAAAAATCGGCCATTCCAAATTTCAAATTCCAATTTTAAATATTAAAACTTTACTGAAACACCTGAATTTGCATACATGCAGACTTGTTGACTATATACATATGTATATGTAGGTATGATTACTTGTGTTTGTTAGATTTTAACAGTGTTGCATGTGCACGTGTATATTTGCTGTTTTCGTTATTGTTGTTGCAGTAGTGCAAACATATCACTGCATTTGTATGCATTGTACTACAACACAATGCCACACCAACACAACACATAAGCACTAACACACACACACGTAAACAAACTTCGATTCAGTGTGCAAACAAATCCATAAATTGCCAACAACTGCACAAGAAAATTTTCAATGGATTCTTTTTTTCGATAAACAAAAAAAATATTTTCACCATGAAAATATATGAAATTAAACAACAACAACAACAACGAAAAATACCAAAAACCATTTGTGTGCGAAAATGTAAAGAAATAACCAAATGAAATACAAACGAGAGTTAAAAAATAAAAAGAAAATCTAAAATTAAAGTGTGGGCGAAATACTGAACTAGTCCTCTTTTACACTTGGCAATTTTTACGTTTGTCCGGATGTGGTCGCTAGCGCAGTTATTACGAGTAAAATATAATCGAAAAATTCCTAACCACTAAAGTCGCCCTGTGTAAAATGGGACCAAACTAAATTAAAATAAGTAAGTAAACGATTTTTCTTATTAAAAAAAGAACAAAATTCAAAGCGTAGATTTACTTTTTATTTAAATATAAAATCTTCCAATTTTTTTCTAGCCTAGATTTGCCACATGCTTGCACTGTGCTAAACCCTTTTTTATGATTTAATTTGACATTTTGTCCTTTTTTTTAGGTTTGTTTTTTTTTCCTTTTGTAGGTACGAAAGACATATTTCAAATTTAAAACGTAAAACAACTCGTGACAGCTGAAAGCAATCCCGCAATTTGTCATAAAGTAGCGCGACGAAATGTCAAAAATCCGTGACAGCTCTGCATAAAGGGAACGGCTGCACGACAGCGGGGGCGTGTCGGAATGTATGTACTTTAGCACTTTTCATATAAATAAAAGCACAACAACAAAAAAAATATACAAAAAATAAAAACGAGGTGGCAGCTCTAGCGCGCGCATTCATGTCATTCAAGTAACAAAATATAAACTTTACGGTTGACTTTAAATTTGAATTTAAATTTAAACTCGAAGGCGTTGAGCTGGTGTGAGTTGAGTCGAGTTGAGTCGAGTCGAGTGAGTTGAGTCTCAGTTTCGTTTACAAATCTTAATGCGAGTGCGAATGCGATTACGAATGCAGCTGCAAATCGCATCAGCAGAAATGCAAATAAAATGCAAATATGGCTGCCGACAATGACGACGACGACGGAGACGACGACTGCAGGCAGAGGGCGCAAGACTGGCAACACAGAAAAAAGGGTTAACAAAATGTCAGCCCTTAATTCGGGGAAAGTGTTAAAAGCGCAGACACCGGAACGATTCCTTTTCGCATTAAAATGCAAATCAACGGCAGTTTTTTCTCTTCTTCTTTTGTAACGAATTTTTGTTGTAATATACTTAAAATTTATCGCACTAATTATCGATTTAAATCGAAATCGGTGGGGTAAAAATTCGAGCCTTTTTATGATCAATTTTTTGTTCTCTTATTAAAAATTTAAAATAAGGTTTTAAAATTTATGAAAATTCTTAAAATCCGCTAAACTTGCTTGTTTGCCTGCCTGTGCAGCGCTTCGTCACGCACACTCATAACATTCAAAGTGTACGACAACTGGCTTACTTACCCGCCGCACCCTACAATCGACAATAAAAACCAGCCCGAGAGCAGCACCACAAAATCGTAAATTGTACAAAAGTGAAGAAAAAAAGCAACTTAACTGATGCGATTGCAAAAAAATTCTGCTTTATTTCGCTAAGAACGTACGAACGTGCTGCTGACTGTAAGCGTTGTCTGCTTCATTGGCGAAACGCGCCAACGTTGCCAGTTGCGTAAATATTTTCTAAGCAAAAACAAATAGTAATAATAATAGTTACTAAATTACATTTTTATAGCAGAAGTTTACAGAGTACCAAGTAAGTAAAATGAATCTTGATTTTTATATCGAAATTTATTATCAAATCTGGCAACGCAAGTTTAAATACTAGAAAATCCAACTTAGTGAGTTGATAAGAAAGCAGTTTAGTTTTCCTTGAGTTATAGATTTATAAAATAAATAAAATTTGTTTACAACTATTTTAAATAATTCGCTTGAATACATCCGAACGATTTACTTTTGCATACTGAATTTTTCTACTTTTCAAATGAAATCATATCGGAGCGAAGAAAATTTAGCATATCAAAAAATATGTATGTATGTATTTTAATTAAATTGAAAAGCGACAGACAAATTGCATTTGTATGCGTAATACAATTTCTTTTTGCCATGTCATTTCTTTTTTGTATTTGTATTTTTTGTTTTTAATAAAATTGAATTCTCCGCTGCTTTTAAATTTCGCATGCAAATTGAGTTAGGACAGAAATTATGTGTGCAACATGTGCAGCAAAGGCACATGTTGCACACGAGTCACACACACGCACGCGCACACACACATAGACAGCTGCTTTGTCATCAACTTTTGCTGAAATATTTTTGTATTTTATATTTTATATCTTCCAACGCTTTTGTCGGACACAAAAAAAGTGTAGCAAGACTTAATTCGAAATATTGAAGGATAAAAAAATTAAATTAAACAAGCAGCAATAACAACAACAACAAGAGCAGTTTACGTTGTTGCACGTGTGCAAATTTAAATTTTAAAAATTATGGAAAACAAACTTTGAATTGAAATAAGTGGCAAGTCGAAAAGTTTAAAATTTAAAATTTTCGTTCCCCAAAACAAATCAGAATATCAATTTAAATGGATGTATATATATACATATATATATAGTATAACTATATGTGTATATAAAAAATCTTCTTTAAAAAACTGCGCGAAAAAAAAGAAATCATAAAGAATGCGCAGCGAAAAGCAACAAAACTGCGACACTTTACATACGAACAGCAACAAAAAATGAAACATAAAAAGTGTAAATAATAAAAAAATGAAGAAAAAATCAGCACACGGGTTGCATTTTAATTTTCGCGAAGCGTACTAAATGCGCCCCACGCCAATCAGCTCAGCACAGCCGACAGCAGTGCTCCAACGCACAACACTTACAAACGATAAACAAAACGAACAAAATTCAAGGAAAATATTTTTGAGTTTTTATGCAGTAGCGAAAATTTAATTTCTCTTCTTCCATTAAAGAGTAAAAACAAACAAGCAAGCTTAGAGCAAAGAATCGCTGTAAATGCGCCTGAAGGAGCCTTAAACTGTCGCCTGTTTAAGGCTCCTCCAGGCGCTCAGCTCGAAGCCAAACGAGGATCATTTAATTTTTAAGAAGTACCTGAAAAAAAGGTCAGACGTATTTTTGGCAAGTCGAACCGAATATTAATATTTTTCGGTCTTAAGCGCTGCACCGGATTTATACGCCGTGCCAAATGTATGTCAATTTAATCACGAAAACGGTTTTTGGCGAATTCCAGTCGCGCCTTTTTTTATTCCAACCACATTGAAGTACTGTGCAAAGAAAGAAAGCAGGTGTTGCCTGCGGAGGTGTGGCATTAAATTACAATCACACATTTTTATAGTCCTCACTCACTACTTTTCTCCTTTTTTTTAGCATAAATATTTGAGCTTTTTTTTAAGCTTTTCTTTTTAATACTACTACTACGCTTTTATTTGCCTTTTTGCTGTGGTTGGCAAATGGTGGCAATACTGGCACTTGAATACGTACGTATACGTTCTTTTGTTAGTGTGTGCAAATTTATTTAAAGTGCCCCGCACACTTGAAATGAAAAAAAATGCGGGCTTAAGTCGAGAACATTTTTAATGCATTTAAGAATTGTAAAACGAAAGACACTCGATTTTTTTGCTTACGTTCTACGGTCGATGCTTAACTTAAAGAAAAGCTCATAGGCTCATAAACTTTTCGACTCATGAGCTCATATGCTGATAAGCTTAAAAGCTTAAACAATACAATTAAGCATAGTGTGGCGTGTGAGCGCTAACAAGCTTCGTACCAAAAGTAGGCATGGTTGCTTGTTGTATACGCCGAGAATTATAAATCCGCATTTGAGCCGATGAAGTTGAAATGTCAAAAGTCCATTTTTAAATGGAAACTCTTCGTATTTTTTTTATGCTGCCAAACGAGTCGCTCGCTATTAAAAAAAAAACTGCAAAAAATGTAAATAACGGTAAATTCTGTCTCTGTGGCTCGTGCTTTGAACTTTTAAAATATGTGGCAACCACATAAATTTAAATTGTGACCGCAGCAACGAGGACACACACACACTCACACAATCACACAAAAACACGCACACCACACACGTATGTGCTCACTCACCGTGCAAGCTCATCCATTTCCGTTTCCGCTTTCGGATTTTGTCGCTTAAATGCTCGACATTAAAGGCGCCAAAATAATAATGGCGGTCTTATGCGTTTCCGTGTGTGTGCGGCTTTTCGGTACGTGTACATGTGCAAGACTGGTTTTGAACTATTTTGTATATTTTTTTTAACATAAAAAAAATATTCAAAATATTTTTAAAAGTAAATTTAAATTTGTTTGTGTATCAAAAAGTTCTGTTGTTATGTTAAAAACCAGTCTAGTGTGCGCTCAAAAGATTACACAAAAAAGGATTTATGCCGGCGTGTGAGTATCACCGCAAATTACACAAACACACTCGTACAGCGCACACATGTCGCATGTGCATTTGTATTTGTGGTTTTTACATTCACAAAATTTTTAAGCCATTTATTTTATTTTCTTTTATTTATTTCACATTTTGTTGTTTATCTCTCGCACACACACACACGCACATGCAGACGTGCGCCTCCATGTAAATGTAAATTTTGCCCGTCATTCAAAATTCTTCTCCTTCATCGACTCGTTTACTTTTGCGCCGATTTATGCGCATCGCGTCTTTTAAATTTTTATTGAAACCCGAAAAAAAAGCTCGCGCCGTTTCCTCCGCATAATTCCACTTAAATTCAGACACGGACCCAAACATAAATATGTGTCCATATGTGGCAAAGGCAAAGGCGGGAAGAGGCTGTAATTTATTCCTGTTATTTGCTCAAGCTTATTAAAGTCGACGGAGTTATTTTCCAATTGAGATTTTCTTAATGGAATTGGAAATTTGCTTAACAATGCGAAAGATAAAAAATTTAACTGAAGCAGTTCAGAGAAGATGAATTTCTTATCATAATTGGAATATTTAAGAAATAGTTGATTTATGTTTGGAACGCCTTCGTAGTTTTCCAATATTTTTTTTAACGATATTAACATTTTTCCTTGTGTGCACTAAGTGCTAAATCGATCAATTTTTGTTGTGAAAATAATTGAATGTGTAAAAAAAGAAAATGAAAATAGCAAAGCGCAGTCAAATCTCAAAAAAAAAAATTATGAAGAGTTTCCTCCTGCGGGTACGGCCTTGCCCGGAGAAGAAACAATCTACAAGCGATGCAGCAAAATTTAAACAATGTTAAAAAATTACATTAAATTGTAGATTTCTTGAGTTTTCCAATAGATATTTTTTGTTGTTTTTTTTTGTTGGAATTTTGGCTTGTTTATTGTCCACTTGGAAAGAGATTCTCTTTCACAGCATCCAAAGAAAATTAAATCGGAGGGTGCCCTGCGTGGGTTTGTGTGCCAATGAAGCATACATAGAACATGTAAAATTTACACACACTTATACACTCATACACAACACACACACACACACACACGATATTTTCAATTTATTTTACAGCATTAAACATTTTTCCAACCCTCGCTGCTTGTTTCTTTTTCACTTTTCTAGCTGTCACGCAAATTGCTATACTTGTAAAAGCCACGCCCACATCGCCTTAAAAGCTACTTTGATAGCATGAACAGTTGTGGCGAAAAAAAATTTGTTTTAAAAAAAAATAACATTGAATGAAAAAGTATCTCAAACAATGTTTATCGTTAAAAATGTCTTAGATGCAAAATTTTAATAATATTAAAATTTATATTAATAAAACCTAAAAATTTCGTTCAGAAAAGCGCTTCCCATAATTTTAGCTGTGACTGTAGCTGGGCACATAAATTAGCTTCGCAATTGCGATGGAATTTTAAATCACTTTCGGAGTAAAAGTTTTTCCAGCATCGCGTCGTGTTTTTCTTTTAACAAGTATTTGCACCAAATTGTTGCACTCCAGGGTTGCACAATTGCCCGACAAATAAAGGGGAGAAAACGTTAAAAAAAACAAAATGTTAAAAAAAGTTTACAAAAAAATTGTGTAGCAAAAAAAGTTTTGGTTTTGTAATGTGAACCTTTGCCGCTGCTGCTGCTGTCTTTTGTGTGTCGTGTGTATGTTTGCATGTGCGTACTATTTATTTCCGTCATACACACACAGTCACGCATGCACACACGTACATAAATTCGCAAATATACACAAGAGCGAAAGAAAACTTTGACAACCAAAAGTGCAGAAAATGCGGCGCAATTGCTGTGATTGAGTGAGTTGTTGCTTTAATGCGTTTGCAAGTACTCGTATGTGAGTGTATATGTTTACATACAGGGTGTTTTGTTTGACAAAAAAAAATCGATTCTTAATTGTAACTTTTAAATTTAAATTCTCAGTTTGCAAAAAAAGACAAACAAAATTCGAAATACGAAAAATGTCCTTGTTAAAAATGAACTTTTCCAACTTCAAGCATCTTTAACTTTTTTATGGTTTCTTCGTTATTTTTGTAATGCTCCAACAAATATTTTTTATTAAATTTCTTTTCAAGAACTTATTTTTTCATATTTTAAGCTTCTGAAGTTTTTGAGTTATAGCGTAAATGAGATGACTCTTAGGAACGATTTCATTTTGAGCATAAAAAAGTTCTATCACCGATTTTATTATTATTATTATTATTATTATTATTATTATTATTATTATTATGGGCCCTGAAGCACTGCGACCATCAAGATCTATTGTGCATGGCCTTTAGGTTTAATCCCTATTTTTTTAGGCTTTTAATAAATTTGAGCACTAATTGGAGATTGTTGTTCCAAAGTTTGTATGGATTTACAACAGTGTCACCGAAGTGACAAAATCTTTGTCTGCCGAGTGCAGGACATTCGCAGAGTATATGCTCTGAACTTTCAGTATCCATTTCACAGAAACGACAGATGTCAGTGTCAGAAAGACCTAACTTTTTTTGGTGATATCTTAGGTTACAGTGACCCGTGAAGTACCCAGCTAAAATGCGTAAGTCCTCTCCCATAAGTGAAAGTAGCTTGCTAGATATTCCCTTGGATGGATTGAGGAATCGTTTAGCTTGACGTTGACCTGAGCTATTAAGCCAGTGATCGGCAAATTTCTTTTCTCCAAGTTTCCTGATAGCTTCGTTGGAGTGGCTTTTTGAAAGACCACAGAAGGGCTCAGGACCAATGAAGGGCATGATTGCACCTTGTTTAGCTAAGTAATCAGCTTTTTCGTTTCCCTCATGGCCTTCATGTCCCGGAACCCATACTAATAATACTGTGTTAAAATTACCCAGTATATTTTATACAAAATTGTTTTTTTTTTTATAAACACCCTGTTTAACTTAAAACTCATGTGTGCGTGTGTGTTTACTCTTTTCTTTGAGTGTGTATTATTTACATAAAGTAAGGATAATTTTTTATCGAACTAAAATCTTAAAAGTGTTCAACTTTATTCAATTATTGTTTTGCATTTTTTAGGTCAATATCTCTAAAGGTTTTCACGCTATCATATTATGGCTGGATCGAATCACTTTGAAACTGATCAAATATGTATATATATACGTCTATATCTATCTGCCAAAATCCAAAATCTCTGCCTAAACAATAAACAAAGAACTTAATCCAGCATCTGAGCGAAATAAATAAATCAAGAAGTTTTCATTGAGAAGAATTGACAGCGTTACAGGATAACACAAGCGCATACATAAAACACATACCCACACATAAACTGTCACATGCTGACAGTTGACACATGCTGACACTAATACAAGCGACGCTGGGTAGGGGCAGGAAGAAGGCAAACGCTGTGTGCGAGTGACAGGTAAAAGTGGCGCCTAATCAGCGCTTGTGCCGCCGACAAGGAAAAAGCAACGCGTGCTGGATTCTAAAAGGGATTCTCTTTCGTTTTTCCTTCTTTGAAATTATAAAGTCGCTGGGAAATGTTAGAATAGGTTTTAAGTTTAAACTTTTAACTGTTTAAAGAGAAATTTAAAACATGGATACATATATATATAAATATGTATTTACAAATATTTAGATAACTAAATTTAAAAGCAAACTAAAAAAAAAATCAATTTTTTTCAATAACTTTTTGATTGATTGATTTCAACTTTTACCAACATTTTGCACTTTGTTTCAAAATAACAGTTGTTCTTGTTCTTGTTGTTGTTGTTGTCGTGCACAACCCTAAAAGGTTGTCATCAGATTACGCTCGAAACGAGACACTAACGACCTGCGTGACATTCATAAGCGTTTTGCATGCGCTTCGACGCAGCATCATTTTTATCCTTTGTCGAAGTTTGTTTTGTTGGCGTTATCCTTTGCCACAACACGCGGCGCTTAGTTCATGGGCGTAGTCAAACAACAACAAATCTAAAATTACTAAATTTAGTTTTTTTTTTTTGTTCGATATCAAATATATGAAAAACAGTTGAACAATGGTAAACTTTTTTTTATAGACGCTTACAAAAGGTTGTAAAATACAAAATTTAAAATTTTTTTAAAGTCAAAATTTTAAATATTTTACTTTTTTAATTTTTATATTTTTTTCTTTTACTACGCTTCGATGACTGGCAGCAGCGAAAGCTTTTTGATTGTTGTGGCTGGGTTTTGGCTTGACTTGGCTTGTCTTGCTCTGCCTCTTGATGATCCTTTTTCCCCTTTTTTTGTGATTTGTGACATCTTGCTGTCGGTGGTGGCTATGTGTGTGTGTGTGCGTGTATGTATTTGTGTATGTATAATTTGCAGCATATTAAGGAACTTAGAAGCAATGTTTCAAATATGCAGCAACATTTTTGAAGTAAGCCACTATAAACCAAGACTGATGACAGCCGTCGATGTTGATGAAACTTGGTATTCAATTGGCCAATATTTCCGTTTTACCAACTGATGTGCAATATAAGATTCCTGTGATCGAGGTTTTCCTCACCAGCCTCACAGCTCTTTAAAGTTTAAATATTTACTAAGAGGCACTCGCGGTTTTTTAAATGTTGAAAACTCGAGAGACATGGAAGCGACAGTTCATGTGATAAGTCAATCTTAAGGAAGAATGAAGACTCCATCTTGTGGCATTGCGGAAATTTTATAGTTTGTTATTTTATTTAATTTTTGTTTCATTTCTGCCTCCAAAATAGTTTTTCATAAATTAATTAAACAAAATTTTAGAACGTCAACATAAATTTAAAGTCTTAATCTGACACTAAAAAATTTCCAACATTTGACAAAAATTAACAAATAAAGGGAATTTCCTTTTGTTGCTTGTTTGCGGGTCGGTTGGACGAACACGATTTGTCCACTCCAACAAAGTCGAGCGTCGACAAAAGTAATAAACACAAAATTACAAGCACTTACAAGCTCATATGTCAGCTGTCAATTTGGATGGAAGTGTCCTGCCAACACATATAGACACACACACACAAACACACACACTCACATAGATAAACAGACGCACTCTTTAACTAAATAAAATGAAAATAAATCGAGTTGAAATATAAATACAGCACACACATACACGCACACATACTCAAGTAAACAGACCAACACAATCAACAAGCAAGCAAGCAAGCAACCAAATAAATAAATACACAATAAATAAATAGATAAATCAAATTTTAATCGAGAGAAATTTTCACAACGAAATTCGATTACGTAGCAATCGAGTTAAAAAAATGGCACACACTCAAGCGGAAATATTCGTAGAATAAAGCAAATATTTTTCGAAACTATGTTAAACATACATTTGAGCAACAACAAACATATTTGCAACATATGTTGCATGTTTTTAGGCTCAAATAAATCACACAGAAAGGATTAAAAAGCAATTCCTAATGCGACTACCTAAAAGTATGCAATAATATTTTCTTTAGCGAATTTTTATTGGTTACAAAGTATCTCGAGGTGATCTTTGAACTAATGTGATATGTTTTAAGCTTGATTTGAAAAAAAAGGCAATAGCCAATTTATAATTCCACTGAACTTTATTTACTTCATTCCAAATTTTTAATAAATCGGGGAAAATTCCGCAAAAGCCGTCTTTTATATAATTTGAACCAACCATTTAGTTGATATATTTATGAAGCAAAACTAAAATTATAAAAATTCATATCCGACACTTCATTGTTTCTGCTACTAACTATTAAATTTTGTTACATAAGAGCAACCCACACAAAGAGTAGTAGAAAAAAGGTATAAAAAAACTCAAATGAACTCATCTGTTTAAGGGCCACAAAAATAAGTTTGCGGATTTAGTGTTAACGCGTTGTGAACATTGGTGTGTGTGTGTGTTTGTTTGGGTGTGTGGTTTGGTATTGCTGCGAAGCTTCGTTCGTATTACATATAAATTATCGGTTAAGCCGAGTCGTCAGTTGTGTGCGTCCGAAATAAGCCTTGAATGGCCGTGAAAATTGCCGGGTTTTATGGATGTGTCTACCAACGGAATCCGCTTTTATCACCAATGGAACACATTTTATCCAATTATAAAAATGCACTAAGTCATATGCTGGAGACGAAACTGGTTTTGGCTTAAAGGACTTTGAAGGACTTGATCCTATTTTAAAGTAAGAAATTGTGATTTTAAGATTAAAATTGCTAGATGTAAGATTCTTGATCTGTTGAAGAAATACAAATTTAAAAAAAAAAAACTATAAACAAGGATTTCGATAAAAATAAGATTCTTGCACACAAACAAAGAAACTTAACAAAACAAGATTCTTGCAAGAAAGGGAAAAATCTTGCAAAGGCTCGAAAATTAGTTAACCAAAAAATCATTTTTGAGAGCAATCTACGGAAATATTTCTGCAAGAATTGCCCTTCTCGAGTGTAAGTGTATATGTAAGTATGTTTGTGTATGAGTGTCAGCCGTAATGAGTGAAAACAATACAACAAAAGAACAAAACAGAAACGCTGCATGCAACCTTCAAAAGCAGCAACAAAAAAAAATGAAAGACTAAAAAGAATCAACGAAATGTTAACAGAAAAGGAACGAAAAAACAAAACAGAGACTCTGACACACTTGCGCAAAACAAAAATCGATTTAACTGAATGTGGGTGGATGCTTTGGAATACAAATATACAGAGATACAAATATACAGAGATACAAAGCCTTTCTCTTTTTCTTTATATTTAAGCGAAATTTACGTTCTGAAATTTGTTTGAAATTGAAATGAGATGCCTTTGCCTTTACTTACTATTAGATAAGATAAGATTAGACAAATTGGTAATTTATTGCCTCAAAAGATATGCTAAAACAGAAATGATAATTTATGTGGCCATAAGCGGAATAGAAATCACTTAAAAGAGGCAACGAAAAAAAATTCATTCTAATCCTTTGCAAATTAATGTATACATTAAAATATATATAAATGTTAATCGTTGTTTAAAATTAGTAGAAATAAATGTTAAAATTTGTTTAAACAAAAATTTTCGTTTTAATTTTAAAAATATATTTTTGCAAAAACTTTTTTAAACTTCCGAAATATCGAATAAGTTCGATTTCTTAATTGAAAAATGTATTTTACTGCAAAATGTTCCTGTTTAAAGATACAAATAAAGCTAATCTATTGGATAGCGCACACACACACAGACACACCGCACACCGCACACTTACGTACATACCTTACAGCTCTATTTCGACGGCCGACAGACAGACAGACAGACAGACAGACAGACGAGTCCTGCTGTTATTTTAATAATTCAACAATTTCCGTTGATAACCTTTTTTGTGTTCTGCTCCGCTGTGCTCTGCTGTGTCAATTTGTTTTTGTTTTTTTTTTCAAGATGCCGGAAATTGAGCCGCCGCCATTGACTACGGGAGGCAACAAGTCTCGTCGTTCATCAAATTCGACCGAATCGCAAGCAAATGGTCGATTTTGCTTTGGTGAGTTTTCTTCTTCTCTTTTTGCTTGACTACTTATTGAAAGCAAACACCGTGGATAGCGCGGATAAGTCAGAAAAGCTGAAAAAGCGAAAGTAGACGAAATTTAGTTGGGAGGAGAGACAAAATCCATTTACAAGAATGAAATCAATATTGAAGTAGGCAGCAGTTGCAGTTGGGCATGTCGCAAGTACTTAAATTAATTTTAAAAAATGCTTTAAATTACGGACAAAATACTGTGACAAAAAGAAAACAACTTGAACAAAGAAAAGTTTGTACTAACAATTTATGTTTGCTTATGTTTTAAATTTGGGCAGATTTTCTTTTTTGTCTCAACTTTATTTCAAGGCTGTTAAGTTCACCAGAAGACGATGCAAAGATTAAGAAATGAAGGATTTTGTTAATTTATCGCTTTGATACTTGATTTAGAATTGTTTTTCTTAATATAGGAAAATGTCTTAAATCGCAAGGAAAATCTTAAACAACGCCAACAGATTTTGACGAACTGTGACTTGTGGCCTAAATGTTTGCCCAAAATTATTTGATGTGGTGCTTTAATAATACAATGATGATACTCACAATATGTACTCATATATACTCGCATATACTTACACCTAAGTAGGTATTTATACATAGCACAAGTATGTACAAAGTTGACACTACAAACGCAAAATAAACGAAAGAAAGGAAGAAATCCAAAAAAAAAAACCAAACACATTAAAAATTTATGCGGCGCTTTGTGGCATTTGACAGTGTGCGTGTGACACATGTGACGCGGCGGCGCTGTGACGGTTTAACGGATCGTGTCATTGTTTCTTCTCAAATGATGACAGTGCGGCGGGCGTCGTGTCAAATGCAAAGCCGAAAAATATGCAATTTCGTATTTCTTTTGCCATGGAAATTTACCAAAAAGCTCAAAAGAAATCTTTTCGCCTTTTCACGGGCAAATTATTAAAATTTATACACCACGCCTACGAATACGAGTACAGGCGGGTCGTTACTTTTCGAAGAGTGTTCTTTGAAGTCGACTTTTTGTACAATGTTTTGTTGTTTTTGTTGTTGTTGTTGTTGTTGTTGTTGTTGTTGTTGTTGTTATTTGCTTGGAATTTATTTCGTGCGGTGGCTCACATTTTCATTTCGATTTTAGCAAGCGGCTCTGCATGACGTATGAGTGTCAAATAATGCACAACAAATGTCAAAGAAATTTTTAACTTAACTTTTTTTATAACCATAAAAATTGCAAGTATTAATTTCGAACAACTTTTTGGGTTTTTAACGATTTATGTTTAAACGCACACACGCACACACACATTTACACGCATACCAATGAAAAACTTCCACATAATCGTAAATTATTTGATATGCGACTGAAGCTATTTGCAAGTATTAAAATTATTCAAAAGTTTGCGCTGCTTTAGACATATAAATACACACACACACACACATAACAACATAGTGCATACACGCACGCACTGCACTTTATGCGCATAAAAATCTGGCAAGATTGCCAAAGTTTCTCGATTTTTTGTTTAAGTTTGACATTAAGTTTAGCATTAAAATAGACAAACTTTCGTTTTAATATTTCTTCTTTTATTGCAACACGCGCTGCAGTAGACGCAAAATTTTCTTCAAACTTTTTCTGTTGATATAATTTGAGTTGGATACGGAATCCCCATAAAAAAAATCCGAAAAATAACATAATCAAGAAAGACATTTTTATTAATATCAAAATATATGTAAAATTTTACAGCTGTCAATTTTTTTTAATTCGGTTAAGTTTGTAGATAAAGATTAAAAAAATCGCTCATACGCCTGGTGTACCAAGTATTAAAAGTGTTAATACACATGCCATACATAAGCAGGCGCTCCTATGATTTATGTTTATTCTAAAGCAGTTGGGTTTACTTTTCTTGCTTTCTCCCAGGCAACTTTTAGCTAAAAATTTGTTTGCGCTATAAATAAACACAGGAGAACAAATTAAATTTTTTATAATAAAATTCGATAATTTTAAACGTCTCAAAGAACTTTTTTGATTTTTTTCAAATTATGTTGAAAATATTTCATTTCATTTATATTTTATATAGATGCAGAATCCTAAGAAAAATGGTTGAGTGAGTTTAAAGTGAAGACATTTTAAAATCACTCATACGTAGCGAAAACAAAAAATATTCAAAAAACCAAAAATTTTTAAAGTAAAACAATTTTGCGACTAATATTTTTAGAATGTTTTTAGAAATAAATTTAGAAAAAGAAAACGAAGCAAAAATGTAGATATACATACATACATACATACATACATACATACATACATACATACATACATACATACATACATACATACATACATACATATGAAATATTTATAAATACTTTCATGCGAATAACTCAGAATACAAACTTACGCGAGTTCAGTTACAAATGCCAGCGTGTAAATGCAAAAAATACACAAACACAAACATACACATACACACACACACACACACACACACACACACACACACACACACGACGAAACAAAAGCAATTTAGCAATTTTATTTGACTGTCAAAACATAAAAAATTACTTAACACTAAAAACAACAACAACAGCAATGACAACGACAGCGATGAAAAAAAAAGAAAATTCACAACTCAAAGTCAAAATCAAAATCCACCGAACAAAAAAAACAGAAGAAGAAGAAGCGCGCATTTTTCTATGGAAATAGCAACAGAGCAGAGCGCAATTATGCTTACAACAAAACGAACAAACAAACGAAACATACAAACAAAAACAAGCGAGCAAAAAAAAAACAAGGACAACAAAGGACAAAGCGGACATTAGGCAGCGAAAAAGAACGCGACGCTGCTGAAGCTTCCAAAGCGTGGACATATAAATATATTTATATACATATATAATATTAAAAATTATAAAATAAGTGAACAAAAAATAATAGATCCTTGGATAATTTCCTTTGTAAATATTTGCCGAATATAAGGGGAAACCATTTTTTCTGTTTAATTTTCTGTTATTTTTACCACTTCCCTGTTTTCTACAGTTGTTGTTGTTGTTTTGTCTACTTTGTTGCTGTAATCTGCAACTTCTTGTTTTCTTCTTTTTCAACCTCTATTTTCTATTTTTTGTTATTGTTTGCTGTTGCTCTTGTTGACATTTTCTCAGGTTTTACGACAGCTTTTGTTGGATTTCTCTTTCCGCTTGTCGGCGTCATTTCTCGTCGCAGTCGCTTCGATTGCAAAAGCAAAATAGTCCAGTGCCTCGTAAAAAAAGGATAAAGCCATGTGACCTATTTTTGTTGTAGTTTTTTTTTGCTTGTTTTTATTTTTGCGACTTTGTCATATTTTATTTGCGTTTTCTTAATTTGAGTGACATTTAACCCTTGTATGCCAAATGGCAAAAGGTGCGTGTCAAAATCGAACTGAAAATATTGTGCCCAACAAAGGATTCAAATTATATTTTGAAAGCGTATTTTTTCGGAAAATTTTAAACATATTTTAACAACTTTTGTTGTTGTTTTAGGTGTAATCAGCAAATACAAATAATTTCTTTGTTAAGTCTTCGATCTTTTGATTTGAAAATTTATTGCAAAATAAAAAAAATAGATAAGTATAAATAAATTAAAAACAAAGCAAATTTCCTGCAATAACAACAAAATACTAAATTGTATATTGCATTATTTTGAACTCGAAACGAAAGTGTTTCCTGCGGTCTTATCGACTTGTTTCCCACTTCCTCATACAATGCCAGAATTATTAATTGAAATTATAAAAAAAAATACAAAAACAAAAACAATGCAGAGTTTATCTGTAAGTACCGAAATTTGTCTGCTTTATCTCTTTCTGGACTGATACAGAGTAGTTATATAAAGCCCGGGCGCACAGTTTGCCCAAGTCAGTCTACGTCAAAAGTTTGAAGAAGTTAAATGTGAAAAATGTTAATTTTACTTAGTAGAGCTTTTCTTATTTTCACGCTTGTGACAACTTACTGCGCCAGTGGTGAACTAAATGTGTACACGACTGTCAATCAGGGTCTCCTCAACAGTTGTGGCAGCACGAATGCACCACCGCAGTTTGTTAAAATAGGCGCCAAGTACTATCACATTGGAACGGAAAAGGTGCAGCTCCCTTAACGAGTCTTAATGCATCCACTTAAATATTTTCCATTTTAGTTGGATTGGCACAATGCCAATCAGGCGTGTCGTCGTATCTCCAGTCACTTGGCCTACATTGAAAACGATGCGGAATGGACAGCTGTGACCAATTACCTGGAGGGCAACAATTTTAATCGTTTGGAAAGAATTTGGTACTCAGCGAATTGTTTAGGGCAAAAGCACGGCAATTGGTGGTCTTCGGCCACTGGCAATAGGATAAACTATTTCCGCTGGGCACCGGGACAACCGGATAACTGGAAGGGTATTGAGAAGTGTGTCCAGCTGTGGTACACGCGCAACAAATGGCAGGGAAACGACTTGAGATGCGACGAAAAATGGTCGTACATTTGTCAGGCCAGTGATCCCAAGACTATTGTAGTGACGGCATGGGAGGGCTTTTAAAAAACACAAAATGGATTTATGTATGATCGATTTGAAGAAGATTTGGGTAAAATCTATGTTAATGTTTATTATTGAACTAAGGGAAATATAAAATGTCGGTCAGTCAACCAAACTGAAGAATGCCTTTTATTTTTTGAGTACAAAATAATGGATGAACAAGTCGATGGGCTATACAACTCCATGGGTTGTTGAGTTGCCTTAACTACAGCATGTGATTAGCTGCCAGCCAATAACAACAACTTGAGTCGATTCGACTATTTTATTGTTAGCAATTAGCATTACATATAAGTAGTGGAAAGTAGGAACAAAATTACAATAAATTTACAACAATAATTTAAATTTTCACATTACATAATATAAAAATGGAAATATTTTTTAAGAGACGAAGAGAAACGAAGTGAAACGAAAAGAGTATTCACTATTGCTTATCTGTTGCTTTTCTCTTTTTCTAAGCTAATATTATATATATTTTAATATTTTGTCTCTGATCTAATGTAATTAATATGAGGAGCTTTAAGTCTAAACGAATTAATTAGTTAATTTTTTTAACGAAGTTGAATGATTTCTTTCAATCATAATTTAAAATATTTATTTAAAGCTATTGGAAGTACCTTTCAGTTGGTATGCATAAATACTTTTATAATCATTAAGTTAAATTATAAATATGTCAACCAGCTGACAAGCTTCAACCACACCAGATCTAAGGTTGATTGAACTGGCAAATGTAGCGAAGTTCTCTGTCGCACGGGGCATCGTTTGTGGTATAATGGCTATAGTTCGGATATAGCCACGCTTGAACGCAGAACTCATTGCCGCCGAGATTGTTCGGATTGCCTGGTGACCAGCGGAAATATTTGACTTTTTGACCATCATTTGCCGAATAGAAGTCGCCGTGATGCCGCCCCAAACAATTCGGTGAATACCAATACTGATTGCCCTCGCCTTGGGTGCCATACGGCGTAACGGTTTCATTGAAGCCATTTTGCCAAAGGTAATCGGAAATCGCCGTCATGTCGTACTCGTTGTTTATGTTGGCCAAGTGAGCGTTCATGCGGCGACAAGCCTGGCCAGCCCTGTACCAATTTAACTGAAATTATTTTAAGGAATTTGAAAAATTATCAAATTGTCGGAAACTCTTTTTCAAGAATTAATGTTGCTCCTTACTCTTTCGTCTGCAACAATGCGATAATAATTCACGCCTATTTTAATAAAATCTGGCGGCACGTCACTTTCGACAATTCTGCAATTGTATTGTTGGCCTAAAAAGAAAGCGAATAAATTCCTCGAATCTCAAATGAACTGGTCTTCTGTCAAATGAACTGGTTTTCTTTTTAGTGCGCATATTGACAACTACAAAACTCACCACTTTCACGGAAGTCACCGTCACAGACCGCGGAAGTGATAAAGTGAAACGTCACAAATGTAAAAACTACAACAATTCCAATAATTTTAGAAAACATTGTTGTCGGCTATAAAAAACTTAACGAAGAACTTGTTGAACCAAGCGTCTAACGAACAATGAAATTAATACACCGTGTTTGGAGTCTATCTACACCATAAGCTAAGATTCATTAACGTGGCAACACAAATACTGGGTAAGTCAATTCAACTGAAGCATCGATAAGCGATTAAATATATAAGCTTTAATTTAGCAATCGCTACAAGACCCTGTTGAGATTAAAAAAGTGATTAAAAAGCTCAGCTCGAAACAAGAAACATTATTGAAAGGTTATTCAATAAAGTTCGTTGATTGGAAAACATTGGAAGCGGGTCAACATTCTTGATTAAACAATTTTATTAAAAAATTGTAGATATAAACCGTACTGTAAAATAATAAACAGCTGATTTAATAGTTTTTCGGTATATAAATTATATGTTAATTAATATGCAATTTGTTCGAAATTTATTTTTCCTTGTTCATATAAAAATTATTAAAAAAAATCATTCAGATTGAAAATAACTGTGCATATTTCGGTAATAAGAAAATATTGGCAATAACTTTTATTTTTGTTCAACTTTGAATTTACAACATTTATGGAACTTCGACCCCCAATCGTTTTTCTAATATGTACACTTACTATGCAAATTGTGAGCTCAATGTGGCTTACGAGTACGTGGAACTGAGGGGAAATTTCCGTTTTTCTCGTATTGTAAAATGTAAACAAAACAAATAGTAAACGCAATAAGAAGTGGAACTAAAGAACCACTAAGATTAGTCACGTTTCGAGAAGCTAAACTTGAAGCAAATGTTTTCTTAGAGTAACTAACTAACTAACTGACTACTAAATATTGCGGCAATAAATTTAATTTATTTAAAAAGTCTACATTTTAACAACAAAAATATGTTATTTATTAACTAACGAAAACGAGATAAATTCTGTCTATTTGAATTATTATTTGCAATTCCGGGGATTTTTTTTTATTTCCACGAAATTTAATTTTTCTCAGATTGCTTTTATACATCAGCAAATAACATTCAGAACCAAGATCAGGTAATTGAAACAAATTCTTAATATTCCAAAACCGAGTTCAGGACTTTTGCAACTTTTGCAAATGAATTAGTTCGACTCCCAATCCATGTGTGAACGCCTCAACGGTCACTTGGCCATTATCGAAAACGATTTGGAAATTTAACAAAGCCAATTCAAATACTTCAATTTCTAGACCAGATTTGAAATTTTCGATTCCGATTTCAGATTAAGAGGTTCACAATTAAACAATAAAAATAGTTAATAATCATTAATGATTTAAAAAGTTACTCTTTTAAGTCTTGTGTGTAATGTCAAGTGCCTTGAGAGTTTTTAAGTGCTTTCGGAAATTAGGTAATTCAATTAGGTACTTCAACGAAATAAATAAATAAAAAACCACTTGACATTTTGGTGATAAGATTTCTTAGAGTTCTAAGTCAATCTTGTCGATACTACGTCTTTGTTTATTACCTGTTATTATATCTAAAGGTGGAATATCCGATGTCTTAAGTAGAGAACCCTAAAGGCATCGGAATAATTCATAAAATTATCTGAAAAAGTTCGAAATACTTGATTAACAAATAAATCAATTAATACAAGTTTAACAATATGAAAACATTTTTAATCGTAACGATACTCAATGTTCTTTATTAATAAAACGAATCTTTGGCCGATAAGACTTCTACAGCGCACCTTCCCACACACGCTGTGCCACATTCATTGGATTTCTGGTCTCACAGATCCAGTACGCCGCAAGATTGCATACTTTATTGTCGTGGTTCCAGCCGACACCCATGTTACAGTACGGACACATAGAATCCTCACGGCCATTACGCGACAACCAATAATTTTTGCCGTAATTTTCACGAATGTATAAGGCTTTGCTTATGGCCGCTTGCTCCTCGCGACTTTCGCAGACGGCCAGTGCTGCGTGCATTTCGATACATCTCTGGTGGGCTTCGTGCCATGTTACCTTTTCAAGAAATCAGAAGAAAAAAAAAGATTTTTAATTGCACGGCAGAGTTCTGCAGTTGTCTTCCTTACCTTTTCTTTACCGCCGACAAAATAATATTTAGAGCCAATGGGAATGAACTGACTCGGAATGTTGGTAGTTATCGCTGTGGGCAGAAAAAATGGTTGTTGTTTGTTTAAGGAAATGTCTCTTGTTTAAGTTGGCTAGTTGGATTTGTTTCGAAACCAAAGAAATCGTTTGAAATTATTCTCCGATATTTTGAAAATGAAATATCTCGATAATCGGTAGACAAGCTATTTCCGGCTACGATTTAATCCAAATCCTTTTAGAAAATATTTTTCCCATTTAGGCTTATCAGTGAAATTGTTATTCTTTCGTTTTAAATAAGTGGTCTATTAGGAATCGACCATAGCCTTTATTTTGAAAGCATTTAAAATTGATTAGACCATTTAAAACTCACCGCGTGAATTTGACATCACTGGCCCACATTTAGCTAAAATTATAGCCAAAATCGATATAACTATAAAAGATCCAGTCATTTTACCAAACATTGTTAAAGAATCAACTCGCTGAACGTTACACTTGAACTGATTAGACGAAAATACGTGTGGCCATATTTATATTAACTGCAGAGAATCATAAACAAAGTCTAAACCATTTATCGATAGATTCTGAACAAAGTTAGCAAACAAAATATTAAACTCGACTGTTTTTATATGAAGCCCGACATAAACTGAATTCGACTATTTCAGTCGAAGTTTGCAAGTTTTAAACTCTAAGCAAAATGTTCGAATTGGGTCTTATCATCTCGTTTCACATACACAGAAGACATGAATGCGCAGCGCTATCTAATGGAAAAGACTTTTGCAATAGAAACTTTAAATCAAAATTTAATACAACAATAAAAAACACAATAAAATTTATCTACAAGTACCAACGGGAAATTTATAAATTTAATTTATTCGGATTTTGTTCGCTTTATCTTATAAATATGCGGAGTACACCTTCAGTGTGGATCAGTCGGAGCGAGTTTCCATTGAAGAATCACAAAAATTTATTTCGTTAATTGTTGAAAATGTTCGTTAAAATTGCAGGCATTTTTGTTGTCTTCGCAATAGCGACAACAAATGTTGCTAGTTCTGCAGATGTGTCGAACAATCGTGGTTGGTGCTATATAAAACACTTTTTAATAAAAAGAATAATAATGAAAAAATTGAAAATTAATACAAATTTTATTTTTGTCAAGTAAACTATTTTCGAAAACTTTTGTTAAATTTTAAACTTTATTTTATTCCTTTTTATTTATAGAGGTAAAAATAAGCTATCCGGATCAATTTATTCCATCTGGAAATAAATTCTTTTTCGTTGGAGGTGTTACAAATGTAAGACAAAACCAATGAAGTATTCTATACAAGATAGAACTAAACAAAAATTTATATTTTCAATCACTTTCTAGGAGAATTACAATCAGTCGAAAATCAAATGCCAGGAGGTTGGCGCCGAGTTAGCCTACGTTAATACCGCTGAAGAACGGGAGGCTATACGCAGTGCCCTGTACAGCAGTGTCAACGGGTGGAAAATGTATTGGATTAATACCAAATATGAGGGCAATGAACTAATTTGCCCCTATTGGCAGCCCTACACTGGATGGAATTATGGCAATAGGAACTGCTTATCGCTGGAATATTGGATTTGTGAGACCAGAGAGCCGTTAAATGTGGCGCACAGAGTGTGGACTGGTGCAATCTAATGTTCTCCAAAAAAAAAAGAGATAATGTAGTTTTCTGGTCGTTTGTGTTTTCTTTAATTAAATAAATTGTTATCGGTTATGCTTTTTAACAACATTTAACATTGATTTAAATAAAAAGGTTATACAAAAAACGTTAAACTTTCAAGTTTCTTTGTTTTTTTTTATTTTTAAAATTTGGGTCAGTTGTAGATGAGCCAAACTTATTGACAAATAAAAAACAACGAAGAGAATCGCTAATGGGTATCTGGATTTTCTGATGTTCTCTTATATTAAAACTTAATCTTCTTGTTCAAAGTCAACTCCCTTCAAAATATTCATATGACAATTTTAGGATAATTTATAGACTTTGAACCAGGTAAAGGGATATAAACACCGAATAAAAGCATTTTGTACTCAACAAAAGTAACCTTGCTACTTTTAAAGTTTGAAACCACAAAACCAATAAATTTGCGAATTTCGCTTTCAAATTTTTAACAAGGTCTTATCATCTCGTTTCATATACAGAGAAGAACTTAGAGCGCAGCGTTATCTAATGGTGAAGTTGTTTGCAGTAAACACTTTGAATCAAAATTTAATACAACAATAAAAAACGCAATAAAATTTATCTGCAATTACCTACAGGAAATTCATAAATTTCGCTAATTCAGGTTTTGCTCGCTTTATCTTATAAATATGCGGAGTACACCTTCAGTGTGGATCAGTCGGACCGAGTTTCCATTGAAGAATCACAAAAATTGATTTCGTTATTTGTTGAAGATGTTTGTTAAAATTGCGTTCATTTTTGTTGTCTTTGCAATTGCGACAACAAATTTTGCCAGTTGTGCAGATGTGGTGACGTCAAGCAATCGTGGTTAGTGTCAAAGTAGCTAACAAAAGTGAAAGTTTGGGTCAACGTGTACCGATCAAACAAATCTATATAAATATATAATATTTCCGACAGTCGCCCAATGTCAATCATTCATTCTGCTCCGCATTTTATTTTATTAATGGAAAAATGTTTAACCAATATATTTATTTTTTATTTCTTTTATAATGTTTATGCTTTGTAGATATCGAAATAATCTATCCGGACCAATTTATTCCAACTGGCAATAAATTCTATTTCGTTGGAGGTGTTGGAAAAGTTAGTCAAAAGCAATGAAGAATTCTATATGAGATAAAACTAAACAACAACAATTTATATCTTCAATTACTTTTTAGGAGACTTTCGATGATGCGATAATCAGATGTCAGGAGTTTGGCGCCGAGTTAGCTTACGTCAATAGCTCTGAAGAACGGGAGGCTCTAAACAGCGCCCTGTACAGTAGTGTCAACTTGCGGAACATGTATTGGTTTAATACCAAATATAAGAGCCATGAACGAGCTTGCCCCTTTTGGCGGCCCGTCAATGGATGGCATTATTCCAATAAGGACTGCTCATTGCTCAATTATTGGTTTTGTGAGACCGAAGAGCCGTTAAATGTGGCAGAAAGAGTGTGGACTGGTGAAATTTAAGCAAGCATGAATAAAAGTCTTCCTTTTATCACGAGTTTGAAATTTGTGTTGTTATGTTGTTGTTGTAATCTTCATGTAATATTTAGTTGTTAAAAAAAAATATTATTTTCATCTTAGATAAACTTAAATCTGGATTTGTACCAAGACATTTTATGGATACAAATTCTGCTACATTTAACTTTTGTCACTTTTCGGAATATATTTTTTATTTTTTAAATTTGGATCAGTTGTAGATGAGCCAAACTAATTAACAAATAAAAAACAACTTTTTTTGTTTTTAGCACTTCTTCGTTTATCAGTTATATTATAAAAGCTAGAGAAGAAGATAATCGCTAATGGGTTTTCTGATGTTCTCTTAAATTAAAACGTTTTCGTTTTGTTCAAAGTCATTTCATTTATTGTTTTTAAAATTCTACCAGCAATTTATATATACATATTTATTCGGTGATAAAAGCATTATTTCCTTATTAAAAGTAAGCTTGATTCTCTAAAAGAACTTTAGTTTGAAACACAATATCTAATAAATTTCCCAATTTCGTTTTCAAATCAGAATTTTTTATAAGGTCTTATCATCTCGTTTTATATATACAGAAGGCCAAGAGCGCAGCGTTATCTAATGGTGAAGTTGTTTGCAGTAAACACTTTAAATCAAAATTTAATACAACAATAAAAAACACAATAAAATTTATCTACAAGTACCAACGGGAAATTTATAAATTTCATTGATTCGGATTTTGTTCGCTTCATCTTATAAATATGCGGAGCACACCTTCAGTGCGGATCAGTCGAACCGAGTTTCCATTGAAGAATAACAAAATTTTTTTTCGTTAATTGTTGAAAATGTTCGTTAAAATTGCAGGCATTTTTGTTGTCTTCGTAATTGCGACAACAAATGTTGCTAGTTCTGCAGATGTAGCGACGTCAAGCAATCGTGGTTAGTGTCAAAGTAGCTAAGAGAAGTGAAAATTTGAGTCAACGTGTACCGATCAAACAAATCATACATTTTTAATATATATATATATATATATATATATATATATTCTTTATATGATTATCCTCTACAGATATTGAAATCAGCTATCCGGATCAATTTATTCCAAGTGGCAAGAAGTTCTACTTCGCCGGAACTTCTCCAGTTAAGTAAAATACAAATTTTACACCTCAAAATTTAACTGAAACGAAAGTTTCAATTTTGAACCATTTTTTAGGTGAAGTGGGCCGCGGCCGCTGGCAAATGTGAGGAAGTTGGCGCCAAGTTCGCCATTATTGAAAGCGCAGAAGAAATGAAGGCGATAGACGACGCCCTCAACACTGGCGGCAACCATCAAATGTATCTGTTCGCAGCCAACGGACGGGATTCTTGCCCCATATGGTCTCCGCGCTTCGGATGGTACCCCCAGAGTCAGGACTGCTTCTCGCTGAATTATTGGATTTGTGAGACCGAAGAACCGTCGGACGTGGCGCACAGAGTGTGGACAGGAGCAATTTGAAAAGCTAATTTAGTTAATTTAAAAAAAAAAGGACAATAAATTTTTTTTCAAACATAATTTATTTAAAATGTCGTTGTCATTTTCTATAAAAAAACAACAATAACAACTACATTAAAGTGAAGTAATTTCAACGAAACGGAAGTAATTAGAAAAAACGTTAGAACGGAAGTGCTGCAATGACGTCAGCAAGTTAGCAACGGTAGAAAACAAAAACAAATATTTAGACGAAAATAAACCAAACCAACAACACAAACGAAAAAAGCGCAGAAAATTGCGTCGGCAACATGCAACATAAATCATGACAGCAGCAACAATAACAACAAAGTCGTTAAAAAATAATGAGCAAGAAAAATTAGAGCCACAAAAGAAACGCAAATAAACAAAAAAAAAGAAACGCATAAAAAAAAGAAAAAAGAAACTCAGCCAAGACGAAAAATGATACTGCCAAGTAATGCTGAGAAGTGAAACTTCTGCACGAGCCGCAGACGCACGGACGGACCGACGCGACTGACGAAGACAATTATTTCTCAAATAAATAGTTTGAGTTTGCACACTCCACGCCCACAATCCACAGCCCACAGCGAGTAATTACTTGTGCGAGCAGTTAAATTCGAATTTAACTTTGCAATTTATTTTTTCCATATCAAAAACGTTGAAAATAATTCAAATACTAAAATTGTTATAAATAAATAAGGACACCCTAACACATATACACACACACAGACACGCACACATTGATAAATCTTACTCAATTAGGAGCTGACTAAGAGGCGAATTAATTGCACCACGACATTGAGAAATTTATCAATCAAGATCTGAAATGTTTGGTTAAGTGCACACACACTCGCACACACATATACGCACGCAAAACTACACAAACACGCACGTACACATACGATTTATTTATTATTCAGTTATAGACTTTTCGTCTCGTCTTCTGACACTTTTGAAATTAAATATTTTTCAGTATAAATTTCGATAAATTTTGATAAATTTTGCAATTACGATACTCGATAATTTTGTTAAAGTTTTAATTGAAATTGCAAAATTTGTCGAACGTTTCCACACGGAGCCGAAATTGGTTTTACATTTAATTACAAAAATCTGGCAGCATTTCTTGACATTGCGAATTATTAACGTTTTATTTAATAGTAGATAAAATTCACAAAAAGAAACTTTGAATGTTTATAAACTTTTTTTTTTTGCAATACAATTTTTCAATAAAATTTTGAAAATATTTCTTTGAAGTATTCAATTTTTAAATAAGATTTCCCGCTGATCCGCCACTTTTGCGCGCATTAATCTGATAATAAATCATGAAGAATTTTAAAATTGCCCCTAAAAATGTCATAATAAATTTATTATCGCTCATATGCTACCCCCCACATACACACACCACCCAAGGATATCCACTACCAAAGTATGCCCTACAGACAGCAATTGTTGCTGCTGCCACGCACTTTTATTGCCCTAATTAAGTTGGCTTTTGTATTTTAAGTGCCGCTCTAATACTATTTTAATTGGCTTTAGGTGAAAATACTAAACACACACACATACACAAACTGCGACAAAGTGAAAAAAATTCCCTTCTGAAACACTAGCACACACACACACTCACACCAATGGCACTTAAGATTGGGGCGCGACAGCAAGAAGACTAAAGAACGCAAAGTAACCAAGACTACAAAATTAAAGTTCTTATCACTTAAACACGACGAATAAATCGCATCATATAAGATAACAAAGCTTGCGCCGCCCCCTGCTCTTCTTCCTCTCAGCGCTCAGCGTTGCTTTTGAGGTTTTTGTGCGAAACTCAATTAAAAATTAAAAACAGAATAATAGCGACGGGACAAGCGACAGGAACCCACGGACGACGGACGACGGCTCTCCTCTTTTCAAAGGTAATTTTGTCGTTCTTCGCGCACCCTCCTAACAGCAGCAGCGCAAAACGGAACATAACAAAACAGGACTAAGGACACTCCCGACAAGCAACAGCATATTTGAAAATAAAATAATACACTCGTGAACCAACAAATTGAACAACCTCTTAAAGAACATTCTGTGAGCGAAAACAGCAAAAAATACGGTCAAGTTTTTCTGAGTTTTTCATTCTGTCATTTTATGGAATTTTTTTAATTCGTATTTGAAATAGGAAAAGAAAAAATTTCTTTGTTGTTCTCTCCAAAAATTCTTTTTGAGTTTTCAAAGAATCATAAAGTTTTAACATACATTTTTAATTTTTAATCATGCTTGGATAATGAGGTTAGGAAAGTGGAAATGAGAACGCCAAATGAGCGAACTCACCTCGATTTCTGCCTTAATTAAAAATTTTTTTTTTTTAAATTTTTGACAACAAACTAAGTTGTTGTTTTTATATACTTAATAGTTTTGTAACAACCATGAAAATTAAAAAAATTCTATTTTCAATGAGAGAAACAATATCGAGGTGGAGAGGCTCATTTTTATACTTTCCTCACCTCATATTCATTACTTCCAACAAATTTATTCAATTCTAAAATATTAACGATTTTTTTTAAAAGCGCTTTAACTTATTTTAATGTACAAGCGTGTAAGTCAGAGTAGCCCGAGGGTATGAGCGAAAAAAAAGTCGGAGCACAAAAAAAAAAGCAAAAGTAAAGCAGCTGGAATTGAATTAAAGGACTTAAGAAGCGAACGCAGTAGCACTTTACAGTTGCTTTTGTTGTTAGCGTTGTTGTTGTTGTTCGTTGTCAAACGATAACAAAGCTTAATTGAAAAATAAAAAATACAACAACAACAACCAAATTAAATAGGTAAAAAAGAAAAGAAATAAATAAAACGAACGAACGAACGAACGACATAAAAAAACGCGCGTAAATGCGATTAAGCGTTTTACAATGTCGCTGGCATTTTAAATGTGGCGTGGAGAGTGTTTTCGCAGCTGCTTTGAATTTGCACAGGCTTTATTTTGAATTTAGTTATTTTTTTTAATTTACATTTTCTTTTTTCATTATAATTCGTAAAAGCTCCAATTGAAGCGTTTTTGCGTTGGTCTCTGCAAGTGTTTATTTAGGTGCGTAAATGTAGACTCTTATTATTTTATTTAGTGGGCGTGTATTTTGCTTAATTTTTGACAGTTCGCGCTTTTGACAGGATTAAAAACCAAATAACTGTAATTTATTTTTAAATTTTATCGAATATAACATATTAACATATTTTTTGAAAATTTTACTTCAACGGTTGAGTTGCGTTTGTCCATGGTGTAATAAATATAATGTAAGTAGAGTAGAAAAGTGTTCCTCTCCACCTGGATATTGTGTCTCTCTTCGAAAATTAAATTGCTGCGACAAAATTATTATGTAAATAAAAACAACAACGTAGTTTGTTGTCAAAAATCAAAATAACAAATTTCAAAATGAAGCAGACAAATAAGGCTGAAATCGAGGTGAGTTCGCTCAATTTGCTCCCATTTCTACTTTCCTCACCTTATTATGCAACCATGATTTTTACCTATTTTAATAAAAACTAATATAGGAAAATTTTAAAGACATCTTTTTTAAATATGTGAAAAATACAAAATTTATATATACATACATATGTATATACTCGTATATTTTTTTTTTTAACAGATTTAAGAATCAGCTGAAATTATTATCAAAATATCAAAATATGATACAAGAATGTATCATGCAATAAACAAACAAATACATTTTTTTAATTTAAATTTTAAAACTTATTTAATAAAAACAGTTTGTTCTGTTTTTCAAATTGCGAAAACAGTGTCAAAAGTTTCACAAACTAATTGAAATTCGAAATTGGTCTAAATGAAAAACTGTTTTTTACGTTGCGTGATGAAAAATTCAAAATTCTGCTTAATAAAATTTTCCAAAGAATTTTTAGAAATTCTATTTTAGCACATTTTGCGTTTAAGAATTTTGTTACTAAAAAAAATTGCATTTATTCATTTCACAGATAAGAACAATTTCGATTGTATTTGTTTATAAAATGGTTTTTATTAAGGAGTGAGCTCAGCTCGCACTGCTCCGTGCAACTGTGCAACGGTGGCGTATGAGCGATGTGCATTCAAAAATGCTGAACGATTTCCTTCGTTTAAGCTTTTACATTAAATTCGATGACGGCACGTGTTGCCACACACGTCCAAACTTCAATCAAACACACACATACACACACACTTGCATGTATACACAAGCATACATCGCACATACACACACACAATTAAGTTTAATTTTATTTTATGCAAACAATCAGAAAATAACTTTATTTTTCATTTTCCAGTTTTTAAAATTGCATTTTATGGCGCATTCATACAGTGTGTGTCGCGTGATTATACACTATATATTTATATAATATCACATACATATGTACTTGGTTTTTTGTATACATATGTGAATCAGCCAACTTATGACAATCATAATTTAAATTTTTCTTCATAAATTACAATTTAAGAACTTGAGTACGACAACATTTTAAAGATATGCAATGAACATATATTATGGGCACACACTATAAACTACAACAACAACAACAGCAGCGATAATGTTAATACGATAACAACAACAAGAAAGACAGAAAGTATTTTATGATATTTATCGACAGTAGCAACAACAGCAACAACAACAGCAAACAACAATTCATGTTGTATTGTTGTTGTTGTTTTGCGGTCGTCGTTGCTGTTGTTGTTGTCGTTGTTTTTGTGTTGTACTCTTATACGTAGTACACAGATTTACATGTGCTTTTGTATAGGCGTGACGAGATTGGTTCGCATTGGTGTGAGTAGGCTGCGCTTCCGGCATATAACGGAAACAGCCTGCTTTGTATGTGTGTGTGTGTTTACGTTTGTGTGTGTGTGTTTGTTGTTTGTGAATTCAGCTCGTTGTGATTTATGTGCGATTACATTTTTTTATTTTTCTTCTTTTATTTTATTTCCTTTTTTTTTCTTTTATTCAGATCGAACGCGTATGTATGTGTGGGTATGTGTGTATGTGTGTGTGTTGGTAAATATAAATTTGTCTGTGTTGTTATTGTTATTGCTTGTCGAACCTGTTGGTTTGCTTTCGTTCGATTGTGGTTTTTCCCCATTTTCCGCATTTTTAATTTTTTTGATTTATTGAATTTTAATTTGCGAAATTATTAAATAAAATGTAAATTTTCAATAAAAAAAAAAGCGGGAAAAGGAAAACAATACAAGTAAAAAAAATAAATTGCTGTTTCCGATCGTTAATCAGTAAATTTGTGTTTCGTTGATTAAAGATTTTTATTCATTCGTTTATTTGTTGATTTACTCGTATTTGCTTGTTTACTTTCATATGCAAAATGATTTTTCAATTACGATTTTATTCAAAAATTTAATCGATTTCTCCATTTCGGAATTGAACATGAATTTGGGAAATATTATAAAACACTTTTTGAGCGCTTTGAAAGTTAATTTTATTTTCAATCAAATTAGAGAGACCAAAGCAAACATTTCAGTCAGCGACCTAGAATACAAATCATTTTGAAATTTTATTTTTAATTTTTATTAAAAAAAAATCACAAAATAATTGAAATTATTTTTTTATAAACAATCATAATAAGCGCGTTCCAATACTTAGTAAACAAAAAATTTTAAATGTACATAAAAAAGGAGAGAAGCAAAGCAAGAAAATAAAAGCAAATATCCGTTCTAAGATAATAAAAACCAAAATATATTAAAAATATTGTTTAATAAAGAATTCCCGACTTTGGTTTTCCTATTCCGAATTTAGAGAGAGAGTGAGAGAGACGTCAAACCGAATCAAAATTAATAAGTTGAATTAGCTGGGAATGAGTTGATGCCATCACTTCAAGTTGAAGTCAAAAGCATGTGAAAAATTTCGATTTGTTTAAAAATGTAATGAAATTGCCAAAATAGCAACAACAAAAACGCTTAAGTTAAAATTCAATAAAGTTATAAAAAATCATTCTTCTGATATGCATATGTGTATACATACATAAAGAATTATTTTAAGCAAAACCTCATTTGAATGTATTTGCTTTCCATCAGTAAAGACGTTAGTCAGTTGGTTTGTTAGTTGGTTAGAAAGTTGGTCAGTTTGTAGTTAGGAATTAGTATTTATTGGTTGGTCAGTTGGTTAGTTGGTCAGTTGGTTAGTTAGGAATTAGTATTTATTGATTAAGTGAGTTAGTATTAAAACAAATGCAAATTTTCATCACGTTAAAGCTGCAAATATTTTAGCTGCAAAGTGATCCCACTAAGAATCGATTACTTGTATACAGGGTGTTGAGTTCGCTATTATTATTGATTTTTTCAATGATTCAATGATAATCGAATAATATTAAACGCTTACCAAATTGAAGTTTAATGCTTTACAATTCAATTTAAACAAATATTGAAGTTTTAATTTCTTACTATATCGAATATATATAAAATTAGATTTCATGTTTGAAACTTACCGTAAAAGTAGCTTTGATCGGTTTTGCACTTAAATACACCACAAATATTTCGAAAGTTCTTTTTTTTCTTCTGTTTGTTTGTATGTATGTTTGTTTGTTTGTTGAATTTTCCAAAATATTCGATTTATCAATAAAAGAACACAACAAAAATGTTTGGAAATGCAAACGGCCACAAAAATACTGAAAAAGTACAACAACAAAAATAGTAAAAAAAAAAAAGTTATGTAATAATATATAAATTAATAATATAAAAAATATAAAATATAAAAAATTTTAAAAAGTGAAAATTAAGAATTAACGGTTTTTTAGTTAAACATTTTGACCAAATTTGAATTTTTTTAGATTCAAATTTCAAATACTCAAATTATTTAGAAACCAATTTTATATAAAAGTCATTTATCAAAAACAATTTAAATTTTTGTTTTTATTTTTATTTTATATAAAAAAATATTACATTCCTTTTCTTAGATTCTTCGAATATTAAATTTTATGTTTGTAAATAATTTAAAATGTCTTTAAGAAAATTAATTAAAGTATACCAAAAAAAAAAAATCAAATAATTCGCGCTGCCTCGTAAAAAATGTGTGAAGAAAAATATATTAAATAAATAAATAAATAAAAAAGGAAGAGAGAGAGAGAAAGGAAAACCAAAATCCACTTAATTAGCGCGCGCGGATGCTTCAAAATTGATGAGCCATTAAATACGCAAAATTTGCGACGGGCGTGGGGGCGCAGCGACTCCCCAAGGAGCCAACGAAGACGCGAAACAAATCACGCAAATAAACAAAAATGCCAAACAAGCGATGCCAGAATACAGGGTCACAGCCAGAGCCAGGGGAAAGTAAAAAAGCAAAAAATCTTTAAAAATTTATTCAAAAAAGTGTCACAAAAAAACCCAAACCAAAACAACAAAAATTTAAACTTAGTTTAAAAACACTGAAATGAATTTTTCGAATTGTCGTATTCAAAATAAAATCTTGGAATTTTTTCAGTTTCCCATGTCGATTTTGTATTGAAACGAGTGAAACCGTTTTCGAAATACGCCAATGATAAGCAATCAATTTGGGTAACCTGGGGCAACACTTTTTCAAACACGATCTCAAATTTGTTTTCTAACGGATATTGTTGAAAACTGCGTTTCCGGTTTTTGAGTAGAGACCGAATTTTATTATTTTTTTTATTAGAATTTTTTTCTTTCTCAAATTGATATGAAGCGCGCGTTTTGACTTGCGAACTGAATCCGTGAACTGTTGTCGTAGAACTGATGCGGTTCCTTGTTCGCAGCGGCCGGATGCAACCTGTTTGGTGCGCGCGGGGGCGTTGTTCCTACGTTTTTTTTTCATGTGTGTGGGGCATTAACTGCGCAGTATTTGAAAGCGACTGGAAAACGCCAGAAATGTGGGCGTTGCATCCTTTTCCCTTTTCTTTTTTGTTCGTTTTTATTTTTATATTTATTTTTTTTGATTTTTGTCCGTTTTTCAAATTTAAATTTGAACTTAATTCGCGCGCACAGAATTTTGCGCTTTTTTTTTTAGCGGTTAATTTAAGTTGTTGTTGTCTTTTTACTTTAATAAACGAAATAAAAGTTTTATTGAAGTATTAGAAAAATCCAACAATAATTTAAATATATTCATACAGATTTTTTAATTTATTCCATTAAATCTCATTAGCGAATGTCTTCATCCGCCACTGGTTTGCGTACAGTTTTGTTCCTTTGCTGCAAACTTTTGCAATTTTGCGGCACGCACCTTTTGGGTCGGTTGGTTTTTGTCATAAATTTCAAAAAGAAAAAATGCAAAGCACCGCGGAAACTTCCTTGCAAATATGAGGTGCACTTTTACAGCGAAATTAGTTTGAGCCGCAATTCAAGACTGGCGGCTTCCTCATAACGTATGAGAAACTTTTAATTATATACTATATTTGCATATGTTCCTTTGTAATTAAAGAAATAAGCAATTCAGGTGAAGGATAAAAGAATTTCCTGTTCTTCAATTGCAAAAACAAATTTTTAAAATTTTCAAACAATTCGTTTATTTTAAACAACGTTGAAACTGTTGTCTGGTAATTCTTTTATACATTTCTTATTATTTCGATCCCAACTCCGCCGGTGGCTTAATCACTTTTGGAGCTTGCTTGTCTCGCGCCCACTCAACCGGATGCTGTCGCTTGCGATGTGTGTGCAAATTCGAAGAGCATTGAAACTTCTTGCCGCAGTAGGAACACGTATAAAGCGTTTCGCCTGTGTGCGTAGTGACATGCTCCTAAAAAACCAAAGGAACAAAGACACAAAATCATAAACAAAATAAATTCAAAGAGCAATTTTACTTACCCTTAATGCACGCGGTGTTCTAAAAGTGCGCCCGCAGTGCTTGCACTTATGCTCCGGCTGTGTGCCATGATGGTATCGCCAGTGTGCGTTCATGGCTAAACGCGAAGGCGACTCCTTTCCGCACAGCTCACACGCAAATGAGCGCGGCGATTGCTGCTCGTGTCGTTCCATGTGCACGCGCAGACAATAGCGATCCGATAGCCAATCGGCGCACACCTCGCATTGAACGCCACGTTTTGAAACGGCGCCCGGTCGCTCGTGCTGTTCAATATGTCGCTCGAAAGCGGTTTTGCCGCGTATGCATGTGCCACAGTAATTGCAGATTTTAAGGCTGCCGTTGCCATGTACGTTTTTTTGGTGTGCGCGCAGTCGCGAGAGCGATGGAAAACTGCAAATAAAATTTACACAAGTAATATCAACACGCGACGCGCTCTGAGCCCACAAACACTGAGCAGAAAAGCAGAAAACACAAAAGATTTCAATAAACAAAACCAAACACAAATCGAATCTAATCAAATAAAAAATAAGTAAATTTGACTAAAAAAAATTAAATAATATACGACAAAAGAACGGTACAACACTTACGCCTTTTGACAGCTGTCACAGTGATGATTTCGCTCCTTGCCGGGCATATGCATGACCAAGTGGCGCTGCAGCAGATACGTCTTGGCGAATTTCTTACCACAATGCTCGCAATCATATGACAAATCCGTCGCAGACCGATGCTTTATCAAAATGTGATTGCGAAGGCAGATGCGATCTGCAAAACTGTTGGCGCAGTGGTCGCATCTGTAAAAGACGAAATTTTCAGTTAGATTCTAAATCAAGTATACGATAAACCGACCAAAATTAATAAAGAAAACTTCAAATAAAATGATTTACAAAATTGTGCTAAAAGCTGCCAACGCGTTTGTTGCTTAAATCTTTTGTTTTATAAAGCTTTAATTTAAATTTACTTTAATTTAAAATTACCAATTACATATTTTAATAAATAAAACTAATTTGCATCGATTTGAATTAATCTAATAAAATTAAATTTTTTTCAAAGAAGCTGCACTAACTTAAAATATTCGGGATTCATGTGCACATTGATGTGATCGATGAGTAGACCACGCTTATATAAACGCTTGCGACAGCATACCGCATAGCCAGTCTTTTGATGCGCCATCTTAAAGTGCTGAATTAAATCTTGGAAATTCGCCGCCGTCGACTTGCACACTTCGCACTCGAGCTGCATATGCGCCGCTATAAGACGATTATCTTCGATCACGCTAGTGACTGTATCAGCTATATAAAATCAACAAATCAAAAAATGCATTAAAAATAAACTTTAAAAACGCTCCAAAGTAATGTTATAACCACTTTTTGCAAGTCGGCCAATTTTACGCGCATTTGCAGCACGTTTACACAAGGACGACGACGATGATGTCTCTTTTAGATTTTTCGATTTGTTTGCTGTTTTTTCCAACTTCACATTATAGATCTTGGACTGCACTTCCTGCATTTGCTTCTCTGCATCTAAAAACATTTGATCCGCCGTGTCTTCTTCAACAGAAGCAATCTTTTGTGGCAACTCATCAACTTCATCTACTAAATTTGCCACTGCTACTGCTGTCTTGTTGAAGCGTCTCCTCTTTTGCATGTTTATTTTTACATCTTTCGTCTCTTTTTCGATTTTAAATATTTGTTTTGTTTCCGTTTCGCAGTCAAGAATGTCCATGACGTCTTCGTTCTCTTGATTCTCTGCACTTATTTCTGCGATATCCATTTCGATTTCATGTTCAAAATGTGTTTCAGCTGCTTCTACCGCTGCGAATATTTGCTTTTGCTCGTCCGCTGTTTCTGCTAACTTTAAATCGTGAAGTTCCTGTTGTCGCTGCACCACCATACGACAAAACTTTTGAAAATTGTCCACACTAGCCCAACAGCTGACGCAGATTTTGCTAAAATCTGTCGCACTTAACTGAAATTAAAAATAATGCAATCAATAAATAAGAAAACAAATTAAAAAAGCAATCTATCAAAACTTGCTATTCACCTGGACTCCAATGAATCTGGAGACAGTCGCTGCCATGCCCTTCGAATCGGCGCCGCTTTCATCATACACAGGTATCAATATTTCCGCGCTGCTCAGGCACAAATGGCAAGTCATTTTTTTCGCTAATTTGTCAATGCTAAAATCCGATTTACGCTATTATAATTTTTACTATAGCAAACAAGTTGTATATTTTGCATAAGTATAAACAACAAATATTAGAGCTGCCGCAGCTTTGAACTATTTAAAACAATCATGTAAACATAAACAGCTGTTCGCATCAGCTGTTGTAAACAAAAAATAAACATAACCTTCTGTTTTTGGAATTTTAAGAAACTGTAATTTTGATAGTAAAAATATAACAATTTAATAATAAAACATTCGCGCCATGTTTCGCAACATCGTTGTGGGTATTTCGGGCGGTGTCGATAGCGCAGTCGCGGCGCTGCTGCTAAAAGAGAGAGGTCAGTGCGGAACTCTACAAATAATCTTAATCCAATAAATAATTAAAACACAAAACAACAAATAACAAATAGGCTACAATGTGCTGGGCGTGTTCATGAAAAACTGGGATGAGTTCGATGAGCTGGGACGCTGCAGTGGCGAACAGGATTTACATGATGCGCAATACGCCTGCGCGCGTCTGAAAATCGAACTGCGACAGGTGAACTACGTGAAAGACTATTGGAATTCGGTGTTTACGTACGTTTCTTTTAATATGTAATATTTTAGATCTTATAATCTTTAATTTTTGCAGCAATTTTCTAGAGGATTATCAAAATGGCTTGACACCTAATCCAGATATACTTTGCAACCGTCATATTAAATTTGATTTATTTTATAAATATGCAATTGAAACGCTCGGTTACGATGCTATTGCGACCGGCCATTATGCGCGCACATCATACGGCGCCTTTTTGGAGGATTATGAAAAAACTGGCGCCAGTAAGTTTTAAATTAAGATTTATTTTAATTACATGTTTTTTAATTGGACATTGACTAGATGTGAGTTTGCAAGTGCCAACGGACAGCTTCAAGGACCAAACATTCTTTTTGGCGGGCGTACAGCGCGCTGCACTGCGTCGCACGATGTTTCCCTTGGGCGATTTGTGCAAGTCCGAAGTAAAGGCGTTGGCACGTCGGAATGGACTCGCACGTTTGGCATCAAAAAAAGAAAGTACAGGGATTTGTTTTGTGGGCAACCGCAATTTTAAAGAGTTTATTCGGGAGGTAACGTATAATTTATTTATTTGAATGTAGCTAATTTCTTACTCTTAGTACTTCTACTCGCCTCGTTTGATCAGTACATCCACTCTAGGCCTGGTGACTTTGTCGATGTCGATTCTGGTTGTATAGTGGGCCAACACGAGGGCATACACCAATGGACTGTGGGTCAACGCTGTCGTCTCGCTTCATTTTTACAGCCTTACTTTGTGGCACGCAAGGATGTTGCCACGAATACGCTTCTTGTGGCTGCCGGCCACGAGCATCCTGCCTTACACCACGATCGCATTGTCACCACCGATGTGAATTGGCTTTGCGACACGACGTTCGTATCACAAAATTCGCTGCGCTGCCGTTTTCGTTTTCAGCACACAAAGCCGCTAGTCGATTGCACACTTTATTGGCCAAAAGATGGTAGCGATAACTTGGTGGTGCTGCTCGATAAGCCTTTGCGCGCTATTACACCCGGTCAATATGCAGTCTTTTACAGCGCGTCCGAATGCCTCGGTTCGGCGCGAATTATCAGCGCCACGAATGCGGATGAAAACGAGCGAGTGTACGGCGTTTTATAGCTAAGCGAAACGAGAAAAAGGAATTTTGTAAATATAAAATAAATTGTATTTAAATTAAGTTATTTATTTCATACAAACTTTAAAGTAATTTTATGATTTCAAAACAATTTATTTTAGATGTCAGCCAAAAAATAAAAATGCAAAATTTAGCCTGTCTGTGAATTCGTAAAACGTCTAGTGTATTTTTCTTGGTTAATTAATATGTTAATAGATGTGAGTAAATTATTTAATTAAATCCTAATCTTAAAAGCTATGCGGCGTTTTATTACATTTTGTTTGTATTATAAATATTTGATTACGCACACAAAAAAAATGGGTTAGTTTACAATATTGATAGTTCTTCAGGTAAGTCAATTAATTATATTTTAAAGTTCCCATTAAGTTACTTAAACCAACGTTAACCTAAGTAAAAACTAAAAATGTTTGAATTTTAAAGTTCCAACAATAACATTTAATTAACACACAAGCTTAAAATTCAACTAAATAATAAAAAATTTTACAAAATAGGCTGCCCTCAAAAAAAAATTGTATTAAAAATAAATAAAATTAAAATTGTGCGTGTGTGTGTGTGTATTCTGTCGTTGACAAAAGTAATTAAACAGGAGTTATTTTTTTAACTTAAAACTAAATCGAATAACTAAGCTAAAAGTACGGTCAACGCATCTAAAAATCTAGTCAAATCACTTTGTCGTATTTGTATGAGCGACTGTTCAAAGAAATCTTGTAAAATCGCTGCATTACTCTTTTGAGCCGCCTGCTCGAATGCTTTGCCAAAGAAGTTCTTCGGTGAATCTTCGCGCACCGGCGGTATGCCCACCAGCAGACAAAGTCCTCGCTCTGCATCGACAGGACAACTAGCGATTAGTGGCAATTCGGGCGCCTGACGGCTGCGCGACGTCGACACGTGTCCGTGCAATATGAACTTCGCCAGTAGCGTTAGTCCGAAGGGATACGAAAAAAATGCATTCTCCTCGTTGAGGACGTAGTAGAAAAACGTGCCGGTCGAGTGTACGGCGTGTGCTTCCAGACTACTTTGTACTTGCTTAAAGACGGCGGAGAGCAGCAGCTTGGCGCTGTCAATGCCGGCTGTTAAAATTTCCTTATGTGAGCGAGATAAACTGTCGGCGGCCTCGAGAAAACAGTCTTCGGGCGTTTTATCCTTTTTCACCGATTCGAGTATGGATAGAAGGGCGTAGACATAATCAGCGCCAGAATAACGATTTCGATAGCCGTAGTTGAGCGTAAACGAACCGTATACAATGTCAGGTATGCCGTATTTTTCAGACAGTTTCTCAAACATGGAAAAGAATTCCTGCCGCAACACCAAATCCATTGATGTAAAGGTCTGCCGGGCATGTGTCAGCGGCAAGCCCATCTCGACGAGCAGCTCGTGTAGTTTCTTTTCTCCTCGCAACGTCCAAAGTTTTAGTTTACAGGCGGCATACTGTGAGTACCTGCAAGCGAACGCGAAAAAAATTGACAAATAAGTAAGGTAATTAAAAATTTATTATTTTCCGACTTACCGCATCGACTCCAATACGCTCCAATGTCGATATAGCACCAAATGCAAATCATTCTCGAAATTAATCTTCGAAGCGCTCATATTGCTCTGATCATTTGTTTTGTTAGTTAGACGCGACACATGAGATTGAATATTTTCAATTTCCAGCGTATAGGCGCTACTTTCGATCTTGCCGAGTATCAGCTGCTCCGTAATTCCGACAATGGCCCACCACAGCAGATCCATGTTGTCCTTTGATAGTTTCCAGGCGAGCTCGAAAATGATCAGAGCCGTAGAGCGGCCGTAAAATGAGTACTGTGTATACTCGAACATGATGCGATCACGGTCGCTTTCCCAGGTTCGCCGTTGGCGTTGTTTCAGTATGCGTCGCTCGTGTTTTTCTAGGCGGCTAAGTTTTTGGGGCGGCGGATGCGCAGCAGCACCTCCTGTATTGGCATCTTCATTTTCAGCATCCGATTCACCGCCTGCACCGCTGTCGTTAGCTGTGTCCGAGTCGTCGTCATCTTCATCCGATTCGGCATCTGATTCGCAAAAGATGGACTCAAATACGGGTATGTTCTCCTCCAGCGCAGGATCGCCCAAAATGCAAACCTGGAAAAGGAATATACAATTTTATAAGTTTTATTATACATTTTACGACATAATTAAATTTTTGTTTAAATTAATATTGAATGTTAATTTTTGAAGACTTCTTTAACCTCCACGCAAATATTTGCACACACACTAACCTGTCGGTCACTGTAGATATTGCACACATCCAGCGGACGATGTGCATCGCATATAAATATTGTCACATCCTCCTCGGGCTGCAGCAGCTCGACAACGTCAACGCAGCCGCCACAATTCACCAACAACACAAATTTGACATCGCCCTGATGTTCGCTATAGGCACGCTGTAACCCCGCTAGCCCCATAATCGGCACAACCGAATACAGCATGTGATCGTACTTGAAGAGCGACTGGAGGATCTTGCTTGCGCATATCGCATCGATGTCATAGTTCACAATGATGAGAATCCGCTTACCAACCAGACGCGCGTAAAACTCCTGTTTAAGGTCTTGAATGAACATTTCAGAGTCGTCGTTTGGACCTCGTTTTTTTTTTTTTTTAAATCAAAATCATTTATTTATGTTATTCACGAAAAACTCAAAAAACTTTACTCTTTCCACTTTTTAGAAAAATTATTCTGATCTGTTCTTCTGTTTTATTCTTGTTCTCTGTCCAATTTGGTTGGTTTATAATGTTTTCGCTCACCTCGCGTTTTTGGTTTTTTTTTCTTGCTCACATTTTTCTCATCTTCTTTGGTATTTGTTTGTTTTCATTTTATTTGATGGGAGAGGTGCTTCGATTAATTTCGTTTAGTTAAAGTTGCGTCCACTTTAAAAGTTTGTTATTTATTTATTACTGCATTTATTTTATATTGAAACCGAATTAGAAAATGCCAAAAAAATTCTTCTGCGCAAAAGACGAAAGCAGCACCAGCACGATCAAGAAAATATTGGCTCAAAAAAGCGGGAAAAGAGCAGGGTTGCACCTGAGCATGTCCAAAAAAGTACCAAAATAAAAAAAAGTAGTTTATTTTTAAATCAGATATCTCCAAAGTTTAATTTCCGGTCTCATAACCGTTACAACAACTCTTGGTTAGACTTGTTAAAATTTGATTTTCTTTATTCACACCACTTTTAATATGTTTAAAAGGTGAATTAATATACACAAGTATTAGTATCAAATCGTTCCGACTATTTTTATCAATATAAAAATTTAGGAGAAACAATTGTTTTTAAAAAATTAAACTTTTGTTCGATAATTTGATCCTTATATTATTAAAGTAAGTTTGTTCAAAGAAAAAAATACAAAATGTAGTGTGAGAGAGTTGAGAAATTGACTAACATCAATCACGTATATAAAAAAACCCAAGATTGTAAGTAATTTTTAAATATAAATTCTAATCAAAAGTCTATTTTCACATATGAACCTTTAAAAGTTTCGAATAATTTAATCACGAAATTAATTTTTATTAAATTTGTAAATAGAGTAATAGTGTTTCCAATGGCAAGCCTATTTTTATTTGGCTAACAAAACGATGCGCCGCTAGTTTATATATCAAATGCGACAAATAAAATAAATGAACGGCGACAAGTTTTGTAATGAAACCGACCGTTATCGTGTCGCATTCAAATTAGAGATAATAGAATCGTTGATTTTGAATGCTGTTTTTTGTTGTTGTTAAAAATTTTCAAAAACCGTCTCATAATACTTTAAAAACGTTTAAAACGTAACTTTATTTTGTTATTGTTCTCTCTCAGCTATGCGCTCTCGTTCGCATATACATATATATAAAAAACAAATGAAACGAAACTTAATTTCTTACATATAAGGCACACAATTATTACAATTCCTCGAAAAAGGCGACACGCGCCTTGGTCGAGCCCGATTTCAATTTCTTAAGCGTTGAGTATTTCGTTTCGCCCGCCTTTATTTGCGCCTCGCTTAAAATATCCAAATTGCTTTGATTCTCTTCGATCTTCAGTAGCTCGATTTCGGAGCGCAGCGTCTGCAGCTGATTTTGCACCTGCTTGGACTTTTTCAAATATTCGAGACGGCTGCGTTCGATTTCGTTTGTGATTTGCTCCATTTCGTTTTCGGTCAAAATGAATTCTTTCGGTTCGAATTCGTCATCGTCGTCCTCCTCATCGTCCTCCTCCTCCTCGTCGATGCCGACGACGATGTTTCGATGGTGATCGTCATCCTCATCGTCATCGGATGTAACAATGGCGATGGTATGCTGCTGAACATTGCCGCTATCATCGCCACCACTTAAATCTGCTGCGCCACATGCCGTATCCATGTCAGCGGTAGAGTTGCTCGTCGTCAACGAAGGCGTACTGGCGGCTGTATTAATAGGTGTGGCTGCGGCAACGGCAACAGTGACACCAGCATTGTTAACCGCAAGCAAAACGCTGTCGGTGGTGGAGTTTTTACGTCCACGATGTAGGAAATTCAGCAGACGTGCTGTCGCCTCTTGCTCGGCCAGTTTCGCACACATCAGCTCCTTCTTTAGTTTTTCAGCTTCCGCTTCGCGCTTGTCCTTCTCCATGGTCAGCTGGTGTACGTAAAAGTCAGCATCACGTATTTTTTTTTCGAGATCGTGTTTCTCGCGTTCGACTTTCATTTGACGTTCGCGCAGACGATCCATTTCGGTTTTGAAATGATTTGCTTTGCATTCGGTGAGCTGCATTTGCTCCTCGTTGACGCGACTCTTTTCAAAGTAAAGTTCCTTTGTCTCCTCGGAGCGGCGCTGACAAATATAAACGAAAAGTTTTAAAACTAAGATATTTTTAATTATTACAATATGCAAAGTTTTGAACTCAGCAAATAATAGCTCTAACCACTCTCTACTCTGTCGTTATCTTACCAGTGCATCGCTGGCCATACGCATTTCATCCTGCAAATGTTCGAGTCGCTTTTCGAGCTCATAACGCTCGTGCTCCGCCTTTTCGCGCAGTTTCTTTTCGCGTAAAAATTTTGTGCGTTCGACTTGACGACGATGCTTTTCTTCTTTGGCTTGCGCCTTCATCTGCTGAATTTCCATAGTGTCCGGTTTGCGGCGACGCATATACAGATCGTGATTGCCTTTGCACAGATCAAGAATCTGAAGGAAAGCAAAAATATACATATTAATAAGATAAATATTTAAATGCATTTGCAAATATCCGTACTAACCATTTTATTGATATGCAAATCGTGCGAGTAGAATATAAAGCTCGAGACCTAGCAAAAAGAGACGTTTTAATCGAAAATCATAAATTGGAAAAATATTAGATATATCAACCTTGGCATCGACCAGGCGTATGGTGAATTTCTTATCATCGAAGCTGACATGCAAAATTTCGTTCCATTGAAATGTCGTCTTTGGCGTCAATTTGTTGTGCGAGTCGTAGATGTTGAGGCCGACTGCGGTAACGCCCAGCCATAATTTGGTTTTGTTTTTATTCTGGCAAATAATTTAATTATAGAATGATTACTTAAAGATTGTAATGTTTATTTAAATTACTTACAGTAATAGGAAAATAATTAACACCGTACATATCTAAGTCTTGTGCGATTTTTAAATATTCCATTTCGACCTCATCGCGCGTCATCGGCTCGTGGTCCATGTACCTGTGGGAAAATAAAAAAATTAAAACTTAAAAAAATACCTTAAAATCATATGAAAAATAATGAGAAAATATTAAAAAATTTAATAGTTTAATTTAGAAAAAAATTTTACGAAAACTTGAATTTCAATATTATAATTAAAATATAATCTGAAAATAGATAAATTCAAAAACAGTACTTTTAAAAAACAACAAGATTCCAAGATTATATAAAACCTTAATTCGGAAATTTATTAATTTAACAATAAAAATATAAATTTTATAATATTGACGATTTAAAAAATATATCGCCTGCTACTTACCAAGTCTTAATTCGTTCCTCCCACATTTCGGGCGTCATTTGATACTGATCGGTCACGCCCTTTGGCAGCAGATCAACGCCCGCTAACATTCCTAAAATAATCCATTCATTTAAATTTACAAATTATTTTTATGGAACAAATTTAAAAATCAATTTTAAATGTAAATTAATAATAATTGTGACGCACCGTCCTTGTAAGTCTCATAGTCGTATGGACCGTATTGTACATGTACTGCATACGAAGCCAGCAATACCGACGCCTCTGGTCGACAATAAATGTCCATTGACAGAATGCTCTGCTTCACTTGCAGAAAGAACAGATGTTGGGTAATCTCCTGAATCAGCTCTTCGCTGACATTTTCCGGAAAGAATTTCGCATAAAAACTGAAATGGTAAAAGTTGCCGCCGCCGTTATTGACATTCGAAGCCTGCAGTTGTAAGCGCTGGTCGCGTACTTTCTTATCCATTTTAAGCCACGAGACATTGTTGCGCGCGTCTAACTGTCGGTCGTCAAGCAGAAAAAAACACGTAAAAAACAACAAAATACAAATTAAAACATCAACAAAAAATACGAAAATAAACGAAGAAAGTAAAAAAAATACTTCAAAATTACCACAAAAATAAATTGGAAATTAAATCCATAAATAATTATTGAATCATTTAATAAGCAACTAGAGAAATGCACTCACATACTGCAAACCAAAGTACCATGACTCGCGTAGGCCAATTGTGCGGCAGACCAGCTCAAAGAGTTCCAATCCGCTTGCACGTTGTTCCAAATTAAATTCGAGCTCCGAGTCGAATGTGATTACCTAGAGGATTTCACAATTGTTATTAATTATTATATTTCAATATTATATGCATGTGTTTGCGCGATTTTTACCTTAACGGGCAGCGAGCGATTCTTTTTGCTGCGAAAGGGACTCATTTTGGTTTGTCGTGTCGTCGACCAGGTTGGAAGGAGGAGGGAGCCTTTGTTATTGTTTTCGTTTAGTTTTTTTTTTACATTTCCCGTGCCCAGATTTTTTCTATTGCTTTATTGAGCGGACGGACGGACACACACACCTCATTCACTTTCGCTTTCTTATTTGTTATAGCAAGTCTGACTTCATTCGCTGTCACCGCCGTTGGCGTTTTTTATTTTGTTTTGTTGCTTTTTGAACTTTATAGCTATTTAATTGTTTGTGTAATACTTTTTGTAATTATATATATTTTTTTGATTTTGATTAGATTGGCATCAAACCTATGATATTGCCAGATCGTAAAATTAATTTAAAAAATATATGTTTCCAAAAAATTTTGTAAAAATGTTGTAAAATTTCCAAATATATCCAAAATAATCAACGAAAAAACAGCGCTCGGCTTTTGAGGCAAAAAATTATATTTGGGTCTGGTACACAACTATTCTTTAACATGAAAGAGTTTGGAAAAATTGTATCACATATTTTAAAAAAGTTTACAAAAAGGTTCAAAATTGTCATTTCGCCGCGCCACACATTCATTGAACACACCTTTCGTCAAATATCAAAAACAAAAGAACATTTCAGAGCGAAACGAAGAGAAATAAAAATAAAATTAAGAAGTGCACCTGACTGAGTATCAAATCCCACTACGACGCAACACAAAAATAATGTCAGGCTTAATAGACAAAAGGTAAAATTAATGAAAATTAAATGGGAGTTTAGCTTAATTAAAATGTATTCATCTCTCCATTATTAACACAAAGAAAACGAAGTCGCGAGGATGAGATCTGTGAATCGACAGATTTTCCTTTGTCGAAACGCATCAACAATTTGCATTTGAACAACAATTTCGAGGAGTCATCCTCGTGCTCATCCTTGGCAGCTGCCCACAATGAGTTGCTGCTGGCACAACACCACTTCAACTTAAAAGAACACATGCTGCCCAAAGTACTAGATGGTTATAGTAAAACCACGCCCCTAGAAATGGGCGACGTCGTGGACGCTGAACAGATGCATCTGTATAATCCCGAACTGAACGAGTCACAGAATCCTTTCTACTATGACAAGAATAAATTGCTACATGCGTTGCATTTGGAAAGACTGAAAAGATGCACGGTTTAGTTTTAAGTTAGACTACTCAAATGCACCATCAGCCAGCAACAACCCCTCAAAATTATGTCAAAAATCCCCCTTAAGTTTCTTTTTTTCTATTAGCTTTTAGTTTGTAATCTGTAATTTAAATTATTGACGTTTAACTACATGCATTGATAAAATAATTAAATTCAAAAAGTTATGAAAAAATGGTCTCTTAAAATTGAAGAACATCTAATAGAACAACACTAAATATATTTATTTATTTATTGGAAACTTGCATGAATGTACTCACTCGAATTTTAAATGGGGATTAAGGAACGTTCACTTGCACAAGTGGTACTAGGAGAATGAATGCAACTGAAGATTGATTCAAATCGTAATCGTATTGGTAAAAACAAACTAGCAATTACTGTTAATACCTAGCGGTAATAAAAAAAAAGTTTATAAGAAGAATACTTAATTTAAATTTCTTCAATATTTTTATTAGAAAAACCTGAATTTTTTTTAAAACCAATCTCTAGAAATTACTATATATCTCAAAAAGTTGTCTTCTTTATATATTTTAATAAGGCTTAAAATTACTACAATTGGTGTGTTCCATAATTTTCATAATTCAACCTAGCTTATTTTTTTTTTTTTTTAAGTATTTAGGTTACCACCTTCCCCCTACAACTAATGTGTAAGGTTGGTGGATCCACTAGGGAATTATTTGGCCAAACCGAAGTTTTATAACGCCACACAAAATTATAGATTTAAATCTATTAAGACTTTTTTCACCATACGCGTGCAAAATTTAAGATTAAGCCACGCGGACTCGTGTTTGTTCCGTTAGCAAACGCGCGTCCCGCTACTCGGATCCCGTTACTTCCACTAGCCTTAAAAGGTCTGTGGAAAACACAATCCGAATAGCTCCGAAGATCGACTGTACGCTACCGATCACAAAACACGAATGTCAACCTAGCTTAATTTTTGTTGTTTTTTTTAACACAACCCATAAGAAAATGGTTACTTTAACTTTCGCGGCGAATTCCAATTTATAAAAAAAAATTATAAAGATAACTGTGCAAAGCAAGGAAGAACTTGTAGATAAAATCGCACCGAACAGACTGCAAAAGTTTGGATGAGTTTGGTTGGTCAAAGGCAAACGTAATAAAGAACATAAAGAAAAGAGGAAAAGCACAGCGAGACAAGAAATTACACACGCCCAATAATCACGAAAAAATTCAACGCAAAAATGTAAGTAATTGCCAAATAATTAAGTGTATTTAATGCGATCAATTGTAATTGATTAATAAACCGCAAGAATAAGTGAAAAAATCGAATTGAAAATTGCAGCAACGCAACAAAAAACTAAAAAAAAGAGAAAATTCTAAGTGAAAAGACGACTGACGGACGGGTGGACGGACAGTCGGACTGCACGAAGGCAAAACGGAATGCGAGATAAACGATAGAAGTGTTCGACGTAGCAGTCGCGAGCGAGGGGGAGCGAACAAAAATGTCGTACCGTACGTACGCCTTCAAAGAATGACTAGCACAAAACGAATTCCGTGAAAATTAAAATTCTTTTTTCGTTCGTAGTTCGTTTTTTTCATATATTTTTTGTTTAGTAAATTTTTGTGCTAAATTCCAAAAAACTAGTTTTGAAATACTTTTCGTCACCGCAGAAAAGTGTCTGGGTAGGTTGGTCAAAGGAGGGAGATAAGAGAAGTTGGGGAAAAAATAAAGTAGAGAGCCTTTGGGCCTTATCAAAGTTTTCGAGAATTTTTTTGACTCATCGCTGTCGTCGCTGCTGCCGGCACCACACTGCACCCCGCTTTACATTAACCAGCTATAATCCCTATTCCAATTCGGTCTACTCAAGTGCGTATAAAAGTGTCTGACTGACGACGGTGGTGGGAAGTAGAATGAATATTGAAAATAGTGTGAAAATAGAAAAGCGATGAAACTTTTGGCCAGTTTCTCGCCGGAAGCACACACAAATAAAATAGGAAATATTAAAAGAATTTCATAAAAAAATCCCCGATTTCAATAAAGATAAACATAAAAGCAAGTACGTAGGAGCCTCACAACAGCAATAAGAATAGAACGACGGATCGTCGTCGTCGAGTTGGCCAAAATCAATTCAATTTGTTTGTTTCAATTGCAATCGAGACAGCCAACTCTTTTATTTGTTTTCTATGTACTTTTTTATTTTTCTTTTTTGAATGATTTAATAACAATAACAACTAATTGCGATTGTCGCTTTTATTTTTCTTTTTTTGTTAAGTATTATTTTCTTTTTATATTTGCGTAACTGAATTTGTGAATTTTATAAATTAAAACTTGTAAATAATAAAATAGACTTTTTTTTGCAAATTAATTATTTTAAAAGTTCGCATATTTGTTTTCTTTTATTTCTTTTGCTATCTTTACTGCTTCGCTGTATTCAAGAGTGGAAGTTTCAACGTCGTCGGAAACAAATACTCCCTTATTTCTTTATTTGTATATATTTTTACCTCAATGCAATATGAACAAGTAGTGAGGGAGGACTGCGGGCTAGCGGTGGACAGTCTTGGTGCAGGGAGTGTCCTTTGATTTAGTACTTTCGTCTTCCGCGCCGTTTATTTTTATTATTATTATTGTGTGGCTGTTACTAATTGACGCCAGTTGTCTGTCTGTCCGTCTGTTTGGCTGTGTTCTTTCTTTTTTCGAATGTCTAGAATCAGTCAAGTGGGCTCGACTATCTCTCCGCAGTCATTAATAACTGGGGCAGTGAAGTTTATGCATTTTTTTTTTAATTATTTAAAAATAAAAAATTTTAAAAACAAGTATAATCAAATTTTTTATTAAAAAACACATTTTTAACATAAAATTGTTGACATTACAAACCGATTCATCGTTACGTTTTAATGAAGCTCGTTTTTGTTTTAGTGTCAAAGTTAAAAATTTTTTTGTCAACTTTACTGCCCCATTTCGGACGAATGGTAAATTTAAAAATGCAAAACTACGCAATTTTTTTGATATTTGCTCAATGATTTGAGCGCCATCCACACCCACTATCGCCAACAGTTTGATTTATAAATTTTGCTTGGTTTGTTTTTTTTTTTGCTAAAGGGTTGTAGGGTATTTATGGGCCAGTAACAGTAAAGTATATCATTCATTTCTCACACTTATGTATGTGTGAGTAGCGATATAAATTGGAAAATATCCAATTTTATCTGAAGTGCTTTCCTCGACTCAAGGAAACAAATTAAGAAATTTAAAATTTTAGTGTAGAAATAAACTTAACATGTCGATAGTTTTAACTTAAAGTATAAGAAAGAATTTTGGAATATGAGCAATATTTAGAATCGGATATTGATAAAGTAGTAACTGCATCCGGTTTTTGACTCTTTAAAACTTAAAGAATGTCGAAACTTGTCAATGAGCGATTTCAAAAATCAAATAATAAATAATAATTAACTTTAACTCATTTTATATTTCTTTCTGCTCCAGCTTAAATAATCGCAATGCAAACGATCAAGTGCGTTGTTGTCGGCGACGGTGCCGTGGGCAAGACTTGTCTGCTCATCTCGTACACCACCAATAAATTCCCCTCGGAATATGTGCCGACCGTATTCGACAACTACGCCGTAACGGTGATGATTGGCGGCGAGCCGTACACTTTGGGTCTCTTCGATACCGCCGGACAGGAGGATTACGATCGCTTACGTCCGCTGTCGTATCCACAGACCGATGTCTTTTTGGTTTGCTTCTCGGTGGTCAGTCCCAGTTCGTTTGAAAATGTCAAAGAAAAGGCAAGTATTTTTTATTTGTTGACTTTTTGAATTTTGAATTGAAAACATTTCCTTTTCGAAAAAATTTGTTTAGTGGGTACCCGAAATCACGCATCATTGTCAGAAGACGCCGTTCCTGCTGGTCGGCACACAAATTGATTTACGCGATGAGAGCAGCACTTTAGAGAAGCTGGCCAAGAACAAGCAGAAACCCATCACTATGGAACAGGGCGAGAAATTGGCCAAAGAGCTGAAGGCAGTCAAATATGTTGAGTGCTCGGCTTTGACACAAGTAAGTGCTACATTTCTTTAATATTGATATTTGAGTATTAGTTTAAATTATGTATATAAAACTTTTAGGCACATTTCTTAATGAATAAATAAAATTAAAACCTATTACAAACAAATGTTTTAAACTTTAAATCATCTTGTAATAGGTAGACTTTTGAACTTTTCCTTTAAATTTCAACTGTGGAAAAGAGTATAAACAAAATTTTCATTGTAAAAAAATTATTTTGACTAAATTTTTTTTTTTTTGAAATATTTAATTTATAAACAAAACTTTAAGAGAATATTATTAAAAAGTTGAAAAAATTTGCGGTGAAAGTTTTGTTTCTAAACGAATTTAAATTTGATGATCTTGGTTTTGTTTTGTAGAAATAAAAAATACCGCAGTCATTATTCTAAATTACTAGAATAACGATATTTATATTTGAAAACATTAAAATTTTCAATTTGAATCGTTTTGCATATTAAATTTATATTGTTTTCGTTTATCAATTGCAGAAAGGTCTAAAGAATGTTTTCGATGAAGCTATTCTGGCTGCATTGGAGCCACCAGAACCATCCAAGAAAAGGAAGTGCAAATTCTTATAATTTTATGTATTAATTTATACACATTACAACTGAAGGAGTTTTGCTTCCAAGCGAAGCAAAATTATTTCATTCTCTTCAAAAAAATACAACTTGGATCGCATTTTCAAATCATTTGAAAAAATGCAGCGAGCAGAGCAAAGCAAAGCAAAACGAATTGAATGAATAATTTCAGTGAAAATTCAAATTAACAAACTAAAATATAAAAATTAAAAAAAGAAAAAGCAAACAAAAAAAAAACAAAAGCAAAATAAAACAATAATTCAAAAATTAAAATGTAAGTTTGGATATTTAATTGGCGACCGACCGATCGAGCGACCGAACGTTCATTCAAATTTCGAAAGAAAATCACACACAAAAAGTAGCAAACAACAAACAAACAAACAAAAGTGTTTCTTTTTTCGCTAAACAGCAAAACAAAAAACAACAACAACTACAAACAATAACTAATATTAATATTGTTCTTAAAAACAACAAACAAAAAATCTTTAACAACAAGTACCAATTTGCTAATATTATTATTAAAATTATATTATTACAAACAAACAAAAAAAAAAAGAATGAAAAAAAATAAAACTAAGCGAAACAAAAACAGTTTAAATTAAAATTAAAAGGCAAACTTATTAAGCTATACATTTCAAAAGTATAAATTAACACACAAAGCAAAATGCGTAAGAAGCAAAAAAAAGTGCAGTCAGTGCGTAGAGGAAAAAAGAAATTAAACATAAAAAGAAAAAAGAAAAACAAAATGTAAACAAAAACAAAAAAATGATTGTAGTTCGGCATAAATGAACTAATGCATTTTTTTAATATTTTTATATATACATTATCAATTTTTACATTATTTTAGTTTTAGACATTGTAATTATTGATTTCAGATATTATAATAAAATATAACACACCAATTAAAAATTAATTTTGATTGCAAATTTTTGTTGAGAGACCTAACATAGCAAAGATCCAAAAATCATAGCCGCAGCGCTTGCACCCAATTGCATTTAATGGCCGCTTGTTCAACATTGTCCAACAACGCAGTGCCCAGCTGTACCTTGCCCTGAATTTTAATGGCGTCGTAATCCCAGTGCAAACACTTCGCGCCACGCTCCTCCCACTGTTCGATGCCATTCCACGCAATCATAACACCATTATCCGAGCAATATTGTTTTGATGGGCGATAGACGTGGCAGTCGTAATGTTGCGCCAAATGTGCGATATTAGCGAAAATGTAATCGTTGTTTGCAACACCGCCGGACACGACGAGGGACCGTGGCGACGCATCATTCGGGCCAAATAAATTTTGTCCTATGCAAAACTCCAGAGCCCGTTGAGTGCGATTCATTAAATGACGACTGGTGGCACGTAATAGGCCGGCACAAAAATCGCTATAGTTACTTATGATGCCATCGGGAGGAGTGCCTGTGATACATTTTTTTAATATATCGTTCTTGTCGCAAATGAGTAAAGTTTAAACTTACCCTCCTTAAGCTCCGCCGCACGTATCGCGCGAAATGAATTATTTTTTATGCCAGCAAAGCTAAAATTGCAATTGCGCACGCGTGCCAACGGCAGCGGAAATTCAAATGCGTCAGGATTGCGTGCCTCAGCAGCGGCCACTTCCACCGCACGTCCGCCATTCCACTCGCTGTACTGAGGCAGTACATACAGACGCAAGCGACGCGCAATTTTATCGAAAGCCTCGCCCGGCGCATCGTCTAAACTTTCACCCAGCAATAGAAAATCACTAGCAGCGCGAACAAAGGCCAGCTGGGCATGACCACCACTAATGAGAAGACAAAGAAATGGATACGCAATTGGGTGCTCCATACGCGCTTGCAATGCATGCGCTTCCATGTGGTGTATGGGTATAAGTGGTTTTTTATATTTACGCGCCAAGTGTTTGGCATAGCGTAGACCGATCAACAAACTTAGCGGAAGGCCTAAAAACGGAAAATGTTTAATGAGAAAAAATATGTTTATTTCTCGCTGTATAAACTCTCGCCTGGTCTAGTAGTCACCGCGATGGCATCCAGTTGCTCCGGATGCATGTTCGCCTCGTGCATGCAACGCTCGAAGACATCATCGATTTTTGCACGGTGTAGATCTTGAGCGCGCGGTGGTATAATTCCACCATATCTAATTTTTAAACGATAATAAAAGTGCGAATTGCTCTCAAAAGGGTTTAACCATTTTTAAAATCCACTGTCTAGCCACGCTTACCTAGTGTGAAATTTTTGCTGTGAATTAAGCACATTTGCAAGCACCTTTCCGTCGTCTGCTACGCCACTGGATTGGACAATTGCGATGCCGGTGTCGTCGCAAGAGGTTTCGATGCCCAAAATAGACAAGTTTCGTGACGCAACAGTTTTGCAGAAACTCAAATTCGTTAAGCAGCATTTTGAAAATTTTGCACTTTTTAGAGTAAAATACATTTTTACTGTTGTTAGAAAAACAATTTTTGAGATTTTTGTGCACTAATCTCGAAAATCGTAAACAAAACCAGAACCATTCACAGCTGGAAAGTGCAAACAGCTGATTCGAGTAAAAACAAAAACATAAATAAAACAGCTGTGTGAAAGATAACGACTACTAATGTATGACGTCACACGCTTTTTGACTAATCCCTATACACGCAATTAAAATTGAAAACCTTATAAATGCAATTAATTTTTATTTCCATTCTACATAAAATTATTTTGGTCGCCGAATTTAAACAAACTTTTATTTTTTTGTTTTGACGCCAACACAAATTTTTTTTTTAAACTGGGATAATAAATTTAATATTTTTTTAACTACCAAAATCCTCATCGTAAACGATTTTTCGAAGTACAGCGGCTAAAACTTATTTTGTAAATGATAAAAGTGAAGTGGGAGAAGTCTTCTCAATTCCCATTTAAAAAAATATTTTGGCGGTTTTCTTTCAAAAATATTTTGAAAATTCGTTTATGATTAAAAGGGTACAGATGTAAATAAATATTTATGTTTTTTTTTTTCCTTCTGGAACAATCAACAAAGTTTAGCATACTTATTAAAATGGTAAAAACATATAAATTCAAGTAAGACTACACAAAATAAACTTGCTACATTCTGCTCCACAAAATTTCACTGCGTCACACTTATGACGAGACGTTTACCGTCACCAAGTCGTCACCCACAACTAACGCTCGTAATATACGCGATAGTAGAGTGTTTTCGAACGCCAAATACTAAAACTATTATCGAATTTCAAAAGGTACACACCCTCGCCGGGATATGCATGGGAACCGACATATACCTCTGTGAAGCATTCACGCCGATAGATTGGAACAATTATGGAAATTGGTGGCTTTATGGCCGCTGCCGACGATGCGGACAAAGCATTTTGCTGCGATATCGCATTGCGTTCATTCGCCAGTGAACCGCATTCTAAATCCTCGGTGGTCGAGAGATAATCTTCATCAACGAATTCTTCATCGTCTTCCGAATCGCTAACGTGTACTGTAACTTCGTTGGTCATCGGTTTGCTCCATTCGAAATAGATGCCAAAACCAACGTCATAATTATCCGTTGCGAATTCAAAGAAAATGCATTTGCCATGAGCGTTTGTGGGCACACGTACCTTAGATGCAGAAAATATTTAGATTTTTAATTAAATTAAAAGTTAAACTAGAAAAAAGAAAACATGACTAACCGTTACAGTATCGCCATGACCGATAGTTATTACACCATCACCATCGCCGGCAGACACATCAGCTTTGAACTCTTCAATGTCTGGGCGAGTCCAAATTTTCGCTGGACGTATGAGCACGTAATCGTCATCGTCGTTGGGTGTCTGATGCTCTTGTTGTTGATCGAGCTGGTCGCCCAGCTCGTTGTCATTGAGAGCTTCATTTGGTGTGCTTATTTTTTCGATTTTGTCTCCATCGGCGCCACCAGTTCCAGCAGTCGTAGTCGTCTCACTGTTATTATTAGCTGATGTCGTCGTCGATATACTTGTTGGGTTATTTTGATTCTGCATATGTAACTGTTGCATATATTGGTGATAGTGTTCTTGTTGCAGCTGATGTATGAGCACAGCTTGCTGTTCGGGATTCCCGGGAAATTGTTTTTCAGCATAGCTCTAAAAAATAAAAGACCAAATTTTGTTTATATGATAATATAACGTTTTGTGTGTTAATGTGTTCATATTTATAGTAATGAAATTATTTCAGCACCGAAAGGTACCGTCTGAAAAGGGAAGCTTTAAGTTTCGATGGTCTTCAATTCAATATACTTTCTATAAATTTATTTTTTTTGACTAGATTTTTTTTTAAAAAACTGTCTCTTATAAATTCAATTAGTACGTATGTTCTAATTCCCACAATAAAATAGCCGCATTAAAAATTCATCACTGACCCAAAACCAAATAGACAAAATACTATTAAATCTAAACTTGACCTAAATTAGAAAAACAAAATAGAAGTCATATTATATTTGGCCATGCCCAAACTTAAATACCCAAAACAATGTTTACATACTTCCCCACACCACCCACTCTTATAACTACTCTCCCAGAACAGACCTTAAAATGCTGATATGTCTGCTTGTTGAGCGCGTCTTGCATCTGTCGACGCTGCATCTCCTCCTTGTAGCCCTCCTCTAACATTTCTTGCTGCTGACGTTCGCGTTTTTCACGTTCCGTCTTCTCCAGCTCTATGCGACGCAGTTCTTCTTTTAGCGTCTCATCGCGATTCTGCTTAACTGCTTCGACATACGGTCGAAAGGAGCTGCACATCGAATCGAGTAAATCGATAAAACCTTCCATGGCGCGTTCGCGACTGATGTCGCCCAACGCCTGCCAGTGGAGGCGACGGTCCCGCCCAATCACATCAAGCACGCCCAACGCTGGCGCATCTTTGGCATCGAATGCGCCCAAAGATGCCTGCTGTTTGAAGGCAATTAGCTTCAGGTTATCCTCGTAAGAGAGATGAATTGCTTTACCGGAATTTTCTAAAAAAAAACAACGAATTTAAGTAACATAAATAATTTTCAGCGACGACGCAGCTGTTGTAGTGAAGACGTGGTGTTTTATTTTCTTTCTACGGTGGGGAGCACCAGGCGCCTTTTTCTTACGTTTATAGAAGTTCAACGCCAATCGATAAAGTTCCAGGAGAGCAAAGCCCCACTTATCCAATGCCGTTGATTCCAATTTGCTGTCCATGTTTTACTTTTATTATTTTTTATTTGTTTAATGCTAACTTTTTTAGTTTTTCCACATCGTCGAAAATTTAAGGTCGCTATAAGTTGCAAAGAAAAATTAAAATACTTCCACTGTTTGCTTTGTACACAAAAACAGTTCACAACAGACGCAGAATGACAATTTTCAAGCGATAATTCACAATAAAACCGTAGTTCACAATACAGGTGCTGTGACTGTTTCGCGTGAAACAACAACAACAATAAAAACAAAAACCACACTGAGTACAATTCCAAGAATTTGAAAATTTTAGTTTTTGAGTGCAAGCGAAACAAGTGCTGAAGAGAAAGACCTACCTGATGAAATCAGTAAAAAGTTAAGAATTTGTGCATTCAATTGCAGTAACAAATAAAATAAGTGCAACACAATACAAAATAAGAGGTCGGACTCAAAAATAATAATTAAATAGTGCAAAGAAGTTCAATTGCAAATGAACAAATACTGATTTCCAAGAAAAGCAGCCATCTAAATTTAAACGAATTCTTGGAAATTTGAAAAGATCTTTAGCTAAGGAGGAGGCGCAGCGCAGTGGAATTTCGAATTCCGTTGCGCATTTAAAATTCATTTGTCCGTTTCCTCAAATTCCAAAAAAAAATAATAATAATAAGCAGTTACAATTAAAAACAAAAATAACCATATCACAAAAATGGGTTTTCACCGAAATAACCCTTTAGCACTCGACGTACTAATTTTGTACGCAGTAGTTTTTATCGCACACGCCTATAATCAAAATCCGGGTGAAACTTATCCGCTTCGCGTAGAGGTAGCCGTGGGCGCTAGCTTTAACATCAGCTGCCACATGAATCCTGAAATGTTTCCGAGTCACAATTCACGCGATTTATATTTCCGTAATGTGAATACAAAGGAACGTGTTCCCGATACTGAAATTTATATTGCGAATGAGACCACAATTATCTATATGCTGCACAACGCCGTCGAGCAGCAGAATCAGTTTATCTGCAAGTGTGGACCGAACGCGATCATGGACACCAAAGTCTTTGTTGGAAAGCCACCGCTACGCGTGACTGATTTTACCTGTCGCAGCTTCGATTTTGAATATATGCTTTGCAATTTTACACAGGTGAGAACAAATGGATTGAAGTAACCACTTTTGAAATTATATTCAAAAAAATATATTTTTACGAAACCAATTTGTTATTTAATATCTTAAATATTAAATAAATTTTAAAATAAAAAAAATATATCAAATTATTTATATAAAAAAATTTCACTATCTTCACACAGCCCTGGAATCCGTTGCTGACACAATACAATCTCACCTTTCACTTGAAGTCGCCCACCTACAGTTTTGATCCCGCCTGTAACTACGACGAAAAGCCGGTGGTCGTCTGCAATATAACATCTAGCTATCATGCTGCAGCGCAACTCTATCACTTTACGCTGCGCAGCTCAAATGCGCTAGGCAATGAATCGCAACACTTTGACATTCGCAACCGCGACGTAATGGTGCCGGCAGCGCCTGGACGTGATTTTCGTTTACTCAATCTGACTCCGGATGCGATGACATGCGCCTGGCGTATGCCCATGAACAAATGGGAGCTGTATGGCGGCAGTCGTGGTCTTGTGTGGGAGGTGCTGTTGCAACCACATAACTTTCCTACTCTCGATTTGAGTTCAACGGTGCGTGTACAGCGAAGCGTCAACAGTGAGCTACTTTTGCATTTGCAAGAGCTACCGTATGCCTGGTGGTGGTATGAGTTACGATTGCGAGTGCGCGTGCGAAATAGTGGTCGCAACAACATCGTAGCCAATGATGAGCTTATGTGGAGTGCACCGTTTGTTTATCGTTTCCATACGGAAGGTACAGTGCCGGCGCGTTCGCCACACTCGACGCCGGGTGCTTTTTATGTAGATTCAATGGAGACGCGTGTGCGCATCTACTGGGAGCAGTTGGAAGCACATGAATATAATGGCGATAATTTTACTTACATTGTTGACGAGGTTCGCAAGAATGGAAGATCCATGTAAGTTTAATTGGGATTATGTTTTATATATATATATTAACCCTACATTTGGCATAGTAATTATATTAAAACATAATGAGATAGTTCGAATTTTTCTTATATTCTGAAATAGGCAATTTTGTAATACCACAAATATCAAATTATGTTTGTAATTAACAATTTATCTTTTTTTTGTTAAAATTGCATTATATTTTTTTCTTAGTAATCAACATTTGCTCTTATCAATTTAATATCATAAAAAAAATTAGATCAAGAAATTGTTTCCGGCATGGGTTTTTTTTGTTCCTATTTTATAAATAATATGAGATAAGATTAGAATTAGTGTTCATTTTATATCAGTTTATAAATCACTAGTATGAGAAGTATTCCGGCAAATCTTTATTTTTTCTATGTCTACATATACTTACATGTATACATTTATAAAATTATTGTCCCTATGTATGTATGTATGAGTCCTTTGTATTTCTAAACACCATTCGATTGCATTCAATACAAATTCTAGTAAAAGAGGTCGAGATGGGACAGTTTATTAATATTAATCAATAAACAATAAATGAAACCCGAGCAACGCCGAGTACTATCAGCTATATTCTGCATACAAGGAACAGCCCACCTAAGCGCTTCCAATTAAAACTGAAATTCTAAAGAAAACCATTTACACTTGTATTAATAAAAACAGAAATTCTTAAAACAAAACGATTTGTCTTTAAATTAAAAATGTTATTTGCGAGTATAGTGCATTTTTACTGCGAATTATTTTATTTATATATACATATATATATTATTGTTTGTGCATTTTGTTCTGAAAATTACCACATACTCATTTTCTTGTTTCTTCTTATGCCCCTGCTCATTCTTTTTGCAAAAACATCATGAACAAACAACCAAACAGCCAACTTGCTCCACTGCAGCTAGTAGCAAATTCAGCAGTTTTTGCCTTTCAAAAAGACGCACACTATGAATACACAATCCGCAGTCGCAATCACTTGGGGGACTCCGCTGAGGTGAGCGTCATCAAAATAAATCCGCTGACGCAACATCGCAACTATTTGAAGACGCACTCGCCAAAAACAATTAATAACGTCTATTCGAGTACGAATCACAGCTATACGCTCAGTTGGCAGGCGCCGGCACAGTCAGAGGGATTGCGCGACTACACTGTCTACTGGTGCAATTCGAAGCGCGCCACACTGAATGAATGCAAGGTAATGACTTTGTATTTTCCCTTAAACTACTTATTTATTATTTTATTTCACATTATAATTTCAAACGAAAGGTTTATCTAAAATTTAATTCATTTCTTTTGCTTTCATATTACCACAATAGGGTTCAATACACTTTCGCACACTTAGCAGCGCAACGCACAAATTCAACACCGATCCACAAGCGCCCGATCAAGAACACTCACTGAATCTGGCCGTGTCGGCCAACTACAAGGACGGCTACAATACGGGCATGCATTGGACCGCCTGTAATCAGGACGTTACAAGCGATTTAATAAAAATGGAACCAGATGTGTATGTCTACAATGCAACCGCCATTCAAGTGCAATGGAGTCCAGAAGGAGTTTGTCCATCTCTGCTCGAAGGCTACAATCTTACAATATGTGAGGTGGGCAGCGAGCCAATATCACAGATTAATGTCACCACAACAACGACAACAGATAATGCGCCCTGTTTGGAGATCAGCCCTCCACTTCGTTACATCGTCAATGTCCAGCAAAAGAAATACGTTGTTGGTCATTTAAAACCCTTTACGCAATACAGAGTGGAAATGTTTATGTTTTCACATCTTAAAAATGGTAAACCCAGCGATCCGTTGTACGTGCGCACCGCCGAGTCTGCGCCAACACCTCCACGTCAGCTGCAAGTATCGGACGTGACTAATTCGAGTGCTATTATAACATGGATGCCGCCTTCACGACCAAATGGCCACCTTAAACCGTATATCGTAACTATAAATAATCTTCAAATTGAGGTGAGCGCCGATGAAGCGGATCCAACGGGTAAAATGGTGTATCAATTGAATAATTTGTACGCATTCACATTGTACAAGGTGTACGTCGTTGCGAGAACGGTGAACACATCCGAACCGAGCAATGATATACATTTTACTACGCCCATCGGATGTGAGTATTAGTGAAAATAAGAAGTGTTAATTAAAATGATTACCTTATTTTTTATCATATCAGATCCTGCTATGCCCGGCATTATCAATTCCCTGAGCATCAATGACACCGAATATATTCACTGGAAAAAACCAGAACCTGCTGCCGGAAAAGTCGACTTTTATGAAATCGCTGTCACGCAAAAACTACGCGATGGAAAAATAATTAAGCGACGTATTAACACATTGCTCGGTGCAAACGCAACAACATGTGCGTTCCTAACGCCCGTTTGTCTGGATCCCGATCATGAGACAACGATTGAGGTGAGAGCAGTCAATGCAGCGTCGCGAAGTTATGACGACAGCGACAACGTATCGCCTTGGAATATTTTTGACGATGTCGCCTCATATACTGGTAACGATGAGCTAAGTTGTTTGAGCATTGAGCGAAACTTGGTGTCACATAACACCGACGATATTCTAGCACGCTATCGTAACGCGACGCTTTATCGCTTGTACAAATCGCCTTGGCTGACGGCAAAAACGATCGGCTGTCATGCCAATCGAATTAGCGAAATAACAATAATCGCTTTGGCGGTTGTTATGATGTCATTAGGCGTTATGGCGGCGTTATATGTTGCGCGCAAGCAATACAACAAAATGGCAAATATCAACTGCACGCTACCCGCCGGTCTGGATACGGCGTATGTAACAAAAGATAGCGCTGGCCGTTTTTCCGGTATTAACGAGATTATATCAACGTTTTATTTCATTCTAATATAAACAAAATATTATTTCAGATGATTTTGTTTCTACTGTCGAAGAGGAAGAAATGTCCCAATTGCAGCGCTCACAGGATTTTGTGCGTCACAATGAAAAATATCATTTGCTGGCGTCGGTGGCTGGCAATGATTCTGGATATTTGGGCGACGGCAGCGGCGAGGCCGGTCGTCGTACACCTCTCTCCACGAATAAGGTAAATGCAAATGTAGCAAAGCAGATAACCGGTGAAATTACTCCAGCAGCTGCTTTTGATTATATGCGCTCACACTCGGAGAGCTCGGCAGACTCTTTAGTCGGCAGCACAAATAGCACCGAAACCATTGAAGCAGCTGTAGCAACAGCAGGCAAAACACTGGAGCCGGAATCCTTCTGCAATGTTCTACCAGCGCTAATGCCACTGCAACGAATTGTTGAAGCTGATTATGTCGCGGCACCGGCGCCTTCGATGCCGCTAACTATGCAAAGTGGCTATATCAATCCAAATCAAATGCTTAACTGGGAGCTACATGCTGTGTCGGCACCGGCGACCAATGAAACACAATCGACGCCGACTGCATCCGCCAGCAGCGGTTATGTTTCCGTCGACAGTTTGCAAGCAACGCCCAAATCGATGAATTACACCGCCCCCACCGCTGTCGAAACCGTCAATTTAGGCGGCTATGTTCTTCCCTCCGAAATACACAAAATAATTGCAGCTCCGGTGGTAGAATCATCGACGACGTTGCCACCACCACAAAATTCTCTGCCACAAATAACGAATTTAAGCGGCTACACAACGCTTGCCGAATTGAGTAAAATTTCGACAGCTGGTATTGAGTTGCCGGAGGTGACGCTATCGCCACCGGTTGATAACTTGACAATTGGCGGTTATGTCACGCCGCGCGAATTGAGCATTTTCGGCCAGCAGCAGTCTCAGAGGCAGCGGCAACTCAATTAGAACAATTTAGTTTTTAAAGTTTTAAGGCGCTTAAACTTGTGCGTCCAGTACTAATTTCAAAAGTGTTTGTTGATCAACATTAAAATAAATCGACGCAGCTATTAGAGCTGCTGAATTTAGATTAGCAGGATCTAATTTATTAATTGCGATTACTTAAATACATATTTCAACTTTTTGTTTATTCCACAAATTAGTTTTAAATTTAATTTTTAAGAAAAATTGTATTTATAAAGAATGGCAAAAATTGGATTTTCAAGTTTATTAAAAATTGACAGTCCTTTAAACTTTAAAAATAATAATTTATGTATTTGTAATGTGTTTGTATACAAGAAGACTTAAGTAATCGCAATCAACAAGTCAATATTACAAAAGTATTTTCGTTTTACCTTTACAAATTTTGAAGAAAAAAAAAATACTATAAACATGCTTCCTACATTTTTTTTATATGTATATATATATGCATTCGTTACATTGATATCCTTACTTTAGACTTAAGTCATACTCAAATACGATGATGTTTCATTGTCATTATAGCCCACCATTACCGCCGCCCGCTACATTTGTACGAGTTAGTATTCACATGACCACATGACACCGACTATTTTTCATACGCCGCATAACTCATTCATGTTAAATTGTAAAATTTGATACACATTTAAATGTGTGTTTGTGTTTGTATTTGTATACTTCTCTGTTAATTTAAGTTATTTTTATGCTATCCATACACATTTTAATATTTACTTTACTGTCTAAACAAAAGAACAAAACAAAACAAACCTATTTAATTATCGTCTAACGTTTAAGCATTCATTTAATCTTATATTTATCTAAACATGCATACATACATACGTGTATGTTTGGTTTTAAGAATAAATTATTACTGTACTTAAGCGCGACTATAAGTGGAAATATGTTTATTGCATTAAGTTGTGGCCTTAAACTTTGTTTTGTACAACAAAATTTACATTTGTATTGCTTTACTGTTTTATTTAAAAATAAACTATTTACATAAATATTTACTTGCTAAAAACCACAATCGTTTGTTTTTTATTTACGAGTACATTTAATATAAGACAAGAGCGCTCCTCACCTTGGCTCATATAAAAGTGACGCCATCTACCTAAAATATGAGTAAAATTGCAGGAAACAAAATCTTTATAACAAGTTGATAGCGAGGAAGTGGCAACAAAAAGGCGCGAAAGTGCTAGTTGGATTCTTAATGAATCACCACTTCAACCAAGCAACCAACCAACTAACCAACCTAAAATATGAAATTTTATTTGTTCACAAAAATATTTTTATTTCAATATTTTTGCTTTGTTCAGAAATTATTTTTTTTTTACCAAATCTGTTTTCATGGTTTTTGACTTCTGCTCTATAGTACAATATTTAAGCTATGGTCAGTTTTATCTTTTTATTTTCACTAACCTACATTGGACAAATAAAACTAAGCATTTTTTTTTGAGTAATTAATTTATTTAACACGTTCAGAACAATTGCCGGTAACACTTTAATGCTTTCTATTTTTTTTATTTTTGAATATACTTTAAAATTGTAACTTTGATTCTTGAAGTCACAAGGGGAATGTTCTTTTGCTTATACAACGATGATTCGAAATTAGATTTGCACTCGTGTTGGGCAATATATTAACAAAGAATAATATAAAAAATTTAAAATACAATTGGAAATTTGGAATAGTTTAATGGATTGCAAAATGTCGCGTGTGCGTCAGTAAAAAAAAATAAATATAAACGCAAAATGTTAAATAATTTCGATAATTTGCAAGAGATATTTAATAGTGTAATACATGGTAGATTATATGCTTGCATATTGATTATATATTAAGTATTTGTTTAGTTAATAATGTATTTCGAATACGCTATTTGAAATTATTTTCGTCACAAATTTAAGGCGAACGAATGATGGCCTCATATGCGGCAAATATCATCGAAGCCACCTCGACCGAACGCGACTTCAAACTGAGCGTAGCATCAGGATTGCCTGGCTGCAGTTTTAATTCGAGCAGCACCCAAATATTGTTGGTCAACTTGAGTGACTGATACAGCATGTCCTGACCCTCGACATTGCGCTTGGCAATGGTGAACACATTGTTGGTAGTCATCTTTGAGGCAATGCCATCGGTGGTGCCGCACACGCCGCTCAAGCTGTACTGCAGCTCATTAGCGGCGGGTATCTCCTTCCAGGTATTAAGGAAAACGCGTTTATCCAGTTGTCCGTCCTCGGCGAAGAGCACATTACCGTGCACCAAGCACGCAAAATAGAATATATCGATGCTGTTCTTGACGGCGATTTGCAAATTGTTGAGTGGTTCCATGCGCTGCACTGGACCATGTGTGCCCAGCGGCAAGCTGACTTCGCACGACTGATTCGGTGGTAGCGGCGCAACTTGCAGCGGTGACGCGGGTATCATACCGAAACTGTTCTTGTTGAGTTGAATGGCAAAACCGCTCATAGGTTGCATTGCTTTGTTTGTGAGCGTCATATCCATTGAGATTTCGCCGTTGCGTCGCGAAAAAGTGCCTTGTATCTCAAGACCTTTGCCCTTTTCGGCGGGCAACCAAACAACCTTGGGTATTTGAACGCCGACTGTGAGCGAGGCGCCGCCCAGACCGAAAATATCGCCAAGCAGGCTAGAGGCTCCACCAGCGCTGGCAGCAGGTTCAGTAGGGCCGCCACCAAGCTGAAATGTTAGAAAAATGTTTTTTAAAAATTAAGTTTAAGTTCAAATTAAAGAAGAATTAAATTAATATAAATGAGAACCTACCAGTATATCTAAACCACCGCCCAAGAGATCTACATTGCTGGTAGTGGTTGCAGCAACCGGCACAGCAGGAGCATTTATGTCCATCGACAGCAAATCACCAATTAACGAATCCTGGTTGGGTATGACCATTGCCTCACCACCAGCCGACGAACCAACATCGCCGCTCGTCTCACTCGATGCTGGACCAGCTGCAGAACGATTCGGCAACGATTTGCGTACGCCAGCGCCGCGTCCCTCAACAAAAGCAGTTGGTGGCTTATGATAGACACTGGCTAAAGAGCTAATGTGACAGATGAGCTCATCGAGCAGTGTGGGCTCGAGCAGATCAGTTTCCTCCGAAATCAATGGCTTGTCAGCGAGAACAACCTCCTTGGCGGCAGCCGGATCGGTTGACAACAAACGCCAATAGATAAAGCCGCGGTCACGCAAATCGGGATTATCGGAATCTTGTGTGGCGAGCGAGAGCACATGCTGCACTAGTTCCTGTGTATCCGATGGGCGTTTAAGGAACAGTTTAACAACGGCGGTGAGCAGCTGCAACTGCACCTGGGCGTTCTCATCCTGGAAGCCCTCCAAAAAACTATCAAGTAACTCATCTGCATTGTCGATACGTTCAGCGTATTCGCCAATGATCCAGACCATGGATGCACGTGCCTCAGGCTCATCAAGCGTATCGAGATTCTCACAAAGCGTACTGATAATGCTTTCGTACTTGTTGGGGTATTTACGGAAAATGTCTTTAATGACGACAATCGCCTCCTGGACGACATAGTTAACCTTGGTCTGAATGAGATCGAGCAGCGTTGAGACGCAGCGTTCGGCGGAGGGCTCCACCTATGAGGAAAAATAAAGAAAACAAAAAAAGTGTTGGAATTAATCAATTACATAAATTTTGCAAAAATATTTGCTACCTTAATAGCACATCTGCCAATAGCGCGAACAGCCTTGCGCACGAAATCCACATCCACCTCGGTGGCGTACTCCTTCAGCTCGCTAAGAACTTGTGCAATGTTGCTCTGATTGGCCAGACGAATCATGATATCCAGCTTTTCCAATTTCACATAGATCGGATCATTGTACTTAACAAAGAAGACCTTCATTTCGTGCTTGAGTATGTCGGGGCGTTTTTGTACAATCAAATTGATGTTGCGCAGTGCGACATATTGCACTTCTGGCTCTGACGAGAGTAAAGTTACTAGCGGCGGAGCCAGCTTCTTGGTGAGCGTTGCGCAAAAGTCACTATCGCTCGACAACATTTCGAGCAATTTCATGAGCACTTTAACAGCACTCAGCACAACGGCTGCATTAGCATGGGCAAGACGCGGAGTTATGCGTTCGCATATGGATTGCGCCTCACGTTCGTCCTTTGGGCTGTAGTTGGCCAGCGAATCAAGTATAAAAACCTGACCCCATTCGGTGCACTCATTGAGTGCAGTGAGCAATTTATTAATTGTAACCGAATTCATTTCCACAAGCGGCTGGCCCGACTGACTGGCCTCGTTAATTTCACTCAGAGCAGCGACCGCATTGGCAACCACCATCGGATTAGAGTCGGAGAGAAGATCCTTAAGTTGGTCGAGGAAACCCTGATCTTCCACCTGGTAAAAGAAAGTAAATGCAGATATTTAAATGTATTTTTATATTTATTTACGAAGAAATATTACCATAGACGATGAAATATCGTATAACTTAGCCACACAAACGGCAGCTGTCTTGCGTACATAAGGATCCTCGTCCTTCAGGCATTTGCGTAACGGCTCGCATAGATATTCGGTAATTTTATCGACGCGGATGCAGCCCATAGTGCGTACAGCCAAAGCTCGTATCAACGGATTCGAATCCTCACAATCCTAAAATAAAATATTGTATAATTAAATTAATTGGTAACTTGATTATAAAAGTTTATTAATTTCTTTAAATACCTTAACAAAAGTATTAACCGCCATAATTGCCATATCTGGTTGCGATTTAGCATAATTCATCAAGTACAAATAAACCAACTTCTTCAGCTCTAGATTGTCGGTTTGCATGCAATTGACGACATCCGGAAACAGGGCGGAGACATCTTTGCCCACCGTCATGCTGGCAATGACCTTTTTGAAAAAACATATTAAGTTTAAAGAATGACGAAACAACCATTTCAATTATTTATTATGTTAACCTTCTTTACAGCTTCCTTCTTCTTTTCCTTTTTGTCATTGTTGAGCTCCGATTTGAGCTCGAAAATTTCACCTTTTTTGGTGGTTGTAAAATACTTGGAGTCGGTCATTGCGGCAGCCTTTAGTGCTTATCTTAAAAAATTATTAAATTTAATCCCAATAAAAAATGAGTTTCACATAAAAATTAAAAAATATAGCAAAATTTAAAATATTAATATTTAAATTTTAAAATTTTGACTGACAGTCAGAGCCGACTGACTGCTAGCTGTTAATCAATGAATAACACTTCCACCTCCTGCAACACTCTTCCCCTGCACAAAATTCTTTCACAGTCCAGAGAAGTCTCATCACCAATTTTTTTTTCGAGGGCGTATGCAAAAAATATTCAACTGAGTTTCTAAATTTATATATTGCTTTTGTACAGCTTATCTCATTTGTTTTTGATTATTTTAAAGATAATTTGATAAGTGCATATATTAATTATAGTTTTGCGGTAGTTTTTGTCGTTTTTTTACCTTTATTTATTGTGTGAATTAGAAATTAAAACTGCGAGAAAATTTTCTTAACTTTGCAAAGATTGGCGATGTGGGTTTTCTGATTATTATACGATGGTGTTTATCATATTTTTACTCGATACATTCCAACTCGTTACTTTCATTTCCAATCAGAACGACGAGTCGGCAGTTGCAGTCGTTCACAATTTGATTCCCATTGCAAACAAAAAAACTTTTTAGTTTCTTTCATTGTTAATAAAAATTTTTTTTCATTTGAATTTCTAAACAATATTAATAATAATTGGAACTGCCAAATTATGTGCAAACTAACTCAACTCTGAAAAAAAACAAATTTAATGTACCGACGAATTCTGTTAAAAAAAAAAATCCAAATTACTGGAATTCTGCCAACCAAAAATTGAGCCTCCTTTGATATTCGAGCTAAAGTGAAACGTAAGAATAATAAAACGCAAACAATCGAGATGTGTTAATTTTAACAAACAAATGTTTATTTTTGAAATATTATTTAAGAGATTAACACATAAAACAAATTAAATATGAGAAATATTGAATGACATTACTTGGTTTTCTTTTTGTATGGTTGTTCTTGTTGTTTGTAGATTTTTTTTAAATATTTTTCTTTTTTGTTTATAAGATTACAATAGTTGGTTTAAGTACATATTTCTGCTTTTTTAATTTTTAAAATTTTTATTTTTTTAATTACTTTTTTCACAAATTTAATAGTAATTATAAATAATATTAAGAATCATTTAGATTAGTACATAAGTGTGTGTATATTTATGTTGGTTGTGTATAGTCAAGTCGAGTACTTTGCAATACACTTAAAACTTTCAATTACCGAAACTAAATGAAAAATATTAAATTTTAATAATTCAGTCTTATTAAACAAATAAAAAACTTAGGTACATTATTTTCAGCAGGAAAATCAATCGAAATAAATCGGTTTCAAAAATAGTTTCATCGTTTTTCTCTTCTATTTGTTGTTATTATTTTTCTTTTTCTTTTGTTAAGTATTGAGTTTGTAAAACCTTTGTTTTTACTTTTTAGCCATTATTTCTGGATTCTTTGCATTTCCTTGGTAGTTGATTAAAATTTTTTTGTATCTGATTTCCATTTTCGCTTTCGGCCGTTTAGTGTGTATTTGTTTTATTTTTGGTTTCAAAAACAGGTGGTTCCGATATGACCTAAGCGCTCCCAGAGAGAAGTTCAATCTCCCTTCGGGTGGAAGAACGAACTTATCAAGACTGTTAAATATTGTTAGTTAATTCTACTCTATTATATTATTGTATTACTTTATCTTGGTTGTCGGTTGTCGTTGGTGGTGTAAGGTGTGGTGTATCGTATCAGTGGCGTGGGACGTGTTTGAACAGCTTTTAAACTTACATTAGAGGCATCATTCTGCATGTCAATCAAATATTAAAATATGTTATTTAAATGAAGCTTTATTTTACATATGAAGTTATTTCAAGTTCGAAATCTTTTCATATTTTTTCAAGGATTAAAAACTTTGTTAAATATTTATTATAATCATGGTTGAGTAATAAGGTAAGAAAAACAGAAATGACAACGCAAATTGAGCGAACTCACCTCGATTTCTGCCTTATTTGTCTACGTTAATAATTTTGTAGCAACCATGGCAACTCCACAAACATTTAATTTTCAATTTCAGAGAGAAATAGAAATCGAGGTGGAGAGCGAAAATTTTGTACTTTCCTCAACTCATATTTATTACACCATGATTATAATCAACGCAAAGCAGTAATTATTTAAAATATGTTTTTCAAATTTAAACAAAACACCAACTAAACATATTTTGTTGAAAAATTATGTTTTTTAAATTTACAAAATCTCTTTGCAAGCATTTTTAAATACTGCGAAGTTTTTAAACAATTTGACTGACATGCAATTTTTGTATTCTGTAAGTCGTTCTATTGTTTTTCTCTTTTTGTTTGTTTTGTATTTTATATTATTTGTATGTATGTACAAAATAAATTCTGGTTGTTAGATAATCTTTATGTATTTATTTGTTTCATACTTTTTTTTACCTTTAACCACAATTTTCAATTCTCTCAAAATATTTAATGTTTTTTTATTTTTTTTCGTTCTACAGATATGTTGCAGTTTCAGGTTGGCTTGAAGTGGCTCAACTTTTCCTCGAAATACTTTGCTCGTTTTCGCTTTTCTTCCCTTTCTTCTCGTTTTAAAATTTTCAACTTGTTCGTAAATTCACTATTCTTCTTTTACTATTCTTGTATATATACGTAACAATTTTTTGTTTATTATTATTATTTTTTTTTGCTTTTATATTTTCATTCAAGATTTATCTAAAAAGAAATGCATAACAGTTAAATTGCTGCAAATATATTTGATTTGGTTTGATTTAATTTATATAATTTACAATATAAGAATTAGGCAATATATTTAATAAACATTTAAATTTAGTTAAAAATATTTTTCTGAATAGAGCATAGAAAATATTAATTTTTCATTTGTTTTGTTTTTTGTTTTGTGTTTGTTTAAATATAAATCTCATAAAAAAATGTGTTTAATTTTATAAATGCAAATTGAAATGTTACGACAGAGTTTGTTTGAATATATAAATATTTGAATATTTAAGTAGAAAATTGTTTTGCAAGATTAAGTAGCATTCAATTTTCTTAAGCTAAACAAATGATAAAGTTAATTTTTCAATTCCAACGAAACGCTAACGGTGATTTATGTTTCATTAATTTTTATTTGCGTTTTGCATAATAAGATCGAACTAATCCGCGTTTAAACTCGCTTATTTTGTTACCGAAGGCGAGTAAATATTAAAAATTATATAAATTTTCAATAACAAACAAGAAATTATTTTTTTAACAAGTTGTTTGAAATTAACAAAACAACACACACACACACACCAAAAAGAAGAAGCTCAGTATGCGTGACTGATGCTAAACAAAACATTTTCAGCTTCTCCATTTTGAAATTAGATTTGAGTTAAATAAACTAATTAAAAAAGATTTGAAAGGTGCGAATAGTGTGAATAAATTTAGATTTTTAGATTTTCATACAACAAGTTTTAAAATCAATATTTAACATTTCGAAATTCATGGTTGAATAATAAGATTAGGAATGTAGATCGCATATTGAGCGAACTCACCTCGATTTCTACCTTATTTTTCTGCCTTATTTTGAAGTTGTGGTGTTCTCTTATTTTTGACAACAAATTACGTTGTTGTTTTTAATGTTTTTGTAGCAACCATGGCAACTGCACAAAAATTAAATTCCCAAAGAGAGAAACAATTTCGAGGAGGTGAGGCTCATTTTTCTACTTTTCTCACCTTTATTACAGCATGTTCGAAAATACGTAATTACGAGACAATTTAAAATTCGTATTTTTGGTTTAAATTATTTTCGTATTAAGTAAAGAAATTGTTTTTATTTAAAGAACTTTCCGAATTATTATTAAATACTTTAAGAACAAATCGCGTGCATTACACCAGCTGTGAAATTAAAACGTAAAATCGAATCTTATAATTTGTTTGCTTCTCCACAAATGCTTGAAAAAGTCAAACTGACTCTGAACACCAGAGAAAATTATTTTTCTTCAAAAAAAAAAAAAAACTGAAATTTTGATTCAAAATTAATTAAAATGCACTTAATCGGTTTTACTAACAATTTCATATATTGTAAGGAATATATGCATGCAGTTTTTCTTTTGATTTATTAATAAAAAGGAGGTATTTTCGGGGTCAAACGAGTTTTTTGTAATTCATATTAATAATTCACTATATAAATATAATTAAATTTATATATTTATCAATATATTTATATATATAAACTTGTTTTTCATTTAGTTCTTTGGTATGTGTTGCAATATTTTGTGTTTTAAGTTTTTAGTTTTAAAGTTAACTTTTTATATTTTGCACAATCTGAACTTTATTTTCATCGTAATTTGTATTTTTTTTGTTTGTTTATATATAGTATTTATATGTATGTATATAACGTTGAAAAAAACTGTTTCAATTGAATAGTATGTAATAGTAATAATTTACAATAAGTACAATTTTAGAGTTGAAATAAATTATGTATAGCAAAAAAAAAAACTATATAAAACAAATGTATTTAGGTATGTATGTATGTATGTATGTATGTATGTATGTATGTATGTATGTATGTATGTATGTATGTATGTATGTATGTATGTATGTATGTATGTATGTATGTATGTATGTATGTATGTATGTATGTATATCTATAAATAGTTTTGCATAAAAGATAAATGTAATTTTTTTTCTTTCCGTTTGCTTAAAGTTTTATTTAAATAGACTTTTGCATTTGAAATACGAACTTTTGTTTAATAACATTTTTAATTTCATTTTTAAACAATACTAAATATAATTGTTTGTTTAATTATATTTTATATATATATATATGTATGTATGTATATAGGTACTATATTTGCTTAGGTTTTCTGTTTTATAGTAAAATTTAAAAATTGTTAATCCATTCACATATTATTAAATATTATAAATAATAATAATAATAATCATGTATAACTAGCGTCGTAATAATTATTTATTTAATTTTTTTATGAGAAATTGTATATTTGCATTTAATGTATATTTTAATATTTACATTATACACTCCATTTCAGATCTGCACAGCCACGTTGTATGCTTGCAAATTTATTTTGGGTAATCATTATTTAAATTTTTTTTAATTATATCTCTAAAATCCAAACATTTCAGAGATTATATGTAAAAAAAATATGTTCTATAATTATTTCTTTATGTGTATGTATGTATTCTTATTTGTTGTTGTTAGTTTTTGCAAATGCACTTCTTTAAAAACAGTTTTCTAAAATATTGGAAATTAATATTACGGAACGATCGCTTTCTTGAATTCACGTGGTGGTGTAGATCTGAAACGGAGTGTTGTCTTTGTCAAAAAATTCTAAGCATTGCTCTGTTGGTTTCCTAAATTAATATCAATTTGTATGTGTTTGTGTATTAATGTGTGATGTAATTTAATTTCATTTCATTAAGTTTTAGCTTCATTAAATTAATTTGTAATAATTTTTGTTTTTTAATCGTCCCACGTTGGGAATTGTGTTTCATCGACAAAAACGCTGAATGTTCCATTTTGTCCAGTATTGGAATTATTTGAACTTAAATTTGTTGCTGTTGTTGTTGTTGTATTTTGTGCTTTTGTGGAGTTTCTTGTTGTTGCGGATTTTTGTGATTTTGTAGAATTGCTTTCGGTTGTTGTCTTGGAGTAATTGGAACGTTGTTCTGTAAAAGAAAAACGAACGATTTTTTTAATGACTTCCTCTGAGCAAAAATCTTTCTTTAAAGAAAATTGTTTTTGAGCTGTAGAGCTTAATTTCGGAGCTTCTATTGAAGTGCTTAACATACTTGTTGGATTTTTGTGGGGTTCCTTGCTGGCCCAGACCGGTTCATTGCTTTGATTGATACTGTACGACTGTTGATCCCAGACCGCCTTTTCTTCAACATTTTTGCTCTGCGTGGAAAACGTTTATTTATCAATTAAATCAATTGAAAAGTTATCTAAAAATTGTTAAAAAAAAACCTACATAGTCCTTATCGACGCGGAGTTCCATTTCGTCGGCGGTCTGCTCGAGAGTGCTGTGCGTGATGCCGTAATAGAAGTACATGATCAATCCCAACGACATCCAAATCGTAAATCTAACTAATGTTAGTATGCTTAATTTAAATATTAAATAAATGTTAACGGTAATGGCAATTGCTGGAATAAATGGAAGTCCGGGCGTCAGAAATGCCAGTGCATATCTACAAAAACAAAACGAACGAACGAAACACAAAGTGGAAGAAAACAAAATACCGAATTAGTAGGCAGGCGCTTAGACGGAGGGACGATAAATGCAAATGCAAATAATTTACCTATTTTGCGGTTGTCGAGATATAATCAATAATATCACAAATATGCCGATAAATAAAATGAGATAAATGAATGCAGCGAAACCACCGGACCAGCCAATGGCCGCAAACAGATCCAAGAAGAATATGAGACCAAACATGATTCCAACAAGTTTTGTCACATACATGCCTGCGTGTGATTATTATAAAGAATTTAAAATATTAAAATTTCGACGCGATTTGTATATGTATTAGTAGTCGCTATATCAGTTCCTTTCGGTCTTACCGCTTTCGGTTGTCGCCTGACCGGGATTGATCCATGGAAAGAAGCCTGGGCACAAGTACGCATAGTCGTGTATTTTTCGCGAAACAAAATTCAGACCCATCGTATCGAATGCGGTTGCCTGTCCCGTTGGCCCAGTCGGCGCACCGTGGACGCTGCCATAAAACTTATTTTCAGAGCGATCGGCAACCAAAAACTGATCATCTCTTCCCAAATAGCCCTCCGGGCTCTCATCAATGAACGAATCATCGGAATCGGACATGCCACGCGTAACACGCTTAATCGTCAGCTTATTCGTTTGGAGAACTTCAGCGGTCGTATTATTCGGATCGGCAGTAGCGCCATGCGCCAGCGGAGTACGTAACTGAGCAGGAAGAAGTTCGACCAGCGAAGTCGAGTGCGGCTGATAGCGCAGCACAAGTACACAGGTCGAGACAAGCGTATAGGCGAGTAGTGTTCCAATCGACATCATTTCGACAAGTATCTCCAGTCGTATGGTGAGAGCGACGAGCGCTGCCGCAATGCCGCTACCGATGGTCGCCAGACCGGGCACGTTGGTGCGCTGCCAAAGCTGAGCGAGTTGCCTATAAAGGAAAAACAAAAACAAACAAATTTTTAAATTTTCACATTCGTCAAAAAATAAATTCTTAATATTTTACCTGAAGATGAGTCCATCCTGTGCCATGGCATAGATGACGCGCGGCATGGGAAACATGGAACCAAACATGGCGACCGAAAGCCCAGCCGTTGCGCCGACTGCTACGATTGCACGGCACTTAGATGCGCCCACATAGGACCACATTTGTACCAGTGCAGCACCTGAATTGATGTGGTCATAAGGTACTGCAAAGCAAGTATAAATCAATTATGGACTGTCCGGTATATATTTGCTATATATGTATGCATACATACCAACTAAGGTTAAAACTAAACTAACGGACACATAAGCAATCAGTACAACAACCAAAGAGCCGACTATGGCTTTCGGAATGCTCTTTTGTGGATTGTGTGCCTCCTCGCCCGTTGTAGCGATAATATCGAAGCCAATAAATGCATAAAAACAAGTTGCCGCACCGGAAAAGACCTATAAAAGTAATTATGGAAATAACACAGTTACAAACATTCGCATCTTTATGGAGAAGTTCAATACTTACGCCACTCCAGCCGTAGGGCAAAAACCCTTGATGTTCCGTCCAAGTGCTTGTATCGACGTAGAAGAGACCGGCGGCCATAACAAAAACCCACGACGCCAGATTAACAGCATTTAGCGTGTGATTAAATATGACCGATTTACTCGCACCCATTGCCAGGACACCGGTCATGATAAGCGTAATCCCGAAGGCGATAAAGTCGGGTGGTTTACCTAAAGCATAAGTAAGATTATTTAAAGAATTCCACGCTAGGATTATTTAGTCATAATCTACCAAATATGGTTCCGATTGAGTCGCTTATAGCATTTGCAATGGCGCCTCCGGTTAAAGAATCAAAACTCGAGCTTAACGCACAAGCACAGGCACTTGTTCCTAAGTAAAAATTCAAAAGTTTAGAAAATCCACCTTGCTTCCATATTTTTACTACTACAAGCAAGTTTAAAACGGTCTAAAACACATACTCATACATACCTATTAAATATTCCAATATCATATTCCAACCAATAATAAATGCTACAAACTCGCCAACAGCCACATATGAATACATATAAGCGGAACCGGAAGTATGTGGTACACGCACACCGAATTCAGCATAGCATGCGCCTAAAATCATACAAGAATATTTTAGGAACGACAGAAACGCATCAAAACTGCTTCGTATATACCCGAAAAAATGCTCGCTACTGCTGCTATGATAAAACTAATTACGACCCCAGGTCCGGCGATATTTTTCGCAACCATGCCCGCAACTAGATACATGCCCGTACCGCAACATGACCCAATGCCAAGCGATGTCAGATCCAGTGTATTTAAACATTTCTTTAACGAAAGCGAAGCGGGTTAGACTATTTCATTTAATTTACTTCTCATCAAATTTGCTTAAAAAATTTAATTTATTTTTTAATAGTTTGCAAAGTGGCACTCACCGTTAATTTTGGTTTCGCTGGTTGTGCATTGCCGTCCTGCAATTGCTTCACATCCTTTGTCCGTATCAGCTTCGGTATGAGAGTGGTTGTGGAGACACCCGGTGGCAAAGGAACTTTGAATTTAATCTAAAATGACAATCGCAGAAAAAGGAAGGAAAACATAAAACGCCAGCCACTCAATTAAAAAATGCTTTCTTAGTTGGTAAGTGCGGGTAAACACATTTAAAGCCACACTCAAAGAAAAACTGAGTTGGAAAGGAGCTTCTCTTCATCGATATTTAAAAATTTTTTGAATTTCTATAACCGTGTCGAACAGTCTCAATACAAACTTTTACATGGTAATTATGTTAATTTTACGCGGTTGTCATGTTATAAACGCAACTTATAATTTAAGTAAAAAATGTTGCAGTTAGTTAAAACCTCGATTCTGGGTTATAAGCCCACTACTAAACTAACAGAGCTACTCACACAGTTTGCAATTGGTAAGAAATTGTTTAACTTAAGTTCACGTGCCCGAGAGCATCGCATGTGCCTACTCGATGCAACTGCCCCCGCTTGTAATCTGACCACAGACATACAATTTTATTTCAAATGAATGCACATTGTTTCTCTCACAGTGTAGACAACGACATGACACAAGTGCAAATATGGTCGCCTTTTGAGAATCAAGGACTCTTCGGCGCCATTTGCCATTTGAGGCGCCATCCTTTGTTAGCAAATTGCAAAAAATAAATGAAAACAACAAAATTCATCAACAAAACTCCCTTCTCCCTCCACCCCTTGGATTTGCATTAAACATAAACAGCAAACAAACACACACACACACACGCACACAGACACAGACAGTAATGGGCCTTCTACGAATCGATATTTGCAACAAGTACCACTTGACATAAACGAGTCGCTCGAAAAAAACTAAAATAACAAGAAAAAAAAACGCTGGTAAGTAATAATGGAAATAATAATCATGAAATCAGAAATGTGCCACAAGTTGTTGTTGTTGCTATTGTTGTTGGTGACATAGCAGTGGAAGTGGGTGAAATGTGTCAGCACCATTTGCCCTTTTTGTGTGTTGCAGACCGGAAGTGAAAGTGGTGGCAGGGTGTTAGGGTGCAGCGGTACTAGTTTAGCGCTTTTTTTTCTTTTTCGCTTTCGTGTCATTGAGTGTAAATTAATGGTCTTTATTTTTACTGGAACCGATTTAGAAGTGGGAATATGGTTTCCGCAGGGGAATGGAAAGTAATTTATTATTTTTTGGGAGCTCAAAATATAAACGGAACTTTTTGTATAGGTACTTGCTACACAATTTGAATTGCACAACGCTCAAAAATAACTTCAAACAACAGATTTTATGTGTTTAATTATATTCAAGAACGTTATCAGTTTTTAATGTTTTATTCTAATAAGAATCTCGCTTTTATAAGGCGAATGACAACCTTGAATAAGCCATAAAATTGTTTGTAGACTTGCAACTGCAACTGAAAACCAGGCCAACAAATTACAAAAACAACAACAAAAAAGACACATGAAATACAGCAGCGTATCAAGGACAAGGACAACAAAATATTGTATTGAACATGGAAACTTAACCAGCAGCCCAGTTACTAATACACTCTAGCACACACATGGCCAATAACTCCCAGTGGTCCAATTCTCAAGTCAAGTCAAGCCAAACAAAATACGTTATTTAACCGCTTCGGGGAAAGTATCAAAATATCCTACTGAAAATTATAGTTCACCACTGTGAAGGGCTGCTTCAGTCCCTCTTTGCCGTTGAACTTCACTTTTGTTGATTATTCTCTGACTGCATTTACTAGTGGGAGGGGGGGGCGCTTATACACAAACAAACATGCCAACTAAACGAACAACAGTTAATCGAACGAACGAACGAGGAAACGGAAGTGCACAAAATTTGGACAAATCCACGTTGCTATTGTTGTTGCTATTGTTGTTATCTGCGCCCGCCGAATTTAATGACAGGTTATGCGTTTGCGGCGTGTTTATTTCTGTATATGCGTAAGTGTGTAACTGTGAGTCCGTGTGTGTTAAATTTTTTAAATGTCAAGGGACACACACGCAAACTTCTATTAAGGCACAACAATTGCGTTAAAGAAATGAAGTAATCGAAGTTTAGTTAAAGAAATATTTAATAAAAGGGCTTAAAAGAGAGGCGTGCCAGATGTAGTATAACTAGGAATGACGCGTTTTTTATATATATAAAAGTTTCATTAATAAAAGTTAAGGAGAAATTATAAATCAAAAACGAAAATATTAAGAATAATTTTTGCTTTCCATGATTTTTTTTTACATCCTGCTAAAACACTTAAAGGGAGGAAATGTGTTTCTTAAAAATGAATTTATATTTCTTTGTACGCGAGTGTATTTAGTTGGCACTGATTAATTACGCATACTTAAACCGAAATAAACGCAAATTGCTAATGAGAAAACAAGGTAAAGTGTATCCAGCACAAGTAGAAAACAACAATAACAATAACAGCAACAACAAAAACTCGTACATACTTATTAAGGCTTAAAAATGTAATAAATACAAAGTAAAATTGTATCTTCTTAATTGTACGTCCTCATTTAAATTAACAAAAGTAATATACATAGGATATGCATACACATGTAAATGTTAAGTTGCTGACTGTGTGTGTGGAAAAGTATGTGCGTTTGTGTGATTTCTCAGAAAATAAAGATAAAGATAAAAAGGGAAACTATTGTTGTAAAGCTTTTAACTGAAATGGACAACAAAAGGTTTTAATCAAAGATCGCAAATCCATAAACAGATTTGTTTAAAAGGAGAACTTAAGAATAAATTTGTCTACTATTTTAATAAAAAATTTCCAGGAAAGTAAAAAAACTAACAAAATGGCGATACAAGATTTTGTTTTTGATTTGTTGGTGTTTAAATAAAGTTTTTGTATTCATCCTTTTTAAATAAAAAATAACAATTCTGAGCGATTAAAAATAGTTTCCATTAAAAGTATTTTCATATTAAGGAACTTTCAAGTTTTAAGAGCAAACCTGTTGAATATATTTTTTTCAATTAAATTTAGTTTACGTTTTCCAAAGGAATCGACCTTTTTACTTTTTAAAACATAAAATCTATTATAGTTTTTTAGAGTGCTGGATAAGAGGTCAGGTGGAGTCATCCTTAACCTAACCACATCAAAAAAAATTTTGTTCAAAATTGAATTAAGTGTTTTTTGATATTAAGTTCTTTTAATATAAAATGTAATTTTTAAGAAACTTAGAAAAATGCTCCTGCATAAAAAATACTATCAAGAATTTTTATGAATAGGTGGCAATTTGTCTTTTTTTTTGTACTATTCTTTTAATCAATTTTAAAGATGAAATAATGTACAAATATTTAAGACGACTGGTCACCGTATTTCACGGAATTAAAGAGAAGGTTGACTGTTTGACTCCACACTCACACACTCACATGCCCACGCGTCGACGACAGGACGGACACAGGCGTCAGTCAGCGAACGTTTGTGTTTGTATCTCTTGTATACGCAAATCGTGGGGGACACTGCTACTGTGTCCTTCCTTTCTTTATTTTCTCTTCTTCCTGCTCCTTGCTTTTGTGTCGTTCGTTTAGAGGAGACAACATTTTGGAAATTATGTACCTTGTAGCCACACACACACACATACATACACACACAAACACAGACACACGAATGAGTCAATAGCAACTTTTTTTTTTTGCTTCTCTTTTCATTGACTTTTTTTTAAATTGGGTGCAAAAGTGTTTCTAAAAATGTCACATTTTTTTTTACGTAATTTTATTTTGTTGTTGTCGTTGTTGTTGTTAATATTTACCCTTTCCGCTAATTGCAGCAAATCCGATGGTTTCATTTTTAAATGTTCGCTATTTTCGTAGGTTCGTATCTGGCGTAGGGGATGATGGAGTTAGTTAGTTGGGAGATGATGATGTGTGGGGACCGATTTTCGTGTTAAAACGCAAAGCACTACAACAACAACTCCGAAACGATGAGAATTCTTAACACACTTTTTCTTATCTTTATCGCTTTTCCTTTACTTTTTTTCGCTTTTTTTTAATATATATATTTAAAATTGATTTTATGCAACAACGTCATGTTAAATTTATGTTCAACAGTTTTTCATTTTATTCTCGTTTTAAGTATCGAATTTTTACTGTGTCGATTTAAACATTTACGCAAATACTTTTAAAATACTTTTCGCTTAAACTTAATTTTTGCGATTAAAAATTTGATATTTTTTTGTTTGTTCCTTTTTCGATTACACTTTTTCGTTGGCACACACCACCTTTTTCTGCCTTTCTTTAATTTTCTTAACACTAATTCACACACACTGCTCTTCTTTTTTTATTTATTTGAATGCTCCTCCTCGTTTTTTATTTTTGTTTTCTTAATTTTTGTATAATTTTTTCAAACTTGATTTTGAAATTTTTGTGAAAATTGTTTCCACCACACACACCGAGGAAGGATAAATTGTTAACATAAGAAGCAAAAGTTTGCGCACTCCGTTCGTGTCCGCAACACCGTCGCACTTCGGTAATGAATGGTTGCAATTTTCTTTCCGTGTGTATAACTTCAAAAAAAAGTTCTTCCTTTCGGATAAAAATGAGCTTTTCTACGTTTGACATACGCTTTCGATTACGACAAGTATTCAGGACGATATTCATACGCACACATGAACACGTTTACATTCGAGCACTGTTGGGGTGTCACAGCAGGAAAAGACGTTTATTATGACTTTGTTTGACAGTTTTATATGTTTTAAATGCTGACAGTATTTATTTTTTAAATAACGTTTATCAATAACATCGTCTTTCCTGTGGAGAGTTGTGAAAAAAAATTCTAAATTTAGTAGAAACGCATTAAGTGAAAATCTAAACTTCGTTCATAAATAAGAGAGCCAGTTTTTCAACTTCGTACTCAGAAATGTGTTTTTGCAAACGACATGATGACATTATTCCAACTGAGTGCATGTCCTTTTGTTTTTCGCCGCGGGTGTAAAATGTAACTATTTCCACACATCCACACACACACTCAAAACGCATATCCTTGCGTATCCTTCATTTTGAAGTTACACTCTCTCTCTCTCTCTCGCTCTTAATCTATTAATCTCTTTGTCTCCCCCCTAAAAGCTTTCGTACTCCATTTTGTTGACATTCGTTTTTCTTCGCATGTGTTGCGCCTCGTTATTCTTTCTAGCTATTTCGCTATCTTATAAAATGTCATTCGTCGTTTCATTCATTCATTCAAATTTTGCTTTTATTTTTTCGCGTGCGCTTTTGTTTCGTTGTTTTCGTAAACACCTGTTCCCGTCACATGTTGCACTTTTTGTTAGTGTTGTGTTGTTGGCTTCAATGCTGCTTCCGTTTTTTCACCGCTCGCCGACACCGTCGACACCATTTTAGCTGTTTATGTTGCAGTTTGTGTGCGCCAGCCACCTCATCGCGCCGTCGTGCCGTTCTGTTAATATCCATAATTCATCCATCCGCCATGTTTGACTTTTAATTGACGACGCTTGCGTGTGTCATGCGGGCTTCCGTTTTTTTTTTTGTGCACAGCTTTTGTTAACAATCGGCTTAAGAAGCTCATCGACGACACTTTTGAAATTTAATCGCATGCAAAAAATGACGGATTTTCGTTTGTTTTTTGTTATCCTATCATACAAAAGCATAAAATAGAGGCAGAAGAGGACTTCATATTTGAATGAATAGAATAGTTATATAAAGCTATTTGTGTGTGTAAAAATGTTGCATGCCTTCCTTTGTATGAGTATACAAGAAGGACTGAAGGTAGGCGTTGAATTCCCAAAATTAAAATGAATTTCTCTCTGCTTGTACACGATAGTGTAGAATAATATAGTATATACTTGCGTTATACATAGACAAAATGTGATAAAAATAACAACAACAAGAATGTCAACGACCACATACGAGTACATACTTGATCGTGATCATCATGATAAGAGAGAATTTAAACGAAAACCCAACGAAAGCAAATCAAAAACTGTATTTGAAGAAAAGAGGCGGGCAATTGTAAAAAGAAATTTCGAAAATGAAAAACAAAATTTACAAAAATATTATTTTCATAAACAAATCAGCTCCTGTAAATTAATCCTTAAGGATATCCCGAACTACAAAATTCTTCGTTTGAATTTTAAGCATTTTTAAACTTAAAACTAAAATACGAATACATCTTCAATATATATAAAATTACATATAACAATTAAAAACTGAAATTTAAAACGTTAGAAACAATCGACCTAACTAAAAGGAGCGAATTTCGAACGAAAATCTAACGCGAAAAATATAACGAACTATAAACGAACACGTACTCGTACTCGTACAAATCGTTTCTAAAAATAACGCTGGTTCGAAACACAACTCGCAAGAGAGCAAATGAGCTCTTTAGAAACTGAGAAGATATTTGCTGCTCGGCAGCATCCGTTGTACGACTCGTTTGTCCGTCCGTTGTCGTCGAAATACAACACGGTTTCTATCTTCTAATAACCCAGATTAAACTGAAGTACCGCCGTAAGTTGGATGTCGCTTTTAACGATTCGAAGCCCACTGTTGTTGTTGTTGTATTTGTAAGTGTATGCGAGCAGACACAGGCAGACTGGAGATGCGCCATCGATTCATCGCCAAATAATCGTAGAGTACACCAATGTGCACACTAGCAACAAGTTCGAGCGTTGAGAGCTGATCAACTTGTCTTGTGGTGCTGTCATTTCGTGTGGGAGAATACAAATTAAAAAAAACAACAACATTTTCATGAGATAGCAACAGAATATCTGGAGGAGTCGTTGCAATGTGCAATGGTGTAACAGGAAAACAAATTTGTGACTCAGGAAGCTTGACATTTTATTTACTTTTTGTAAAGATGCTTACATTAGGTTGGGGTGCACGAGCCCAAGAGCAGCCGGAATTACTTTTTATTTTGATTATGTATTGCTAGTATGTATGTAGTTAGTACTAATGTTTTTTTTTTTTCTGTGGTTAAGATTTATTTAATGGGTATAAAGGTATATATACAAATTTCCATAGAAAAGAAATTTTAGTTTAAACTTTTAAAGAAGAATTTGAGTACAAGAAACACATTTAAAAAGAAAATGTTCTTTATTGATAAAATTTCAGAACGTTTTTGCTCTTACTTTTAAATTAATCCCTCTTTGATTTGTGTTCAATACCTTTGTAAGTAAATAGTAAAAACTTGAGTGATTTATTTTCCTATAACTTTTTAACTTGCAAATTAATTTTATAGGATTCATTTTAGAAATTAAGCGGTTCGTTCAAGTACCTCTAAGATATTTTTTCCAATGTCTAGAATAACATAACTGGATAACTGCAATTATCGTGACGAAGACGGAGGATAATATCCAAAAGAACGGGTCGCAAAAGTATAAAGGAAAATTTAAATTTAAATTCGTTGCTAGAAATTTTAGTTTTTTTTTTAATTTTAAAATGTTGTATTCTTTTTTCAAAATCTTTTTGGAAATTCGACTATTCAAAAATTTTTCGCTTCTAAGCAATTATGCGTGAAGCAAACGAAACTTTTTGACTTACATGTACGCGAGATATTTAACGATAAAACTAGACATTTAAATTACAAAACGCATATATTTCGTATGTTTATGTATGTGTGTTTGTAAAAAAAGACCGTACGAAATAATTATTTGTTCAATTTCAAATTAAGACAAATAGTATACATACATTTTTTCGAAATAAAACTAAAAATAATCTTTCTAAAAGCCATACTAGATATCAAAAGAGTAATCTAGTTTACACGACTATTACGAGTATATGCACACACAAACGACCGCTCGATCTTGTACTCTCGCGCTCTGTCGCCACATTTCATTTCCACTCTCGTTTTTAGTATGAAAAGCAAAAAAATAATTCTAAAAAGCACACCAAAGACAACGGCAAAACTAATGCCCGAACAAACTCAACCAAATACAGGCTAAGTTCTACGCTAGTAATTTTCGATTCAAACACAACGATCGTTCGTTCGAATGTGTTGAAAAACAAAATTATAAATTCACAAAAAAAAAACACAAAAGAATTTGAAAAATACAAAATTCAAAAAACACACTCATTTTCAATACTCAAAAAGAGCGCAAGAGCAGCGCAGAGCGAAGAAGAGTCAGTCAGTGTAAGGAACCGTACGGAGGAGAGCATAGTGATCGGTCGTAATAAATCCACATGGCGGCAACGGCGATCCACACGTTGATTTTCGAATACGAAAGTTTGTTATATTTTTAAAACACATTCGCAGAACACTCAGAAAGAACAACAACAACAAGAACAAGAACAACAGTGACGACTACAACTACAAGCGAACGTAGAACGTAGCAAGCAAGCAACCAACTCTCGTAAACATTTGGTTTGGGTATACTGAAAACTGAAAATCTGAAGAAACAGAATAACAACAACAACAACAACAAAATAATGAAAAATGCAGGGGGTTATTTTTGGGATACTGCTCGTATATTTATTATTTTTTTAAATTTTCGTTAGCAGTCGATAGATATGAGCTAACGATCGTAGTAGTCGCAGAAAGAGCGAACAAGCAGGCGATTGATCCATCCACACATTCAACGTGTGTAAAAGAATTCATATTTCCATTGAGTAAAGACCGAGTTGGCTCGATAGGATTAAGCTCGGACAAAAACCGGTAAAGAACGGATCTAAAAGTCGGACAACTTCAAATAATAAAAAAGGAAAAATGTACGAATAAAAGTGTGAAAAAAATAAACATATATACGTACAATATATATACTAAATATATATTATGTATGTATGTATAGTAACTAAATATCGAGTACGTTATATTATGCCCCGGTTATATGTAAAATCAGAAAGTGAATTCAAAAAAGACGGTAATAACAAAGACAAAAACAACGCTCGAGTAAAAAACCGATTTAAGATAAATAAATAAAGATTTGCTGAACTGGTGAAAAAAGAAACATTTAATCAATACAACTTATGTAAACTTTAAAGAGACTTCAGATGCTTAACTTCAATGATCGTTGCAGGAGAGAGACTTTAACTTGTATAGTGAACGTTTTAAGAATGGGATCAATTCATACATTCTCCAAAAATTGGATGAAACCACAAAATGAAAGACGAAATTGCAATGAAATAATAACTAAACAGTGACCAACAAGTTATCAAAAAAAAAAAAACAAAGAAAAACTGCACACAAATAAAAAAAGTTCTAATAGAGATGGACAAGTATTCGAATAAGATTTACTCAAGAGTCCAAAACTCAAATTACGTGAATTCTAACAAGGCTTGAATCCTACACAAGTTAAAGATTAGAAATTCGAAATTCCTATCGAAAAGCTAAGTTCTTTATTCTATTGTTTTTCTCACATTTGTTGAGAATGCTCCAGTCTGCTTAAGGCGCGCTTAGCGTTAACAATCATAAATCTACCAAATCTAATCTTGCATAGGTCTAACTGATCGTGACTTAAAAAAAAAACATTAAAATAATTGTTTTTCAACTAATTCTGTTTAATAAATAAAACATTACTGGCGCGACGTCGTTCAAGCAAAACAACAACAACAATAACATTGTAAAAAAATGTCGACTACTTGAGCTTTGGTGGTCTGGATTTTGATTATTATAGTACGATCGTTGCTGGATCGACCGACGACGGAAACGACACAGGCCGCTAGAACGTACTAATTATATACAAGTAAACAATATATACGAGTATATATAAGTATACGACGACACGTTAGTGTAGACACGGGGACGGACGCTCTACTATAGTTACTACATACGAGTACGTACTATCGTTTCTGTTCGGACTGGCTTCTTATTTCTTTGCTGCTTTTGCATTATTTTTCAAAAAAAAAAAGAAGAAACAACAAAAAAAAAAACACCAACCATACCATACGAGGCTAAAAGGTTAACTTCTAAATATTAATAGTCTCCGTGCGGCGTCGTCAACATTAGCGTTTTTTTGTTGTTATTTTTTTTCTTTCGATTTCGTTATTTTTTTTTTCTACTACTACTAAGTAAGCGTATGTACTGATACTATAAGACAATATTCGATTATTTGTGGTGACGACTTGATAAAGCGCCTTAAGACGAACTTAGCAGTTACGTTTTAATACATTGCAGTTACTTTTTTGGTGGGAGTTATTATGCTTAATATTAAACAAAATGCATTTATCTTGAGGAGATATTTCCAAATTAAATGTCTTTGTCAAACAAAATCATAGTAAGCAGTCTACTATCAAGTTTGAGTGTAACCTCAGTAGGAGCACTTTTGAATTTAGAATGTGAATTTTTCTGTTTTAGTGTGCTGCGTTTGTCGGTGATTTTCGTATTCGATTTTTTCGGCTCGGCAATACTGTTTTCAAAAATACTTTTATTGCATATTCTCGATTGATTCAACAACTTTTCCAACGTAGTCGAGTCGTCCAACGCGTTCGTTCGTCGTTGTCTTGCGAAGTTTAATTAAATGGTAAGTTATTTTTAAGTATTTTCTTTTCTGTTTTTTTTTTCTTCTTCGAATTTTCGTAGACTCTTCTCAACGCTGTATTCATTTTTCTATTAATATAACTACATGCTCGTATACTGAGTATATATGTATGTATAAATACCTACTATAGCTATTACACATTCAGTATAATATCGTACTAAAATAAACTACTACGATATACGCTCGTATCTGAAATGCTTTGCTGTTGGTTGATTTCGGTTTCGGTTTAGTTTAGTCGATTTGGTGAAATGATGATCCCTTCATACCGCACTGAAAAAAAATTTCTAACTAAAAAATAAATTACATAAAATTTAAGTGTTGAATTAAAAACTTTTCATCACATAAAACGTTGAAGAATTATCTCTGGCAAACTGTCTTTAATCATATTAATAATAGTCTCCTTTTATCTTGATACACTTAACGATGCGATGCTCCAACTTCTAATCCGTCTGAAAAATAAACTTCCGAAAAGTCTTCTTTGTTGGGATCAATAAGAAATTACATATGTAAAACGTTTTTGGATTATATTACAAAATCGTTGTTAGGCCACCAAAGACAACAAGTCGAGTCCCTAGAATATGTCTCTTAAAACTTTAATAGTATTTTAATCTTTAACTAACATATTCGAAACTATTTGTTATCCATAGATAAATTTAAGCATACTCATACGTTAAAATCGAAAATATTTTTCCGATACAAAATTTTGTTCCGTGTGGATCTGCCTCACATTTCGATGATAATCGTCGTCGCTGCTGTCGATCGACATTTCGCGTTCTTACGTCCGTCCGTCCGTAGCTGGTTGGTGGTACACAAATCCGCTTTTGTTTGTTCTTTATAACATTTTTAATTTCAACGCCATATTGATCCAAGCAAAGGGAGCACTCGAGCATCTTCAATGCTCGGTGAAAATCTCAACAAAAATAAATATCTTGGGTCGGCCGTTCGGTCTGTCGGTCGGTCGGTCTGTTTGTCTGTCTGTCTGTCTGTCTGTTGGTATCTATCCATTTGCCATTTCTACTGACTCTCTGTGACTGTGCAACGAAGAACAACGCTGTTCTTGACTATTTTTATACCATATATTCAAGCCGTAAAATACCATACCGTATCCATTGCTATACCATGCCATCAAACCGATGATACTCTGTTCTCTGTTCGAGCATTGCTTATTCCGTTTATTTGTTGTTGTTGTTGCTGTTGTTGTTTTTATTGTTGTTGTTGCAGTGTTTTTCCGCATGTTCTTGAGTTGTAAACGAAATTTGTTTCATCATTTTAGTATACTTATACTACTTATACTATTATAGACACTAAAATAACATTTCAACTCGGTTCAGTTCAGTTAGCGCACATCCACCGACCGAAATGGTAGGTACACTGCATATAAAACAGTGACGAGCGAAACTGTAACACTGTTTCTGTCACATCGACGTGTCCGTCGACGTTATAAATAAACGCCTGTGATCTCCGACGGATCGGCACAGTTGCTGCTGTTATATTGAAAATACGCGTACTTATTGAGTTGCGAACGTTACGATTCTGGACGTTATCGGAGCTTTTTACACATTCTAAATATGAGTTATAGTTGGGAACGCGCAGTTAGATCTCTGTCTTGGGACTTGTTTTCACACGTTCATTAGTTCATTAGTTAAGTAATGCCAACGAAATACATATGCCTAATCATCTCCAAATACATACAAACATAATATGTACAATATTGTGATGGTGTGTGTTATTGAGTATGTTTGTATTCAATAGTCGCTGGTGCGACATTTTTGCATTGTGAGACATGCCAAAGTAGGATTTTTGCACCTGTCGAAGATGGGACTAAAATAGAGGAGCTTTTAAACAATAGCCAATAAATCCTATTTTGGATTTAAATAATGTGGAGCAAAACGTTTGTTTATTGGTTGGCGAACTCTCCACACTCCAACCAAATATTTCAATTTAAATTTTGACTCGTCGGAAAATAAAATGGTCTTCCATTTTGTATTGACCAATTCTGATTTTCTGAATTTAATGGACCAATACTCGCACATTATCTCCTACAGTATAGTATTACAAATTGAAATACTTAAGACATTTAAATAAACCAATGAGCCCGCTTACAAATATTGCAATATCAGATGTTTTTAATGTTCTTGTTTTCAGGACTCCATCAAAACAACGCCCACAACAAGTGGCGGTGGCGGTGGCACCAATTTCCCCCACCACCATCAGCGTGCGCCTCGCACTCCCGAATCGTATTTCAATGTACCCGAGTCCATAGCCCTGCTTAATATTGTCAAATCGGAACGAATTCAATCGGCCTTTCAGTCAAATCGCAAAAATCACGCCAGTGTCTGGGAAATGGTTGCCGAGGTGCTGAATCGCTTTAGCGCACGTAAACGCTCGGCGAAACAGTGCTGCAATCGCTATGAGAACCTGAAGAAGATCTATACGCAGCTGAAAAAGAATCCAGAGCGACATGTGCGACGCAACTGGCCGTACATGTTTCTCTTCAAGGAGATCGAAGAGCAGCGCGGCGAATGTTGGGGCTCCAATGGCAAACGCCTAGCAATGATCACTAAAACGCACAAAGAGCTTAGCTACTATCATCGGAGGCGACAGGCCGCCGAACTGGGCGTTCTGCTGAGCAAAGATGCAGCGACGGCGGCATCGGTGGCGGCAGCGCAGCAGCAACACTCGCTGCTACAATCGCTGGCGCACTCGACGGACTCGAATTCGAATAACAGCAAAATGGAACGCTTTTTGCCGAATCATTTTGTTGAGACACAACTGAGCGAAGGCGTCTACGACGAAGCACCGCTCCATTTGGAGGCGGTAGGTGGAGCAGCGGCAGTTGGTGCATTGCACAAGGATCGAGAACTACAGCACGATGATATGGACGAAAGCGGCGGTGTCGGCGGCAGCAGCCATCACCATCAGCATCACCAACAACAACAACAACATATGCATCACCACCACCATCATCATCACCATCAAAATCAGCACAATTTGCTAAATGCAGTATCACATCCGCCACCGTTGACAAATGGACACGCCGCCCAACTCATGGAAAATGGTGTCAGCCTAAAGCATGCGCCACTGCCCGCGGAATACGAAAAGGACTGCAACGGAGCGCTAAATCTGCAGACCAACGACAATAACATCTCCATGAAGTGAGTATTGTACCGTGATAAAAGTTCTAGTCGCTACTGATTTTTTTATTAATTTTTGTCGATCTCTTTTACTTTGCTTCACAACAGATCGGAACCGCTGTCTGAAGGGGAATTTAATCCTGATGATATTCAACTGATGCAGACGAACTATAATGGGTGGGTACTAGATATGTCATAGCCAAGTTTATATGTTGATAATCTTGTAAATCATAATTCAATATTGTATAATGTTTTAAAATTGTTTATCCTTCTTTTAAATAGAGCGCAAAATTTCTATCCGCACAACATCGATCCGAATATTCTGCATCCGGATGTCATTGTCGACACAGACAATCTGTCCGACTGTAGCAGCAGCGCTGGCGGCGGTGGTGGCGGTGTTGTCGGCGTCATGAATGGCGGGTCATTGAAGAGCAAACGTAAACTGTCGACGTCGACGGATGGCGGCGACAGCACGAACTATGAACTCATTGAATATCTCAAGCGACGCGAAAAGCGTGATGAGGAGTTGTTGAAGCGAATGGACGATCGCGAGGAGCGTTTGCTCAGTCTGCTTGAACGAACGGTGATAGCGATTGAAGCGCTGGCAGCGCACGGCAGCACCGCCGACAAAGTTTAGCGCAACGTAACGTAACCAAACCAAAGATTTATTTTGTTCACATGAGATTTTTTCTACTTATACTCTTTTACTTAATCTGTTTAACTTAGTTTTACATTTTTTTTGATCAATTCTGTTCGCTTGTGCTTGACTAAAAGAAGTAAAAAATAGTTTTTAAGTCTGAAATGTGCCAAAAATTTACTTAATTTAGTTTGTAATGTTTTTAACAAGCAAAACTCGTTTTACGCGAAAAATTTAGAATAAGTTTTTTTTTTCGCAAAGTGCCATAAACAAACCAAACTCATATATTTACTTAAATAAACTATTTTGTATTTAAAAAATAAAAAGAGCATTTTTTGTTTTCAACATAATTATTATATACATATATATATTAATATATTTTTATGAAATATAAACTCAAAAAAAAATTATTTTTTTCTAAATTAAAAAAAGCACTTTTATATGTTAATTTGTATATTAAATATATATTTACATACAATTGAAGACTCTAGGAAACCGGTTCCACTTTACGTAGTTTTTTTAGGGTACTTTAAAAAATACCAAAAATCGTTCTAAAGTCTTAAACGCCGCCGCGCAGCATAGGAAAAAGTGCATTAGTGCCAGAATGATGCGACAAGAAACCCGAAGGTTTGCCTCGCTGTGAGCATTGCTTTACTTTTACATTAAAGTAATGTATAAAACATAAAGAGTACTCTTAAAATTTTTTATTTTTGCGTTTTTGTCCAATGCTGCCGCTGCCAAGCAAGTTTCTTTTGCTTTTCGTAATTTTTGTTTTAATCAACAATTTTAAACGATTTCGCACTTCCTCATAGTTCTCCGTGGGCGCATCACGCTTGGCATATTTGAAGAATTTTGCACCCTCTGAAAGGACAAGAATACAAAAATATATTAAAGAATAATGAAATACAATAAATTTAAATTGCAAATAAATAGTATTAAATAGATAATATAAGTAAATACAATTCGTAACAAACAAACTTATTCGCCTACCTTTAAGTCTCGCATCATTTTTTGGTATAAAGAAAGTTTCCATTACAACTTTAACTTTTCGCGGCTTCTTGGTATTTTTGGTCTGCGTCTCTTCAGGCACATTTTCACTATCATTTTTCTCCACCGCAGCAGCTGCTTCGCCATCCTGTTGTTCATTCTCTTCTTCCGATGACGAATCATAACTAAATGGATTCAGTGCATTTGGCGCCAACTTATTGACCAAAATACGTTCGTTGGCGGCTTTCTTCAGTTGATCAACGCGTTCGCCACCATCGGTTGTCGTCACCGACGACGACTGGCCAAACATATTCAACAGACTGAAACCATCGCCGCGCGTTTTTAACGATTCAGCTAGCGTATCGGTGACAACGTAAAACAACTCCTTGGACACTTCGGGAGTGGGAGTTGGAGTTGTTTCCTCTTCAAACGCTGTTTTAACATCTGCAGGCTTTTTCTTATTTGCTTTCTTTGTTAGCTCGTCAGTCTCTTTGTCGACGTCATCGGCGACGTTGGGACGTAAAAACTTTTGATGTTCATCTTTGGCCGGATCGTAACGCAACATTTTCTTATTTTTGGCGGCCTTTTGTGCGATATTGCCTGTGTCCACTTTTGTACCAACCACTTGTTCGAGAATGCCCATTTGCCAGTCGCGTTCGCCTTCGCGGGTGTATGAACGTTTATTCGATTTCTTTTTTGCCTCTGCTTGTGGCGCAGGCGCTTCTGCCTCATCATCATCAACGAATTTGGCATCGATTTTAAAACGTGGATCAAGACTCTGGTGGCTCTGCAATTGAACCAGTTTTTCGCCCTTTTTGCTAAAATGTTCGGGTTTCAATTGAAGGCTAGCCGCTGGTCCATCATCATCCTCATTGTCCGATCCGAAAATATTCGTTTTGGATTTAGCATTAACAGTGTCGTCGTCTTCTGCTTCATCCTCTTCAGCGTCGCTGAATTTAATTTTTTTCGAACCGCTGCCTGAGGAATCCTAAAAGTACAATAAGAGCAATTAATAAATGTTTAATAAAAATATATTAATAAAAACGTAAAATTAAATTCATAAATACTTACTAATCCCGCCAGTGACTGTTGGATGGCTGACTTCTTTTGTTGATACTGATTCTTCTTTTTGTTCAGCGATTCTTTGCGCTTTTGATCGGCGCTAGAGGATTTTGCATCCAATTGTCGCGTCGACGCATGCTTCTTCGCCTCAATAACGTGAAGAGGCGCAGTATCGAAACTTTGTATGACAATCTGCGGAATAATTCAGAATATAATAATCGAAATATATTTATATTTTTTTTTTAATTAACAAAATAAAACGTTGCTTACCTTGCCATTGTGCAGAGAACTGGCAGCACGGCGCTTCGTAATAAGCAGACTCGGCGCTATGCTATCATCGTCATCATCTGAATTTGCATCTACAGCGAATGTTTTACGCGTGTTCTCTAAATTTCGTGACAGCAGCTCCGAAGCACCTTCATCTCCCTCTACAAAAGTTGGAACTGCCGCCGTTGCAGCCTCCGCCTCCTCGCGTTCACGTTTCAATCGTTCCAGAAAGGATTCCTTCGCCAGCGAAACTTTAATCGAAGCTCCATTGACTTTTTGCCAGTTGAGCTCGTTTAGATCTGAAATAGAATTAAAATTAATTTCAATTTCAGTTAATAAATGAAACAAAGCAAATCGACGCTTACAGTATTGCGCATCGTCGGCGCCTATTTTCAACGTTACGAATGCGAGTACTTTTAGGTTCTCCGGATCGACCAAATTCTCTTTTGTTTTCAGTTCGATGCGCGACACTTCGCCGTAGTCCTGAAACAACTGACGCAGATCATTTTCTTTTGTGTTGTGCGGCAAATTAGCAACGAAAAAACGAGAAGTTTCCATTTTAAATTTGCTTTTAAATCGAACTATTAAAGAAAATAATTTAAGTAGCCACACGTGCGCGATAAAATGTAAATAAAAATATTTAGCGTATGTTCAGTGACGTTTAAAAAACTACAGAATCAGGGATGCAAAGTCAAATAATTTTTGTTTAACTTTGATTTGGTTGGAGGATCAACTCTCAGAATTCCAGGGTATTACACTAAGTCAAATAATCCTTTTTACATTTTTATCTATTTTGTTTTAGTAAGAATTCAAGTCTATATTAATAAAATAAAAAAAATTCGTGAAGAACTTTCGATCTTAAAGAATATTTTGGATACATTTTCTATCAAATATGGAAATCCTATAGATCAAATGAAGCATTGAATACCGCAGCGTCAAGCACATTTGCTATCGTTCGGTGCACTGAACACTCGCAAAACCCTTCAAGCATGTTTTTTGGTTTCGTTGAATTTGAACAGTGTTGCAAACTCTAATTTTATGACATTTTTAATATTCACATAGAGAGACAAATTTTGACAAAATCGTTGATAAAAATTTCAATATTTTTAGTTTTTAAAAAGATTCTTCAAAATCCGTCTGTCCCACAATACGAATTGTTCTAAAGTGAACCTATAATATTTAAACTTCTGCTCATATTTTCAAATGTACTTCTATTATTTTAAGGTCAAGTTGGCAGCACTGAATTCTTTCATGTCGTCGTTCGTTAAGTTTCGCTTTTTTTCGTGATTGTGTGTGCAAAGAAAGTGACGAATTAGTTTTCCAATTAACAAAATTTTTCAATTTATGCAAAGAAAAAAATCCCAACCAACCAACAACCGCCTGTAAATTTGTTTTTTAATCGGAAAATTTTCTAACAAAGCGTTAAATAAAAATGGCAGAAGGAGGCAGCAACAACCGTATTATAGTTAATGTAAAAACACCAAAGGAAAAGAAAATGATCGAAGTCGATGAAGATTGCGGTATAAAGGACGTGAGTAGTGCATTTTCATTTTCACATTTTTGTTACACACTCTATTTTTTCAACAATAATCGTCACATTGATTGTCGTTGAATAAGTAAGGAAAGCAAGCGGGCGACGACGGCGGGTGTTTTGTTGTTTGATTATTCGAGAAACTGCGCGAAGCATTTATGCAATTGTAAAATCTCTCGAACAGCGGGCGGTCTATTCTTTCGAAATAAAAGGGACGCTTTTGCGTCTAAGTAAAAGACGCCGCATGGGAAATATTGTTGGCTCATCGCGCCAACTGCTTCGAGCATTCCGGTCTTGTTTTAGCCACCATACGCTAAGCTTCGCTGCTTTTCTTCTTTGCACTTTTTGTTGTTTTTATCGTGGTTTGTGGTTAGGGGTGCAGTGGTCTCACTTTGGCCCCCCTTCCAACCTCTGCTTTATTAAGACGTGTACTTTGCTCATAGGTGCACCGGTTTTTATTTATTTGTGTTTTTTTATTTAATACTATTTTAAGTATTTTTTGATTATTAAGAATTATAAAAATATTTTCTTAGAGTTGTAATATACATATTTATGAATGAGTATGTATATAAATTTAATTTAAATTTTCGTTTTCTTCTTTTATTCAAAATTGGTTATATATTTTTTTAAACATTTTTTAATATTTAATTAAAGTTTAAATTTATTTCTAACAGATTTTTGCACTTGGAAGTGTTTTTAACACATTTTTGTAGGTTAACACAAACAAATAGCTTATGCTTAAACAGTGTGGGGTATTTAAGCCTCAGGATAGCCAAAGATAATTCTATTACTTGCTTAAAATAATGTCTGACAAAAAAATGTTTTTTTTTGTGCAGATTATAAATCTAACTCAGTGATCTTTAATTCAAGTGAAAAATCTTATTAGTAACAAAAATCGTCTACATAAAATTCTTGGTTTTCTCTTTTTATTTTTCATCGTACAGTTCAAGGCTCTTGTTGGCCAAAAGTTTGAATCTGAACCGGAACAATTGGTGCTTATTTTCGCTGGAAAAATTATGAAAGACTCGGACACTTTAAAGACGCACAACATCAAGGACGGCCTCACCGTGCATTTGGTCATTAAGGCGCCCACCCGCGCCACCGATGCCGCTAATCGGCCACCCGCCGACGTACGTCAAACTCCGTTCGGCCTTAATCAGCTTGGCGGTCTCTCCGGTATGGAGGCCCTTGGTGCTGGTTCTGGTTCGTTTATGGATTTGCAAGCGCGCATGCAGAATGAGCTACTCAACAATGGTGATATGCTTCGTACGCTGCTGGACAATCCGCTTGTCCAGCAAATGATGAATAATCCGGATACGATGCGATCGCTGATCACATCAAATCCGCAAATGCAGGATCTGATGCAGCGCAATCCAGAGATTTCGCATATGCTTAACAATCCCGATCTGTTGCGTCAGACCATGGAGCTAGCGCGTAATCCCTCCATGTTGCAGGAGCTTATGCGTTCGCACGATCGTGCCATGTCAAATTTGGAATCGGTGCCTGGCGGCTATAATGCTCTACAGCGCATCTATCGCGATATTCAGGAGCCGATGTTGAATGCGGCAAGTGAATCATTTACGCGCAATCCATTCTCTGGTTTGGTCGACCAATCGGGCGGTAAGTTAAAGCGTTTAATAAATATTTTTATTTATTTAATTCGCATTTTTTCCGTTCGCAGGTAACAATCCTCAGCAGGGCACCGAGAATCGCGAACCATTGCCAAACCCCTGGGGCGGAGTTGGCAATGCTACCGGTAGCGGTGCCGCAAATGCCGGCGATCTACCGCCGCGCGGCGTACTGAATACGCCAGCCATGCAAAGTCTCATGCAGCAAATGTCCGAAAATCCGTCACTGATGCAGAACCTTTTGAATGCGCCCTACACACGTTCCATGATGGATGCAATGTCGCAGGACCCTGAAATGGCATCGCGTCTGCTTAGCACCAGCCCCATGTTGGCCAACAATCCGCAAATGCAGGATCAGATGCGTCAAATGATGCCTCAATTCATGGCGCAAATGCAAAATCCCGAAGTAATGAATATGCTCACCAATCCGGAGGCGCTCAACGCCATCATGCAAATTCAGCAGGGTATGGAACAGTTGCGTTCTGCTGCACCCGGTCTCGTCGGTTCGCTTGGCATTCCACCAGCGCCGCCGGGCAATACAGATACTGACGCAGCATCGGCAACTGGAGCGAACACCACAAACACATCGAACAATGCTGGCGGCGGCGCTAATCCGCCAACTGCTCCCGGTGGCGGTCCGAATGCGGTGCTCTTTAACGATTTCATGTCGCGTATGCTAAACGGTATGTCGACCACCGCCGATAATACGCAGTCGCCCGAGGTTCGCTACCAGTCGCAGTTGGAACAGCTCAATGCGATGGGTTTTGGCAATCGTGAAGCCAATTTGCAAGGTAAATAAAACGAGTTAAAAAAACGCTTTTCAATGTATTTAAAGATTCGATTTAAAGTCAGAAATTAAAACATTTCATAATTCAAATTAAAAAAAAATTAATTTTGTTATTTAAATTTCTTTCAGCGCTAATTGCTACATTCGGAGACATTAATGCCGCCGTCGAACGATTACTGGCGCTGAATCAATTATCCTTAAGTTAACATCCTTAACCAAACTTTGCAATGTTTTATTTAATAAAAAGAGAGAAACTAACGATTTAAAACTATACAAGAACAACAAAAACAAACTGGAATGAGGAACTGTTTAAACATAATTTAACAAAAACAACAAAATTTAGTTTAGCAAATTTTTGTCGAACAAAAAAAAAAAGAAAAGAGAAACAATTCAAATTCAAAAATTACTAGCAACATTTATAAACCTTTTTGATTTATAAATTATATAAAATTACATGCTTTATATACGCATAACAGACAGACAGACAAAAAAACAAAAAGCCTTTGTTTACATTTTCATAAAATAATCAAAGAATTCTTCGAAAATAAGGTTCGAAATTAATGTCCGCAATCAAATTAAAAAACCGCTCTTCTATTCGACAGTTTTCATTTTCAAAATTGTCCTACGTAGGTTCACACTTTCCTAAAGAATTAAATTTTTCTTTTTCGAATTTCTCTTTTTTTTCTACTTATTTTGTTTTTGGTTTTCTGTATATTGTAAGTTTTATTATTATACGCAAATTGCAAATATTCCAAATCGTTTGATGAAAACCCTAAAAAAACAAAAACAAAAAAGTACATTACATTTTTACAGTTCTTATTATTTAAGGATCGTTATACGTATGTATCTATCGTAAATTCTAAAATTAACAAATATGTAAAAATAAAAAAAAAATCAAACAAAAACATAAATAAATATAAATGGTGTCACACGTGTTGAAAAATAAAGTTTACTTCTATTTTAAAAATACACATTTTTGTTAGTAATTGACATACTTCTAGTCAAATGGCCGCAGCATCGCTTTTTATCAACCAAAAATTATAAAGGTTATTAAACTAAGTCGACTTATCGTAGCATGCCACATACTTTCAGGAGCTTGAGAAGAAATTAAAGCCGGAGTTAGGTAATCATCAACAACAACAAAATCTAGATAGATCCGTCTTCTAGCCATGATCACAACCAAAATCAGAGAGAGAGAGAGAAAGGAAAAAATAAACTCGGATAGATCGATCGAAGTGAGGAGAGGCGACAAAAATTCAAAATTAACTAACTGCAACAACATACCCATAAGCAAAGGGAAAAAAAGCAAAGGAGCGGAATGTGGAATGTGGCCATGCAACTACAACATACAACAATTCAAAAAAAAAAACGTATTTCTTCTCTGTGTTTTTACTGGCCAACCATCGCGTTCGTCGGTGCGTTCGATCTGCTTCGTTTCTCGTCACCATTCACAGAGACAAACCAGAAAAAATACACTGATCGAATTAAATAAATAAGCTTTGGTTAAAAACAACTTCCTTTATTATTATTAAAACTTTTGTGTGTACGCTTTATGTATTGCACTGCGTTAGGCCTCAGCTTTTTATGTGAGCAGGATTTTTTATTTAGGTAACCTTTTTAGAATTATTTCACTTAAGCAATTTTAAATTTTTCCTTAAATCAAAAAAGAAAATATATCAAATTTACTATTCTTTTTTTTCGGTGTAGCTACTCGTATAACTTTAATTCTTTAGTTGAATTTTATTTTGGTTTCAAAACGTTCAGTCATGTCGAAACGTTTGGATTGAGAGGACGCTTCTGCCTGGAGTTACGACGAGGTTGGTTAAGAGAAAGGGACACCTTGTCGGACGAACGGGTCAATGGTATTTTGTATGCTGGTGATAATTAAACGCTGCTTTTCAATTTTAAGCCAAGCACAGATAAAGAGAGTTCGCGGAAAATGAAATATCTTATCTTTAACAGAAATGAGTGAAAATTCGTTGGGTTAAAATTTTCGATCGAATTCGATTCGCGGAAATATGCACACACAGAAAAGTGCACTTGTCGACGACTTTTTTTTCGCGAAAATCTTGTAAACATACTCGTACATACATATGTAAGTATGTATGTTTTTTCGCGCACAAAGCTCAACGACGCCGCAACTATACACCATTGGCCATTGGCCAGCACGAGCACAGCTTATAGATACACAGATACACAATATCCCAGAGATACTTATTGACAGAAAATGTGATCATTTTAGTTGTTGCTTTGCTGCTGCAGTTGGCAAGATTTTTGTAAGAAAACTATACAAAAAGTGCACATAAAAAACAGTAATAAACCAACAAATATTCGAAATGATTTTTGGTCAATTAATATGTATTTCAATACATATTTAAAAAACAAATTTAAATATTTAGAAGACTTACCGAAAACCAGTACAAAACAAATAAATTAATACTGTGCTACTAATTAGTGGAATAATAAAAAAAATTTTAAATATAAACGATATTAGAAATAAAAACGACATGTGCACATTTGTGTAAAACTCAATAAATGTTTTTTATAAATTAAAAAATTTTCAAAAATATTTTTATTTTGCATCCATTCGTTCGTGATTTTAAATTTAAATTTTCATCCAAAATTTTATATTTTCGTTTTAATAGATTAACTGAATACTCAAAAGGTGCACTCAATAAATTCCTAATTATGAATTTATTTCACTCAGGAATTCGGAAACACAAAAACAAAGAAAAAACGGTCAATTGAAAAGAATTCGCTGCTTTTTTAAACTTCTCCGAAACCGCAAAGTTAAATCATAAAAAAAAATCAGAGACGAAAAAACAACAAGAAAATTGTGGCAAAACGCGCGCAAGCGCAGCATCCCAAACAAGTTTTGTAAGTCGAAACTTTGAAAGGTATTAAGAAAATATCAACAACAACAAAAAAGTTTAATTTACAAAAAAACTAAAAACAACGAAAAATCTACCTACGGAAAAAGATAAAATATCGATAAGAGCGATCGTTGCCGCTACTAAAACGTATTAACTAATGACGAGAAAAAGAAAACAAAAAAACGTTTTTTATTAAAACAACAATTTACAATATCGGTCTATAAACAACAACAAATTAAGCAATGTAAATATGCGTTCCGACGGATGAACGGACGGACGACGAACATTTAAAGTACCGGCCAGCCAACTAGTTGGCTAATGATCATTAATTGTGTTTTTTTCTTATTATCGATTTTTGTTTTTACTTTTGAATATCATTGGCTCTCGCACAACACTCTTTACCTCTTTCACCTCCCCCTCCAACAATCATTTTTTTATCTCTCTTGTCTTTTTCATCGCTCTAGGCAAGATATATCACATTGTTTTGATTTAAATTTGTATATATCAGAAATTCCAAAGAGGCTGTGACTAGCAGAAAACTAACTGTCTTAACTTCTCAAAGAGATGTTTTACTATTTTAAAATGACAAACATATTTACTATATTTAAAACTTCTTGAAAGTAGTTTAATGTATGTGAATAATTTAAAGAAAACAATTCGCGAATTGGAATATTCTAAGCTCAGGATATGAAAACTCGCGATTGTAACAAAAACAAAAAAATAAACAAGTTTGTGGCTTAAGTCACTTTTTACTCAAATACCTTAAAGAGAGAGCATATTTGAATGCCTCGCTCAGAATTTCGTTCTCTCACGTTCGTTCTTGCACGGCTTCCATTCATGCTCTCGCAGTGCCGTTCGTTATGTTTGCAACTGCTATCGTCGTCGTTGGACATCGATTTGAATTTGAATTTCGCTGTTTGGCGCGCATGCGCAACCGACTGCAGTCTGCTCTTAACGCCCCTCTGCTTCCACATTTCTCCCTTTCTATTAAAGTCGTTATTGTTATTGTTGCTGTTGATTTGGTTTTGTGGCATGCGGTGGTGGTGTGGTGGCGGTGGTTATTACCTGGCCAAGTGCATATCATGAGTATGCTATTGTTTTTGCTGTTATTGTAGTGAAACACCTTGCGCGCGGCTCGTCGACTGCTGCCGGTGGTGCTAGCGGCGCGCGGCATTCCACATGACATGCGCTGCTTTGTTATTGTTGTTTTTGCCGTCTGTCTTTTGAAGACCGTTGCATTTGATTGCATTGTTTTTGCTGTTGTTGGCCTTTTGAGGTAAAAACGAAGCTGTTATTTTTGTTGTTGCAGATGTTTTTGTCGCTTCCGCACTCGTATTTGTTCGTTATCATTCGGTGGCGGGTTTTCTTGAATGCCGTTAAAAAAGTCGCTTTAGGTTGTTTTGTTTTTGTTTTAATTTTTCTTAAGATTGCTCACAAATTGCAAACTTTCCTCTTTGCAGAGTTTATTTTTTTATTGCATTAGCCCTTTTTTCCTTTTTGTTGCTTTCATTACCTTTTCTAATTTTCCATTTCCAGCATGTCTGTCTGTATGTTAGCTGGATTTCTCGTGATTATTTGCGCTATAAGCGACTGACTGTGGTGTCTGGTCTGCCTCTTTGTGGGCCCCTTTCTAAATTAGCCAACACACATTTTGCATTTAATTGCAATTCAAGCAGCTCTTCTTTTAATTTATCCGATGTTTTTTTTTTGTTTTTTGCTTTTGCAGGCAGACAAAAAGAAGTAAAATTGTGAAGCTATTTTACATACATACATAAAACTGAAATGGTTCAGTTACCCTAATTTGTTGAATTTCATAAAAAAAAGTCTTTTTAGAAAATGTCATACACAAAAAAAAAATGGTTTTTAAATTAAATTATTCAAAGATCCTCTTATCATTCTTCATAACCAAAATATCAATAATATTTCGGAACTTGAAAACCTTTTCCTGGCAAATGATCTTTCTATTCTTATACACAGAAATTTAAAACAACTAAAACCGAATTTTATTTATCGTTCCAGAAATATCGCAAACAAAGAGCAGAAAGGACATCAGTCATGATGTAAGCACTGGCTCCTTCTCCGCGAATAGTACAAAATCGAATTACTTAAATAAATGTTAAAGCACACATCGAATGCTGGTGTAGCAGCAGTAGGAGGCGGGGGAGGAACAGCACCAGCAAATGGCCAAATACGCAACAACCTACCAGTGACGGCAGCGGTGGTGGCGGCGGCAACAACGCGTAGTATACACCTGCGACCACAACAGCCGCTCAATATTTCTACTTTGAATGCATCGACAACCTCATCGACACTCAATACGACAACACAAACGGCCAACGGTACTATTGGTGGTCGTATACCGACGAATCACTTGTTAAATATCGTTGCAACGGCGCAGGCTGCAGCCGCCACGACACCAGGTGGCGGAACGGCTACAACCACAACAACGACACCGGTTACACCAATAACGCCCATGACGCCAAACGGTGGCATTATTGGCAACAATTTGCACACCTACACAAATCAACATGTCGTTGCGGCGCACGCTAACGCTCAAGCCAATCAACATTATCAGCACCATAACAACAACAATAACAACATCAATCACAACTATAGTAATTTTAATAATCTAACGGGCGTTCTCATCAATCATTCAAAGCACGGTCCAGGACCCCGAGAAGCACTTACAAGTTTGGGTCTGCTATGTTTGGGTGCGTTCGTTTATCCAAATAACATTTTCGGTTGCGGAAACGGTTATTTTCCTTTTCACATCAGAGAAAACTTTATTTTATTTGATCATTCGTTTTAGTGTCTTTACTTCTGGCTTTGCTCTCGCTTATTTTCTTGTTAAAAATTTCGCCCAACGGCCGGGAAGACGCTCTGACACGCAGTCCAACAGAAGACTTCGTCATCGTTTATGATGTTACACTAGCGCTGTGCGCTTTGTCATTGTCGCTGAACCTATGCTGCCTTCTGGTTTGTGCGATACAATTTTTGTTTGCCGTAAAGTTAGTAAGATCACCAATGTTCGACGGCAGGTAAGCTCCCAGAAACCATACAGTTTAAAGATAACAGAAAACCTACTAGAATTAAGTAAATAAGTAGAACTAACTTTATATATAATTTTTTTTTCTTCAATTTTCTTAGAGATAACAAATATCTTGAAAAGTCAAGCGCCAGTCGAACATGCGCCGTCGGTGGTTTCTTCATTTCGATACCCATTTTTCTAACCGGTACGTATACTACTAAACGTTTTTTGTTTTATTTTATTAATTTGATAAAAATTTTGTTTTTTATGAATTACAGGCATTATCCTGTACACCTTTAATCATTTTCACTCGACGCCCGCAATCATTACGAGCGTTCTAATTGGCATTGGTATTGTTTTCTGTGGCGGCGCCATGGTTCACAACGTTTTCATTTGGCAAAAGGAGAAGACTATTAGCTATCGCAGTCCACCGATGAATTTGTCGCTGGTATCTGCATCACATTGTGGTCCATTGACACCGCCAGTGCAATTCCTTAATTCGCACCTAAATCACATGCCGAATCATCATCAGTTTCATCAAACAGTCGCCGGCAACAATCCGCTACAGCTGCATCATCCCACATCGGTGACACCGGTTTCGCCTAATCACTCGCAGGGCAGCTTCAATCCGCTGATGTCGGGCGCAGCGATAAATTCGTCGTTTTTAATGCGTCCCGCGACGGCCACGCCACCAACACCAAAGCCCATCGCAAATGGCGGTCTTAATGCTTTGACTTTAAACGGTGGCGGCATTGGACGCGAGACCAGCGGCTCTGTGAGTCCTGGCATACCAGTGACATTGGATATGAGCAACATTACGAGTCCATCGTTGCATGAACTATCTACATTGGTGTAATGTAGTGTAGTCTAGTTATTGTTTAAGTATTGTTATACTTATACATGGGTAATTTAATGTCAGTTTCAAATACCGTTTCTTGGCACTGGACTTTTTTTGGATCTCTATTAGAAAACTATTACTGCATCACCCTCTAACTTAAATTTTTGTCGAACTTTGTTTAAATTGTTATAATTTTTATACATTTTAGTTGATCTGGTTACATTGAAATTTCGTTTTAAAAGTTTATTTTAAAATTCGTTTAAATGTTTAGAAATTTTAGAGACTAGATTCAAAGCTTTTTTAATATACATAAACAATTTCGAGACAATTAAATTTTGAGTTCAATTTAAATCTTTCGCTTGTCTGACAATTCAATTAAGTATTTAAATTTGTGTATTTATTTGAGTAATGCGATTCAAAACAAAACACATTCCGAAAATTGCTCAATCTGACATAAATTTACCCAAATATGATTAAAACTTTAGTTTTAAGTGCCTATTCTAAGCAAAATGCTTGCCCAAATGCGATGCGCAGTTTCACCCGAAGTTGTTATTAAATTGTAAGCATTTATCTAATTCATTTTTGTTTATTCTAGACTGATTTTGAAATCAATTCGAAAATGAGTGTCCGTTTAATGTGTAATATTAATATGTATATACTGCCTAGAAATATATGTTTTTAAATATTTATTAAAAAAAAAACAAAATAACTAAAATTTCTATACAAAATTCACTTATGTTTTTTTTATTGAAAAACAAACAATTTTAACAATATTATGTGCTCTTAGAGTTTATATATGTGTATATTGATGGGCTTGTTTAATTCCAGTTATTAATCATATTTATAAAAAAAAATGTCATGATATTAAAATTGATTTATGATTTATTTTTTAGCCGGTCTTCCACGCTTCTTCGGCTCGGCATGCGCTAGTTGAAAAATTAAAAAAGTATATCTTTAATATCTATAGCTTTGAAACTGTAAATAGTTTTGATTACTTACGCTCCGACTCATCTTCGAGTATTGCGCTCAGTGTTGTATTGGGCGAACTCTTTTCCTTCGAGCGACGCTTTTTACGCGTTTCACTGCCAACTGAGCTGGAGATGCTAGCTAAATCATCATCCACTTCATCCTATAAAAAAAAGTGTTTGCAATAAAAAAATAGTATTTATTTTTAAATAATGCAATTAATAATAGAGTAACAAATCAATTTTATGAATATATCTACAATAATTTTTACAATATATCTACAATATTTGGATAAATCTTACCTTATCTTTAACCGAACTACGCGTGACTCGACGCTTTGAAGCCGGTATTGAGAAATTGCTTTGATGGGAGGAGACGGATTCACCATCATCATCACTATCCTGATTGCCAGTCGCCGTGGTAGTGCGCGATGTGCTGCCCTTTGACATGCGTTTGGCGAATTGTGGGGAAATTGCCGCGCGGTTTTGCTGTTCTGCCCTCTTTCTGTCAGCAATCTCAAGCATTGCCAGTTGGGTACGAGTTAAACGACGCGCTGAGGAATACAGTACCGACGCTGAAGAAGACGGTTCAGCATTCGGTGATGGCGAGAGTTTCTTTTTTTTACCCCCATCTTCCGTTCCCGAGTCTTTTCGCGATGATTCCATTTCGGTGTCATCTTCCTCAGCGATAGTGGCATCCAAGTGCTCTTCGGTGCTCTTTTTGCGCTTAGGGGCCGAGCGCTTTGTTTGAGTAGCAGTTTCGTGTGCTTCATCTGCTGTATTAGAAGCAACACTCCGTCCACGAAGAGTTCTTGGTGTACCACCGCCGCCTTGGCTGCTAATGCTATTGCGACGCGTACGCTTTGGCGTCTGTGGCTGTTGTTCAGAAACAGTGCTCGAAAAAGAACCACGCCGCGTGCGTTTTGCTTGTGGTGGCTGATCGCCACTTACAATAGAAGCGTTCAAGTCGCTATCCATCGAATTAAGACGCACTCGTGAACGAGTTCTTGTCGAAGGTGAACCTAAGTCGAGAGCATCTTCATTTATGGCATCGAGCTGCAGCACAGAGCGTCGACGCATTATTATTTTAGCTTCTGGTACTTGAACAGTCAAGGTCGCCGCAGTCTCCGGTGATGTTGTCGCACTGCGTAAGTTACGTCGTGCGGTGCTGCGGGGTGTTCCTGTATCTTCAGATACAGCACCAACCTCATCATGTAATTGTGATTTCGGTTGCAATGAGCTGGCACGTATATTTCGGCGATTACGCGGAGTTAATACTTGGGTATCATCCCTTTCGACTTGGATTTGTGGTGGCACTGAATTTCCACGAGTATTTCGTCGTTGCGGCGTTGTCGCCTTTAACTCCAGTTCTAAAGGAGTTTCGGAAACCTTTACATTTTTAGTAACAGAATTTGTTCTTTTACGCGGTAAACCTTCAGTTTCATCAATATTCTGAGATTGCTTTTCTGTTGTTAATTTGTCCTTTGTTTTATTGTCATTTTTCTTGGAAGTACTTGGTTGTGTTGGCTCATTGTTTTCTGGGTTATCTGGTTTTGATACTTCAATGCTTTTATCGGTGGCCTCTTTTTCAATATCGAGAAGTTTTTTTCCAGCTTCATTTTCACTTAACTCGTCTTCATCAACGCGTAAACAGATTTCTTCTTCTGTCGTTTGGCTATCGCTAATTCTCACGTCTTTTGTGTCACCAGAACTATTAATTTCATCAATTTTAACGGGATGTTCTATAACAGGTTCACTTTCAAAAACAAATTCCATATTCATTGTTATACTCATGCTTGATTCCACGTCGATTGAACTCTTTTTTTCTTCAGATGCAGGTTTCTGTGATTCTTCTGCTGCTGTTTTTTTATCGGGCAAGTTTTCAGAAATATTTCGTTCTGTAGATTTGTCTACGACTGGTACAAGTTCATGAAAATCTTGAGTGCTTGTAACGTTATCGCAAATCTTTTCCTTTAAATAACTTGAATCAATTGATTCTGTTTGTGTTTTTTCAAGTTTCTTGACATCTTCAACTGCCATTATAGTCGCTGAATCAACATCACACTGCTCCCTAACAGGGTCTGGAATTTTTGGTTCCTGATCGTGATCATTGGGATCTACTTCTTTGTTGTCTTTTACTTCTTTGGACATCATAACATTAGTTGATTCTACGAAAGCATTTGTTTGTACTCGAGAAATTGTTTCCAGATTTTTCTGTATTATGTTTAAATCTGGCTCTTGTTCTGGAGTATCTTTCGGTAGCTGTTGATCTTTAACTTCAGTTACATACATCTTTGGATCGTGTTCTTTATTTGGAACATCATATACTTTTTCCTCAATTGACAAATTTTTCTCTTCATGCTCTAAAACTATTTTTGTGTGTTGTTTTTTAACTTCCTTATTATTTTCATCTTCACTTTCAGTTGGTCTCATCTCATTTGAATCCTCTTCTACTTCCACTATTTCAACTTCATCTGCGATTTCGAGTGGTTCCACTCGTCTGTCCAATGATTCTTCCTCAAAAGCTTCCACCTCATCGTTTATGTCCTCAGCCTCTTCGTCAGAAGTTGATTCGCTATTAATATCTTCTCCTTCCGTTTCTTCTTGTTCTTCTTCGTCATTGCTGTCATCGATATTTTTCCCGGTAACCAAATCTTTAGAATAATCACTTTTGTCCTCACTTTCACTACCACAGATGTTTCTATCACTAGAATCCGATGATGATAGAACAATTACATCATTATCATCACTTCCATCTGTATTTTCTAGGTCTTTTGAAGTTGTACTGCCACTACTTGAATTTTCATCATATTCGGCCCTGCTCGCTTCGGTTTCACTTTGTGAAAAAGCTTTCGTTGGTTGCAAGTGTGGTGATGATGTTCTACTGCTAGAACTATCATTAGATTGCTCATTAAATTTCAACTCTTCATCTGATCTATCATCACTATCTACATCGTCTGGGAAACCCAATGTTTCGTCAAACAAATCCGATTCACCGACATCCATTTCTATATCAACCTTCTCATCATCTGCCTCGTTATCTATATTACAAATATCAAAAGATGTCCCTGTAATTTGTTCTTTAAATTTTGGGCTGCTTGATTCGGCTTCACTTTGTGCCTTTGCTGTTGATTTAGATTCATGTTGCTTGGCGATTGGCGGAGATGTTGCATCGCAGACTGTCAAGTCGTATGAACTCATGCCCAAGGTGGTGTCCAGCATTTTTGATTCTATTGGCTTAAGGTGATCAATCGGTGCATTTTGCATAACAAAATCCTTACTTGACTCCATTGTAGACTCCAAATATGTTTGGCCACCCAGAATAGTCGAGGCTTCAGAAAATTTAACATGAGGCTGTGTTTTCTCCAGTGTGAATGTAGATTGTGTTTCGCATACTTTTGAAGAGGAAACCACTGGGGTAAACTCGGTTATTTTACTGGTCACTGATGTGACAGCTAAAACTGTTTGTGAGGATGACGAACTGTTCACTGTAGAAATCATTGATGAAGTTGCTGATCCTTTGAAGGCTAAACTACCAAAGCCACTTCTCGTTTTTGTTGCTGCCATTAAATTTTGAGGTTTCATTGGCTGCACAGTTTTCTCTACAAATGTTTCAGAATCAACGGTTTGCTGTCTAGACTTTAACTTCGAACTTTCCTGTGCTTGTTCTGGTGTAGGCGACTTCTCCGAACGCTCAACAGATAGTCTTGCCAGCGGTTTACGTGGTTGTGGACCACTAAGATTACGATATTTATTGGCGGCCCGCTGTAAATCTAAGGCATCAAGTATATCGGAAACGCGCGAATTATCAATTATTAACGAGGTATTTTGTGATGATAATGGCGAATAGAAATTCTCCTCAGATACGGATTTTGAACTAGAAGAGTCGGACTCTTCAGAAATTGAACGCGTTATAGTTTTATGCTTTGCAGTTGTGACGATTGAGGGCTGCAATTCAACCAAGAGTTCAATTTCGTCTTCTTCATCGTCATCGTAATCTTCGTCCATTTCGTTCTCATTTAAGGATGTTTGTTTTTCTTCTTGACGACTAGCTTTAACTAATTCTCCCGCAGGCAGTTTGAACCGTAAACTTTTTTCACTTTCTTCAGGTGCTAATAATTCTCTGCGTCCAAAAGAGCGTTGCGTTGGTTCAGGCGTATTAGTTTTAAGTATACCATGTATCTCCGTCGTTACTATAGACTTTATAGCGCTATCATCTGGATCCTGACTTAGTCGTCGTTTTGTGTGTGGTCGAGTCAAGAAATGTTCTCCGCTCTCAACAACGTCAAAATTTGTTGGTTTGTCATCAGTGCCGACTGCGTCGCTGGTAAAGTTAAATTCGCTGTAATTTAAACGTGACATGCGTTTATTTATTTGCTTGAAATGACTTAAATTGTTAGCGATTTCCTGTCGACCCAATAAACGGCGTCGTTTCTTCGGATTTTGTTGTGCATCAGTGTGAACCTGACGCTCTGGTAGCATATCATCGCTGCTCATCTCACTTTGGGCAAGCGTACGTTTTGTAGTCGCTTGATAAATCTGCGGATATGAAATAGCATTTGTATCCAAAAAGTCCAAACAGTGTGTATCAATTTGTGGTTTTCGTAGGAACGGCGCATTATTCGAACACGACAACAAATTTGTCGGATGGCCACGCTGGTCGCTGCTCCCATGTTTCGGACTCTGCTCTTCCATTTCCGAACCACCCCAATAGTAGGTGGCAAAATGCGCACTCAATGCGGAACTGTGATAAATGCCACCAAGTAAGTTATTTGCATTCTGCTTGATAAGTTGGCAGCTCAATGGCACCGGCGACTTATTGTCTGCTTCCTTTTTTTTTATTTTGTTCTTAATGCGAAAGTATACATCGGTCAGACCCTGCGTCACGGGCGTCATGGTCGTATTAAAAGCTGAAAGCACTAAATTTGGAGTGTCCATATTTAAAGAGGCGGCGGAACTGCTGGCTCCGAAATTCGTCGTACGCATACACTTCGGTTTGGATGATGAGGCGGATGTGGAGAGTTCATCCATGTACGAGACTGCTTCTATATATTTAGATTTTTGTAACAAATACACAAAATGTAGATTTTCCGCACCATGCGTCTGACATCGTTTTAGTATCTTTTGCACCAGCTGACCCTCATGTTCGCTCAATGCTAAATCACGTATAACGCTAAATTTACCTGCTGCCAGACAACACGAAAAAAAGAGCTCCAGAAGAGTGTCGTTTTGTCGAGCAGCGCGTGCAAAGTGAAATGCTTCCGAAATTAGTTCGTTCGAAAGCAACGTTTTAAGTTTAAGCACCGGCGAAATAAGTGTGGGGCGCGCTTCGAGTATGCGCAGCGCCAAGTTGGCAGAATTTTGTGTGAGCAAAGTTTCGATGAGCAGCTCAAGCAGCCATTGTGGATAGTTTTGATTATTATTGAAAGGAGAGATGAACTCGTCAACTGCAGGCTAATTATAAATACAAAAGTGAAACAGGAATTCGATTTTAAAAAATATATATAAACAAAATTTATCTATTATTTTAAATAACTAACGCTAAATATTGCATTGATATTTTAAAAAAATAGTCGACAATATTGCAATCAACTTACTAAAAAGTGTCCATGATCCAAATTCCAAAACGCCTGCACCGTTTTAATCAAGGAAGCCGACAATTTAAAAACACTCGGAAACTTAATGAAATTCGCCACTACACTCTTGTATGTCTGTTCATCGATGGACTGATGTAGGTCCAAAAAAAAATACAACAAAACGGCACATTTCGAATCGAAACTGACATCGGGCACAAGCATAACGCGCAGCATCGATTCAATCGATGCAGGCGGATAGAGGCCGTCGTCGTCGGTGCTATTGTGGCGGTGTTGTCGCCCTTCAGACCAAAAATCACGTAGCACTTTACCCTTGCATTCGTGCTCTATAAACGCATCGATGTAGAGCAAACGACAGCTGCCGCTCTGCTTTGAAACAAACGCCTCATTAATTTTAGCGAAGAAGGCACGTTTCTCGGTGTAAGTTTCTTTAAGCTGAGTATACGGATAAGGTACATGACGCTCCGTACTGATCGCCGAATTGCGCACGTTTGCAAAACTACAGGGGGAAGCTTCCGGCAACAGACCAATGTTAAGCAGCCACAGTAGGATGTCCTGATAGTCGGCAGCCATGCGCAAAGATTTGTGTCGCGAGTCCAAAGTTGCATAAACTAAAAAAATACATATTTTTAAATAAACAAAAACAAAAAAACAAAAAAATAACTCAACTATAACTTGTTTTAAAAAAACTAAGTTAAGTTGTATATCAATAACTAAATGAAACTTACCTCTCTCTGGTATGCTGCGCTTTGAATAGACCAGCACTTCTGCCAGCAAATCAGATAATAGTTTCAGCTGACGCGTTATAAAGCCTAGCTCTTTTTGTTCGCGTTGATCGAGCTGATAACCGCCGAAATCGAATAGACCCTTACACAAATCATTGCAACGCGTTTTAATGTCGGTGGCGCGTTGCCAAATCCACTCAGTGAGTGTGGAAAGTGAGAGACCCGTCGAGGCGGTAAAGTTTCCCATGAAACTGCCATCAGCCCAACATTTAGCACAATCGCGCAATAGGCTAAAGCAGTTGTTTTCCAAAGCAACGGAAAGGATTATGTCATATTTAGCGCTCTACAAAAAAGTTCAATCGAAATAATTAAATATTTCAAAACAATAACATATAACTGTATATAGATATAGTAGGCTATTTTTACAATGCATCATGTTAAACCTACCTTTGAGAATGTTGCATTCAGATTCATATCGGAGAATTGAGGCATCAAGCGCGTGCGTAGGATTTCACTAAAACAAAGATCGGGCTCCAGAAAAATTGTTGCATGACTCGATCGCAAAATATTGATAACCCTATTCTGAGCACCTTCCCAATTGTAACTGCGGCAAGCGTTTGGTAGAAGCACCGTACAATCTTAAAAATAAATATGATTTTAATAAAAATTATTATTTATATTCAAACCTTTAAAAAAATAAAAATCTATAGCATACCAAAACTCAACGAATTCGGATAGAAATGCTCTTCGAAACGCTGCATTGAATTAAAGTGCGCAATTGTGGACGCATTCAGATAGGCGTGCAGTCCGCATTCTTTCCCGTTAAGTATGTAACCGGCCAAGAAGCTGGGATTGCTTCCCTCATCAACGGCGAAAGGCATTTCCTCTTTGTACCACTGATTCAAGTCGAAAATCATAAGTTTATTTGTTTCCTCGTCCTCCGAGTACCAGGTGAGAGCACATAAACAATTGGAGTCGTCCTCGCGGTGCTCACACATTGTCAATATCGATTGACATGAGATGGCTAAACACTTGCCGGACTCTAGTGTGAGCTGCAAACGCACGGAACTGGTTTGGAAGGTCTATGAGGGAAAACAGTTTATTATATGAACAACAAATTATCATTTAACATTTCCCTCAACTAATTGACGAATTAACTATTATAATGAAATATATTAGATAACAATTTTAATAAACACAAAGTTTTATATCAACTAAACTTAAGAAAGTTAATAATGGAGTTTTATTAAAATATGTTTAAAATAATTTGTATTTTTTTAAATAACATTTTCGACGTTTGTTACCTCAAAATAACACAAATCATCGTCATCGGTTAGACGCTTCTCGTACATAAAAGAGTGCAGCACAGCTGCCAGTTCGTCCTCGCCTTCATGTAACGCCCACACGTACATACAGGGGCGTGGATCATCAGGTGGCAGAAGAAATTCCATTTTCATAAGCGGCGACATTTCCTGCTCCTGTTGTGGCATTGTTATATAGAATATTTGCAGCTCGGCGAGATCGTACAGCGCCAATCGGCCATCTTCCAAGCCAATTGCAAAGCCGAGTATCAGGTCAATCGGTAGTATGCATTGAATGGAGCAAGGCGATTCAATCACTTAAAGGAATTATAATATGTTTTCTAAATAAATATCCGTGTTGTTTAATTTAAGTCATTAAAATGGTTTTTATCACATTTTCGGTTATATCTCGAAATTTTTTTAGTATTAAAGTATACATATATATTTATATTATTTTTTTTATTTGAATATATATATGTGTGCTCTTCGTGATTATGATTAGTGCATTGGACTTCGATTCGGAACATCTCAGATTCACTTCCCAGTAGACGCAAATAATTTTATATCATAAAATTATTAAAAATTACAAAATTGATTTTTTTTTTAATTTTCTTCTCGAATCTCGGACCTTATGCAAAAGCCATATTCAAATTCAATTTAAAAAAGTAACCCTCAATTTGTTACAACAAAAATATTTTGAATAATCAAAATCAAAAATTTATAAAAACTGGCATCACCATTCTTTGTACATGGCAATTTTATTTTATTTGTGCAGAAGTCTCTCGATTTATTTCGTTCGCTTCTCTACTTAGGACATCTTAGTTAAATGCTTGGCAGCCTTATATAAGCAAAAAAAAGCAACCCTGTTAAAAATTTTAAGACGAGACAGGGTTGCGCTGCAGCCTTACACAAAAAAAGCGCCATCGACAAAAAATCTTACTATTTCGATGAATAAACTGACCATTTTATTTTAATTGCTTCAACTGTAAAATATTTTAATATTCTTCATAACAAATAATATTCTTCATAAATAATAAATATATATGAATAACATTAATTTCTTAAATTACATTTAAATATATTTAAAAAAAATGTAAAATTATATTTATTTTTTTAATTTATTTGTCTAATTTATTATTTTAATTAAACAAATTAACGAAACAACAACAAAAATTAACCTGAGAGATACATTTTATCTCAAAACCATTTTTTACTGCGTTTTTTTGTAAAACGTAACATACGTTTTAAAAAAACGTTACACTGCCACCCAGAAAACTATTAATGAAAGAGAGGAAAAAAACGTAGAGTGAAAAAGATTGAAGAAAGAAGCAGCAGAGGAAACAGAGTGTTGCTGCATTTTTTTCGTATTCGCAATTATTTATTTTTGTTTTTTCGTGTGTATTTTGCCGATTGTCAATTTTTGTTTTTTTTTCTTGGATTCTGACAGTTGATAAAAAATTTAAAAATGCGCGAAAGTGCAAATAACTTCTAAAAATTGAGCAACAAAAAATTTACACGCACGGTAAGTGCCTCTGTGTGCGTTTGTTCGTGTGTGCGAGACAGTGTACGTGTGTGCTTAAAACTTAAAATTTTTGTTGACAAGGCAAAGTGCTGTGCACATCCGACAAATACTTAAATGCCGCCTGTATCAGACGGACTGATAGTGTTTTTTTTTTACAAAAATTCTTTTCGGTTTTTAAAATTTTGATTTCAAAGCAATCAAATTAGTTTTGGCTATGGTAAACTTTTTTTTTTTTAAAGAAATGATTTTATTCAAAAAAATTATCATACAAAAATTTATATTTATTTAAAAATATTATTTTTTTAATAATAAAGTATTTTTTAATATTTTTTTGAAACCAAATTTTTAGCGAGGGTTTTTTTTTTCGTAAAGTTAAAAAGAAAAAAAAAATATTTTTTTAAGGTTTTTTTTACCATAAAAATTAAAATAATTTTTTTTAATATATATTTTGAATATAAAATTATAATATTTTATATATAAAATAAGTTTTTTTTAATATAAGAGTATTTTTTTTTTTAAATTAAAACAAAAAATAAGTTTTCAGCTGAATTAATTTGTTAGTTAAGGAAATTAAATAAAATAAAACATTTATTTAATCTACTTTTAAAAATTTTAATTTTTTCGATAAAATATAAAACTTTTGGTACTACCTCTGTTCAAATAAAAAAAATTATGCACAGCAATTTGCCTTACACAGCAAAAGATAAAAAAATGTGATCGCCATTATTTCAGCATTTTTCCCTTTTTTCTTTGAAAATTTTATATATACAAACTTGATTTGTATAAAATACGAACATGATTTTTGAATGTTACAAAAATACTTTAAAAATTATTAAAATCCAATGAACGATTTGATATGACAGAAAAACCTTTAATGCAAATGACCCCCACATTACAGTAGCGCTTAAAAATTTTGTAACAAAAACGTCGCAGTGACGTCACACAGTACAGTGCAGGAAAAACAAAATCGACAAAAACAAAAATCGAAAATGGTCGAGGAGGAAGCAGCGACCGCAGCGGTAGCGGCGAAAATCGATTCAATGCAAAAATATGTGCCATTCCTATCCAAACTGATTGAGCGCTTAGACCAGGAACCGCAAAACGCAGCTAAAGTCGTGCAGATGCAGTTGCTCTACAAAATACTAATCAACACGGAAGAGAGGTGCGAGACTAAAAGAAATTAATCTGTTTTATGTTTTCGAAAAATTTTTCGTTTACTAATTTTTATTAATATCCTTTACAGTGTTTCCATTGACGAGCTTAACAAATGCGAGGAGGCACTTGAAGCTATTTATAGAATTTATGAGAGTACTCCTGCGGTAGTAGCGACCACAACAGACGCGGTAAGATATGAAACATTTAGTAAAATCTATAGAACATTAGTATAATTACAAAAAAATCTGATTACCCGTTGTGACCGATTAAAACTCGAGTACACAATGTAAACAATTTCAGACAAATTTGCAAAAGCGTTTTACGACAGTTTTCACAATTTCTTACGGACAAAATTCAATATACTAAAGAAATAAGGAACAAAAATTTTACACTTTAGTCTTCTAGATCTTAGCTTCTTCTGAAACTTAAGACCAAATAAAAGTTATGATAAAAATGTTTAAGTAATGAATTAATCGCAGTAAATGTAATCTCAAATAAATCGTGCTTTCATTGCTCTTGCTATTCTACAATATTGCTTTGAAAGATAGTCTAAACGGTGTAGTGGAATTTTATCAGTAACTACATAAATAAGTAAAAAAATAATAGAAAAAATAATATTTTAAATTAAACTATCCTTTTTAGGAAGAAGATATTCTCAAGGAGACAGAAATAGAAGCAGATGACCAAGTATCGTGCAAATCTCTAAAAATAAACGAAGAAACAACTGAAGTCGTAAAAGGAATAAATACAAAAAATGACGAAGTGGATAGGAATTTCACATCGGAAACGAAAGAAAATATTGAAAAATGCAAATTAAATAAAATAATATGCGATCAAATTCAACAAGTAAAAGGAAGCGTAAACGACAACCCCAAAACACAAGAGGAGATGCGGTTAAATGAAGAAAATAAATCGGTAGAAAAATCAGTTGAAAATAAAACGGAAGAAGAAAAAACGGACAGCAAAACAGAAGAAAAGCTAGTGGAAAATAAAACGGAAGAAGAAAAAACGGATAGCAAAACAGGAAAAAATACGGCTGAAAATAAAACGGATAGCAAAACAGAAGAAAAGCCAGTGGAAAATAAAACGGAAGAAGAAAAAACGGACAACAAAACAGAAGAAAAGCCAGCTGAAAATATAACGGATAACAAAGCAGAAGAAAAGCCAGCTGAAAATAAAACGGATAGCAAAACAGTAAAAGAGCCGGGTGAAAATAAAACGGAAGAAGAAAAAACGGAAGAAAAGTCAAAGTATAAAGAAACAGAAAATATAGAGAAATCGGCAAAAAATGAAGAAACCACGGAACCTCTAATAAAAGACAAAAACGAAAGTCAATTGGAACAATCAAATAATGAAAATAAAAACTTAAACGAATTTGACGAAGAAAACATTACAAATGAAGACGAAGAAGAAGATCTTGATGAAGAAAATGTCGAGTTAATTAAAATGCCAGAAGAAGCGGATGATGATGAAATGATATTACCCGATTCAGCCGACGAATCAAAAGAACAAAAAAAGAAAGAAAACAAAAGTACAGAAGATGATACAGATAATGAGGATGATGAGGAAAATGAGAACAAATATAAAGTACATGATCAAGATTTCACTAAGAACAAAAAAGATAATGATCAACAAAATAAGGAAAAAAAGGATGAGACAGAGCAAACTACAGAAGATTTAAGTTTGAAGAATACAACTAATGTAACTGACAAAGCGGAAACCGGAAGTAAAAACAAATATTCTTATAAAAACTACGATGCAAACCAATTAGAAGCGATAGCAGCAGAACTAACGACTAGTAACGAGGGACAAGTAACACCAGAAGAACCAGAATTAGTAGCGCTGCATGAGAATGCGACAAGTCAAGTAAATGAAGATGATGAAACTGAAACTGTTATGGATGGCGGCTATGATCCATTAACATGCGAAGAGATAAAAGATAAGAGCAAACGGAGTGGTGATATAACCAAGAGAAATAACGATGAACAGGTTCTGCAAGTCGAAGACGACAATGACGATGATGACGATGTAGAATTAATAGAGACACGCAATTCACCCATATGCCTGGACTCAGATGATGAGGAAACAGGCGAAACCACACCACAACCACCAACCAAAGTGCCTGTCGCCACCGCGACTGCAAAAGAACGTACCTTTGCGCGCAAATCAACAGCAAAACCAGCCATCAACACGACCACCAGTGTGCCACAAATTCAAAAAAAAACAAAAAATTTTAATTATCTGCAGAATGTGCCAAGTACACGACCACAAAGACGCCGAGTTGTGGACACTATAGACCTGATTGATAGCTCCGATGAAGAGTCTCCATCAAATAGAACACAAAATAAGCGCGTCCGCATCACTCCGGCAACTAATAACCAATCATCGCCCGCCAAACGTCAACTGCTGTCGGCACTCAAGAAGAACAACAACAAAAAGTCACAGCAACGAACTCAGCAACTGCCGCCGCAAGTATTAAAACGAACATCAGCAGCAATTTCCATTCAACAAACACCGCGTCCGGTGCATCTCTCCACGCCACAATCAAATTTCCTTAATGCGGTTCAGTTGCAACCCGCTTTTGCAGGCGCTAATCCCGCCGCATTCTCAACGCAACTGTCCAATAAGAATGTAATTATACCGAATGCATTCTACGGCAATCCAACACGAAATCAAAGCAATACATTAAGCGTACCGGCACAGCGTGGACGTCCGCGTTTAGTGCCAAAAGTTTTAACATCAACATCGTCGACGTTAACGGCGGCAGACCAACAGCAAGATCGCATTTACCGTCGCTGGCTTGAAAACTTTTTGACGCACTTTTCGCATCCGCAGCACATTGCATCGCATTCATGTTTTGTGCTACTACAGCGTGTACTTAAGTACAAGCTTTTCATGCGCATCAAAACTACACGCATACATCTTAATACGATGGCAAACAATGCTACCGAATTCGTTGACTTCCAACTAATGCTTGATCTTCGCAATATTTTCTATACGAACGCCAAACAGTTGTCGGATTTGGGACGGGCCTTTTGTAAATTGGCCTCATCGCATATGGGCAGCAAACCGATAACGCTAACTACCGAAGCAAAAACCGGACGCGTTTCTTCGCGGACGCAGACACAGGAAGAGGTCGCAATGATAAATAGTAATAACGGTGGTGGTTCTCCAAATTTTAGCGGTATTTTTAATGTTTCTGCAGCTAGTAGTGGTGGCAGTCCTGCTTTAACCGCTAGCGCACGTAAACGTCAACATGACGATGTCGAATACAAGCCGGATAAAGCCATTGTAATATCAACAGAGTACAATGATGTCAGCGGCGGCGGCGGTGACTCTTCCGGAGGCATTGAACGCAAGCGTACGTTGCGTACAAATCGCACCCGCCGTTTCGACAACAATTTCAGCTATAACGAGGACGAGGATCCGCATGAATTCGAAGATGAGGACGAAGAGACACAGCACGAAGATGAGGAGACAAGAGCGGCCAAGGCGGCAGTGCAGCGTATCATTGAAAAGAAGCGTTTAGAAGCACAAAAACAGCGCGAACAGCAGGCCAAATCATTTGAAAGTGCATTTATTAATGCATTTACGAAGCATCTTGATGAACGCGTTGCTGCTGAAGACAATGGTGAGTTAAGGGATACTTCTTTAGTGTTCGTGCAAGATTCTAAAAAATAATATTTTTTATACTAATTTCTGTTATACGAATTTATTTTGCAGTTGCCTCCTCCACGTCCAAGGGAAAACGGAACCGCATCGGCGGATGCATGCTTATTTCGAATGAAGCGTCTTGTTCGTCCAGCGAACCCAGCGGCGCCGTAGCATCGTCATATCTGACACATGATGTCGTCGATGTTGAGGAAGCCAACGAACAAGGTGATTCAGACAGTTTGGGACAGGATGATGAGCCAATACAGCATCGCATCTACAAAGTGATACCAGCGAAACTAACAGCAGCATCGGTGGCAGCTTCAGCCAACAAGTCGCGCAAGCAACCACAAGCGGCACAAAAACACAACAACGGTAACAAAAAACAAATGAAAAAACGCGGGCGACCGCGAAAGACAGCAAAGGCTTCAACGGAAGAGGAAGACGACGATGAAGATGTGATGGTAGTGCACGACCTAGAAGAAGAGGCGGAAATAATCACTTGTGATGATTTCGATAATGACAACGACGACACCACTGCAAACCAAAACGAAGAAGCTGCCAGCAGCAACAACTCAAATGATTGCGTTATCTTGCGTGCCGATAATATTAACAACGTTTGCGTCGATATCGATCCGGCGGTAGCACCACGCAACACCGATCGAACAATGTGTGCGCGCAGCAAAAACAACGAATGGTGCGTCATCTGCAATTTCCGTACACCGCGAATAGTCCATCACTACGTGAACTTACATCGTGGCTGTGAAGTGTATACGGCACGCCTTGCCGACCGCCAATTGGCGCGTTTGAGACGCCCAAATGGTGCCACCGCACAACTGCACAAGTACAAGAACGGCCAGCAGCAATTCGAAGCGACGTGTCCATTTTGTGAGAAGACATCACGCTTTATGCTGCCCTATTGGTATCAGCACTTTACAATGCATACAGGCGAGTATGCGTACCGCTGCTCTGCTTGCGGCATACGCAAACCAACGCGTTCGCTGCTTGTAGCGCACATCAATATACCATGTACTCGTCGCGGCTCCAGTGTTCTACAGGACTTCACGTTTGATGCGCGTGCGGCTCAAATAGAGGCACGTATTTGTATGCTCTGCAATTATGTGCAACTGCAGCGTGCCAATGTGGTAGCACATCTGAAACAGCAGCACGGCATCAAACAGATACTGCCTAAGCACATACAGAGTATTGTGTTGCTTAAACAACCAACGACGACGACGCCGTCAACGCAGTCGCAAAAAGTAAAATCGACGACAGCGGTGCGAGGACGAGGCGGTGCAGTTTATGAAATTGAAGAAATTGATGATGATGACGACGATGGGGCAGTCGATGGTGCCGCTGCAGACATGTTTTTTAACTATGACGAAGCATCGCCCACGGCAGCGGTAGCAGGAAATTGGGACGACGTTGGCGATCCCAGCGAAGATTTGTCATTTATGATTTGCGGCATGCTAGATGTGCAAATGAACACTGAGTAGGCGTGAAAGTCACGCGATTTTTCAAAGTTAACGGTATTTTTAGCGTTTAATGTTAAAAAATGAATTATAAAATTATAAGAAAAAACAAAAAAATTTAAGGCCTAAAATTTATATTCAAATTCTATTTTACCCAAAACTCTGTGAAGTTTTCTTTTATGTTTTTTAGTCTGCATAATTTTTATAATTTTTATTCAATTAAATATTGAAATATTACAAATGTCATTAAAATATTTTATATGTAAGGTTACTTGAATTTTCGTTTTAAGTTTATTTAGCTCAGTTTTAAGTCTTTAACTTTAAAAATAAAGCTCAATTTAAATAAAATAGAAATTTATAAAAGTTTTCTTAACTTCAAGAGTAAAAATTAAAAAATTGTGTTTCTTTAATCTTTGGAAAGGGTCCTAAACTTCTCCTTGTTCTGAAATCCGATTTGTAGTGAGAAATGAAAATTGTTCTGACGAAATGTGATAATTTTCATTTTGTTTTAAAATTATATTTTAGAATAGAAAGAAACTACAAATACTATTTTCTTTTAATTCGGTTGTATTGAAAACGGAAACAATTTCAAAATGATAATAAATTATTACAGTACTTATGTTGAAAGTTTCTTTCTATCCATTTTCCTGACAACTTCAAATTCTGAATATGAGTTCTAGAATCTTTTTTTTAGGAACTACCTTTATTCTTAACCGCTTATAGTCTTTGACTAAAGAATTAAATACTTCAAGTTTTTAAAGCGACATAATCTGATAAATAAATAATCAGAAACAAATTCTCCAATTGTAGTTTTTTGAATTATTTTAAAATCAAACTTACAAATTTTTCGATTCTTGGTTGGAGGAAAATAAACATCCCATGAACCAAATGAATTAAAGCCCAGAAGCAATTCAAATAAAGCTGTAATTGCTTGTATTTTTTTTATGTATTTTTGGACGTTATTTAATTTTTTTAAATTCCTATAAAAACTTATTTCCCGCGCTATCGAATTAATAGATTATACATAATTTTGATATTATTTCTTTAGGTCGACCGTGTTCAATTCTTCACTTACCCTCAACTTGCAGTGCAAAATGCACGCCATCCTGCTGGCACTGTCGAAAATTCCGATGAATCTCTGTCAGCGGCAAATTGTAATCTATTATATGACAGGGCACAAATGCATCCGCTACATCCACCTCCAAGCGCAACGACTCGTGCGCTGCCAATAGTTTACGTACGTTCAAGTCCAACAACACAACAACACCCTCCTCACTGCCCAAGGCCAGGCAACCATCGAAATTTTGCAACAGTGAACGACGACAGACGGCGGCGCTCATAAAGCGTGCACACGTCACATGATGCGGCAACTCGACACAGCTGAGAACAGTGCTGTGCTCCACCGAATACAGCGCCACAAAACTGCCACGCATACTGCTACGCACCAGTGTAACAGCAAGCAGAAGCGAATCGATGCCCACGGCGCCAGGAAAGAGCTCTTCGACGCCGCGTATACTGCAGCCCTCGTAACCCTTCGATTCAGCAAATTCAAAAGTGGACATAGTCTGTCCATTACGCAGCGAAACAATGTGTAAGGTACAACCATTTGCTAGCCATGCCCACTCACCGCGCTTAATAATGCCGCCTAACCGAAGGAAATGAAAAGAGAGATACAATAACAATATTAATACAGAAATCAATTACAAATAAAAAAAATACACAATTTAATATATTTTATCGATATTTTTACTCTATCATACCGTAGTCGCCGCCGTTGTTGCTGTCATCCGAACCGGTGCTCTGATTTTGGCCATTACCACCTCCTTCACCGATTTGCAAATTTTTTCGTCCCTTAAGAACTTTTGACGGAAACTTAATTGTGCGTCGTCCGCACACTTCAACTTCGTACCATTCCATTATCTTTCTTTTTTGTGATTTTTTACTACTGTCGTAGTTGAGTTTTTCTTAATAATAAATAACACACAAAATTTCTCAACAATTTATTTCGTACGAATTTTAACTTGGTTCACGTTTCGCGGCGCCACTCCGAAAACATAGGAAAATGTTGTTGTTGCTGTTCAGTCAAAAATTGTAATATACGTTCAGTGATTTTGACAGTTTTGTTTTCCTTAGATTATCACTGAACGGACCTCATGAAGTTGTAGTTTATTGGAAAGCAGAGTTGCTCTTTGCAAAAGCGCGAAATTTTTGTTAATAGATCAACAAATAAGAAACATAATACAGTAGAATCCGGTTGAATATGACAATCAGTTCGTTATAACCTTGGTAAACCATACGAATACAAAATAATACTTATATATATTTTACATATAATTTTATATAGTTTATCCAAAATCAAAAATGTATTGCATGTTTAAAAAAAAACTGTTTTATTCCCTTGTTTTTGATGCCACCTAAGTTGACGTATTAATGTTGTAACAGCTGATTAATAATGTTGCCAATCAAAAAATATATTTGGAAATTTTATTAAAAACATGACAACTATGAATATTAAATATAGGTATAGTGACAAATAAAATAACGAAGTATCGCAATTGTTCGATAACGGTTAATTTTTATTGAAAATAATATACAATTTATTAGCTCGGACGAATCATCTTTCGAGGTGTATAAGCCGTCAACATTCACAGTTGCGGCGTAATTTTTTCAAATTAGCAGCTGAGAAAAATTGGTTGATTAGGCGCCGCATCCGACAAAGAAAAATTTTAGTGCGGCTGAAGTCTTCATAAGCAAAAAATTCTAAAATTTTCAGCACATTTTTGTCTGTTTTCGAATGAAAGTTTATAGAAAAAAAACAAACAACTGAAATAAAAAATCAGTTAATTAAAAGAGCGTCAAAGGAAAAAAAAAAACGTTAGAAAAAAGCTGTTTGAAGGATTAGAAAATTGCAAATAAGAAACCAGCAACAAAAGAAAAAAATAAAGGCGTGCGTGCGACAAGGTGGCAGGGAAAAAGGAAGAACAAGAAAAATAGTTTCAAGAAGGAAGAAAAGCCAGCAGAAGGCAACCAACGCATTAGACAAACAAAGAAGCGACGCGTTAGACAAAACACACACTGTCAGTTTTTTTTTTTTTTTTGCAAATTTAACAGAAATTTCATGAATTGCATCATTTTGATTTTATTTGGAAATGCATTTTGTGTTTTTTAGGTAACCATTAAAATACACGTGCAGGTTGTGGAAGTGTCTTAAACATGGCACAACAACAGCAACATGCCTCAACCGTGTCTGCGCTGGCAGAGGAACTTGGTCAGGCAGTAGAGTTAATAATGCATCCACAGACTCCACAAACTTCCCGCATGGAAGCTTACATGGCATGCGAGCGCTTCAAGGAGGAGTCGCCACTCTGTGCACAGGTAAAATAATCGAATGGTCGGTTAGCTTGGCTTTTAAATAAAATACAATTTTTGTTTTGTTTATATGTATGTAAGAGGATTCATTTTTTATTTTATATACAATATACATATATTTTTTTAATAATATGTGATTGGTTTCATTTTTTTAAATTCACGAATTTATTATGTTTTCTTTATATTATATTTTTTGTTGAAATTTCTTACGAATTTCTGAACTTAATTTTTTAACTTAGGTCGGCCTTTACCTCGCCAGTAATCAGCAATTTGGACAAAATGTAAAGCACTTTGGTTTGCAGCTGATGGAGTACACAATCAAATTCAAATGGAACTGTATCGCGCATGAGGAGAAGCTATTCATTAAAGAGAATGCCATGAAATTGTTGCTTTTGGGTGTCGGTCCCGCCGAGGACACTTCTTTGGCACATTTAAAGGATGCACTATCGCGCATCATTGTCGAAATGATAAAACGCGAATGGCCGCAACAGTGGACAACACTGTTGTCAGAACTTTCGGACGCCTGCACCAAGGGTGAAGCACAAACCGAATTAGTGCTTTTGATTTTCTTGCGTCTGGTGGAGGATGTCGCTTTACTGCAGACTATTGAATCAAATCAGCGTCGCAAGGATATGTATCAGGCGCTCACAAATAATATGAATGATATTTTTGAGTTTTTCTTGCGTCTCGTCGAGCAACATGTGACCTCTTTTCGCAGTGAGGCAACAGCGTTGGGTCAGTTTAATCAGCGCGCTCAGTCGCACAGCCGCGTCGTTGAAGTAGCACTGCTCACGCTGACCGGTTTCGTGGAGTGGGTCTCAATTCAACATATAACCTGCAGCGGTGGCAAGCTGTTGCGCATTCTTTGCATTTTGCTAAACGATAAAGCATTCCAGGTATTTGTTTCTATATCTTTATTTGTAACTTTAAAATAATTATGTTTTATACAATACAAAAACTATTTTTCCTTTATTTCCAATTTAAAAAAATATAAAAAAATAACATTTACAAATTTCGATATTTTCAAGTAAAAACAAAAAAAATCAAATATAAATTTTCATCTCATTTTCAAGTGCAATGCTGCCGAGTGCCTCTCACAGATCACTAATCGCAAGGGGCAGGTAAAGGAGCGCAAACCACTGCTCCTGCTATTTGGCGAAGAGCCTCTGCACTATATCTATACCGCCAGCCAAATGGCACCCGAACTGAACACAGCAAATGGCGCTGCATCAACCGTCGCCCTTGAGCAAAATCATACGTTCCTTAAGAAACTCAATCAAGTGCTAAGCGGCCTTGCACAGCAGCTCGTTTTACTCTGGGGCAAAGAGGATTTTGCTCGTCCTCCGAAATTGGAGATCTTTCTCGAATGCATTTTGACGTTAACACGACATCCGTCGCTGTCGGTCGCACATGGCGCTACGCTAATCTGGAATGTGCTTTTAAAGCACGAATCAATCGCCAAGGACGTCGCCGTCTGCGCTTACATTCCCAAACTGATTGAGATAGTGGGTCCGCGCATTCTGAAGACCTCTTATCCGGCTACGCGCACACATGCGCAATCCGCTGTTACCTCGCCAACCACAGCCGTTTACATTTGCCTCGACTATGACAGCGAGGAAGAGTTTGCAGTGTTTTATCATCGCTGTCGCACCGATTTCTTGGAGATCTTTCGTCAGGCCACACTCGTCCAGCCGCTCGTCACATTTTCCTATTGCGAACAATGGCTGATGGCGCGTTTGGCCAAAACACAACGCGAACGCAATAACGAATTGTTTGTGTGCAGTGTTCAAGATCCAAACTATATGGAATGGGATGCTCTTGTGTCTGTTATCGATGGCGTACTCAGTCGCATATTGTTGGTAGTCGCCGCGACCGAACGGCCTGCAGTACAGTCGGGACTGCGTCTGCTCGAGGAGTGCTTAAAAGTTGAAACGGAAAATCCGCTTATTTTATCGATTTTGTTGTCGTGCATTTCGGCCCTGTTTGTGTTCCTAAGCATGTCGTCGTGCCAAATTACGCCCAACAATTGTGTCGCCATGAATGGCGTCGCTCTGTTGCCACGCGTTCTCGAAAAGATTTTCGCAGCGCTCGTCTTTAAGGTAATTAAACACACAAAAAAATAGTTTCGTGAAATGATAATTTAATTTTGAATTGTTATATATTATTTTAAGGATAATTCGCTCGAGTTGCCCCAGCAGTCGTCGGCCGTGTCATCATCATCATGCTTATCCACCGCCCCACCTAAAAATCACAGGATACATGCTCAAGCTTGCAAAAATCTGCGCCGCCATGCTGCTTCGCTGATGGTTAAACTCGGCCACAAATATCCGCTGTTGTTATTGCCCGTTTTCGATCAAATCAACGCGCACATTCAATCACTATGTGCCGCTGCTGCGGCAGCACCACCAAGCCAAGCGCTTATTAGCAAACTGGAACGCGTCACATTGCAGGAGGCACTCATACTTATTTCGAATCATTTCGGCGATTATGATCGTCAATCCGCGTTTATTGGTGGCATTATGCACGAAAGTCTGGAGCAGTGGTCCGCCTACTCTCACTCGGCCTTCAAGAGCGCATACGATTTTATGCATTTCGTCGGTTTGGATAAATCACCACCGTTGACAGCGGTTGCAATCAACGCAGATGAGTGTCTTGCAAATCGACGCGGACTGCTCGATTCGCTTTTCATTGTGCTTGGCGTTATTAAGCGCTGCACCTGGCCCGACGATCCGGATCGCGCGTCACGCGGTGGTTTCGTCACCGGATACTCTGAGCTGGGCAATCCGGTTTTTCGCAGTCCAGCAACGCCGCGCGTCATTCCACTGTTGCCGCATATACTGGCGCTTTTGCGCGTGCTCAACGAGCTGTTTCGTCCCGAGGCGCTGGCCGCACTCGCCGTCGAATATCGTCAAATTTACGGACTACTCGAGCACGAGAAAAAGACGCTTATGGGTGTATGCGCCGTGCCCGCCGATCCATTGGATCCTTCAGTTCGACGTCCGCCAACGCCTGCCGATAAAATGCAGCAATTTGTGACGTTACTCTACGAGAGCATTTATCATATGATGGGATCGGCGGGACCGGCGCTCGGACGAGATCTGTATCAACTTTCTGGCATCGCTGAAGCTCTGATCAATAGTGTTTTTGCGGCGCTCGAAGATGTGCCCGACCATAGACTGCGTCCGATTGTACGCGTTTTCCTTAAGCCGTTTGTGTATTCGTGTGCGCCCGCCTTTTATGATGCAGTATTGCTGCCAATTTTCGCGCATGTGGCGCCACTAATGTGTGAACGTTTGACGGCACGTTGGCTGTATATTGGTGGACTTTACGAGTCGGGTACGCTAAGCGAGGAGGTCAGTGACACACAGGTGAGTAGTATTAATATATTGTTAACCACAAATCCGTTTCTTACAAAATTTACTATATTTAATTACCTTTATTTTATAATGGCAGGAGGTCCTCGAAGACATGGTAAATCGTTCCCTAACGCGCGAATATCTTGACGTCCTGAAGGTCGCTTTAGTCGGTGGCGCCGCCGATACCAGTACAAATGTTGGTTCCGCTGGCAGCGGCAACATAAACGACGTTGCAATGGATCACGCCGAAGAGCATTCCATGGACGGTGTCCAACATACACGCGCCGCTCAATCAGCGCTACTCTCCGACATTATCAGCGATTTGGGTGCGAAATTATTACGCAACAACGCACGCACCAGCAACTACATTTTAATGACACTACTGTCGGCGCTCTCGTGGGGCGATAGTACCTGCAGCCTAAAGGCAGTAAATGTAGCCGCACCCGTAATGCGTTTCCTTGCCGCCGAGCAGCTAATGGACGCCAATAAGGCGGTGAGCGCCTTTAGTGCAGTGCTACAGGGCCTACAAGTGCACGGCCAGCATGAGGCCAACCAGGCAGGTCTAATTACGCTCGGCGTACAATTTTACGAGCTGTTGCGTCCGAAATTTTCCATTTTGTCAGAGGTACTGCAGCGCATACCCGGCGTTGCAGCCGCCGACGTGCAAAAGTTCGACGAGAAGATTTCAGTTGTTCCCATCAAGGGCAATAAAGTCGACAAGGCCAAGAAGGACATGTTCAAGAAACTGACTGCGCAGCTAATTGGCCGCAGCGTCAATCAGTTGTTCCGCCATGAAATCCAAATTGCCAATTTGCCACCCATGCAGCCCGGCACTGCAAAACAACATCAAACCGCTGCGTCAGATATAATCAATACAAATCAAGAAACGGGCCTTTCGAAGCTATTTCGCGCGGAGTAATCGTTTTTAACTATTTTAAATATAATTTTAATACATTTTAGTGAAAATAATATGTAAGTATAAACTTTCAAACTTAATGATCGGGCTGTCTAAAAGTAAAAACAAAAATGTCATTCCAGTCGTTTCGAAATTCCGTTAAAGTTTAAATTCTTACCACGAAGTAAAGTTGATTTTTCTCAAATAAGAATGTACAACTTTTTTCTTTTAGACCACCCTCAGTTAAAAGTATTTTTATATGTTTCAATAATTACAATTCATCTTCGCAGGTTTTAGGATGTTATTATATTATATGTGGTTACACTGCGCCCAACTCGGATATTCTGACCATGGCCTGGACACAGACACATACCTACATAATTACTTAAATTAATTTATATACTTGATATATTATATATATACATACAAATATATGTAGATGTAATTGATTATGTATCATTGCATTGTGCATTGGTTTTGTAAAAATTTATGTTTGAAGATCGATGATAATGATTGTTTTATGAATATTTAAATTATGTAAGTTTTTTGTATGAAATTTAAACAAAACAATAGAAATGAAATATAAACGAAATATACGATATTATGAAGTACGACAAAATACTTAAACGCGTTTGGGTTTTATTTAAATTCTGTTTTAAAGGATCAACCTGTTCTTATAACTTGATTCGATTTGAATACGAATAAACAAATTCTATCGTCTTTTGAATTTTGAAACAGAAATCTCACAAAAAACACGTAAAATGGCACTTCAACTCATGTTTTTTTTTTTAGTTTTTTTTTTGGTAAAAACCACAACTAAACACAACAAAAATGTTATTTCCGCTGTAAAAATTAAATTCTATAAATTTTAATGAGGTAATCAAAATTTTTTTTTATAATCTCCTATTTTTGTTAACTTAACTAACTATAGTTTTACAATATTATTACAATAAAAATAAATTTACATTGTAAGATCTAGTCAGGAATTAGTTTTTATTCATTTCCGAGAGTGTCACAGTTTTATTGTGAATCGTTTAAAAAAAGAAGAGAATCAATTGTGAATGTCAATATAAAAGGAAGCTGTCTCAAAAAAGCGTCTCCGTCTCGTGCGTTCGAAAGTAAATAACAATTTACTATATTAATAATAAAGTTATCTTAAAATGGATTTTCTTTACGAAACTGATTTTTTGCGAATTTGCCGAGTGTGCCTCTACATCACAGAGGAGGTGCAAGATATCGAAGTAGCTGCGCCTTTAAAAGCGAATCTGCAACTGCGGTCCATCTACAAATACCCGCCTGAAGAATGGAATTCGCAACAACAAATCGTGGAAGTGCTTAAAACCATTGTCCCACATCTAGAAATAAACAAACCTGAGAATACACCGCCACAAATGATATGTGAAAGCTGTCTGGAGCAATTGCATAAAACCTATCAATTCCAACAGATGTGCCTTAGCTCCGATCGTGGGATGCAGCAACTGCTGCAAAACTATTATGATGCAATGGATGTTAAATCTATCATTTCTACGGATGAGCTGGAAGAGGAAAATGAAGATAAATTGCCATCAGAGCCAGAAGTAGAAGAAGAGGAGCAACTATTAAAGGCGGAATCACTAGTTGATAAATTGGAAGAAGAGAATAAATATGAAATGGAATTAGAGCTGAAAGTGAAAGAAGCTGAACCACAGCTAGAAGTTGAGCGTTTGGTATTAGAAGATAATGAACAAGTGGTATATGTGGAACTGGTAGTAGAAAACAACCAGGAGTTGCAACACGATTTAAGTGAATATACAAAAGATAAACCTCGCGAAGATTCTGAATTTGAAGAAGTCCTAAAGCCATATGAGTTAGAAAACAGCGACAACAGTTTGGAAGAGATATTAGAATTCACTAATGAGGAAATGTTGGAGCAACAAACCAGTGACGATGTCTTCGAGACCACGATGAACGAGAAAGCAAAGGAGTCACATACGCGTCCCTTAAGGTTTTAAAATAAGTATTAAATTTTAGTAGTTGTAACTAATATACTGAATTTTATAGAAGTAAAAGTAAACGGCTAAAAGAATGCAAACAAAATGATTACTCTGTAACGCTGGAGATTAAAGAACACCATTCGGACGAAGATGAGGAGTGTGAATCAATTAATCCGAATAAAAAACAATGCGCACAGACCTACACACATTTTACTTATAAATGTGAGGAGTGTCGAATGACGTTTACTAAACGAAAGGCGCTCGATAATCACATAGCGAAAATTCACGATCTGCAAAACAAACCAGCATTGAATCCCACTCACGGGTCGTATAAATGCAGCAAATGTTGGATGACTTTTGCTCGTAAGCAAACACTCAGCAAACACATGTTGTTAAATCACAATCCAGAGCATTACAAGTGTGACGAATGCGGCAAGAGGTACGATTCTAAACGGGCTGTTCACGTACACAAACGCTGGTACCACTCGTCGAAAAGTGGGGAAAAACATGTCTGCGAACAGTGCAACAAAGGTAAAGCATATATATATTTATTGAATTTTACTTTAGCTATATAAAAAAATCGTTTTTCAATATTTTTTATTCCAAATGCAGCCTGCGACAATGCTTTACTTTTAAAGGCCCACATGCGCAGTCACAAATTAACGCATCTCTGCTCTGTGTGCGGCAAGGGTTTCGCCAATCCCTCTGTTTTGAAACAACATCTTTACCGACATGACGGCAAGATACGTTATGAGTGTCCAGAATGCCCAAAGAAATTTTCAAATCAGCCCGATTTAAATGCCCACAAGCATATGCATAATAAACCAAAGACGCATGCCTGTGACCTTTGCGATGCCATATTTTCGTTTGCGTACCAACTAAAAATGCACTACATGTATCACGACAACGACAAACCATTCAAATGCGAAACCTGTGATAAGGGGTACATACTTAATATTAATTGTATTTTCCTTTATATTTCTTAAATTTTTTTTCTTGTCCGTTAGATTCATTACCGCAACTTACTTGCGCTGTCATATGCGGAGACACACCGGCGAAACACCGTACGAGTGCAAATATTGCGGTGATAAATTCGTTATGCAAATGCAACTGATGAAACATATGCGCAAGCATCTGGGGAATAATATTTATCGATGTGAACTGTGCCCACGTCGTTTTCGTTTGTCCAGTGAACGTCGTGTACATTTTATAACACATAAGGGTGATGATGAGGCCACGCGACAAGCAAATCTGCAACTGCTAAAAGAAGAAGAGGAAAGGCTTCTAAAATTGCATATAAAAACTGAAAAAATTAACTAGAGAAATAAAGTGTGAAAGTATCAAATATAAGTTGATATTTTAACAGAATTAATAAACAAAATATAGAGTCGCAGGTTTTTTTAAATTAAACTAAATCACGCCTTCAAATCATTTTTATATCCTTTTTTTTATTTTTTTTTTTTTTTTTTTTGTAATTTAAGTTGCCTCAAGATGAGTTGCGTTCAAGCAGATGCAAGAGGAAATATCCTTTTTTTTAAACCTTTAATTATTTTTCCAATAACATCTCATTTTTCACAACAGCTGATTTGCTAACTTGCAACAGCTGATTTGCTAGCTTACAACTGCTGATTTGCTAGCTTACAACAGCTGTTAGCTTACAACAGCTTATTTGCAAGCTTACAGTAGTTTCCATAAACAAAACGTTAGGATTATTTCGTACTAAAAAAAACTGCATTACCATTTTAAGAACGGAAACTCTGGGATTAACATTATCCAGTTTTTTTTATATTAAAAAAAATGTGTAAAAGTTGGCAGCTCTAAATTTATTGTGAATAATAATCAAATTGAATAAAAAGAAGAATTGTTTTTAAAATTATAAAAATTAAATTACTAGAAATTAAAGTTATAGGTGCAAAAACGAAATGAGTTGCCAAGGCGGGCATGATTTAATGCACATTTGTCGGGTGTGTTTGTATAAAACAGAAAATGAGGAAGATATTAAAGTAGTGGCGACTTCCCATAAAGACATCAAATCGAATCGCCTGCTTCGATCCATCTACAATTGCCCGCCTCCAGATTGGGATTTAAATTTACAGGGTTCGTCACAACATATTGTGGAATTGTTAAAAAGCATTGTACCACAACTTCAAATACCCACAATGGACGCCACACTGCCTCAAATGATATGCGAATGTTGCCTCGCACAACTGCGACAAGCACATCAATTCCAGCAGATGTGCCTAAACGCTGATAGTCACATACAGCGTCTGTTGCAGTGTTACTATGATGCACAAGTAGTTAAATCTATGTTTTCAACTAGCTGCCGGTCAGTAGATGAAGATGAACTCGTGTTAGAGGATCCACTGGAAGCCCAACAAGAAGCAACAAACTATCTAAAATTGGAATTTGATGATGTGGAATCAATGCAGGAGACCTTGGCTAATGTTAAAGTGAAAATGGAAGCTAAACCAAGCGCTGATGTGCAGTTTAAAACGGATTTAAAGCCCAATGTGTTGACAGACGTTTGCCACGAAATGATAAAGTCAGTCACGCAACAGTACTGAGTTTAAATATAAATTCTTTATTATAAATAATTTTCTGTTCATATTTTAGACAAATAATTAAAGCGCCCAAAAAAACACACAGCTCTAGTAGCTCATTTGCAGTTTTGGAAATAAAAGATGAAGAACAGAACTTATCGGCGTCAATGTCTAGCAGTAGTTGTGACAGTGACCAAAATAGTGGTGAGCGTTCTGCATTTAAAGATTTGCCCAACAAAAAGCTATTTGTAAGATCAAATAATCCCGAGGGCTATAAATGCGATGAGTGTCCGCGTCGCTTTGCCAAACAGGAATCGCTTAAAACACACATAGAGACCACACACGATCCAAATCAATATGAATGTGATTTGTGCGGAAAAAAATTCAAGTGGAAACGAACACTTGCCAAGCATCGTCGCCGATTGCACGCTGAGAGTAGAGAGCAACAAAAACAGAAACAACTCGAGGAAAAGGAAGCGCTAGCCGCCAACAAAGCAAATGACACTGCAAAGATGCATGTCTGCAAATTTTGCAACAAAGGTAAGTTTTCTTTTTGATAAAAATTTATATGTCTTCAAAATCGTGTTTATTTTATTTTATTGTAAAATAAAACTTTAAAAGTATTTTATGAAAATTTAAAATAGTTATGTCTTAATTGGTTAAGATAACCCTTTGCAATTAATATTAACAGGCTTCAATCAGTCGTGTACGCTAAAAGATCACCTTCGCATTCACACCGGTGAAAAACCATTTCTCTGCTCTGAATGCGGTCGCGGCTTTAACAGTTCAAGCAATATGAAGCAACATTTGTTGCGTCACTCCGGCGAGAAGCGCTACGAATGTCCCGATTGTCCGAAGAAATTTCCATGCCTCAGCGATTTGGCCTCACACAAAGCGGTGCACAATAAGTTGAAATCCCACATTTGTGATATTTGCGGCAAAGCATTTGACAAACCATTTCAAATAAAGAAACACAAAATGTACCATAATGGCATAAAACCGCATAAGTGCGAGTACTGCGATATGAGGTACTGACCGACATTAATAAATATTTGTTAAAAACTGAGAATTAAAAACAATTTTTTTTTTTTAATATTCTTGCAAACATGTTTTTAATTTTAAATTTTTCCTTTTCACTTTAGATTCGTTTGCGCGGATCATATGCGCCGCCACATGCGTACCCACACTGGCGAAAAACCATATAAGTGCAAATACTGTGTACGCGCCTTCGCTCAAAGCAATGATCTGGTAAAGCATTTGCGTTCGCATCTTGGCGAGAATGTCTATCGTTGTGAGCTGTGTCCGAGTGGTTTTCGCCTGGCTGCAGAGCTACGCAAACATTTTGCGGTGCATAAAAGCGACGATGAGGCAACGCGTCTATCGAATTTGCAGTGTCTTATTGAAGAGGAGGCAAAACTAAGACTTAAAATTGGTGGACATGTCGGAAGTGACGGTAGCAGAGAGACACCTACAAGCACGGCAGTTGCCTAAATCAAAAAATGATGCAATAATGCTTCCTGTGATCAATTACAACAGAAGTTCGAACTATTTGAAGAGCTCTAAAGGTTGCACGAAAATTCTTTATGGAACATAGCAAGGCTGAAGACATTTTAGTAAAAACGGGTGCAAGCTATCGCTTTAATTAGGGAAATAAAGAGCGGTTGCTATGCCTTAAACGGAAAGGCATATTTGACCTAGCATCTATCCACAATACAAGTATTCAATACTTTTTATTAATTTACAGAACCAACATTTATTTATACTTTTAGTATTTATTTTAAATTCAAATTAAAGTTTTTTGATTTATACTATTAGGTTTTGTGAACAAGTTTTTTAGTCCTGGAATAAGTTATGTTGAAACGCTAATGATCGTAAAGTAAAATTTAGTTTAAAATAGCACTGGTGAAGGGGCTAAGGAACTGCTAATTACCTCATAACTTCAATATTATTAACTGACCAGCATTTATGAAAAATTGTTATAAATACGGACATTGAAATAAAAATTAAAACTTTTAATACTTTGAGAAGGCTTTTTCGCATATTTGCATATATTTCAATATTTAATTTAACTTAGTGTACAGTTCAAGTATTAAGTTTTTTTTTTTTTTAAATAAAGTCACTGTACGCGCTATAACTTTTTTATTAAAGCTAGAACATGCTCAGAATTTTTAAAAATTTTAAATACAATTATGAGCCCGCCAGTCGATTATCGGTAAGACAAATCCAATCTGGTACGCGATCATTCTTTACGTACGCCTCCTTTGTCAAAGATCGCGACTGAATGAGATCTGTGCCGCCGCACAGCGATGCGCCTAACCAAGCGGTAAAATTTTGTCGTCCAATGGTTTTGTGGAATTTAAATTTTAACGCTTCTACACTATCTTCAGATAAGTTTTCTTTTTGTAATACATCGCCACCGCTGCCGCCTCCTGGCAACTTTGTCTTGTACTCCGCATCTTCTGTTATCAAATACTGCAGTTCGGCCTTTAGACGTGGCAGCAAGCCCATTATAATCGAACTACCGCCGATAACAAAAACACTTTCGACCAGCGCGCGACGCACATCAACAGGACAGCGAAGTATAGCGCGCAGAATTAAATGCGGCAAACTGTCGCGCTCGTTGCTCTCCTCAAAAAACACCTCAAAAGCAGTCTCACGCACACGGCCCGGTATAATGATGACTTCTTCTGCACAAATGGGATACTCCATACTGGGCGGCGGTTCTGGAGCTTCCAAATCATCATGATTTTCATTCGTCGCAGCTAAAAAAAAACGATAGGCAGCTGAACGCTCTCGTGTTGTCACAAAACAACACCGCACTTTAATATCTTCGAGTATGGTTTCCGTTAAAAGTGTCTCACGAACGCCTGCCTCCAGTAGCTGCCGCTTAATTTCCGCGTGAACTGCACGTCCACCGTACGGCTGATCTTGGAATGCTTGCATTATTTGAACGCCGCTAAATACGGGCATTACTGATGTCTCACTGTAGCCCATGTCGACGACAATGCCATTGGGCACGGCAAGCGTTGAGAGTGCAATCATGTGCGTGGGCACAAACAGTACCGACGACACTTCAAAGTGTCGAAAGAGAACGCGCGCCAATGTTTCGCGTACCACAGTCTGACCAAAAACATTTTCAGCAATAACGATTTTTCGCTCCTTCGGGCTGACCAGCAGGTGTCTATGCGACGTGTGTAGTGAATGATGCATGAATAAGTTAGGACCAAATATTTTCAGAGTTACTCACTTAAAGAAAATCATTTGTAAGAAATCCACCATTTGATCATAAAATTCTCTGTTGTCTGCGTAGTCAAAGAGGTCCTTGGTTTGACCATTGTTCGATAGTACCACCTGTGACGGTATGATCTTACGAGGGTGCGCTTCGGCAGCAAAGCCCAGTCTGCGTGGCGAAGGGCGTATTAGGAAAAATAATCGTTTGGTCCATGCATGACGTCACTTGAATTTGGACGATACTTACCTAGTGTAAGCCGTGCCCAAGTCTAACACCACTGGAGGCTTTTCCTGCATTACTGTTTCATACAGCGGCATTTTAAGTTGACTGATTTCCGTTTTCTTTTTTATATCCAGAAGTTAAATACAACTAAACAGAGTACGGTCGATCGAATTGGAATAGTTTTTTTTAGTTGTCTTCGTTTCGTGACGTCCAGACAGACGTCGTTCTCTTAAAATATTTTTATTTTTTATTGTTTACGAATTTCAGTTCAAAGAGAGTCAATGATGACGCAAACTGTTGTAAATTTTTAATTGTTGAGTCACAGTTCACTTTTTTTTATTGCATATTTTTCATATTCTCACCTCGTCCGTCGTCTCTCGCTGCAACTTTTGTACTCTTTTGCAACTTTTTGAAAAGTTTTGAAACTTTTTTTGAAAAAGTTGCAAAATTTTTCAACTTTTTTAAAAAAAGTTGCAAAGAGTAATAAAGTGAAATATGGAAAATTTGAAGACGAAAAAGAGAATAAAGAGAACAAAAACAAACTCTCTCTTTATTTATGCTGGCTGGCAATCACATCCAGAAGTTTCGTGAAGTCCAGACAGACAGTGATGTTAACTATACCGAAATTACGTTACAGTAATTTGGTTGCAAATACAGTAACAGTAATGTTTTGAAATTCTACAGTGATTCAAAAAGAATTTTGCAATTCTACCGTATTTTTCTTAAAAATACAGTAATTTTGAAAATTTGGCAGTATTTTATGTAAAAATACAGTAAGATGATATAATAATTTTTTAATATTTACAGTAATTTTTCTCCAAAAACAGTAATTTTTTTTTGGCAAAATACAGAAATTTCACAAAATTTACTGCGTCCAGACGTCGTTCTCTTATTATTGTTTACGAATTTCAATTCAAAGAGAGTCAATGATGACGCAAACTGTTGTAAATTTTTAATTGTTGAGTCACAGTCCACTTTTTGCTCACGTCTCTTAAATTGAAATTCGTAAATAATATATGTCAAGCAACGTGTGGTGAAGAAGAGTTTACGATGAGTTCTTGCAATCAAAACCCACCTTTTGTTTGTTTACCTTGTATAAAAATTGCTTATATGTTTTAATATAATTTTAACTTTTTTAAATAATCAATTTAAAGTAAATAAAATAAAATGAGCTATATACAATTTGAAAGTGCCCGTGAAAAGGATAAAATACGACAGGAGTTACGCGATGCTCGCGAACAAATGCTAGACAAGGTTAAAATGAAGTTTTTAAATAAAAAAATACATTTTTTTAATCAATAATTTATTTTAAAACTAAATAGGTAATTTTAAATTGTATTTAAACATTTTAGGCAAAGAAGAATGCAGAAGCGCGCGCTGAACGCTCAGCACAAAAGCAACTTAGCGGCGAGTCCAATTGGATGTTGTCCACGGTCGAGGAAAAGTTCAAGAAACTAAGTAAAGCCACCTCCTCCTCCTCTGCAACCACACACAAAAAGTCCAAAAGGAAAAAGGAGAAAAAAAAGAAAATAAAAAAAGAGAAAAAAGAAAAGAAATCCAAGAAGCGGCGACACCATTCGAGCACAACTGAAGCAAGTAGCGACAGCGGCGATAGTGATTCCACTGCCTCGTCTTATTCATCAGATTCCAGTGCAGAATCCAAGAGTAAACGTAAAAAATCTAAGAAAAGTAAAAAGAAACGCAGTAGCGGATCAAACGAAGATAGGACAATCAAAAGCGAAACTGCAAAAAAAGAAAACAAACTGTCATCAATCGCTTCAGATGAAGACATTGAGTGGGTGGAGAGACCGACAACACAATCGGCAGCACCGCTTCAACGTGATAATTGGATGACGGATGCTCTTATGTTGAAAACCTATACGCGTGAACCACGTGTCGATCGTAAACCCAACGAGCAGCAGCAACAGCGCATTGACGCGTATGATCCGGCAAAGAGCGCCCGCGAATTGAATCCCTATTGGAAGACAACGGGAACGGGCATGCCTGCATTTCAAAAACCACGAAACGATGATAGCGATGATGGGTTGAATACAAAAAGACGTGAAAGTCGTCTTTCAGAAGCCAACACAAGTGCCACCAGAAATTGGCAAAAGAAAAGTAATGATATAAACGAACCAGAAGAGGTTAAAAAACATGATAGAAAAATAATTGAAAAAAAGATACGAAAAGAATGTAGTCCCACGCCCAGTTCAGATTCTTCTTCTGACTCTGCGGAAAGCGTTAGAGAAACTAAAAACGAAAATTCGTCTAACAGTGCCGCAGCCTTCCTCACCGATCATCAGATGAACGAACTCGGCGCCGAAATACTAAAAGCTGAAATTATGGGTAATGCTAATTTGGCTGCCGAATTAAACCAAAAATTGGAAATGGCGCGCAGTAATCGTGCGGCATTTAAAGATCGCAAGCGAGAAACAACTCAGCAGAAGCAAAATATAATACAAACAAAAGCGCCCAAAGAACAACATGCCGACAATGATGAACACATACTGCTCACACGTACCGATGAGCGCGGCAATTGTCGCCCGCTGGCGCAGTCAAGTCGACCAGTGGTAGATCCGCGTGATTTGTACGGTGGACGCAGAGGACGCAAGCAGTCAAAGAAACGCGTAGAGACGCATGAGGGTGGTGAGCGTGTTCGCTATTTTGCCGACGATGATAAATACGATATCAAGCAAATGGTATGTCTCTTAAAACGTAACCTAATAGAAAAAAATATTATAAATTGTTTAATATATTTTTAAAGCATTTTTTTCCATTTATGAAAAATTTCAGTTCGAACGGGAGAAGTACGCCAGTGCAGCCGATTCCAATTTGCAATTTGCGGATATCGCAAGCAAACATAAAAATCCAAACGACGATCTGGAGGATATCTTTGCCGATAAAATACGCAAAAACATAGATGACGAGCGAACAGACGAACGCGAACGTCAGCGCGCTATACACGATCAACGTAAAATCGAGGCACAATTGGACAGTTGTGAGCGCTGTTTCGATGCGGATCGAATGGACAAAAAACTGCTCGTCTCAATGGGTCAAAAAGTTTATTTGGCGCTGCCATGGCACATTGGCCTACAGACGGGTCATTGCGTCATTGTGCCAACAGCGCATGTCGCCTGCTGTACCCAACTCGACGAAGATACTTGGGAGGAGGTGAACGATTTTCGCAAAGCATTAACGCTTATGTTTGCGGCACAACGCAAAGATGTGATTTTCTTTGAAATCGCAAATAAATTGCAACGACGACCCCATTTAGTCATACACTGTGTGCCAATAGCAGCAGCTCAGGGCGAACTAGCGCCATTCTATTTCAAGAAAGCTATCGAGGAGTCAGAGCACGAATGGTCTGTAAACAAGCAATTAGTGTCGCTGCGCCAGAAGGGCTTGCGTGCATCTATACCGCGTGGTTTGCCCTACTTTTGGGTAAACTTTGGCATGGACACAGGCTTTGCGCACGTTATCGAGGACGAGCAACGTTTTCCTGCAAACTATGCGCAGGAAATTATTGGCGGTTTGCTTCAGCTGGATGCGAATAAGTGGCGCAAGCCGCAGAAGGAGCAAAATGTCATTGCAAAAGTGAAAATATTCGCCGATTGGTGGCGAAAATACGATTGCACGGAGTGATAAGGCTGGCCTGGCCCGGTCATTTCTTATCTAAGCTGGATTTGACATAATAAAAGCAAACATGAACAATTAAATTAAAGATTTACTTTTTTAACTTAACTAAATTAAATAACGAATTCGTTAAATTTAATCAGTGATATTTTTGTAAAAATTTTGTTTATAGAAATGTTTTTAATTAAGTCTAATTTTTATTAAATTGGTTTGGGACGACAATGATTACAAATGACTATAAAGATCATCATCATTTTGGTTTATCAAATTGGCAATTTAAATGTTCAACACTCTGTGATATTTATTATATATTGTTTGTCAAGATTCAATAAACCAACTCGGGGAAAAAAAATAGTACCAACTAAACGTCAAATAAATTTAGTTAAATTTGCATCTAAGTCTATAAGACCTAGAAGCCTAATTATCATTCAAGAATTAAAATTAATTTTTGTTTTTGCACAACTTCATGAATATTAGTTTATATATCGCAAAAACTGAAACGTCATTTTTATTTAACAATATAAAAATGTATGAATTGACTAAGCTTTTGAAAAAAGCAAATTAATTTTTTAAATTTTAACCAGAGATTGCGAAATGCATTTAAACTCGTGTTTTTTGTAACCAATTTTTTTTAAAGATAATTTTCAGCTATTTTGTTCTAGTCGTGCGATATAACATACGGTAAGAACTATTTACAAAGAATGCACATCTAATAACAATAATATTTTTTTTAAACTGCTTCGCTTTTGAATTTGATTCGCTTTGCACTCTAGCTGAATACTTAAACTTTTTATATATTAAATTAAAATTTTGGATTCGTCAATTCTATTACATATTTATAATTTTGTAAGCGTTTCTCATTTATTGTTGCATAGTGACATATTTTTAAAGAATATATATACATTTTTAAAAAAAGTTTGCTTCTGGCAACGCGCACTGCTATTTTCCAAACACCTCCATTGTTGTTCGATGATTGTCAAAAATGCAAAGCCAACCAACTTCACGCAAAATGTCCTTTCTTCCGGTTCACTTTGTCAAGCAAGGTAATGTTAACGTCAAATTTCAACAAAAATTTACAAATTTTTGGAATTCATATAAAATTTCACACAGTTGACTGAAAAAAGTGTAGTGCAATAGCGCACCCATGTGTGGAGTTTGATTTGAACAACAGAATTCAAGAGAAAATGTGATTTTTAAGTTAAAATATAAATGTGGATGCGCCACGAAGTGTGTTTGCAACGTGATTTCGATTTTTAATGTGCGTTTTTTTTTCTCTTCACTTTGTTAATTTTTAGATGCCTGGCGTTACTGTAAAGGATATCGATCAACACTCTGTTGTCAAGGCTGTAGCCGTCTTCTTAAAGAAGTAAGTCGAAGAGTCGTTTGGAACAAAAAGAAATCTAACCTAATTTTTTTTTTTACTCATTTTATTATGCTTCATTGTTTTTAGGACTGGCAAGTTGAAGGTGCCCGATCAGATGGACATCATCAAGACTGCCAAATTCAAGGAGCTGGCACCTTACGATCCCGACTGGTTCTACATTCGTTGTGCTTCGATTTTGCGTCACTTGTATCACCGTTCGCCCGCTGGTGTCGGTTCGATCACCAAGATCTACGGTGGACGTAAACGCAACGGTGTTCACCCATCGCATTTCTGCCGCGCCGCTGACGGTGCTGCACGCAAAGCCCTGCAAACATTGGAGCATGCCCGCCTTATCGAGAAGCATCCCGATGGTGGCCGCAAGCTGACATCCATTGGACAGCGTGATTTGGATCGCATTGCAAACCAAATTGTGACCAAGCAGCGCGACGCCTCAAAGATCACTGGACCTATTGTCATTTCCAAGTAAAGAGAAAAGTTGGAATCAAACAGTTGACTTTTTTTAAAATAGTTTAAAAATGTGAATCTTTTCTGTTTAAAAGAAAATAAAACGTGAAGACACTACAAAAAAACAACAAAAATTCGCAATGAATGATTTATTTACAAGAAAAATAGGAATGTATATTTTAAAATTTTTGATAATTTTATTTAAAACGAGGCAAATAATGTAGTTAGAATACATACAAAATTTTAAAATTGATAAGTAAAAAAGCAACAACTTGTTTTTGATTTTGTTTTGTGATTGAAAAAGAAACATTCGCTTTAAACGAGAAATATAGAACTCACTATTTAAATATAGAAACAGAAAATTTATAAAGATTTAAATGCTCAGATTCGTCTACTTTTTAACAAAATCTAAATTTAAGTGATAAATTTTAAAAATTTATGTTTTTAAATTGTAAACCTTAACATATTTTTGACATATTCTTTGGTTTATCATATAATTTCTGTTTTATATAAACGAGTATAAAATTATAGATATGGAAATTTTTTTTTATCTTATTTTAAAAAAGTCCAAAAAGTATTTTATAATTTTGCAATTTAGTTGTCTAAAAATGAATTTCGGATAACATAATGACATTATTCATTCATTCAAGCTCGTAGTGGTCTCGTTTTCTTTACAATAATTCCATTAAGCATTCCAGAAGCACCTCGTAAATGCTTATAAACTTGAGAGACAAATTGAGAAGATAAATTACGGTCAGTGAATTGCCACTGTTTGTTTAAACTTTTACCACCGGCGCTACCAAAGATTTGTTAGCAACAGTCAACAAATTATTGACGACCATTTCGCTGATTTTTTTATTTTAACTTTTTTTGGCATCGTGATTTTTTTTATTATAAACTAGAAATGTGACCTCATAAAATGTTAAATTTTTAAGGTTACAAAACACGAGTTTTTATGAGTGCAACTGATGTTGTTCAACTCAAAAATTCTCCAAATACAGTTTGTAATTGTATCTTCTTTTTTGTAAATGGAGAAAACACAGTTCCAACCTACAAAAATATTTTGGACGCTGTACATTTCAACAAAAAGAATATTTTTACTATCATTTTATAAAAAAAATTAATATTAATTAAATGTTTTTGTATTATAGTTTTATTGTATTATTATGTTGATTTTTAGATAAGTTGTAATATAGTTACAATATTTGGGTTCAGTATCTAAAACTTACAAACTACACTTAAAATTAGTTTTTGTATGGGAACGACAATTCTTTATTGAGTTTAATCAAAAAATTCATATTTGAGATATATTATTTTTTTTAATATTTTCGTTTTGACTTTTTGTGTAATATTATTATTGTAGTTATTTGGATATTGTTTGTTTTCGTAAATAATAACTTAGAACTAAATTTCGCGATAAAATAATTCTCTATTGACTTTAATCAAAAAATTCAAATTATTACTGTAAATTTTGTTAGTATTATGTTTCATAGTTTCATTTGTATTATATCAGTTTGGTTCATATTATATTTTTCTTTCCAGTTGAAATTAACTTAAAACTAATTTTTGCATAGGTTCAACAATTCTTTATTGAGCTTACGCAAAAAATTTCCACAGCATTATCGGATTTCAGTTTGATTGGTATTATAGTAATTTGATTGATATTATTGTAATTTGATTGGTATTATTGTAATTTGATTGGTATTTTTGTAATTTGATTGGTATTATTGTAATTTGATTGGTATTATAGTAGTTTTTAAATCTTAACTTAGCTGTATTATAATAATTTTGTTTTGTATTATTAGCATTTTACAAACTACACTTAAACCTAATTTTTGTATAGGTAAAATAATTCTCTATTGAGTTTATGCAAAAAGTTCAAAAAACTATAATGCAAACGACATCTGCCGGATGGGAAATATCGTACGGCGCTCGAAAATTTTCGACTTTAGCATAAACCACCTAACTTGCTCCGATGAATTCGAGAACATTTTGAATTTTGATTGGACAATTGGATATAGTTTTAGATTTTTATAAGTATTTATTAGATGAGTGGAAAATAATAAACTCGGAGAAAATGATGAGCTGTAGTTGGAATTATTTGTGCAATGAAAATAAGCAATTTTCGGTGATTTACGCAATTCAAGCGCGTTTTTGATGTTGTTGGTTGAGGTCCCTATTCGTATCTATACCCGGTCCAGTGCCTCCACCATTACAATACTATTGCCGCGTATAACCTGAAAATGGGAGTAAATCATTTAATGTTTTTTATTAAAAATCCCACAAGATTTTTGTTCAAGAAAATAGATGACGATTTGTAATTTGAATATTTAAATCTTTATTTTTATATGAAGAAATTTAAAAAATTTTAGTTAAAACAAAACTCACCACCATTCCGATGTTATTTCGTGTGCTGTCCTTGCACTCTTCGACAGTCTCATCGAGCACAACGTTCATAAAGGGGTCGAAGCCGCGCAAAATGCCGGCGACGGAGCGTCCGCCATTGAGTTTCAGCAACATACGTTTGTCCATGTATCTGTGTAAAAGTGTGAAAATGTTTGCGAACGTAATTTTTAATAACTTTTACAAATAAAACATTTTAAGTGTATTGATTACTTTTTCAATTCTGGTGGATGGGCCTTCGACATTTTTGCAATTAATTTATAGCAATCTTTTAGCAGGAAAATCGATTTTTTACTAGAACGTTTACCGTTCGTTTGGCAATTGGAATTCAGCTGCTGCCAAATTTCTTCAAAAGTCTGTGCTTGAGTACCAATGTATGTGCTTGTCTTTTTATCAAGTTTACCGTTCAAGCATTTCTAAACTGTTATATAGAATGAATGTGTAATGAAAGAAACTATACTGACACATTTTATCAGCGAAGTTTCCAACATACAAATCGCGTCACCGCTACCTCCTTATTTATAATCATTTAACATAGTCTTCTTATACATGGCATTCATCTATTTTTCTTTTAAAGTTTCCCACATTCTTTTATTAAATTTCGTTTTTTAAGCGTTTTCTTAGGTTTATTTTTTGGTAATTTAATTAGTTTTTATATTTTTAAAATTATGAAATTGTGTGCGCGCGCGAAGAAAACATATAGAATAAATCATAAATCGATAGAAATGTATTTGTAATTGGAGAAGTGAAAAGTGTTAAAAAGCAACAAATTCAAACAAAACCACCAAAGTTTATAGTTAAGCGAAAGAAAACGTAAAAAAGTGCGAAAGAAAAAAGTCAACAAACTGCGACGGAAGAACGAGGACGGGAAAAATTCCACTGCATTTTCATTTTTCCCAAACCAACTAACGAGAGGCAGATACCTTTCACCGACGGTGCCCTACCACAGCACACAACATGTTTTCGAAGAAAAAAAAGAAGCCGCTCATTTCGATGCCGAGCAATTTTGAGCATCGCGTCCACACGGGCTTTGACAAGCACGAGGGACGCTATGTTGGTCTGCCGCTTCAGTGGGCCTCCATTGTAGGCAATAATCAAATACTTAAATCCACAAATCGTCCTTTGCCGCTGGTTGACCCATCAGAGATTACGCCCACAGAAATTTTGGATCTGAAGACAATTGTGCGTCCGCATCATAACAACAACAAATTGGACACAGCTTCGCTGAACAGCGTTTCCGCTGCTGCTGCACATCATCACGCCGCGCAGCAGCTGCCTAAGACTTCACATGTTGCACGGTCTAATTCGCTGCGCAGCTGCAGTCCGCCGCGTGTTCGTCGTGATTTGCGAGGCAATGCAAATGTGCCGCCTGCGGTACCTGAAGAAAGCGGCACCATTAGCGGAGGCGCTTCGGCAACGCCAACACCAATACCTGGACAAATGCCACATGGACACATTGGTGCCGGAGGCGGCTATAAGCCACTCATGTATCATCCCGCCGCTGTCGCTACTGGTCAACATTTGTCGGCGCCTCCACAAAATGGCGGTAGTGTCGGAGCGCCACTGGCTGTACGCACCGATCTGCCATCTCAACAAGCAGCTGCCGGAACTTTACATTATCGCAGCGGCGGCGTTGCAGCGGCACCACACTTAAACGTAGGCGGAAGTACTCAACAAACATCGCCTGTTGGATCCATTGCAAGCGCCACACGTTCGACACACTCGCATATGTCAGCTGTTGCAGCGGCTCATGCACATCACTTAAACAACAACAACAATAGCAGTAATTTTCCAAACTATCCAGCGCCGCACAATGCTGCGGCAATGGCGCCACCGCTGCCACAGCAGATTTCCAAGCAGCCGTCGTCGTTGGCAGTCGGCACAGCTTCCGGCGCTGCTGATCAAAATCAAAATCCACATGGACATGCGGCACCGCCGCCACATTTGCATGCTAAGGCTGCTTCGCGCGCTTCTAGTTCGAGTGGTGGCGCCAGTGGTAGCGCTGGCGGCTCTGCTACAGCAGGTAGTGGCGCCTCAGGAATTGCTCCTCCTAAGCAAGAGCAGCGGCTTACACATGAACAGGTTAGTTATTTTTATATTGCCAACGTTTTATTTTAAAGAAAAATAACTAAAATATTAGTTATTTATAAAAAATATATAAAAAATACATTTCATTATAATATTTAAAGTTAACTTTTTATTTATGAATTAAATTTTTCTTAAAATTTAATGTAATGAATGTTTTTTTTTATTGAAATAAATCTATTTATTAAAATTTTAGTTTCGCGCTGCTTTGCAAATGGTCGTTTCTGCTGGTGATCCACGCGAAAATCTGGACAACTTCATGAAGATTGGTGAAGGCTCGACGGGCACTGTTTGTATTGCCACTGACAAATCCACTGGTATGTGGTTACTAAAAACATTTTTTTATTTTAATTAATTGTTTTTTTTTACATTTATTTAATTTAAATTTTTAAAATTTGTTTTTATACTCAATTCCTTTAATTGTACCACGCCATCGTAGGTCGTCAAGTGGCCGTTAAGAAAATGGACTTGCGAAAGCAACAGCGTCGCGAGTTGCTCTTTAACGAGGTCGTTATAATGCGCGACTATCATCATCCGAACATCGTAGAGACTTATTCTAGTTTTCTGGTCAACGATGAACTCTGGGTCGTCATGGAGTATTTGGAGGGGGGCGCCCTCACCGACATTGTGACACATTCGCGAATGGACGAGGAACAGATTGCGACTGTGTGCAAGCAGTGCCTAAAGGCGTTGGCCTATTTGCATTCACAGGTATGTGTGTGTCCGCTGCAAACAGAATATTAATTAGAAACAAGCTAAACATAATTTCGGTAGAATGAAGAATCGTGGTGAGAGTTATTTTGAGTTATATTTTCTTGGGCTTGACGAAATTAAAATTCATGATGTAGGTTGAACGAAATTAAAAGAAAATGAATTTATCAAATACAGTAATACTGGCATTAGCTGACTGCATACAAATATTTGGAATTTATACTAAATAATATATTTATTAGTTAGTTACGAAATTGTGTCTTTATTAACTTGTCTTATTTTATTGATGATTTATTGATATATTAACATTTTTATTTTTTAATGTTGATTTAGGGTGTAATTCACCGTGACATTAAATCGGATTCAATTTTGCTCGCTGCTGACGGTCGCGTCAAACTCTCTGATTTCGGTTTTTGTGCGCAAGTCTCCCAGGAGCTGCCGAAGCGAAAATCTCTTGTCGGTACGCCTTATTGGATGTCGCCAGAAGTCATCTCGCGTCTGCCGTACGGGCCAGAGGTTGACATCTGGTCACTTGGCATTATGGTCATCGAAATGGTAGACGGCGAGCCACCATTCTTCAATGAACCGCCACTGCAAGCGATGCGACGTATACGCGATATGCAGCCGCCAAATCTTAAGAATGCGCACAAAGTGTCGCCGCGTCTGCAATCGTTCCTTGATCGGATGTTAGTGCGCGATCCCGCGCAGCGTGCGACTGCAGCGGAACTGCTAGCACATCCATTTCTGCGTCAAGCGGGTCCTCCGTCACTTCTTGTGCCGTTGATGCGCAATACACGACAGCATAATTAGGAGGGAGGCAGGCACACGTAGCCTACCGAAAGAGGCGAATACGAGTTAATGCAGAACATTTCAAGGTTATTTTTTATTTTAAATGTTTCTTTTTCGAATTTCTACGTTATTTGGCGAATTACTTAACAGAAAAAAGCGAGTATTTTTAGTATTTTTATTTATTATGTTTTTTTTAGTTTTAATTTTAGATTGTGTTGTGCTTGGCGCTCGGAATAATCACTCAAAGATATGACAACAAAAAAATTATTTTAAATTTATGGACTTTTAAAAACTGCTAAAACATGTTATAGATTTTTTTTATTATCGAACTTACTTAAAATTTTTAAACTGTTTTTTGTCAGAATAATTACTCTTAAAAAATAATTTCAATTTATAGAAACTTTCGAAAGCAAGTCAAACTTTAATGAAATTTTTGTATCGAGTTTTTATATCTTAAAAGTGTAATAATTGAAATTTAAAAAAAAAAAACTATTTTTTAAAACTTAAATTTTTAAATTATCCGAAATATTAAAAAGCTGAAAAGTGGTAATTTTTTTTTGATTTTATAAATTATTTTTTTAGCGTTCATCTTTTGGTGATAATTTCTAGCGCTTCGTGCCTACCAACCAACCGGCAGTTTTTTATCGTTTTTCCTTTTAACATTTTCATATACTGAAGTTTATGCATTTAAAACGAATCTTAATTTTACCGTAACATGCGAAGTTGTATTTTTCGACCGTCGTATTTAAATTATAAGCGAATTCGAATAGCATGAAAAGCCCTTAAGCTGGGTTGTAAAAACTCTCACATTCGACTCGTTTTAGTTGATAAATTGAGCGAACGAGTCGCATGAGAGGTTGTCTTCAACGCTGCCCTTTAGTTTAGCTTTCAAATTGGCCACACAGATTTTGACCAAACACGAAACAAACGAAATTTTCAAGCAACAACAACAAACGAAATAAAACACTGAATTAAATGTGCCTTTATTGAAATAGGTTTCCTTTCACTCTACGCCACTCCCACTCCATAAACAAACATAATCCGAATAATTTATTCAAAATACATATCAGGATAAACTCAACACAATACAGGTCCATCAATATGAACTTGTCGAGCCAAGTGCATCCTGATACATCTACGTATTATATTGTCACATGTAATTTTAATGCTAGCCACAACGAAATGTATTAGTTTTGTTTAATCTTAAGAAAAAACAATCATAAGAATTATACGCCTCTATTTTTAAATTATATTTTGAGCTTGTGTCGTTTTCAGTTCAGAACTATATCTACAATTAAAGTTTTGTTTGAATTTTTTTAACGAAATTTTTAAAGTTGTTGTATTTCGAATAATCTGATAAAAAACAAAAATAAAAAAACATTCCTCACATAAATTGTTTACGCGCAATTTCAAAAATCAAAATTTACATTCCTAACATACTAACAAACCAACAACTCACATGACAATTTTATCATGATTGGCTTTAAAATTATGAATTAAAAAAAAAAAATTTATACACCCACACGCAAAAGTATTGCTCAAGACATTTTTCAAATATGTTTGACGAAGAACAAAAAAAAAATTACAAAGTTTACAAATGTATGATTTTTTTTTATTATTTTAGTCTCCTTAAGTGTTAAGTGTATTTGTACATCATTATTGTTTTTATAAAATATATTAAAAATTACATTATAAATTTTAATCGAATAAAAAAATAGTTTATAGAAAATACAATCCCGCGTTTTATTTCTAAATGATCGTGTTTAGATTAAATTTTTGTTTAATATTTGTATTTGTTTTTATTTTAAGTTCGTAGCGTTTATTTGTAATAGAGCCAAATTGGTTTTTTTTTTAAATATTTAAATAGTCTGGATGATTCTTAAAACTAAGTGTAATGTTTAAATAAATTAAAGTAAAAACAATTATTAGAAAAACTAATTGTCCTGTGCTTTAGTAGCGCCGGCAATGCATTTCTGCAGTTGCTGCACGCAGCCGCGGATGCGATTGTCCGCCCCGGCGCCGCGCTTCTGCTCGACCACTCGCACCTCCTCCAATAGATAGTCCATAATCAGTGCGACAAGCGTTGGTGAAATTTTTGCCAGTTTCATCAAGAGCTCAAAAAAGAAAAACGTATAATAGGCCAGATGTTTTTTGGTCAGAATGCGTAAGTGTTCAGCTAAGAGTTCCTGCAGATGCGCAACATTGCAAAAAACTGTGCTCTGAATGAGCCTTTTGAAAAAGTCCAAGAGCATCTGCCGACTGGGCACCACCTCGTCGACCATCATAATGTGCTCGAGCGTTAGCAGACAAGTGCCCTTCATGAATGTTTCCAGGCGCAACGAACTTGCATCGAAATCGTCGTCGTCGGGATTAGCCTGCAGCGCGTCAACAACTTCTTGAAAAATCGTGACTACCAAACAGGCATGCGGATCGGCTTGTCGTCGTTGAGTTGCCAGAAACATGGATGTCAGTTTTTCGAAAACAAACAGCGAAAGCGTTTGATTATCACCCTGCAGGCAGGCGATAAATGGCCGTGCCACCACTTTTGAATTGGACGTGATTTTAAAATGTGGCGTCCAACGTTGTATTAGGTCGCTGAGTGTTTTGTTGAGGTATGCATCAGTTTTGAAGTTCAGTCGACCGATGCCCTGCACCAATACTGGCCAAATTTTGTGTACGAGCTGTGCGTGGCGTGGCTCTGGCACCTTGCCCACTTGCAGGTTTGTGGGAAGTATGAAATGTGTCATGGCCAGATGAAAGAAGCAAGTTACCTGCAAATGCAGAAGGCATGGACATTTTTTTTTTTGAAGTTAAATCTTAATTTTTTAAAGAAAATGTTGGAAGGTTATTTTACAAATATTTTAGGTCGTTAAGGACTTAAATGACGTGAAAAGATTTGTGTGTTTTTTTTTAATTTCTAACCTGAGATCTCGCGTAGACAATTCGCGGACAATTGTAAATGACAATGGCAAGAAAACTGTAAAACCGAAACGAAAGCTCCGTCTTTTCGTTGCGCATATCCAACTGCGGCAGCGGTAGCCAGCGCTCAAAGTTACGCAAATATGCACAAAAAGTATCAGCGATACGGCAGCGCAGCGTATAATCCTCGGTACAGGCATCGTAAGTCTTGCCAACGGCGGCGATAAACACGCACAGCGGTTCTTTTGCAGTGAGTATGTCCACCGCTTGCAGATTACTAATACTGGCGAATTCCGGCAACTGGACAACGTGCCGCGTAAGCTGCGCCACCTGTTCGTTTACTGCAGTCAGCACGACCAAACTGCGCAACCACACTTGCATTATAACAGTGGGAGACACCGAGTTGCCGCGTTCCGACGCAAGTATGCTAAGCAGAAACTGCGGTAAAGCCTGACGATTTGCTACAGGTGCCTCTATGAAATACGTGAAGTGGCGCTGGTAACTTGCAGCGTCAGAGTGTATACAAAAATCGGCAGCTAATTGTGGAAGACGAGTACTAAAATTCGACGCGTATTGCTGCTTGAGAAAGGGCAAAACAAAAGCATTGAGGGCACTAAATAGTGCGCCGTCCGACGATGATCCATTGTTGCTCATCTTTTCGAAAATCAAATGCAGTGCCTCTAAGCTGCGCTCTTGTTCGGCCGCAGTGCAACTGTTGAGTAGCTGCGGTAGCCAAGCATCAATAAGTATTATTTCGCCGCGTCGAAAGTCATCGGCATGAGCGAAAATATCAAGCAAGCCATCAGCAAGCAGCTTTGTAACTGCAGGCTCATTGCGTATACGCGCCAACTGCGCCAGCAGCTTTGCAGCATAATCGCTAAAGTCGCAGCGCTGTTCGGCGTGGAGTATGAGCAAAGCGACATGTCCTTTAATGACGGCAATTTGACGCGATGCACTGATTTTATCGAGTGATAGCGATAGTAACTTTTCGCGCAGTTTAGGCGCCAAATCATGCGTGAAGTCGCCGCTCAGCGCTAAAACGAGAAACAGCTCGACAAGATGATGTATACCCATCTCATTGAGCGCGAGAAATTTTTGAGCGCTAAATTTACTGTAAATGCGTCCGAGCAGTTTTTGTGCCTGATTTAAAGCTCCACCGGTTGCAAGCGTCGTCTTCAGCAAACGCGCCAATGTCTTGCCGAGCAACAAAGTAAAAAGAGTAAAACTGCTTAGATTCGCATCAGGCAGCGTATTTGCATCGAGTAGTGCACGATATTTTTCTAGATAGGCACGTCCGCTGGCGCAGACCACAGCGAGATTACTTGGAGGCGCGCCTGCAATGTAAAAAGCTGTATTGAGGCGTTTATGAAAGTGCTCCCACAACAACATCGGAATAGTGATACGCGGTGGTCGCCACCACTGCTGTAACGTTGGCGTCGCCAGGCAAATGTAGACGCGCAGCTGTTCTTCACTAGCTGCCGCGGTATTGGCAGCAGTAAGAAATGCTTGTGTATTGCACTCGAAAAACTCGTAATTTTCTGCAGAATCTGCGCAGGCGCGCGAATAATTCGCACCGATAAAGCTGCCATTCGAACGAAAGCCGTGAAGCCAGGTTAGCGAGTGCAGCATCCAATTGACGAATTCGCAAAAGCCGATTGAGGTCAAAGAGTAGAAGTCTGCAAAGAAGTTTTTTTTTATTAATTACAGTTTTATAGATTTAGCTTTTTGGCAGTAGTCCAGTAATTGTCATAAATATGTATGAAATAAATTAATCTCAAGCTTGGTGAACTAGAAAACTCTTTCTGGCTTCAGTTAATAAATAAAGAATGAGCATTTCTAAATTGTAAGGTTTTTGATTATGTGTCTACGCGGTTTTAACTCACCAATTTTGGTTTTCAGTCGCTCTATGGCCTTGTTAAACAGTGACCAAAATCGCAGCTTCGCATTTGTCGCCGACCACTGTAACAGTAAGAGCTGCAAAAGCAGCCAAAACTCTTTGAGACAAGCGCAGGGATAGGGAGAACTGTACAACAGCTCTGCGGGGCATTTCTTTGCATACACATACACTGAGCAGGCAATTAAATCATCAAAAATGCGCTCTAATTGATCGAAAAATGGAATTGGTTTGTTTTGCGGTTGCTGCTGTTGCTTTTCTAAGTCGGACAAGACAGCGTTGTCGCTTTCTTCAGTCGCCGCTTTGATCTCACTGAACTTTTGTAGAATGCACAAATCTAGCAATTTCCATTCGAGAGCACCGTGCAGCAAATGATAAGCTGGCAGATTGCACGCATCATTGCCTTTGCTGCTATTCGCGTAGTAAATCAGCTTCCAAGTATCCGGTGTCGTAATGCGATTGAGCAGCCCACGTAAATTAGTTAGATGTGTACTCAGTAGTGGCCATTGCTCTGTTGGATGCGTCGTCAAATACAGCACGAGATGCAATAGCTGCGTCACCTGCCGCCGACGTTGGTAGTAGCTGAGAGAGTTTTCTGATTCCACTATTGTGTGACCACCTATTGGTTGTGAGCGGACACTGGACGCCAAATGCTGTAAATGCATGCTGCAATAAATAAGGATTTCTTTTTCAAACATTTTGAAATCCATTAAAACAAAGTATTCTGTATAAAGGATATTTTTTTTACCATGCTTCGCCAAACACAAATTGTGTCACGGAGCTCCCCCGCAAATGTGCGACTTGGAAATCATAACTACTAAGCGTAATATCACTTGCCGGCCGTTGCCAGCGCATCATATCGATGGAACCGTCACTGCCAATGAAGGAATTTCGCACAAAACCTTCCGCGGCGAATTGTGCATTGACCGAGTCCACACCGCTGCATTGGAATTCGGGTAGTGGTATGAGGTCAGCGTCACATAATGAATGCGTTTGCTGTTGTTGCAGCTGCTGAGTGGCCAACTCCTCCGTACAGTACACCGCTGATAAAAGGTCTTCGTCGTCCTCCTGGTCAAATAAGTCAAAATCCATTTTTGTATTTCTTTAAACCAAAATCATAGAAATAACAGGCGCTCAACAAACTTGAAAACACTTTTGAAACAGCTGACGGCGACACTTTTCGCGGCTTTCAGCATTTGGTGTGTTCCTGTACTTTTTAAGTAAAATTGTGTTAGAGGTATATTTCCATTTCGACAGCGTTCTCATTTACTTATACATAAAATGTGTATAAAATACGGAATGCGGGTAAAATAAAGGACATTTTCGTAGTCTGGTAAAGTGAAAAATTTAATATTTCACTGAAGTAACTGCGCTCTAGAACAATGAACAGCCGAACCATCGGCTTATACTTGCCGCCACTGAAAATATTAGCAGATGACAATAAATTTACAAAATTTTAACTTTTACTAAGCTGCTAAAAAATTAAAAACTTTTACAATATTATATGAATCGGTTAAAGACTATTTTCAGCCGCCGTTGAAGCAAACGCAATTTTTCGGCTTCAGCTGGCTATCTGGCGCCGCTGATGAATTTGGCCGGCTAGTCGCCGTTGAAAATTACCACTCGGCTCTCTTCTTTGCAGGAATCGAAAATTTCGCTAAAGTATTTTTCACTTAATTTTGTTAATAAACTTCTTCTAAATTATATAAAAAATTATTAAAGGAGAAGAAAGAATTCAACTGCCAAATACCTCGTCGCATCAACAATGTCCAATACAAATTCAAATTTATCGGTGGCTGTGGTCTGCTCATCGAACATGAATCGCTCCATGGAGGCGCACAACTTTCTCGCAAAAAAGGGCTACAATGTGCGCTCCTTCGGCACCGGTGAACGCGTTAAACTGCCCGGAACGGCATTCGACAGGCCCAATGTTTATGAGTTCGGCACGCCCTATGACGTCATCTATAATGACTTGGTTTCAAAGGACAAACAGTAGTAAGATGATCATTAAATTTGTGTTGTAAGAGCCATTACTGATTTTATTTTTGGCGAAGATATCTTTTCATCCAAAAATTTTTTTTTTTGCTTGTGATACAAAAATATCCTTTATAGAGGACAAACTCTTGGAGTTTGTTTTACCATACATAAAAAAACTTTGTTAAGGATCAGACAGACAATTCGTTTTATTTTTGATGTGCAAATGGAATTCCCAAAATTGTCTGCGCTAAGTTCGAGATTTTAAAATAAATATATAAAATAATTATTTTAAAAAATCACTTGGAAATTTACAAAATAGTTACATTAGAAAGTTACTTGTATCTTTTTGTTCATATCAACATAAATTTTTCTTTAATGGTTAATTTAAAAAAAAAATCCTCTCTTTAGAATTATATTTTGCATATATTTAACCAATATAAAATACTATATTAAAATTTTGATGTAAACGAGAAATACGTGGACTCTTATTTTTTAGATATATTATTTATTTATTAAGTTTGACAAAATATTAAAATATTGAAAACATTTTTGATTTGTTTGTAATATATGATACTTCTCTTCCATCATTTGGTTAATATATTTTTAATTTTAAATGAAAGTCACATTTTTAACACATGCCTTTCTATTTTTTTAGCTACACACAGAATGGCTTACTGCACATGCTCGACCGCAATCGACGTCTGAAAAAGTCGCCGGAACGCTTTCAAGAGTGCAAGGACAAATTCGACATAATCGTAACGGTTGAGGAGCGCGTCTACGACCAGGTGCTGGAGCATATGGAGTCATGCGATCCAATGGACAATCGGCCCGTTCACATTTTCAACGTAGACATTGAGGATAATCACGAGGAGGCGCTGATGGGCGCATTTCTCATCACGGACATGATCAATATGGTAAAAATGACAAATGATGTCGAAGTGGATGTTGTTGTTGGTTTACCAATGCTTCTGCTCTTTTTATTTGACTGGTTTTCACAAATATATAAAAACACTTTAAATTGCCAAACGATTGCTTGTTTATGCGTGAACGCTTGTTTTTTCTTCTTCTAGAATTTCAGCCGGGCCCACATTTCGCGGGCGTAAGTAAACTTTTGGGTTTTTATTTTTCGATGGAAAAATATGCTTTAATTCGTAATTATTATTATTTTTTTGTTAATGTTAAAAAAACGAAAGATGTTTAAAGAGATTAAGTTGGTCAAATATTATAATAACATGTGTTTTTCTTCCGGTTCATATTGAAAAGTATTTAAAATGTTTTATTTCTCATGAATACACTTTTTTTAAAGTAAAAATAGATATTCCAATCATTTTAAAATCTTTAGCTTGATTTATTTTCAAATTTAAATAACATCAAAAATTAAAACCATTGAGATTACTTCAAAAACAAAGTGACTTTTATTTATTTATTTATTTATTAACTAAAAGCTAATTATAAAGAATTAGTTTACTACAGAAGGACACGAGCATCAATGGCTACTGGTTCGATTAAATAAAAGAAGTTATTTCTAAAAATCTGGTTTTAACTATTTTCGCTTTTTTAAAGTTTTTTTGAGAATCATTAATTTTTGAATTAAATGTAGTCTGCAATGTGTGGAATTGTGTTGAACTCTTCCTTAATGCCTTTGATAGCATTTAACAATAAAAACAAATCTAACTTCTTTTGTGGTCAACTGCCAAGAAGAAAATTGGTTTATAGTCAGTGTTAGGATCATCATCTGTCATTTAAAATTGTTTTTTAATCTGAGAAATTATCACATGGATATAATTTTAACTATTTTGATATAACCTTCAATCGGTTGTCTGTGGCCAGTAAAACTTAGTCTTAAGGGCTCTTTTAATTTTTCGTGCATAACGTAATAAATTTATATTAAAGTTATCTCTTGGACAAATTTTAATTTTTATAGAAATTGTAGCTCTGGTGGTCTATTTTTAAATCAAATTTTGGGATATATGTCTAAATTTTAATAATTACAAACCATTAACTAAAGATAGCTTAGTATTGCTTACTTTTTCGATATTATTGTGTGTTCGAGAAACCTAACAGAATATCAATATTGCTTTTGGAGGGATTGCACCAAATAAAATGGATTTATTATTGCTATAAAGGTTTTGTGGATTGAATTGATAAAAGTTTGGTTTAGAAATTCCCTTAAGGCCTTCCCATTTAGGATCTAGACCCAAAACTAGTTTTTTAATACATCGAAAAGATATTGAACCGCTTTAACTTTTTTCTTCCATTAGACTAAAAAAAAAAGCATACCCATTCGCAAGTTAACATTGCGATATTCGAGATTTTTATTTAATAATTGAAATAATCAGAAAACATGAATTAACAACAGCAACAAATTAAAAAATTATTGCTGCTTAATAGTTTTATGACACAAAAAACTTTTTTTTTTGTGAAAATACTTAAAATTTTATATTTTTTTATGACAACATAAAAATGTTTTTTCTTTCAGATGGCCAAATCGAATGACTTGGACAACGACATCGACGAACTGCTGCAGGAGTTCGAGTCGAGGCGCAATAAAACCGTTTTGCATTCGGTGCTTTTCTACTGACACTTGTACAGGCTGTAAACCACAACAAAAAAAGAACAAAAACTAAAACAATAACAAATTAAGTGTACGATAATTAAATTTTAAATTAAATGAACGAATGCAAAACGTAAAATGCTGTCCCTGAACGCGGCCAAAGTAAATTGTTAATAAAAAGTAATTAAAGCGAAATTATTGTCGAACAGAGTCGCTCGTTCGAATTTGTTGAAAAAAAAAGACAATACAATTGTTAATTTAACAATGATAACAACAACATGACTATGAAGCTGTAGTCAAATAAGAAGAAAAAAAAAGAATGACGTCGGTCAGTCACTTTACCAAAAGCAAACAGACGAACAAGACAGATGGATGCTTTGTTGTTACTTTAATGTTTTTATTTTATTTTTAATTATGCATATTTTTTTATTTGAAAAAAAAAAAATAAAGCAAACATACAACAGACAAACTACAATATAATTACATATTTACAAGATATTTGTAAAGTTTATACATAAATACAAACTATAAGTACTTTATACTTTATATAAAATAAAAGCAAACAAAAAATTAAATGTACCAAAAATATATAAACAAAACAGTATGTATGTTATTTATATATAAGAGAAAACCTAATTTTGACTTATTTAACTTAAAATAAAGTTAAAAAAACACTTACAAATTCCTAAGAAAAAATTTGTGTAAATTACATTTTTAGGAATGAATTTCAGTGAGAACAAATTCCCAAGCTATGTGGAACAAAAATTGTTCTAGCAATTTCATAAAGCGTGTGTTCAATGTTGGCCGAAATAAGATTACTATTAAATTTTACTAACTGTAAGTACTTGCGGGTTGTCCGATTCGATCTAACGTTGCAACAACATTGCAATTGTTGTTGTTGTTTTTGTTTGTCAAACATTTAACGTCGTAAGTTTATCTCTCCTGCCCTTTCTACCGTGCTCTGTGGGTGATAAGAAAATCAAAAACTAAATGAGTTTTGTATTTTGTACCTTTGGGAACATTTATATTAAGTAAATATTTATAAAATGCTTATACCTACATATATACGTATACGTATATACAATTGTGCATAATTCATATGCACATATATTGTATATTATGTAGTTAAAAATTCGAGTTTGTTTTTGTAAATTGCAAAATATGCTGATTACTTAAAAGTAAGTTTTTTTTTTTCTTTTGTTCGTTTTATCTCTTTTAGACATGCTTTGTTGCCTTTGCTCTTTGAATCTGTTTACATTTTCATTTTGGTAGAATTTATTTTACGATGACTTTGTATTATGTTAATTCTCTCCGCTAGTCGTATTTAATTTTTTAGGTACACTTTCCTTACAAATGGTACAATAACAAAAAGTGCTCGATTAGGTACAATAGAAAATGTTAAATAACATCACTGTTAAAAAGCACTCACAGCACTCAATGTCGTCGCATAATTGTTGTTTTGCTGGTTGGCGCTCTGTTCTCCTCCTCCTCGAATTTTTCGTGATCAGTCGTCTCCGTCTCGCCATTGCCGCCGTTTCGCAAGTTCGAAGAATTCGAATAAGTTTCATACGTATTTATTCGATTTTGTGTGTTTGTTTTTCAGTTGTAATTTGCGATTGATTTAAACTTGTTTTCATTTAATTACCTCACAACGCAACCTAAAAATTCTTACAAATCAAAAAATATCGAATATATTAAAAAAGAAATTTATATTTTGTCACTTCTTTGTTTATTATACTTCAAATAAATCACGCAATATCAACAAAATAAAAAATGGAGTTAAAAACTAAAAACGGTGAGTAACATAGAAAAAAACTCACTTTCATTTGTGGGTCATTCATTATTTTTTTAACAGTTAATCGTTAATTAATCGTTTCTAACATAAAGCAAAAAAAGCATTGAAATTTGTTTGCAAAAGTAAGTGGCAGCTAGTTTATCTCTTTAGCCAAAACATTTTGTTCCTTAGCAAACAAACATATCCAAAATAAATTCGTAATAAATTAATGATACAGTATTTATTTAAGTCTTATTGCTACAGCGGCTAAGTAGCAGCAATTAATTAAAATTTCACAAGCGTTTAAATTTGTATGCTATTTGTAAAAATGAAGTCTTATTAATTTTTGTTCAAAATTTACAATCATTAACGTTCTAAAACAATTTAAATTTGTAATTTATTTGTGAGAGAAAGCCAAACAAATCTTATCTTACCAGCGACCAATGTAAAACAATCTAATAACCTGCAGTCGGACAGACACAAGGGCACTTAAACAAACAACGCATTGTACTAACAACGCTTCTCTGTACTGGTGTACTGGAGCTCAGTCAATGTCAAAGTTTTTAGAAAATTTTAAACTTTCAAAAATAAGTTTACACTTAAAGAAATCTATTCTGAAGTAGAAGTAATTGAAAGCCTTACAATTTGAGTACATGTTAATGTAACATTAAATGTAATCAAATTTTCAGTTCAACATCAGAATTACTTTTAAAAAGTGTTTGTTATTGTAAATAAATTTTACATTTAGATTTTTATTATATTATTGAATTGTCGTAAAAGAACTTTAGATAACAATGTGAATCAAAAGTATTATATTTCAACTGATGTAATTTTAGTATCCATCACCACTTTAATTGATATGTTATGATTTGTACATACATATGTACACGTTTGTATGTATGTTGCGCTATAATAAAAATATAATATATATTAATTAATATATTTTCTTTATAGTAAATTTTTTCGATGTACTCGCACTTGCATGCATGCATAAAAGTATTTACTGATTAATTAATTTACAGAAAATGAATGTGCATAATTTAAAATTTCAAACTGCCTGCAGAAGGCAATTTAAAATCTAGTCGGAGCAGCGAAATAACGTCATGAAAGTAGTTTTTTCAACATTCAATTTGACATTCAGCTTTAGGAGTAAGGTGCGTCTTTGATAATATTCTTTAAGCAATATTCTTAAATATAGAACTTTCTAAAAAAAATTGAAGTATTATTTAAAAAACACAATAGGATTTTTGTACATTGTTATTGCAATGTTCAAGTGACACTTGCAAACTTCGAAAACTGAATACAGCAATTTGCAGGCAATACTTAGAATACAAAAGTACTATAATAATAAATTAAGACGTCATTTCAATATCTGCATACATACTTATGCCCACCCATTTTAATGTAGGTAAGACAGACAGACAGAGCGACAGACATGTGTATGTGTAAGTACTTACCGATCGATGTCATGCGAGCTTAAAGCGAAAAGTGCAAATTGCAGTTTGCACTTTTGTTCAGAAGATAGTTTCAAAGTCAAGCGCAATCGGATCGGTCAGTTTTTGCGCAATTCGACACACAAAACGCACAATAGTACAAACAGTAGATACACGCGACTACAAAAGAATAATCTGAGCACGGGAAGTTCCAAATTTAATTAGAGTTAAGGAAGTATTCAATCGATCGTGTTTAATAGCTTTCATTGGACCTATGGAACCCTAAATTATTTAATAAATAATCGTTTTAAAAACAAACAAAAAATCGCAAAAAATTATTTCTAAAGAAAATCTTAGGAAACTCATGTTTTCTTTTTATTAAAAAGATGCGATTGTATTATTTATTAGATTTTTTAGGTCCTAACTCGATGAAATTATTACAATTTCTCAATTGTTTTTTAACCTAATAAAGGACACAACGGTGAAAATCACGACGAAACGCTAAATCGCATCATCAATTCGCTAAAATCTCCAACGATGGTATGCGAAGGTACACACTTTGATGGGCAAATACCTCATACGTTTGTGATCTTTGGCGCCTCTGTAAGTTCAGCACAATAATAATTTAAAGTTTAGCAATTTAAAACTGAACATTATTTTCTCGGTTATATCAAAGGGTGACTTGGCCAAGAAGAAAATCTATCCGACATTGTGGTGGCTCTATCGTGATAATCTCTTGCCGAAACCGACAAAATTTTGCGGTTATGCGCGCTCCAAAATGACTGTAGAAGATTTGAAAGGCAAGTGCCAGCAGTATATGAAGGTGAGGCAGTATATTAAGTTAAATATGCAGATACATTATGTACAAATAATCGCTTAAATAATTTATTAACAGGTGCAAGCAGACGAACAAGCCAAATACAATGAATTCTGGAAGCTAAACGAGTATGTTGCGGGTAGCTATGATGGGCGCACAGGCTTCGAGTTACTCAATCAACAAATGGAAACCATGGAAAGTAAATGCAAAAGAGCCAACCGCATATTCTATTTGGCACTACCGCCATCGGTATTTCAAGAGGTCACTGTGAACGTTAAGCAAATTTGCATGTCGAAGAAGTAAGTCGAAACATTTATTGCCATACCAACAATACCAATTTTATTATTAAACAATTTTATATAAACTAATACAATGTTAAAATCACAAGAACTTAATAATATTGTATATACAAAAATTGTATAACAAATTTTCTAACTTTACCTTTGCATTTTTTAGAGGCTGGAATCGTGTGATCATCGAGAAACCCTTTGGTCGTGATGATCTTAGTTCAAAAGAACTTAGCGATCATTTGGCATCGCTTTTCCACGAGGAGCAAATCTATCGCATCGATCATTATTTGGGCAAGGAGATGGTGCAAAACCTAATGACCATACGCTTTGGCAACAAGATACTCAGCTCGACATGGAATCGCGAAAACATCGCATCGGTCTTGATCACATTCAAGGAACCGTTTGGCACACAAGGTCGTGGCGGTTATTTCGATGAATTTGGCATCATACGCGACGTTATGCAAAATCATCTGCTGCAAATACTGACGCTTGTGGCGATGGAAAAGCCGGTCACTTGTCATCCAGATGATATACGCGACGAAAAGGTTAAAGTACTGAAGAGCATACCCGCGCTGATGCTCAACAATATGGTCTTGGGTCAATATGTTGGCAATCCAGAGGGTAAGGGTGAAGCTTGTGAAGGATATCTGGATGATCCGACTGTATCGAAAGACTCAACGACGCCCACATATGCAATGGCTGTGCTGGAAATCAACAACGAACGTTGGCAGGGAGTGCCTTTTATATTGCGTTGCGGCAAGGCGCTAAACGAGCGAAAGGCTGAGGTGCGCATTCAGTACCAAGATGTGCCCGGTGATATTTTTGAGGGCAACACAAAGCGCAATGAGTTGGTGATACGCGTACAGCCCGGCGAAGCGTTATATTTTAAGATGATGACCAAAAGTCCGGGCATTACGTTCGACATCGAAGAAACCGAATTGGATCTTACGTATGAGCATCGCTACAAGGACTCTTATCTCCCTGATGCATATGAGCGGCTGATTCTGGACGTCTTTTGTGGATCACAAATGCATTTTGTACGTTCGGATGAGTTGCGCGAAGCGTGGCGTATATTTACTCCCATTCTGCATAAAATCGAGGCTGAACGCATTAAACCGATTCCATATTTGTATGGATCGCGTGGGCCGAAGGAAGCCAATCGCAAATGTGAAGAGCATAATTTTAAATATTACGGTTCGTACAAATGGCTGGGCAGCAGCAGCAGCAAAAAGCATTAAGTGAATGGTTAAGATTTGTATATATTGGAATTTAATGATAAACTTAACTAGTACGATGAAATGAATTTAATTAATAAATTCGTAAAGTGCTTTGCTGTTGAAAATCTCGTTAATTATTTGAAATATTTTAAATTAAACGAATAATTTGCTCAGTGATGCATTTTTTGTATACGTTTTTGGACTAATGGAAAATTTAGATTAATTTTATTTGTAGATGTTATTATTAAAATATTTTTACACATACATAAATTTCTAAAACGCAATTTATTTTAGTTGTTTTATTATCTATAACAAATCAGGTAAACAAACACATTAAATTACAACTTAAAACCGAACACTGTACAGCAAAAAATGTGAATTCTCAACTGTTGCTAAAATACAAAGCGCAAACTTGAGCAATGTTGTCACACTTTTCTTAAAATAATTCCCACCAGCAAACAAAAGCAAAAGCTTTTCGGATAGTCCATAAAGCTTTTCGTCCTGCCCCACAGTTGGGTGAGTGAAGCCAACAAAGTGTGTTCTCGTCCCTGAGTTCAGTCATTGCATCGAGAGGATATTTCGTTTTGAAACGGAACTAAGCGGTCGTAAACTTTTCTCAACCAGCAGCAAATATTAAATTTTCAATGAAAAGTGCAAAAATATTGTAAAATAATTTTGATTTTTAACAATTAAAAATTAAAAAAACTAAAAACAGTGCAAAAATCAAGGGAACAGTTGTAACATTGACTTGGGAAAACTTTAGAATTATTCCTTTTTCGTCTTCCTCTTTTTTTGCTTTTGAAGCTACAAAGGAATTTCTTCGTTCAGTTTGTTCGTTTAGTCGTTCAATTGTTCGTTAAATTTTCCATAATTAGGGTGGAAAATGTGCCACTGACCGTACCACAATTTTTGTTGTGGTTGTTCGTCGTCTTTGTGTTGTTGTGTTGCAAGGATTAAGGATAACAAATAAAAAAAAAATGTGCATTTTCAAATAAAAATAACAAAAAAACAAATGGAAAAATTCTTTAATTATCCAAAATTACTTAAGAACGAAGGACTTTTTATTTGAAATTCATTGAAAAAGGTGTAAAAAAATCTTCCCAAACAAGGCGAGTCCTTTCACTTTTCGCGTGTGTATGTTTGTGTGCGAAAACAACTCCCTGAATTCTTGTTGTTTGCCAAGAAAAGCGTGCGCCGTATTTTATTTTGTTATTTGACAACAAATAAATAAATAAAACGAATGAACGAACATGTTGCCCGGAAATCGCTTTTATTTTAATTGCACTCGCGGTATTTAAACTTTTGAAATCAAAACAAAAACCAATTTTTTGTCAAGTCAAATGCACGTCAAAATGCGTTCTTTGGATGTGTACGAGCACGACGCCGATGGGACAGGAGGAGGCGGAGGACATCAACACGATGATGGCTCGAAGGACTTGCAAAATCTGGATTGGCCCTTTCTGATAAAGGTAAGTTATAAACAACAAAGCAACAAATTCAAAAATTTTGCAATATTTTGGATAACATGGAAACTGTGAAATTTTTTATAAATTATCTCATTTATTTATATTAATATTAATAAAAGTTAATTTCGAAATTCTTGTAGAAGCACAAACTTTGCTTTTTTTAAAACCGGGATATAAAATATAATTTTAATCTTTATTCTGCACAATTAATTAATTAAAATTCGATATAAGTATGAGTAATTTGAAATATATGTCGGGACCAAAATGTTAATTTCTTAACTTTTCAAGAACTTATAGTTATTTTTTATAATATAAAAGAGCTCTCCTTAACTTATCTCGTAAAAATATAGCGCCATCTAGCGACTTTCGACCAAAAGCAAGCTCAAATAATAGACAATTGTTTTTTAAATAAAACAGCGAAAAATGACTTTAGTTTAGGGGATATAAATTTGTTATACCTAAGGTGACCTTATCCCTAGACTTAGCAGCAGCATGTACATTGTACAAGAATTATTCACAAGAATTTGAGTTCTTTGCGAAATTCTTTAAGTACTGACCACATATAAACTCGCTTTCTGTGTGGGTATTATTATTCAGAATACGCCCATAACTTTAATTCGCATCAAGGACATTCTTTCGACTATTTCAACTTTTGCTCTAAATTTAGTTCAAAAACTTGAATTTTACAACATTGCAATTTTTTTTTTGTTGCTGCCACTCTGTTGCCACAGTTCCTTTTTTTTGCCGTCTTAATTTGACCCACTTTGTTAGCATTTAATGACGTTTTTGTTGTTGTTGTTGGTGTTGTTGCTAGTGTTGGTTGCATTTACATGCTGCCCCGACTAACATACACACAAGCGCAAACACTCACGTATTTACAAACACTCGACTTCCTTCTTCACCTCGCCTTTTGAATGCGTGCTCCACAAACAACAACATGGCTTCGCACCCACAGCACAGCGTCGAAATGTTTTGAACTTGTTTGCTCCGCTTGTCAACTTAAATTTTAATATTCAACGAATCGACATAAAAAAACTACTATGGCCCACAGCAATACTTGTATCCTTATTCTCAATTGATGATCTTACAAATTATCTTAAGCGGAGCTTAAAGTTCTCCTTATTTTGTTTAGATTTGAAAATCGAATTCAGAAATACCACAGATTTATTAAAAAAAAAACTACCAGAAGTACATATGTACAATATATTTTAAGTTTTGTTTCTTTTATATTTTCAGGGAATCTTAGAAAGTCCAACGTGCGCAGCAACCACGCCAGACTCATTGGCCGCATTACTGTGGACGATAATTGCGGTTTTTGGCATTGTTTATGCGCTTTTGGGTAATTTTATTTTTAAGATTATTAAATTATCGAGAAGACTTGAAGCATCAATAATTTAAAAGCTTTAGAGGAACTTTCAGCTCTATTATTTCTTAAGTCCTACAAGTATTTAAATATTAGGCGTTGATTAAAACTAATGAAATGATTTGCACATTCCTTCTTACTCACTACACATCAGGTTATCGCTGTTTGCGTGCTGTGGGCTTTCTAAGCGGTCTTTTGGTTGGCGCCAATGGTGTTTTCATTCTGCAGGACTTTCAAATCACACTTTTGGGCAAGCCGGCTGATTCGGCGTTGGCTATTGTAGCGGGTCTGATTGGAGCGGTTGTCGGATCAACGTATCCGGTGGCATCGGTGCTAATAAGTTCATTCGCAGGTGCTCTATTGGCAGGCGCGGCAATGACTGTATGTGTGGCCACAATGCCGGAAAATGAATTTGGCGTGAGTTTTGCTGTTGGAAATTAATTTAATAAAAAAAAATACAAATAAAAACTATTACAGTTTCGCGAAATTTATGTGGCCATAGTGGGCGGTGCGATTATCTGCTCGGTACTGACATTATGCTGTGTTAAATTCGGTATACATACTTACCTAATCATTGTTTAACAAATATATGAATGTAATTTATTTAAAGTGACCATACTTACCTCGAGCATTGTGGGCACGGCAATGATCATTGCCTCGATCGATTTTTTTATGCATGGATTGGACACGGTCACTTGGGTAAATATACTTCAAGAAAAAGAAATAAAATATATATACATATATGTAAATGTCAAAATTTCTCATCTTTTCAGATTATGCAAATGAAGCCACATCCCTTGCCACCGCCTTGTTACGGCGGTATTTTGATTTGTGCCTGGCCCGTAGCCATAATCATCGCTGTGATGGTGCAATGCTTCATAACCGCATGGCGTGTGGATCATCGAAAGCGTATCTACATGAGGCACCAGCAAATGGTGGCTGCGGCACGTGCTGGCGGCCGCGTTCAGGGGCGACCACGCGAAACCCGCGAAGAGGCCCGACAACGCAAGTTCCGCTATTTGTATCAGGTTCGAACCGCACGCGGCGACATTATCTCACAGGTAACAGATCCCATTGAATCGTTTGAAAAGTGTAAAATTTTGCTACGAATTAAATTAAAAATCAGCCATAAACCGATTTAAAATTGAAACAATTTTTAAATAAAAAAAAAACTTTTTTTGTAGAATTTCGTGTCAGCGCTGCAGAAGCGCATACAGCTCGGCGGTACCGAGACGCCATCGGAGCGTTCAATCAAAACTAGCTCGAATGAGCGCAACACCTTTCGCAGCGATCGAACTCATTTCACGAATATTCCCGATTCGGAGATGTGCGACAAAATCGAAATTGTTCGCGATTTAGGATAACAGACGAGCAACAGTTACATGTAAGCTATAACGGTGTTTTAACGTTCGTTTTAGTTTCGTGCACTGATCTCGGGCTTAAAGAAACTCTTTTTTTTTCGGTTTTTGTTTGTTACTTAGTTACAACAAATTTCGTTAAAAAAATTTTAAATAAAAACATTTTTTTTTTCTTCGTTATAAAAAAACTTACGATCGTTGACGATTGTGCAAAATTTGTTATTGTATAAGCCAGTCAAATCATTCCGAAGAGAAATGAATGAGCGCGCTTAATTACACAGGATACCCATAAACTTTCTAAAATTTAGAGGAACAAAATAAGGGAATGATTTGATAGCAAATTTTAGATTAAACCGGATGACTTCAAAACATTTATTAATAATCGTAAGCGAAATTAATTTAAAAATGAATCGTTTTTTAAATCGACTTAGTTGTAAAAGAATTACTGAAAACTTGACTCTTAATTCGATAGCATCAAAGTTGATCTTGAAAGTTCAGTAAGTCGTCAATGACTTTCATTTGCATACCTATTGAGTTCGGATCTAAGCAAAACTGATTTGTAACTCAGCTTAAAAGGTGTTTATTTTCGTTAAGCAAAATTTGAAATCGCAAATTTTCAAAAAAATTAAATATTTGTAATAAAAAAAAAAATAACTAACATATGTTAAAATTTAATTTTATGACCAAAATTAACTAAATTAAACAGGGAGTGAATGAAATTTTGTTGAAAACTAAAATTTATGTGTTAAGTCGTAGCATCTTATTTGTAAGTTTTTCGTGTATCGAATTCAAAAAAAAAAAAAAAAAAAGAATTGAAAAAGTTAAGTAAGTTTTATCTATGTATAACTTGAAAGAACTTAATTATTTTCTAAACAAACGTTTAATATCGACCGCAAAAGCTGTTTATAACTTACTGTGTTATCTCAACTAGTTTTAAAGATATTTATATGTAGAACTGCAGGGTATTTCGACAATGGGCATTTCCGATACGAATTTCGAATTTGGTTATTTACCAACAACAAAAGCGAAATGCATTGAAGAGTTGGCATTGTATTTGAATTCGCTAAGTCAAGATACCGTGCATATACTACAGTAGATATAAATTACACTAAAAACTTGATACTTTCCTAATACAAATACTTACGTACTTTTAAAAATATAATTTAGCATTCAACTAACACTATGAATGGATCATATTTCATTTACAAATAAAAAAGTTTTGTATGTAACTTATGCCATTCCTTAAAATACACACAAAATACTAACTATAATTATAACTTTACAATATGTGTTATCATTAAGTATAGTATAAAACATTTTGTTATTTTTTTTAACAAAACCCATGTTCCTTCTAGAACGGAAGTCTCAGTACGATGCGGTAAAGAAGAACAATTTGAAAATTATCAAATCATATAATTTTTTTATGTGCGAACCAACTCTAGTCAAATATTCGATGATAACGCGAGTTTTTCGTTACGATATTTACAATTCAAAAAAATTTTCAGTTCAGAAACTTTTCATAATTTTAAATATTTAAAATGTCTCTTGCCTTTTAAATATTACAAAATTGATTTTTTTCAACTGTTTTCAAATTCCATGTTAAAAAAATATTCTGCTCAATCTTTTAATTAATTGTAAGAAAAGTAGCAAAACGTTTACAAACGTTTGGCAAGCAACAAAAATTATATTCATAAATCAACAAAAATGTTTGAAAGCACATACCTACAATACACTTCCGCTCCAAGCCAATAAGATAACAGTAAACAAGTTAAAATTAATAAAAAAAATATGTAAAAAACAAAACAAAAGCAAAATTTTAAAGTGAAATGCAAATTTTTTAGAAGTGGAAACTGCAGTACAAAATGAATTTAAAATGGTTCAGTTGTGCAAAGAGGTAAACAAAAAAAGAAGAGACAAGCTTAAAATTTAAAACAATAACTTAAATTGAGAAGAAAAGAAGAAGAAAAATGAACGTAAACGGTTTATCAACAATAAACTAAAAATTTAGTTAAATGTGCATTTAAATGGCTTCAAATTAAAAATATTTATTTTTCTAAAAAATAATGTAGCATTTAAGCAAATAGAAAACTTAGACTTAAGCATTAAATGGAATACACAAAATATATGAAAAATAAACACTTAAAAGAGAGAAAGCAAAAATAAATTAAAAGTGCACAAGTTCCGTTTGCAAATCAACAAAAGCGTAAAGGCTTTTGTCCGGAGAATATGCAAAAGTGAGATTTAGCGCGTATGATTTTAAAACTTTTGTAAAAAAATACATTTAAATGAAAAGCGAAAAAATATATAAATACAATATATATAAAATATAAAGAAAAGTAGCAAAGCTAGCTTAAGCAAAGTGTAATATTGTTCAATACAATAAAATATTAAAACTTACTTCAAAATTTACTTAAACCAGACAATGCCAAAATAAACGAAAATAAATATTGAAAAACACAAAACATTAAGTGAAAGTATCGATTTAGCTTTATGAAACTACTATTCAAAAAATAAAGCATAAATTTTGAAACACTAATTCAAAAATTATTTTTTTTTAACAAACAATTAACAAAAAAAAACAAATTTTATCGTTCTTACATATATATTTTTCACATAACAACATAATACATTTGTATACAAATATGTGTACTTATACAAACGAAAAACAAAGGTAAGATAAAAATAAACAGAGTAGACGTTTCAAAACATCAGAAACTGGTAGAAAATTTTGAGCACAAAACTTTTAAAAAACCAAATATACTAAGCAAACAAATTTCTTTAGAAGAATATTGTTTTGCTTAAAAAAAACATGTTTTTTATGACTTAAAAAAAACAGTTTGAATTGATTTTATTATTTTTTTGTTATAATTACTCGTATACTTATTTTAAAATGTTCATTCTAAGACTTGACGTGATGAATAGTTCGAATTTTTGTTTGGCATGTTTTGGACCTATTTTCAAAATGCATTGAAAACCAATTTTTTTTAATATATTTAAATAAAGTTTTTTTGTTTATAACATAAAACTCTTCTATATTAAAAGATTTAAGTTTTAAACTTATTTTGTGGTTAGTATTTGAATACGCTCATATGAAATATGTTTTATTTTATACCTAAACAACAGGTAATGTTAATAAAATGTTATAAAAATGATGAAGGTAATAAAAAAACACAGACTTTGAGTCTTAACTAAAGGTCGACATTATTTTAAAGTAAAATTGTTTAGACTTGAATTAAATTTTGTTAACTTTAAAGCGCTTTGCTGCGTTGCGGTAAAAAGAAGTATTTACCGGTAGTGTATCTTGTCAGCGGCACCATAAGCTCATTTTTATCGCCACGCTTGTTGCTGACATCTCTGATGACATTAATCAAAATGTCTAGCATATGTTTCCTACACAAAATTAATTATTACAAAAAATTAAATATTTTTAAAAATATACAAATTTAGAAGGCGACTTACTTGTCGCCCAACTTATGCACTGCATCGCAAAGTGACTGGATAAACCAACTACCGGTGGCAGTGTGTCGCATTGATGGAAAACCTGGCACCGTCGACATGGCTTTAATCATGTCTGCGTGATCATTCGCCGATGCTGTTGAAATTTTTTTTTTATCCATCTATAATAAAATATCCAATATAAGATAATATTGAATGCAAAGATTAAATATTTACGTTTGTGGTGGGAGATTCGTCCTTTTGGCACGCTTGTATAATTAACATTTTTGGTTTACCCTGCAACGTGTCGGTAGTTATAATTTGTTCGATGTCGACGATGTTAATCGGAATGCTATTGCTACCATAAACGGCGCCTTAATGCAAAATAAACAACAAAAGTATAGATATTACAAAATAGAATTAAACAATCGTATTTTTTTGTATACCATCGATGCCGTGTGAAAGGATGCACAAAATAAACGAATCAAATTGAAAGGAAAGTTTCACCGTCTCGCGTATGCAATGCAACAACTCGATATGATCAAGATTTTCCTTGACTATTGGCCTATAACCAAACGAACCGAAGACCTGTTCAATTTTCAGACTGTCCACATCGGTACCGCAGCGTTTATTCAGTTTTTTGCGAGGCAACAAATGCTTTAAATATATGAAAATTATATATTTTCGATTTCAAATGTTAATTATAAAAACTGAAGTAAATTGTACCCTCAACTCCTCTGCCGTTTCTTCGTAAAAGGTACGTTGATTAATAATCAGGACAATGCCCGCCTGCGTTTGGCGGACAGTATAACAATCGTTTTCAGAGAGTTCACAGGCGTCATTTACGCCATTTATGCCACTGACAGGCAAAGACTGCTGCGTCATTTTTGATGACGATGGCGGAGTAGACAAAGGAAAAGTCGGTTCCGACGAGCTGTCAAGCGATGCTCCATTCCTTTGTGGTGTCTCAACACCTTCAGAGGGCGAGGGATGTGCAGGAGTGTTGTTAATCGTGCTTATAAGCAACTCTTTCAGGTCATCCATTTCATTGAGTTTAAAGTACTGCAGGAGCACCTGATTTGTTTGTATTAAATATACAAACTTAGAATAAAATTAAATAAATAAAATATAAGTTTTTTACCTGTACGTTGGCGCCTTTGGCATCGCGGTCGCCAATGCCAATAATGCGTCGTGTTATCCAGTCAAGTAGAAACACTTCCGTATAAGCAAAGTCATAGAAACGCAAAAGCTCTTCGGGTCGTTTATGCTCCTCGTTAACGTGCAAAATAAGACGACCAGCTTGTGCCGGTGGCAGTCGTTCGCACATCTTGTAGAGCGCCTTTAGCATTGGATGCACATGCAGACTAATTTCGGCCACATGTGGCAAATAGTACAGTCTCAACTCGTTCCAATTGAAGCCCAGTTTACGGAGTACACGACGCGCTCCAATAATGGCTAACGCCTCAACCAGTGGCGCTCGCCAATTGCTCGGATTGATGCTGGCGTATTTGCGCAACAAGTCGGGCGGAGCTCCGCTGCCCGTTGGATTCGCGGCGAGTACAAGCAGCTTTTGCAAGACAAATTCCGCATTGGCGCGCTCATCGCCAAATAGCAAAAAACCGAGAGCGACCTTGGTGGGAAAAAAATGCAATCAGTTGGTTTCTTGGAACCGTAATATGACGTCAATAGAGACGACAAGACGCCATCGGACAACTTACCAGTTCGTGAAAACAAAGATCGCATTCTATATATTGCAAATCTTCCTCATCGATTTCTATGAGCTGCGCTACGCAATTCCTTCGTTGCACGAGGTCGCACATTTAGAATGTAAAAAATTCACAACTTATTAAGACAAAAAATAATTAACTAAATACAAATTAAAAAATAATCATTATTATCAACATTGAACATTATTTCAAATTTCTTCTCTCGCTCGCAGATCGTAGCCGACAAAAAAGATAAACCGGCTTTAATTCTGCAAAGCCGTTGAAAATCCGATTCAATGTTATCAATTTGTTTGCATTTCCAAATTTAAGTAAAGAAAAATAATCTCAAAAAAATACTTCACAACAAAATACCATAAAATACTATAGAAACTACTATCTAAAGGAAAAGAAGGAGTTATGGTTCTCCATAATGTTTCCCACCCCACCTACGCTATCATAAAATATATCTGAGAGCATTATTTTAGTGTTTCGTGCCTATTTTTAATTTTAGTAATTCATTATATATACATATATATTAATAAATAAAAAAACATATAATATATATTTTCCGCTTCCGGATATGAGCAAAAATTGTTGTACAAATATGAAATTGGAAGAGGCTAATCAGTTTTCTTTATACTTTGAGACGATTTTCTCGGACGATGTTCTAAAAAAAATTATGGGAACTTTTGAGCGAATCAAATTGATAATTTTTTTAAATATCCCGCCAGGAATATTCCTTCTAATCTATCAGTGCTGTTATATCAGCAAATTCGCCAGAGATACTAGTGTGGACATTCTGTAATACCTATCTAGGTTACTTTGGAGTAACTATACTAAAGGTGGCAACGCTGTGAGCAAGGTTTTATCTCTTTCTAGCACAGTGCTCTATGCGCTCTCTGTCTTTCCTTGCTGAATGTCACGTCATAGGGATACGATGAAACTGAAAGCAATTTTACATTCTCTTTTAAGTTCAGTTCGCATTGTGCTAAAAAAAATTTTAATTAATAAAACAGAAGTTTTATTAATGCAAATAAAATGGAGCTAAAAGTCGATGAGGATGTGGCAAAATGTCGCATTTGTCTGAACGGCAATCAAGATGAAGACTCAGAAAGCCTATTTGATGATCGCCAAGAGACGCTCTCGGCTGCAGGTAAACTGTACGAAGAGCTAATGGAAGTCCAGGTGCGTGGCCCAGAATTAAGTAAATTTCAAAATAAGTTATATTTTTTATTTTTTTGTGCAAATTACAGATTGGTGGGGTCACAACTGGTCCACAGTATCTTTGCAACAGTTGCGGTCTGCAGATGCGTCTATTTAAGAAGCTCAAAACAAAAGCGTACAAAACACTAGCAGCACTTAAGCAAAAATATGGAACGACGTCGCCATTGGCCAAATCTAGAGGGAGGGCAAAAAGCATATCGCCGGCGTCGCTAGATAAAAACAGCACAATTAGCATGAAACTTGAAATAACAGATGATTCTGATAGGAATGAGCAGAAAGAAGAGTACATCAGCATCAGGAAAGTGTTAATCCAAAAAGAGGATCAAGACAGTTTCATAGAAATAAAGGTTAACTATTTTATTTTGTATATGTTATTTTATAATTAAATTTTATATTGTTTTACACAGATTCCAGCGGAAATAACAACCATAGAACCGCTAACGCTACCGGAGCAGAAAGTCACAATTGCGGCGTTTAATAATGATTCGCGTCCGGTACAGTTAAGTAGCGCCAATGAAATTGCACTGCGCAATGAATTGGATGCCGTTTTGGATAAAAAAGTCAATACGGCCGAGCATGGTTATGCAACAATAGTCTACGAGCTATTTAAAGATGTAAACGTTGAGGAACTAGACGAAGATCAGGCAACAGCAACAAGTGCGACAGTTGTAATGGGACCACCACCAGCACCGCTGCCCTCATCATTGCAAAACCTTATTGACACCGTCGCTGAGACGCAACAAGAGGCGGATCACGAAACCGAAATACAAGTGCAGGAGGACGATTCAACAGACGATAAGAGTATTTACTTTGATGTTCATTATCTTGACGAATCTTATGAGGAAATGGGCGCGGAAGAATCGACGGCGACGTCAACAACGCCGATAGAGGTGAACGAAAATATAGAAAATCGAAAGCCAGCTAAGTTTAAAGCAGGCGAACGTCGTGCAACATCAACTACGGGGAATAGTGCCAGCCAAAAAAAGTTTAGTTGCTCGTACTGCAAAAAGGAATTTAGTTCGCGCAAATCGCTCACCGAACACAAGTGCGTATTAGTTTAAGTTTTTTTTTTTGGTTATTTTTAATTTCGTATATTTTGCAGAAAATCCGATCATCCTAGCAAATATCCCTGTCCGCTGTGCCCGAAAGTGTTGCATAGCGCTGAAACCTTGCGTGTTCATATGAACATACATTCGGGTGCGGCTGCTTACAGCTGTGACCTATGCCAGAAGACATTCAAACAGAAGGTTCACTATCAGTATCACATCGATAAACACAACAACGTGCGCAACTTCAAGTGTGACGTCCCAACGTGCGGCAAAGCGTTCATTACCAACACTGACCTGAAGACTCACAAGCGCTTCCATTCCGATGAACGGCCGTTTGCGTGCGACATATGCGGTATGTATGATTTAGCATAGCTTATGTCATTTTCATTAAAATAAAAAAAATGTAATTACAGGTAAAGATTTCCTGCTTCTGCAACACATGAAGATGCACCGCTATTCACATGGTAATAAAGCTTACCACTGCGACATTTGCGATCAAAACTTTATTTCGCCCAACACCTTGCGCTACCACATCAAAACCATACACGACGAGGAACCGCGCTTTCAGTGCGAATTTTGCAATAAGAAGTTCCGGCGAAAGCATCATTTGCATGTATGTATTTATGTCTTTTATTTTGTCCTTAATGCCTAACAACACTGATCGTCATATACTTTTTCAGTCGCACTACAAACAGCATCAAAAAGCCAAAATTCAAAATCCGACGTTGAACAAAACCACCACCACTATCAGCGTCGACTACGATAGCTCGTTAAAAGCAGAAGCTGTCGACGATGAATATGCCGATGATCCGTTGCAGGAGTTCATCGAAGATAACACGGAAATTGAATGTATATCCGTTTACGATGTCGAAGATGAAGAAATAATTGCAGCAGACGACGATCGTGAAGCTGCAAACAAAGTTCAAATAATTAATTACCAAGATGATGATTTTATAGAAGAAGATGGTGATATAGATGCTGATTCCACTAGTGTGAGCCCTTTGACTTCAAAGCATTACTAAAGTGTATACAAGAACAACAAACATTTGCAAACTTATTTGTAAATTTGTATTTTAAGTTCATACTTATGTGTTTAATAAAATTTATCAAGAAATTTTATTCGAATTTCCATTGTTTTAATTAAAACATTGTAACAGTACAAACAAAATCGGCTCCCAATGTTTGATTTCAAGCTCTGAGGCTAGCCCTGAATTAAACTAATTTTTAATTTACGAACTAATTCCAATTTTGGTGTATATCAATTGTAGAGCTTCGAATTAAACGGTTTTTTATAAACAAATCATGTTTGTCAATAATTTTAAATCTAATATTTTTGGTTCAATAACCGGAAACCTATAACAGACAAACTAGATTTATTTACGATTACAAATTCTGGCTAGCAACCCAAATTTAAGTGGAAATTAATTAAATATAAATGGTCAGTCAATATGAAATGTACAAATATGATTTGAAAGCACTCAGTTCTGGTTTTTTCCTTCGTTACAAAGACTCAAATATACCGAACACTTAAATGTTTTTGTTTATTAAAGCAAATAAACAATTAGATTTGGCTCATACTAACTTTAGGGTGATCTAAATTATTAATAAAAACGATTTGCGAAAACCACTGAAAGCCATTTGTGTGCGGGTAGTTTTTCTGCCAAGGCTCGTCAACGATGATTACTAAAAAATTACTATTTACATACATAAAAATAATAACTAAAAATAAAAATCCACATTTGAGTTAATTTGTTAATTCAAAATTTTAATGATTTTTAGTTTATAATTTAAATATTAGTTTCTAAATATGTTTTCTTTTTCTTTTTGAAGCACTTGTATAACAGAAAAATTTCTAATAACGCGATAAGCTTAAGAAAATCAACAATTTGGTTTCTTTCGGTTTCTTTCTTATTTTCTTTAGTATCTGCTCGCTGTGTAGTAAGTATTGTTTTGAAAATTTGCGGTTTTAACGTTTCTTGATTTTTAAATGTATTTCTATTTTTTAAGTAGGATTTTTGGAAATTTTAAATCGTTTGCAATTTTTTGTGTGTTTGTTTAGACATGTGTGTGTGTTGTGAATGCGTTAGGTGCACTTAAAATTTAAATGTCTATGTATGCCCCGTTGATTTTCTTGATTTTATCTAGAATTTTGGAATCATATTTTTTGCATGTTTAGATTATAATAATAGATAGGAAATTCGACAAACAAGTACAAAACCGAAGTGTTTTGTTTTGGAATTATTGATTAGAAATTAATTAAAATTAGAATAAGAATAATAGATGCTCAAGTGACAAAAAAAAACGCAGAACTGCACCAAAATGTAGCGCGCAACAAGTCAAAAAGGGGGAGAAAGAAAAAATACAAAATGAAAGTATTCATATGCAACAAAGAAGACGAGTTTTCTTGATTTAAGTTGATTTTAAAATTAAATGAAAATGATTACACACACACACAACAAAAAAATTAATTAAAAAAAGTATAAAATGTCTTTTAAGCGGCGGTTGCGCGTCTTTTGCGCTTTTGACTTGTGCGCTCGGTTCCAGCATTTTAGTGCGACTGCGCTAGTGTTAAGCAATAGCATATAATAATACTTATGTTCGTTTTTTGTTGTAGTTGTTGTTTAAAATTAGGTTCAAAAAATAAATAAAGTTTAGAAAAGAAAAACAAAACAAAAAAATAGTGTCCAAAAACAAGTAACGAGAGGGAAGAGAATATAGGACCATCCTGTTTTTAATATTGGTGTGGTGTTAGTGTCGCGGCACGCACTGTCATCTTAAAATCAGCCTAGCTTGGAGCGAAAGCGCAGCAGCTTTCTGTTTTCGTTTTTTGTGTGTGTGAGAGAGAGTATTGTTCTTCTTGTTAATTCCTTGAAATTTTTGTTTTTTAGTTTTTTCAATAAAACTCTTGATTTTTTAACGTTTGCCTGGCGGCTTTACAGTGCACGACAGCATTTCCTCCTTGGCCAGTTTAGCTCGAAAATCGGCCATCATATCGCGACAACCGGTGGCCAGCTCGGCCAGTTGTGTAAAGATGGCTTCGCCCTGTTTGCAGTATGTGTCCTGATCATAGTCGACGTAATTGGTCAAACTGTAGAGATGTAAGGATTCGGGTAAAAATTGCGATAGAAAATCGTTGATGGCTCGATGCTGATCGACGACCATTTCTTCAGTTTGCTGCAAATCGGAAATCGCAGCATGCTGCACAAGCAGCTCGTCCGACATGTCATGTTCCTGCAACAATTATATAGCGAAAATTGTTAGAATAATTTTCAAACTGACGAAACAAAAGCCATAACTTACACTCAACGACCGCAACAGCGCCAAGTCATTTTCTGACATCTGGCCATTGTTCTTGTTGTTGTTATTATTGTTATTGTTATGGTTGTTGTGATTATTGATAATTGCTGCGGCTCTTTGCTGGTGCTGATGCAGATTATTTCGATGGCCGCCATGCGGTGTATTCTCCTCATCCTCGTCCTCCTCCTCCATCACTTGTTCGGCGTCCTCCTCGCGCATCACATCCGGTATATCCTTGACGACAAGCTCCTTGACACGATCCGCATAGCGGAGCGTATTGAGCGTATGCTCGCACGAGCTCAAACCCGGCGAAATCATTGCTATCATGCATGTCTTGCTCTTCTCCCCGATAAATGAATCCCGCAGAACTTGCGTCAGCTTCGAAACTCTAAAAGGTAAATGCGCCGACTGCTTGCCAAGTGCCCGAATACATTCTTTGAGGGCCAATAGCGATTTATTAATTTCGGCGCCCTCCATACGCGTCTGTCGATTGGCCGACGATGTGTCGGCTCCGCGCTCATTGCCAGCCAAATCGATAAACGAAAATTTGCCGTGGATTTTAGTTGAGCCAGGCGGTCGCAGCACAATCTGGAATACGGCATGGGAACGTGACGAATTGGAGTTGGCCGAGGTTTGGCCGGAGGTGCGCGCATTATTGCCGTGCTGAATGAGTTTCAGTACTTCATCGACGCTGTCGACGACCTTCTCGGTGAGACCAACGACCTGCACTTGCTGCTTGCCGTCCTCAAGAACGCGCAATTTTTGCTTGTCAGAAAGCAGATCGAACACCTGATTTTAATGATATAAATAATCGATTAATTTTAAAACATATTTAAAAATATAAAAAAATACAATTCTTATATAAATAATGTTCAATTTTGCACTCACCTTGCCACTGTAAATCTCAAAGAAGCTGGCTGACACGACCAGATTTAGCGAACGATACCGCGGACTCTTCAAAAATGCGAAAACATCCTTTGCAGCCATCGCATAAATGCCATTCTTGCAATCCTGCACTTTGCCCTGAAATTCGCCACCCATGGTATGCGTTTTGCCAGATCCCGTCTGTCCGTAGGCGAAACATGTGGCCATGCCACCTTCGAAAATGCTCTGTACGAGCGGCTTAGCCGTGTACCTAAGCGAAAAGTCATTTTAAATATTTAATAATTTTCGTATCAAGGCATGTTGAATATATTTTGCAAACGTATAGTTCCCTTGGGCTCAGTCGGAAGAGAAATGTTATTATCAACGAGAGAGGTGTTCCTGTTTTACTTTGTTTTTTTTTAGTAAATTTTGCATGGAAACCAAATCAATAAAATGCATTTGCTGAGACAAGTGGGTGGGGCGTATAAATACAAACTCCGTTAAATTGTTAACAAGAACACAGTTTTACAGCGCTTTAAGAATACATTATGCATTTCTTTTCTTATGCCTTTAACATCGAAAGATAGAGATATAAAGTCTGGAATCTTGAACTTAAAGCTTTACAACTTCCAGGTCAGATAAAGGTTATAGGTTAAATTTTTTTTTAATATATTAGCATAACATAACTTTAAAACTAAACAAGATTTAAGAAAGTAAAGCGCAAAAGTGCTAAAACAGTTTAAAATTAGAAGGTCTAAACTGAGATTTGTTCAGTTGAACATGATAAGGAATTATACGCTATTCGAGGTGTACGAGCATTAGCGAGCTAAATCACTTATATTTATACAATAGAATAAAAATATTATATTATAAATAAAATTAAACATATATACTATATAAATATATAAGTGGGTAAATACTTAAAAATGGAGCAAATCTGTTCGTAAAGGAAAATGTGTTGATTTGAAAAAATATGCTTAACAATATATGAAAAAATTTGGTTATTGTTATAAAAAAAACAACAAAAATTAAGATGCTGCAATAATTAGCCCAATTTCGGTTTATTGACAAGTTTAACAACAACTCATGAATTGCGAAGAAAATTAATGTTTGGTTTTCTTTCGCGCATCTGTTTCAAACAGTTTTTTAACCCTCCCAAAAAAGCAAATGACAAATCGGAGTTGCACAGTGTTCATTGTGTTATTCTGCGTGTCCAAAATGTGTTTAAACAACTGCAAATATTCAGGTTTATTTTAATTATAGGTATTATTTTTAGAAACTTAACATGTACTTAATTTAAAAGCATTTCACTTTTTGAAAAAACCACGTAAGATTATTTTTAATGCTTAAATTGTATTACTTTTTTTTTAAAAACTTCATCACCAATTTTTAATAAAAAAATATCAAATGTTATGCGGTTTTTGTTAAAGTCACAAAAAAAAATGACTTTTTAAATTTGTTCTCTATTATTTATTTTTGCTCGTCACAATTACTAAACGAACCACTGTGCGACAATTGCACAAAAGAAGTAAAAGCAGAAGCAGCAGCAGCAGCAGAAGAGGACGGGTGTAATAAGAGGAAATAAAGAAATTAACCAGTTTCAACGACGGTGACTACTGCAAACAAATAAACAAACGAAAATACAAAAAAAAAAAATCAAGTCATGGGTAAAAATAGTCAGCGACCTGAGGAAATAGCCGTAAGGCGGAAATAGAGCAGGGGGGAGAATAAAGAATATAGACTACTACTCACTTGTAGACGACTGCATTATCGCAACGATCGTCGAATGCGTAATCGAAACGGAATTTATGATTTTCCAAGAATTTTGTCAAATCGACCTTGTTGCGCGGCTCGTGCACCACTAGCGTATCCTTGCGCGGCACCGAAATCACATCGATTTCCTTGCGTGCCGTCTCTTTACGACTAAGTGGCCGCTTGCGTACGCACACCGTGATCTGATGGTCCTCCACCGGTTGACCATCGATGAGCGGATTAAAGTCGAGCGTCGATTGGTATTCACGTATCATTTGTGCCGTCTCCCAATTGGGATTGCCGGGATCTTGCATCATTAGCGCTGTTTTTTCCTCTTTCATTTCGGCTTGACGTGCGCGACGCTTCTCTCGATTTTCCTTCAGCCGTTCGACCTCTTTGACCACATAGGAGCGGCGTGCGCCCACTTGCCCCGTCACAGATGTGGAGGCTATTGAAGAGGAATTTGCAGCGACAGCAGACGAGTTTATCAGACCACCGCCAATATTTGATACGCCGCCTACGCTACTGCCTCCAACACCAGAATTGCCAACGGCCGAGGCAAGTCGTGATGCATTATTGGTTGTGCGCGACCGTACAATTCCCGTAGAGGGTGGCGGCGGCAGTTCACTGTGCTGGTGGTGATGCTCTGCCGCAGCCGCAAGCGCCACACTTGACGAGGCATTTATGGTGGCACGATTGGTGCGGTGGCCAATGGCGCCTTGAGTTATATTCCGCGAAAGATTTACTGGAGCGGTGGCCTGCTTCTTAGGCTCAGGCGCGGTATCGATTTCAGCTGCAGTACCTACATCCGTGGGCGCAGCTAATATTTCGGGATTGAGCGAGAGTATGGCGTCCAGTTCTACCTCTTTGCCCTTCGTTTCTCCGCGTTCATACCATTCGACTGTAATCGATTTACCCGATTCGTTGATTTTCGATACGACGGCGGCATGAACACGTCCGTCCGTACGTTTGATTTTGACGCTTTGGCCTACGGAAATGAATTCCATTGTGGTGGTGGTGGTGAAAGAGGCGCTGCTGTGTCCAATTTTCAGCGAGTCTGTTTGGTTGCAATTCGGGTTTCCGTTGTTGTTGTTGTAGTTGTTGCTATAGCTGCTGCTGCTGCTTTGGTGTGGCACGCCTTTCGCCGCAATTGTTGGCCAAATTTTTTTTCCAAGTTCCAAAAAATATTTAACAAAAAAAATTAAATTCAAAATTTTGACTTTTTCCTCACAAAATCTTTTTATATTCTTATTTTTTTGTTTTGTGGCCTGTGTGGGTTTCACTAAAGATTTTTCTTTTCGCTTGTCTTGTCGTTGTCGTCGTTGTTGTTGTTGTTGGAGGCGACCGTTGACTCACAATGCTCGGCAACTGTGCCACCAAAAAAAAAACAGCTGCGTTCTAAATTCGCCGACTTCGACAATTTCGCTGCGTGTGGTTGTTGTTATGCTGCCAACGTCGCTGCAATATTCGCTGTCGTTTCGAATTCCAACTGACATTCGAGTCTCGTTTAAAGTGCGCGGCGAATAAATTTTTCGCTACTGTGTGGCTGGCGGCAACGACGTTACCAGTGTTGTCAAAATTCTGTGTCTTGCGCGCGCGTATCCAAAATGGTGTTTGTTTTTATTATTTTTTTTTATCAATTTTTTTCTAATTAATAATAATTAAAAAAAATTTCGATATTTTTTCTTTTAATGAAAATTTTTGCGCTACTTCCGTTCAAAATCAATTGAAAAGTTGACAGTGAAAATTGTTTTTAAATTTTCGTTGCATTGCTTGTTCGAAGTTTATTTTCTAAGAAAGTATTTTGTATTTCGCAAGATCGAAGTTTAAATACCCTATAACATAGTTAAGTGACTGTTGATGACGCGATAAGCATACCGTGGAAAAATTTCAAATGGCCCAAGAAATCAAAATTTCAGAATTTTTTTAAAATGTACTAAAATTATAAAAATATCGAAAAATTTAATCGAAAAACTGTATATATTAAAACAAAAAACTTAATGCTATCGATTAATAATTTTGTTTATTTTATAAAATTTTGAATGTGAAGTAGGCTGGTGCACTATTAAAGACTTAATTTTAAAATTTTTATTACGGTTAAATTTTACTGGTCTAAACTTAGTGGAGCCTTTTTTTTTGGTAACCAACATATTACTATATGACGTTTGAAAAATGTGCACAGTTTTGTATTTAATTGATTTTGAAGGTTGCTTTTTTATACCACAGAAAAAAAAATAAGTGGTTAAAGATATAAGTTAGTAACAATTAAAGGGTAGGAGGAGATAAAAATGTAATTATGCAAGTATAAGTGCAGATTTGTGTTTTGTATATCTTTCACACTAAAAATCACACTTTTTACTTTATATTTTCATTTTATTAAAATAAAATAACTATTCCGAAACACTTTTGATGTGTTAAAGATTTGTGCAATTTCCCATTTGAATTTGTTTTTTAGTTTATTTAAAACTTCAGCGGAAGGTGGGTGGGCGTACAGCACGACAACAAAACCCTGACGCCAACACCAACACTAACGAAGTCGATGCAATTTTATTTTCACACTGAAAGTAGACTGTTGCCGTGCACTTGTTCTGTAAATTGTTTGTTGCTACCAAAAATGGAAATCAATTCAGTGATTTTTGATTTCGCATGGGCAAAGTTGATAGCCTTTAGAAATTTGTTTTTTTTTCAAGCAGAGGCGTGAATTATGAGTTACCCCGACAACGCGCGCATAAGTTAGTAACAAAAGCAAAAGGTTATGGTCAGTGTTGCCACTTGAAGATAAATTTTGCTACCAAATTTGGTCCAAAAGCAAAAAATAAAAATTTAAATATACTCGGACTTAAAATGTTACACTCGAAACTTTTTGCAACTGAAACTTGAAAAGCAGCGTTATGTGTGTGTGTGTGTAATATCGAACAAAGCCGGCCCTCGAACATGTTGCATGTTGTCTTTCGTGTGTGTAATCTCGAACAAGGCTGGAACTTCAACATGTTGCATGTGTGTGTAATCTCGAACAAATTCGATTTTTTAATACGTCGTGTACGTCATTGAGACTAAGTTAAAAAGTTGATCAACTTCGTTTACATCATATATGTATATAATTTATATTAATTTCATAAGTTTGTTTTGTATAAAAAAACGTTGTGTAAGCGTTCGCAATTTTTATGAAACAGACAGAAATCGTCAATAATTGAATTAAGCAAAAAATCAAATCGGGATGTAAGTTGTTACAAAAAAAACTACCAAATCGGCAACTCTGCTGACTAGTTATACGTCGTGCAAATAATTATAATATAATTTTTTAATTGTTTTAAAAAGTAACAAAAGTAAAAGGTTATTTATGGTCACGGTGGGCCTGTGCATAAGGTTTGTTGATTGAGTTAGTTAAAGGGATATTTTTTAATGGCGTGATCTAATTGTGGTGTACGTTGGAAAATTTAATTCTTTAGTTCTGCACTAAAATCAAAAAATAGTAACTATTTAAATTGTTTCGTAGTAGTTGTAAATTTTTCTTTTATGACTACATTTTGCAAATTGACTACGCTGTTAGTCGTTTGGAAGAATGTCAAATACAACAAAATGATAATATGTCTATTTTGACTTAAGAAATTAATTCGCATGAAGGCTGAAACATTTTATAAATGAAACAAGTTTTTTAAAATTATGAAACTTCATTAATCGATGATAATGAATAAATTAATAGTTAGTTATAACTATATTTTCGTAGTTAAGTTTATAGTAGTTTTACTACATTCTGCTCTCAGTGGGCGAATGAGGCGGCATGTGAAAAACAAATTAATAAATCGATTTAATTAACAGAATTTCTTTTATTGAGATTAAGGTTGAATTTAAATTATAAACGAGTTGATTTAATTTTTTAAAATTTTTATGTTATCAATTTCCTGTCCGTTTATTGGTTTTTGTATGTAATCTCAAACAAATGAGGTATGGTTTTTATTGTGAATTGCAACTTAAGTATATAATCTGAGGGTATATAGTTAATTTTGTTTTTTGTAATAATCGGAATTTTCCCAATTCTAATAAAAAATAAAAATATTTGTGCGTACGAAAACGAAAACGAGGCAACAAAGAGAATAAAAACACAGATCTACGAAGATCTACAAAAAGTAAAATAATAAAAAAAATATATAGAAAGGTGCGTTTTTCTTGAAAAAAATCTTTAAAAATTAAAGAATTTTAAATTCTTTTTATAAAAAAATATCCTACCGTAAAGTCTTCGAAGCGAAGAAATACATTCAATCAAAATGGACATCATGGACATTCAAGCTGTCGAATCTAAGTTGAGTGACGTCACTGTGACACCGATTCCACGCTCGCAAGTGCAAAATTTCTACAATTACCAACAGCAGCGCGAACAGCGCGAGCAGCAGCCCCAAATACAAATCTCTGCGATTCATCATGCGCCGCGTGAACGCAGCAGCGGCAGCAACAGACGTAGCGACTATCAACAACAACATCAGCATCAGCAACATTCTCAACAGTCATCCGCAGCGGCAGCTGCCGTTAGCGCCGCCGCTGCGCTGCAATACACGCAACAGCTACAAGCGCAGCTAGCGTTGCTACAACAACAATCGAATGCGGCTGCCGCTGTTGCAGCAGCTGCGCGAAATTTAAATGGCGGTGCCAACTCAAATATAAGCGCTTCTGTTGCAGCAACGCAATCGCAACTTAAATACCCGCCGCTGTCCAGTTCACCGTCGTCATCGTCCGCTGCTATTGGCAACGCCTCCTCAACTGCCTCCGCCTTATCACACATTGTGACAACACAGACCTCGGCGAATATAACCACGCCCATGACCTCTACTGCAAATTTGCCTTCGTTGGGCGGTGGCTCATCAACCACTTCGAACGGGCTAAGCAAATACGCTCAGCTGCTTGCGGTCATTGAGGAAATGGGTCGCGACATTCGGCCCACCTATACCGGGTCGCGCAGTTCGACTGAGCGTCTGAAACGCGGCATTGTGCATGCGCGACTTTTGGTGCGCGAGTGCCTCGTTGAGACAGAACGATCGGCACGTCAATGAGACGGATTGGCGCCCACGACTAGCGATAATTTCGAGCAGTCGTCGAGAAAGGCGGAAGCTGGTGATTAGTTTTATTTTTAGTTATTTAACTTGTTTCTTTTAATCGAAAAAACGTTTTTCTTCTCCTTTTAATTAAAAATCATTTAAAGGCTTCATTAAAAAGCCTGATTAATTGATTAAATTAATCAACTTACGAAAATGGCAATTGATTAGAATTTAATTGAAACGTTTTATAAAAATTTAGCATTAATCTGTTTTAATTTTAGTTAATCACTTTTTCTCTGAATTCTACTTTAATTTAATATTTTTAATTGTATTTACATTTCTTTCCATTAAATTAAAATTAATATCAGTTTATTAAATAAAGCCTTGACTTTCGAAATCATTTTTAAATTTGATTCTCTTAAAAAAAATAAAATTGAATCAAATACTTTTAAACATTCAACATTAATTAAATAGCGCATATAAATTGTATTCGGTTTGCTCAATTGCGCTGTGCAATTGTTTGCTTAAACTTTTTGTTTTTAATGCAAAATATAATTCAATTTATAAACGCATTTAGTTTTAGCTGTTTTACATTTATTAAGAAATTATTCATGTTACTTATTTAAACTAAAATCTTCTTTAAATTTTTATTATTTAATTATTAATAATAATCAGTTTTTGTAACCTTCTAACGGACATCAAAAATTTAAACAATTTCTTGTATAGAAAAAATACAAAAATTTCGTTTAAAAAGATGTCTGAATGAATGTACCTTATTAAAAATAATGATTTCGTTTTTTTAATTTAATTTGTCTACCATTTTTTAAATTTCGAGTTTTTATATAATACATTTTTTAGAAATCAAAATTTAGTTATATTATTAAAATAATTTCTATTCACTTTCCCATTTGATATTTTTTATTTAACTTTAATTATTGTTTGTCAAATATATTATTTTTGTTTTAGTAACATTCATTTCATATTAATTAATGTTAAATTAATATGAAAATATTTACTTTTATTAATGTATTTTGCAATTTACAGAAATAAAAATGAATATGTTTTTAAAATCTAAATCTTGGAATTTTTAGTTTTGCTAATTTTATTTCAAAATCCTTTTTGTGCCTGAAAAAAGTTTTGTTTTTTAATTTTTTAAAATGAGTTTTTTAATTATATAATTTTAGTAATTTTTTATTTTTTTATTTTTTTTCAAAATTCTCTTAAACATTTGTTAATAGTATAAAAATGCGAATAGTGGTTATATGCTTTTGAAAGATAGTGTATGTTGAGTTTCTTTTTTTCATATGCCAACCGAAAAATGTAATTCGCTGTTAACTAATTTACCCGGTACTACAAAAGGCATCATCAAAATGAAGCATAATTTCTGATTTGCTTGTTTATAATTATTACACTTTTTGTTGTTGTATCTTTGTAGACTTTCTAACAAACCTGTTGATTTGTCAGAACTTTAACACAAAGACTAGCTCAGGATTTTCAAAATTAAAAATTTTACAAAACGTATATTGCAACCTTTTTACTTTATATGTACTCAAAATATATATATATATACAATATATAATGTATATTAAAAGTTAAGTAAATTTTTTTGTTTTTGTAAGAAACGAAGTTCTAAAAAATAACCGAAAAAAAACAATTTTATATATACAGAAAATGAAAGAAGTATAAAAAAATCAAATGTTCATTTAGAGTTCAACTTTACTAAAAACGAGGATGTCGGGTCCTTACAAGTGTACAAGTATATTAATCAATTATCGGAACAACAACAACAAAAAAGAACGCTTTACTAAAACGTACTCAAAATACTAACAACAAAAACATCAATATTTGTTGGGTCTTCATGCTTTAAAGCACGTTTCAAGTAATCTTTTTATATATAGTACCTACTTACATACCTACTGTCCAAAAATATATATTTATATATTTAAATTAGCTACAATAAAATTAAAGAAAAAAAAACATTCGTAAAAATACATACATATGTATAACAATTAGGGAAACCTATTTACCCATCAAATGGTATATTCGAATGCCTAAAGTTAAGAAATCAGTTAAAAAGAACATTTTAACAATAAAAATACAAATTGTAATTTTACATATACAAATAAGTAATATTTATACTTAACAAAATAATAGTCGTAAAATAAATTCAATACACACACACACGCAAGCACACACACACACACACAAACAAACAAACAAACAAACACATATGTATACTATTGTATTTGAATAAATGCGTTTTATAAATATAGAAAAGACAACTAAAAATTTGTTTTTATTATACTTAAAAACTCAGAAAATAATATCAAATTAACATGCTTAAAAAGTTTCCTCTTATGTTATGCATATCCAAAGTATTATGCATACCGTATCATGCATTGGAGGAAATTCGTAATTGGGCAAATGTCTAAATAACGCAACTGGCGAATTCCCCAAATTATAAAAAAGTTGATTTTGAATTTCCTTATATTTTCTTTATTTTTTGTTTTTAATTTCTAATAAATCAACTAAGATTAGAATTTTAACACTTGAAACTGGGACAACAACTTGGGTAAGGCTTCGATGCATCCATCGGCACGTAAACGCAAGGCTTCAAACTTGCCTGAGCGGGGCAGCTGCAAATTGGTATAAGAAAATATTTAAATATAGAAAAAATTGTTTTTTGTTTGTTTTTAAAATATGAATTTAAATTTAAGGCAACAGAATGTAGCAGGCATTGTCTGAGCGTTTGCTACTCAATTGACACAGCCGTTATCAAGTTGGTTTGAAGAAAGAAATTCCTGACATACCCCTTTGCTGAAATCAAGCCAGGCCCGTCACAGGTGATTTGGGTGCACTCGCCAGGTGGCTGATATTTTTCGCCCTTGTTGAAGGAGTGATTCTTAAATTCGCAATCAGCTGAAATTCCAGACAATTTTATAAAATTTTTATTATAACAACCAATAGCTGAGCTACTTACCGCCAAAAGCGACAGCCAGCAGCGTAGCAATTAGGAAAAAAGCAACAACAAAGCACTTCATTTTGCTGATTTGAGATTTTTAAATTTGAATTTCGATTTAGATGCTGATGCCGATGCTCGGGGGGCGACTGTCAAGTTCAAGTATACTAAAGCGACTGAAAATTAACAGCTAGAGTGGTGAGCTCATTTATACCGTTTACAAATTATTTTCAGCATACTAAGAAGATTCTAAGTACTTTTGTTGTTTTTGTGCTTGCTAATGAAATAGTATTTTTTTGAATATATTTATTGTTTGTATGTATGTACCTTCTTAAAGATGCATTAAAGTGGTAATACAAGTTCAGAAATAACGTCAATTAAACTAATCAAATAATAAGTTCTATGAGATTCATTTAAACATTAAGAGATAATATAATTTTAAATGTTTGTTGTATTTTATATTAAACATTTTGTTTCCATAATTTAAGCACAGACAACTTGATAACAACAATCGGGATATGGTTTCGAGTAGTCGTACGGAATCGTAGAACAGCCGCGATTCAGCAAGATGCGATCACAGCTGTAAAATAGAATATTTAGTTAATCTTTGAGAATACAATTAATAAAAATCGTCGGTACTATACGATAAGAATTGATATTTCTATTTACTGTTTGATCATCAGCACATAATCGCTTCGACAGGAAATCTTTACGCATAAATTATGTTGATCTGTGGGAAAAATCGTTTCGTTCATGCGAATGGCCAGATCCAGTTCCTCGTAATAACAATGACTGGGTAACACTGCAATCGTATGATTATAGATACAAGTTGTTTTAAAATAAATTTTTAAATGAAATACATGCCTGGATGTCGGGCATTGCCATAGTACTGCGTGGTAAATTCAAAGCTGCAACCAAACAAAGAATTTAATATGCCAAAAATCAACAACAATCGAAACTGCAACATTTTAAAGAAATTTTGTCGCTTTTTAAGCGTCTAAGTTGTTTTTAAGTTTTTCGTTATTCCGCAAAGTTAATCTTTTAAATATTTTGCACAATCAACTTTGCAGACCTTTCTTATCATTTTAATTTTCATTTGAATTTAGATGACCACATCGTTTGAATGCGAATTCTAATAATTGTCAAAATTTTTTTTTTTTATAAAACTTGTTTAATGTTTCTTTTGTTTATATTTTAAAAAGTTTTATTTTACAAAAGAATCTTTTGCTAATTGCTTTTATAGCAAAACTGAAAATTTCACCAAATCGCTGCCGCAGTAGAACGATTACTAAACAGAATTAAACACAAATTAAATCTTAAAATCAAATAATTTGAACAATTGTAAATTGCCACGTGACTCATCATAGAATACTTATTATTTGTTGTTGTTGTTTAATTTAATATGCGCGCGAAAATATAATATTTTTACATATTTACTTTCTTGATTGAATGATTTTAACAATGCGAAGATGATATCTCAAGATCAAGTTCATTTCGAACATGTTACAATGTTGATTTTTGGAATATTTCTATTTACTAGTAATGTGGAAATAGCCAACGGAAGTTCGAAATGGCGGCTTCTCTCACGCTTTAATTAAGTGCTCAAAAAAGAAGTTGTAAATTTGATTGATCAAACCTCATATCAATAAAACAGCATATCCACACAACAATAACAATAAATACTTTTTTAATGACAATATGTAAGAGCAGATGTTTTTCTTTCTTGTGAATTTTTAAATAAACGACCTAGTTTCTTGTATATAAAAATTATAAAAACCAGCTTAAGAAATTCCCAGGAAAAACAAAATCATGCAGATTTGTTCAAAATCAAACCTGTTTTACGTAACAATTCGAATTTCCGTGAATTACCCATCTCAAAAGACACAAAATACGAGTACAGAGCACGAGTACGAATACGAGTATGCATCTAAAAACTAGTTTCAACAAGTCAAAGACTTTTGAAAAAATAAATAAACATTATAAAACGCCCACCCAACCAGACAAACAGACAGACAGACAGACAACTATTCGAAACTGAAATCAAATACAAATGAAAACAAAAATAAATTACAAACTTAAATTAAAATAGTCGTGGGTGGCGTCAGCGTCTAGGAAGACTTCTAATTATCTAAACCCGATTTGTTTATAAATATTCGTTAGTAATCAAATCCATGTAGTTTCATCGTAGGCTACGTCGATCCTAGGCGACCTTTTCATGTTATATATTCTGTTTTCCAATTTGGTAGAAATAAGTTAGTAACATGGGAAAATGATAAATTAACAGTGACTTGTGGTTAGTACTCTCCTTTAAAAACTGATTGATATTAATAAAGAATCGTAGTTCTTCTTCAAAAATTGCTCTGCTGACATACTTTATTTAAAGTCTGTTATTCAAAGTCCTTCTAAAAGACCTTTGAGACGAAAGTCTTTATTTTTGAAACATTTATTTCAGAAGGCAGAAATAATCGAGAGCAATGTAGGTCTGCCACTTCCAAAAGAAGTTCTTCTTGAAGCCGATTTCACATGGTCTAATGTTTCTTTGGGTAAAGATTTATATCTTTTGTAAAAATCATACAAGTGAATTTTAACTTTAGTAGTAAGTATTCGGTCTACTTTAATAAGACTGTGTAAAACTCAAGTCTTGATTTTAAAAGTATCTATAAAAGGAATAATAAGACTATTCACCCTGGTCGTAGGGTATACAATGTAGAATAAGATATGCCAATGTGATATATGGCAGTTTCATTCTGTTTAATTAGCATTGAAAATTCGCTGGATTAATTCGAATTGTGACCAGATACATTCATACATACATACCCAAGGCACGATATGGTATCTTGATAACACAGACGATTGACATTCTGATCTTTGGCAGACTTCAAGGCGGTTCCATCACGTTATAATAACAAACAATTTAAAGACAAGACTGACGCTAAAAAACCTTAAGATATGATAAATGAAATATTCGTTACTGCGGTAATCGGTAATCAAATTTTAATTATAAGTAATATGGAAAGAATTTAGGATTGTTCTAAGCAATTTTTTTTATCTTAATGTTTAGGTAACTGAGAATAACTAAGAATGGGTAAATTAACCGAAATGAATGTAAAGAACTTAAAGTAACCGCCTTAATTCATTGTTTTATTTAATGGCGTCTTATATTTAATTTTCGCGTCACACAAGAATATATAAAGCCCATGTAATAATTGAAAATGAAAAAGGAAAAAAATCGGCCAAAAGCACAACAATTTATCTGTCAGTCTGCGCGTCGGTTTTCGTATTTGATTGCGGCTTAATTAATTAATCTTAAACTACACCACCGACGACACTATTTTTATTGTATATATATACATATGTATATACATATATATTTTTTTGTTTTACCCACTTCTGACGACTGACTGCAGCAAGTGAAGAAAACGTATTTTTAATTTTATATAAAAGCAACAACAATTAATTGAACATTATTCAGTCGCAAATTGGGAGCGCCATTGAGCGAGTCTGTGTCGTCGGTTCACTTTCAGTCGTACTTGAGCATTTTGCACTAAACTTTGTAGAAGTGTCTTACATTTAGGATATCATTTTTAAAATAACATTTGAAAAATGAAAGTTTTGTTTTTAACGATTTTTGTCTTGATTTCGGTATTTGGCAGCAGCTGGTCGGATTTAAGATATCGCGGCAATGCAGTTAATCCGGGTGAGGGCGCTAACATTTTTTTTTTTTTAATAATTTTAAATATTTTTCTATCGTGCTAATAAAGCAAAAAATAATCGAAATTCTTTTGCTTTTCTTTTTTCGAATAGAATATCCGGGTCAGTGCTATTATGAGGAGTTGAAACAGCCCATACCAAAGAAGCAGTCGTATAAGCCAATAAATCGCGATGGACGCTGTGAGTCGATTTACTGTCGACCGGACTATGTACTCGAAATGGAGTAGTAAGTATTCGGTATACTTTAATAAGACTTTCCATTGAAAACGATAAAAACATATTCAATCGCATCAATTTTCACTTATAAGCGATATAAAATTTTTACAAATAGATATTCGAAAATAATTTAAATATTTTTTTACTAAAACGGATAATTTGAATTTCATTCGTTCAGCTGCGGTCGTCACAATTTAGTGCCAAATGAGACATGCCGAATTGATTCCGATATGCGTCGTGCCTACCCGGATTGCTGTCCAAAACTGGTCTGCCAAACCGACAATAATTTCATTTAAATTTCCAGTAGCATTAATTGAATAAATTTTACATAACTTTTTGGCTGTTCCTTTTTTATAGTTATTTAATGTGTATTATTTAGTTTTATTTTTGTTTTTGTTTTCTTAATATATTGATGTTGATAATATAATCTTAACATAACTATTTACATTTTTAAATAAAATCTATAATGATTTCTTGAATAAGTTTGGTTCAATGAGTTTTTACCCACACTTAATAATAAATCCCAAGAAAGCGATTAGGAAACAGAAACAATAGCATTTTTGTTGTTGCGCAATTATGTACATTTGACACGTCCACAACAATCGGGAAACGCTTTGGTATAATCGGCCGGTATAATGTTCCTGCAAGAATACGGCTTATGCGCATGAGAAGGACATTCGTTCACAAGTATGACGCCATCATCCAAACACTTTAGTTGCAGACAATGTCCGATATTAATCGGACGCACGTAATCGCCGTTTCGAATCGATAGTTGCAGCTCTTTGTGATAGCAGTTGTCGGGATTATCTGCAAAATATCACATACACAAATTAAGTTCAATCCGGAATATGTTTTTAACTTATTATTTCATCTACGGATTTTGTGAAGGAATCTTTAAGAATCCAACTTGACAGTTCAAAATTTCTGAATTTCAAAATTTCGGTGTCTCAATTACACTTTTTATATATTTAAACTGATTTATGGTCATTTAATAATCTTATGCTATTATAAAAAGGTTAACCATAATCTTTTGCATTAGCTATAAAACGCTCAGCACGAATGACGCCAGTGATGGATAGTGTAACAATTAAAAACAGCTTTATTATTACAGACATTTTACTTAACGACTTTTTAACGATAAATACTCGTACAGCCTCTTGTTACAACCGCTTGTAATCGACTGATTACAAATAAGATATAATATCGACTGATTACAAATAAGATATAATATGTTATTTCTATCGTAATTAACATTTAATAAGCAATAATAACAAATAGAACTCATGAATAAACGAGGGTGGTCCGATAAGTACTTAGCCGCACCGCCCGATGGAGGCCTACTTTGCAGACCTCGAGTAAACGTATTTTTCAGAGGGGTTAAGAAGTAGGAGCATCGCTCGGTCAAGTGTATCGAGCTAAAAGGAGACAATATTTCGTTTTTATTTTGTTGGGTTAGTACTAATTGGACCACCCTCGTATACGAGTATGTACATAAGTGATTTTGAACTATTTCTAATTATCTATTTTAATGTGCTGAGAGTAAATAAAAGAAATAAAGTATATAACAATAATAAACGATTTCTTTTGTTCTTTACATAATTGATATGATAAAATAATTTGATTTTACATATACGAATATATACATACATATATATTGTATAAAGCATATTTGATAGATGCGCATTTGAAATCGAATGATAATTTTAATTGATTATTTAATCTATTATACCGTTTTGATTATTTTCGCACATTATATAGAATTAAACAACAATATACAAATGCGATCAACTAGGTAAGCAGATTTACATTAAACTTAGCTAAGTACGGAAAACTTTTATTTATACATTATTTTTATTTTGTAATTTTAATTTACGCTATTAGGCTTAAGCGAGTTTTGTTTAGATTTGGTTGGTTTCTATTACAAGCGAATTTGTTGTTTCCAATTGTTACATTATACCTTCACAAAAATGTTGTCGATATTTGACAAAAGCAAAATTATTTTTTAATTATAAAATAAACAATTTTATTAAATCACGGATTTCGATTTAGACCGGTGAAACCCAAATTCTTTGTTTAGTTCTGAACTAATAGAACTATTCAATGACCACTCAAAATATCGCTTGGGAAATTTAATGTTTTATATATTATATACGCAATATAATGTATTTTTGCATTGGTGTATAAAGTTGTTTTTAGAATCGCAACAACTGACCCCTTCAAATCACATACCGACACTTCAATTTAATGAAGCGCAAAAGACTGAGCGTAATTAGTGTTGAGAATAAGCGCTAACTTTTGTGGAAAGCCATAGCCATATGCATAAATCAGACAGTCAAACATTTTTGCAATCAAATTTTTTCTATTATAAAGTTCTTTAATTTGTTTAACATATGTATGTTTGTATATAGTTAAAAATAATTTAAAAAGCCTGTAAAGGAAAAATCAAAACTTTCTTTAATAATTTCCATAATTCATAATCTTTTACCCAACTACCTAAATTTTAATGCCTTGTACGACGGAAGCTTTACCTCTTAAAAATGGTTTGCAAACTAATAACACATTTTAAAAGTTTCAATTAACTAGCTTTAAATTATTGTATTAAAATTACTATGTCAATGTAATTTTATAGAGCCTTAAAAAGTCGAGATTACGGTCCCTTTTCTAAATTGCAGTAGTCCGCAGTAACGTGATCAATTAACATAAACTAAATTTTGCGAGAGAGGCAGGAGGCGCGACATCGTTATGGCTGATTGTGAGATAACTTTGCAAAAGCTGTTGCTCATCTGTTGAGTGATCTAATCTTGACTTAACTAATGACTTGACTTACGCTTAGCGGTATATAGTAGCGGTATTAGAACGACTATAAATACCAGAACCAATGACATTTTTCGAGTTTAGTTTGGAAAAAGTTTTTATAGTGCATAAACAAATAATCACAATTTTTGTAAACATGAAAAGCACAAATGCAGTAATGTTGCTTTTGTTGGGCGTGTCGTTGTGGGCGGCAGTTGATGCAGGTAAATGCCGATTACAAAAATCTCATATTTCAGTGAATTTTAATATTTGCAAAAAAAAAAACAATTTTACTGCAAATTAGTTTAGTAAAAAAAATTTTTTAAATAAATAAATAAATACCAAATTCGTTGATTTCAGTTTCTGAACCCGTCTGCGGCTACACGAATTCGGAGGGTGAGATGGTCTTTCTAAAATATTTCCCGCTGTCGAAACAGGGTCAGGACTATGTAGATTTCAACAATAATGGCAAGTGCGTCAAGCGCGCAGTCTGCACGGACAACTACGTAACCATAGTGGAAGAGTAAGAACACCAACGAGTGAAATTCGAACATAAAATATGTGAAAATGATTTTAAATTAAAATCTTCTCTACAGCTGCTCCGACTTTCATGTGACATGTAACAATAGAGACCATTTTAAGGGTGTCTTCCCGGCTTGTTGTGTCAAATGCTAATCCATGCAGTGCAGTTATTATTTAGACAGCCTAAAAAAGTTAATAGAAAAAAACGTGTGTTAATTTCGAATAATATAAATTTAAGTCAAATTGTTAAACTACTTACTAAGACATTTAGAACCATTCTTGATTATTGACAATAAAAATGACAAACTTGTATCGTGTATTTTTTGTTTTGTTTTTCATTGTTTGTAAAAAAACTTGATATAAACGTAATATATATCAATTGCCAAAGAATTATATAAATATTTTGTTTATAAGGACTGAACTTAATCGCTGTTAAAACTGTTTTTATATCTCCTCGACTAATGTAAATCGGTTTTGTACTTTCATAGTAAACGCCAAATTTTCGAAATTAAAATTTTTCAATAAAATTTTTATTCAATTCAATTCTTTTTTTTTGATGTTTTCTTTTCATAATTTTTCGTGTATATTTAAACATATTTTGTGTAAAATTATAAAAAAAAAGTAATAATTAGTAGTAATGGAAAAGCAAAAAGTGTATCTTGTATTTTTTCAAAAACAGAACGGCGCATTAGGAAAGTAACGAAAACAAAAGCGGGAGAATAAATCAAAATTTAAAACCGCAATAAAACAATTTTACAAGTAAAAATTTCTTGTAAAAACAAATTTCAACAAGAAATGATAAGTCCATTTTTCCAGTTAGCTGAAGGTTTCTTTTTAAATAATATCGCAAAACTTATCAACTTCAATTATACTTTTTTTAATAAATACAAATTGTATAAAAATTACAGTCTAAAATGTGAAGAAAATTAAAAATTAAACGCAACTAAATAGTGAAAAATAAGAGTAATAATAGTGTGTGACGTAGGAGAAGGAGTTAATGGAAGGAAAAAGGCTTAGGGAAAATTTCGCAACTTTTTCTAAAACAAAGAAAAATAAAAAAAGACACTCGACAAATTCTTTCGCTGTTTTGATCTTGGTTAGTTTGGGATTATTTTTCTCTCGTTTTTGTGTTAGGTGTTTGTTTTTTTGTTTTAAATTATTATTGAACTCGATTTCTAAATTGTTTCGTTTTTGTTTAGAATTTTAATGGTTTTCTCTTGTTTTAATAATATTTATAATTAAGCTTTGATGTATTTTGTTGTTGTTTTTTTCTCAAGATCTTAATTCGCTTAAGCCCTTGCGCAGCAGTGGAGGAGGTACAGCAGGCTTCCATATTGTTGTTGTATACATGGGGGAGTTGGTTGTGGAACGTTGGTGTGTGCGAGTGTTGGTATGAAACGCGCTTACAAATCCTCATCCTCCTCGGGCAATGCAGTCTCCTGTGCTTCCTGCAAATCCCGTTCGATCTGTAGCTGCCAGTCCTTGTCCATTTTGACCTCTGGCGGCAACAACGCTGGCATAGCAACAAATTCCAAATTGGGATCACCGACCAGTTTGCGCGCCAACCAAAGGAAAGGCTTCTCGAAGTTGTAATTCGATTTGGCGGAGATGTCGTAGTACTGCAAGACGAATAAGAAATATTTATATTAGATAAATAAGCTATTTTTCCAAAGGATATATATACAAATATATGTATAAAACAAAAACTCCTACCTGCAAGTTCTTTTTCCGATGGAACACAATGCTCTTGGCCTTTACTTTGCGATCTTTAATGTCGACCTTGTTGCCGCACAACACAATCGGTATGTTTTCGCAGACGCGCACTAAATCTCTATGCCAGTTGGGCACGTTCTTGTATGTGACGCGCGAGGTGACATCGAACATGATCACAGCGCACTGACCCTGAATGTAGTAGCCGTCACGCAGGCCACCGAATTTCTCCTGACCGGCGGTGTCCCAGACATTGAAACGAATCGCACCGCGATTGGTGTGGAAAATCAACGGATGCACCTCGACACCGAGCGTAGCAACGTATTTCTTTTCGAATTCACCGGTCATGTGACGCTTGACGAAGGTCGTCTTTCCGGTGCCGCCATCTCCGACCAGAACGCATTTGAATGTGGGAATATCAGCTTCTGTGGCCATGTTTGTTTGCTGCTGATACGATTCGTTGATTCTTTTAAAATTTATAATTTAGTGGAGTGGCTGCAATAAAAACGTCAAATATTTTTATTATAGGAAATAAGTTTATATGAAATTGTTTTTATTTAAACTAAAAACAATTCGTTAGTCACTTTAAAATAATTTAATTGTAAAAAAAAATACCTCAATTAGTAGCTGAAGGCGGTACTATTAACTAATAAAAATCACAACAAAAACTTAATAAACAGGATTTCCTTAGAAAAAACAACAAAAAAAAAACCACGTTGCGTCGATATTTCACAAGAACTTTTGCAATTAATTTTAAATATTTTATACACTGAAATATAAAAAAAATTTCAGTTGTCGCTTTTCCAATGTAGAAGATCCTTTCTTTATAAATGCCGGGCAAGTACTAAATTCTACAAAAGACGCAAATAGAAAAAGGAACACAGTCGTGACGTAGGCAAAAGCAAAAAAACAATTCAGGAAAATAAAAAATGAAAAAAATAAGCGCGCTCAAAATGAGAGCGTAAAATTTTGAATTGTTTGTAAATTGAAATTGTCAAAGGTAAGGATAAGAAAAAGGTAAGCTGTTTCTTCCTTGTTGTTGTTGTTGCTGCTGCTGTGGGCTGTTTGTTACCCTCGTGCTGCGGGCACAGCTGTGCGTTTTCCCCTTAAAGATATAGGATCAAAAACGCAAAGGATCAAGACAGGCAGCAGGAGACGACGGCGCGCAGATGCTATTCTTTGCAAAAAAAAAAACAACAAATTGTGGCATTTATTTTGTACAAAGAAGCAGCAGCATATGCCCACAAGCTAATGTAGTAGTTTTCTTAGACAGACGGACAAGAGAGTGAACTGGAAAAGAGGAGATTAATATAAAAGTGCTCTTGGGCCTTGAGACACTTTAAATTGTAAATAAAACAATTTTCAACATTTTTGGAATGCAACGAAATTTTTAAAAAAATATACCGCTTTAAAATTTATGTGATCTTATAAAATATTAATAATAACATGTTTATTAGAGCAATTCAGAAAAAAAATGCAAATAAGATATGAAATAATTATTGATTATTTTGAATAAAAAATATTATTTAACGATAAAGGAGAAATGCTATGACTCAAACTGATAGTAGAGGATTTGGCGCCAAAATTCAACCCTGAATCCAGCTGAAGAAAACTTTACCATGAAAATAAATTATATGAAGTACACAAACAATTTTAAAATTATATTGATCAAGAATTATTATATTACGAATTTCTCAGATTATTCACTCAAATTTGTACTTTCAACTAATCCTGGTTCAAAAGTTTTATTTAAGAGTTTTAAATTTAAGAAAGCAGTTTTTAACTTAACTCGCTCTTGATGTCCTTAATTCCCTTAAATGACAAAAATGTAGAAAAATTAAAAAAAAAACTAAAAAAATGTTTCCAAAGCTATTAAAACATTCCTGATCGAGAGGGTGGTGTGCGGGAGGAAAGACGTAAAAAACCACGGCTCTTTTTCTGAGCGTCGGTAGTCAGCGTTTCTTCACTTCCTTCTTATTAGACTTTTAACTGGAGGGAGGGGGAGACAGTGATGACGCTTACGCGACAAAATGCGAAGGCCGCACCGCATCACGCCGAAAAGACGACAACGAAGAGCTGCCGCGCGACGAAGAGAGCAAACGAAACGAAAAAAAAACTGAACCTAACCTCAAAAAATGTGTTTTCCGTTGGGTCAAATGTGTGAATTTTAGCAGATTAACGAAATTTACACAATTTGCAAAATATGTTGGCGTTTAAAGACACATGGAAAATGTAAATTAAATACTTCCACATCAAAAGAAAGTTGTCTGAAAGGAAAAAGCAGGCGTCAAAGGCAAATGACGCGCAAAAACACATGTTTTCGCTTTTTTGCAAACCGAATAACAGAGGAAAGTCTCTTACCGACCGATCAACGAAAAGAAAACAATTTTTCGCGTTACTTTAAAAACACAAATTTCACAATTTCACGGCAGACACCGCCAGCCAACAAGCGCGCCAAGAATATTCTAGTTTTATTCGGCCTTCTTCGTCGTTTTGCAATTTTTTCGAGGAAATCTTTTCTACTCACCTGCGTTTTAATTCCGTTTGACCGCCGTGTTCAGTGAGAAAATGTGTGCTCGGAAACTTAGTTTTCTTATTTGCACACGTTTTAGCTATGCTTTTTCTTGTTTAGTCCCAATTTCTTTTTCCGTTTTATTCGTCGCACAGCGAAGAAAACGCACAAATTATTTAATTCCAAAAGAAACGAACGTAAAAAATGCTCACACTTATTTTGCGGATGAGGAGACAGAGAAGAAAGCCGACCGAGAATTTTCGTCGGCGGTTGCCCGACCAATTTCATCGACGCAGACAAAAAGCCGGTTTGTTTTTTTTCGACGGCGGTGGCTTAAATTCAAATTAAACGGCTAATACAATAAGATATAACTTTACATAACTCGTAGAGTTCGAGTCCTATTTAAAATAAGTTTTCAGTTTTTAACGACAAAAAATATTCGGAAACATATTTTTAAAATCTTTACTATAATTTTGCATATATTATTTATAAATGACGTCTATTAGGATTTCGTTGATAGTTTTTAAAATTTTAATATTAAGTAAATTGAAAAGATGATATTAAATAACCACTTACAACTTTTACTATTAATGAATTTAATAAAATGTTGTTATATTAGGAACTTTCTAAAAATCGGATTCACATCCATTTAAAAGATATAAAAAACAAGTCTTTAAAAAAGAACACAGTGACGGAAATAATTGTTAAGTAGTAAAAAGATTATTTAGTTTAAGTTACCAATTCAAATTTAATTTCAAAAGTTTTTGAATATCATGGATAAAAAACTGTTTTTGAACCGTTTAAAATATGTGTAAATAATTGTTCAGCAGCTTAGTTAAAATTTAACGGAATTTTTCGGCACGCGCACGCCGATTGCAGCTGACATCTTAGGCGATGTTGTTGGTGGCACGGCTGGGCTTACTCCATTTCGCTTGGCTATGGTTTTCTGTTCAGGAAGGCGAGCAAAATGCCGCCACTCAAAGCTCTGAATCTCAATTAGAAAAAAGTTGCCAGAGCTGCCAACAAAGCGATATTTTTATTTTTCGCTTAAAGGCGAATTCAAGAAAAATTAAATTTACAGGCATGTTTTCTATTTAAGAAACCAACCAAAGAACTTAACTTAATTTTGAGAAGTGCACTTTAAATCCGACCTCTTTTCATTCGTAAGAGTTTGACCTCATGTATGTTGTACAAAATTTTGATAGACATAGAACAACTTACTAACTAGGAAGTCAACGGATCAAACATATGTTTGTAAAAATCATTTATCACATATTTTATTTCTAATAAAGTCAAATGAGAATAAGAAAGTGCTGCCAAATACCAATAAGTGAACTTTCGAATTGTTGACCTCTTTTTACGCACCATTTTAGTACACAACGCAACAAAATCTATATCAACTTTCGGCACAGAATGTACTGTACGAAACAACTTTTGAAATAATGTTATTTTGACAGTTTTTTTTGCACATTTTTCAAATATTTTTAATTTTTTTTTAGATTCAGACTTTAAACTGTTGTGTATAACAATGCAATACAATGTTGATCCGATTTTCGAGAAGGAAAGAAGGGTTGGGAAGAAGCTACAAGCAGAGACAAGTGTTATGCATCAGCAAGCTTAATCTCTTTTTTTAACTTTCTCCTCCAACTGTCCAACGGACAACAAGTAAATATACCACAAAGCGAACTAAGTTTTACATAAATTTATTGAAATAAATAGAAAGTTAATCGATGATTCCTTTTGTATTTGAAGTTTTGGCAGAGTTTGTCTTATGTTGTCTTAGAAATTGTTTAGTCTTTGAAATTGTAGCAACTCCAAACATTGGCCTACAATTTAGAGCAGATGTTGGTATTTGAACGAGTTAAGCGTTACTTTGGGCGCGTTTATTCAGTCAAGGGCGCCAACAAATATTTTTTGTCTACCTTTAACTTCTGTTATCAGTTTTTCAATATTTCAATAATCTATAGTAAATATTTAATAATGATATAGAAAATATTCCGGGGAAGTCCGAAATTTCACCTAAACCTTTATCAGTTCCACATTTACACGTGTAGAATTGTCCCGATGTAAAAAAAGGCTAAGCATCAATGAAACTGATGACTCAAGATCGAACTTATCGCTTCAAAAAATATTTTTAAATCGCATGTAAAATCTTTTTTTTTACATATTTTTATAAATGTTTAAGCCATGTTTGGTTTTAATATAAAATATAAACAAAGTATTTTGGAAAAATTAAACAAACAAATTATATTTTATTTTTATTTATGTTAATAAACAAATAATTAATATCAAAATTCCAAATTGCTCAAATTTTCCCCAAATTAATTTCTTATCTAGCACAGAAAAAAAAACAATTAATTTATACAATAAAACGCCAATAAAAAAAATCACACTTTAAACATTAAAAGTCATCAAAAAAAAAAATAAGTTGAATTGAGAAAATAAAAAAACACAACAACAAATAAACGACGATGAGGATACACCCCTGAGCGTGATGTGATGGTGAACTGCGGGACTGCGACCGGGCGCTGATAAGAACATTTCACGCCAAATGCTCGCTGGGAGCGCTTAATGAGCGTTTAGCGGTTTTAAGCTAATTAAAAACATAAAAAAAATTTGTTATGATTTGAATGAAAAAAAATTATATATATATATAAAAAAAAACAATCGCAATCTTGAAACAATTCACAATTTGCGCAGATATACGAAACGAAGCGACGCGATTCTAGGTCCGGCGATTCCAGCAGACGGCTTCAACACTCAGTCAGGGTTTAATCTTTGCAAAAACCACAACAGAGCTCGCAATTTGGAAAAGTCGAAAATTGAAAAATTATTTCTTAAAAACCAAAAAAAAAAAAATAAAAATTTAAACGGACATTGTTTATTTTTATATCAAATCGAAAATAAGAAATTAGTCATTCATTGTCGTCGAAGCCGGATTTTTGCGTAGATTTCGACAATCGGAAGAAGATGTACCTGCTTCGCTTCTCCGTTTACAAGACGCTTTTGCTGTTGGCGTTTTGCCAGCGTTCGGCAGCGCAACCTTATCGCGGTTTGTATACTTGCGCGGAATGTACGCGGAACTTACAGCGACTCGACGCTTTAAGTCACTTACGACGTATTGCCTTTTGCATTGACTGACTGACTGACGCCTTTGTTTGTGACCGTTTATTGTTGTTGTTAGTTTGATTCATTTGCATCGGCTTTTTATGTCGTTTCAGGTCGCTTCAGCGAAGCAAAATGTACAGACGTCCAAACGGGACGTGAGCTGCTCATCGGTGACGCCTATACACGTCCGGGAGAGTGCGTGCGCGTTCAATGCTTGGGAAATTTAGAGCTGTGGGAAGACAGGTGAGCTCAGATAACAAATTATACAGTAAAACTGTAGGAAAAAAAAAAACACTTTTACAACAAAAACAAATTTTAAGTTTTCTTGGATTTTTTATTGAAAATCATTTAAAATACTTAAAATTACTTTTAAACTTTTGAGTACTAGAATCAAGTACTGACTACTTTAGGTAACCATTCTGTACATCAGTAAAAATTTTGTAGTTATTCGTATAAAAAAAATTTTAATGGAAAAATCCAAGAGGTTTAAAAAAACCATTAAAGTTGTTTAAAAATCTGTTTTTTTTGTGCTTTTTTTTAGATTTTTTTTTTAATTTTTACCATTTCTACTTCACAGCTGTCAAGTGCCCCAATTGCAGGGAAACTGCCACAGAATGCCGGCGCCCAATGAGTACCTCAACTATCCGCGCTGTTGTCCGATGTACGAGTGCAAAATCTACGATCACGACGAAACTGGCGGAGAAACCGAAGAGACGCGTACTTACGATCACTACGGAACGCTGCGAAAGACGCATATCACGCAAATGTTTGTCATAACCGATCCGCTGGAGGGCAAAGTAGCCGGTACCGGCATCAAGACACAATTCGAAATTTAAAAAAAAACTTAAAAATATGATGTGTGCAAGTGTTTGTATATGTGTGAGTGTGCGTGTTTTGTGCAAGTTTATTAGTTTTTAGAAATGTTAAAAGTTTGTGTAAATAAAAGAAACCGTAACGACTAAGTTTCGAGTAAGTTTTTATCTAATTTTACCAATTTTACGGCGGTGATGATTTACTCAAATCCAAAGAGACGAGAAACCAACAATAAATTTATTTAATTTTCCTGCATGTCTTTCGGTCCTTTTTTTATGGGCTTCTTATGTGGATTTAATTTGTAATGCGACGGATACGACATTTTGCCACTTCATAAATTCGCAACGTCTTAAATTCGAAATAAAATAAAACGATGGATGGACCAACCACAAAATTGTATAAATTCCCTTTTTTAATTTTATTTGCTAAAATACTTTTTACAGTCCTCCGTCTTCTTTTCATACCCGCTTCGTTTTATTGCAGACTTTATTGGTGGCTGTTCCAAATACTAAATGACAAAATCCCGAAAAAAATCACAGTTTAGACAAAGTAACGATTCTTTAAAGTGACCAACAAAGTTCAAATAACGAATAATTGCTGTAATGACATTTCTGACTCAAATACTCGTACTTAAATTACTCGGCACTCTAGCAAAATGTTTTCTCAAAAGTTTTCTTATGCATTCTTCGGATTCGGGATTCCACCGTGTAGCCGCTCCGCCGCCACTCCATCACAAAGCGAAGCCATAATAAGTGTGTTTATTTTTATAGCATTCCACCTAAGCTTATCATTTGCGACAGACACTGTCCAGCCAGGGTTACTGCCTCAATTTGGTTTCATATTTCCTAGTACCAATAAAATATAAAGTAAAAATAAAATAAAAAGCAAAGTAAAGCAAAGCAAAGAAGAAGAAGAAGAAAAAAAAAACGCCAAACGTTGATTTCATTTTCTGCTCAAATGAATTCAGAAAGTTGTAAAAATAAACTTAAGCAAGGATGGGGTCAAACAAAGTAGAAGAAGATGAAAAAAGCCAAAGGGACACAAACGTGTAGCAAAGCATAACATTTACTGTTGTTGTTGTTGTTCTTGTTGTGGCAGAGCAAGCAGGAGCAAGGAGCAAGGGTCATTGTTTCAACAAGGATAAGCGTCAAATGACACAATGACACATTTACTTTTATTGATGGTATTTTGTGAGCGAAAGCAACATACAAAAAAAAGGAGAAAGAGAGGAGGGAGACAGCCAAAAAATAACTTTTGTCTTAAGTAAAGTTGCGAAATGGATTTTGTTTCAATTTGTTGATACTTTTTTGGCGATAATTTCTAAAAAAAAAAAATAGAAAATGTGCAACGCTGTTTTACGAAATCGCCACGTTTACATTTTGACGCAGAAACCAACGAACCAAGCAAGCAAACTGAACCAAACCGATTTGAGTCCGGAATCGGTATTAAACCACAAAATTTCATTTTGAGTACGATCAGGAAATTTCAAAACGTTTTTGCAATTTTTGTTCAAATGCAGTGCAGGAAATTGAAAAGCGACCAGAAACAGCAACTACAACAAGAACAACAGCAAGAACATTCAATAGAAACACATTCAAGTTTAAAATGGCGGCAACTGTCAACCGAAAACCGCAACATCGAATGCGACGAGTCAACTTCAACTCGAATCGAGTCGCGTCGCGTTGCCACATTTGAAAGCACAGAATCCACAAACGCAATCGATAGACAGTTTGTCGGGAAAAACCACAAACCGAAATCGAAAATGTATCGGATCGAATCCTTTGAACTGTCGTCAGAAGTAATGAAAATTATTGTTTTCTTTTCTTTTCTGTTAAGGAGAAACTAAATTAATTATTGTTTTATGAGCGGTAATAATTCCTGCCAAGTGGCCATTAAGTAGCAGGGACCTCTTTTGACCGATTAAGCTTGCACTCTAGAGAACGTTTATCCGACACGTGAGCGATTGGACTTATTAACAGTCACCGGCTGCGCTGACTTGGCGTTGTTGTTCCGCTCGAATGGCTGAGGACGCTCCAACGATAACAGAAACTTCACCTTAACTGAAGAAGATTTTAAAGTCGATAAAAATCGGAGATTATATTTCTGACCCAAAAGAGTCCATTTTGTTTAAATATGAAACATTTTTGGTAAGTTATTTTTTTTTTTAAATATACTCGAAACTTACCGCACAATTGAGCCATTCCGTGAAATCAAATACAAACTTATTTACTTAAAATTATATATGCTCACATGCTTTTTTTTATAAAAAGCATAATTTTTTCTTTATTAATGGATTTCTTCTTTCGATACAGAAATTAATTTTATTTGTTGTTGTTTATTTTAACGAATCGCTTAATTTTATTTCTATAGTATAATATTTTTATTTTTATTTTTATTGTTAAGTATATATGTGTGTATGTGTATGTATGTGTATATGTATGAATGTGTGTGAGTGTGCGAGTGTATGTGAAGATTTTATAATTATCATTTATTAATATTATGTCACATAGTTTTATACCTTTTCTTGTTGTTGTTGTTTTTGTTTTTTGTAAATTTAGATGCTTGCTTAGTGTCAGTTAAACTTTTTTAAATTATTTAAAAAATGACAGTTCAAAATATAATTTTAAAAATATGTGAATATGTTTTATTACTTATACATACATACATATCTAATTGCTGCATATGTATGTGTGTGAGTCAAAGTTAAGTTTTAATTATAATACAAATTGTGCTCTTCTTCTTTTTATTTTTTTCAGACATGAGTATTTTTTGTTTGTTAATAAATTTTGCAATTATGTGATGATATTTTTTATTGTTTGAATTTAAATTTTTAAATAAAAAAGACAGACAGCAAAGTCCCGCTTGATATTAAAAATGTGTTAAAAAAAACGCCACCACCAAAGAAAATGAAAAAAAATAAAATAAATAAAAAATTATACCAACAATTTTTTTTTCACAATTTTAATTTTAAGTCCAAAAAAATTTGACTTAACGCACGATTGACTTGTTTCGGGCAAATGTCATTCATTGCCACCACGCCACGCCCACTCTATCTCACTTTTCCTGTTTTCCGAATATGTTTTAAACAAAGATGAACTGCGAATGGGCGCATTTCTTGGGCGCGCCTATTGTGAGGCGCAGCCACTTGCCGCGACACGATGGCGCGGGCAAGGCGCTCCATCGCGTAGTCCGCCCCGACAGACCCTCGCCGCGACAATGATAGCTAGCGCTGGAAGGTGGCGGTGAGGGAGTTGTTGTTGTTGTGGTAGTGGTAGTTGTCGTCGTCGTTGTTGTCGTTTTAGCTAACGCCGCTGGATAATCGTCGTTTTCGTCGCTGCTCAGGCCACCGTCGAGCATATTTTCCTCATCGTCCTCTCCATCGCCATCCTCGTCGTCCTCATCCACCAACGCTGAATTATTTGTTATTTCGAATTTTCCGCCGCGATTGTTGGCGGCAGCAGCGACAGCGTCTGTTGTTGCTGTTGTTGCATTCGTCACAGTTTTGTGGTGTTTGCGATTCGTGGTGGTGGCCGCAAGAGTCGCTTCGAAACTGTCCTGGATAAGCGCCTCCAAATCGCAACGCACAGTTATTCGATCGCCTGTAGGAGGAGCGAATTTACATTAAATATTTGCAAATAAATGGAGAAACAAAAGTAAAAAATTTCAAGAAACAAACGTAAAATATTTGGGAAAAAACACTGAACTATAATGAGAGAACAACAGTTAAATATTTGAAAAGAAAAAATAAAGAATTTGGGTGAAAAAAACCGTTAATCAAAAAACCGAGAGTGTAAAATGTTTGATGCAGCAGAAAAAAAAACCCAAATGCTAATTTAAAAAATCCAAACTTCAAAATTTCTTAAAATTAAACTTAATAACGAAAAGAAGAAGAAGTACACGAGACTTACCTTCCAGCATCAGATTATAGGGTGGCAGTTTGTGGCAGGCCTTGGACGCTTTAATTACCTCGAATTCAACGCAATATCTGCAAATGAAATCAATTTGAAAATAAAATTAAATCGCATTAAGAAAATCAAATAAAATTGCTTAAATGAAAGGAAGTCGAACAATTTCAAAATATATTTCGAAGAGAGTATTTAAGCAATTTTCAAATTAATTTACAAATTTACAATGTCAAATCGAAATTACAAAAGAAAACGCAAATGCCAAATAACGCATACGGAAATGTAAAGGGGTGAAAACTGGCCAAGAACACGGCTTTAAACATTTATTCAAACGCACGCACACAAACATACACACACTCATGCACGCAAAGCAACCAAAACACATAAACAAGTTGCTTTCGTATGTGTTAAAGTAAACTAATAAAATACTCGCCTCGAGTCAAGTGGAAAATATTTAAAAGGACATTCGATGCAGTGCAACCAGCTCAGCTCAGCTCATATCAGCTTAGCTCGCTCTTTATTTATTGTAAAATTTTGAAAGTGGAAATGTTTGCACAAATTTGCATGTTTTGACATAATTCAATAAATACAAAAGCTATTAAATAGTTTTCTCTAATTACACTGCATGTAGAATCTATAATGCCAGGCTAATTTGTAAATTTAGCCACAAAACGAAAAACGCGATAAACGAGATAAATTAAAATATAGATACTTTTTTTTGCTAATTGGTGTCAATTAAAGATAAAATAATTTTATAAATTTTAAATATAATAAATGATAAAAGCGTGGCGTGAATTTTGCGAAACGCAACGTCGTATTTATTCAATTTCCGAGCAAATCACTTTTCGTAGCATACTTGCGGGCGATTGACTGTGTACTTGTCGGTGCTGTTTGTGTGTGCATTGTTTTAAAGTTTCAGCCGGCATTGTTTGCCAAGTTTTGGGCTTTTCCTTTTCCTCGTGCTGATTGGATTTGTGGTTACAGAGCCCCGAAGGTCGGCGTCTCTTTAAATTTAAACAATATTTCGTAAATTTTGTAGGCGACGCCACGCCCACATTATGCCCTTTTGCAGTACGACATTTACGAGACATTTGTTTGACAAAAAACTTTGCGCCCCAAAGTATGCTAAACAAATTAAGTTAAACATGGAAATTTCTTCATTTTCCTCCGCAAAGTTAATTAAAATGTTTGCGATTATGGGGCGGCGTTTCTTTTAAAGATTTAAAAAATTATTTCAAATACATTAAAAACATCTGAAAATGTGGTTAAATTTTGTATTTAATTTTGGCATTAATTTTGTGCTGGCGATTATTTTACGAGTTTTCGTTTAGCTTTTGTTATTTTGTGCAATAAATGCGAAATAGAAACTAAAATTACATTTTAAATTCAAATTCGAAAAATTTCACTCAATTAAAAGCGAAATGAAAAAATGAAAAGAGAAACATAAAAAAAGCAAAAATTGCATTTTCCGCACAGTGAATTTGCGTCTGTTTCCGTTATTAGCCCGACAGGAATTTAAAAAGTAACGATAATTTCCGCTGCTTTCAATGAGAAAAAGAGGAAGAAGACGAACAGCAGCACAACGCATACAAAGGCAAGCAAGCAGTCAGACAGACAGACAGACGCTTAAGCACACACACATACCCATGTAGAGGGGCAAAATCAGTCTGGAATAAAATTAACTTTGTAAAGAGTAAATTTAATAAAAAAAAGCATAAAAAATAAGACATAAAAATAAGAGACGAAGCAAATTCACTAAAACACACACTCACGCATACGCACGTACACACACAACGCAAGCGACAAAGTGAGCAGGCCTATTAAGAGTAACAATTTCCGTTTCCGCCGCACAGACACACTCATACACACACACCGCATGAGTGTGCGTATTTTTGGCGCGAAACACCTTTCGCCGACAAAAGTCAAACACGCCGTTGAAAAGTGCCGTTGAAAACCGTTACGGAAATTGCCAAAGGAAATTCAAAGTTCTGTTGTTGCTTTTATTGAAAGGAAGGGGGTGGGTGGGGGTTGTAAGCCAAGTGGAAGAGGTAGTCGGATGTAAGGGTATCTAAACATGCGCGCCGCCACTGCCGCTGCCTTTCACACCGGAAATAGCGCCACTTGAAGTTTCTCGATGACTGTCGACTGCTGTCGTTTTCTGTGCTTCGTCTTCGTCTTTTGCTTCTTCTGACTGTATTGCCTCTTTTTCAAGTTGTTTTGTCGATTTGAATTTTTATTGGCGCACTTTCACAGTACATTTGGGCAACAATTAAAATACAAGAATATACAATTTTTTGAAAAAAAAAAATTATTTAAAAAAGAGCTTTTTGAGAATTAAAAAATAAAATAAAACTTATTTGTTATATTAATCTTATTTTATTCATCTTTCTACGTGTTTAATTTTTCAACCAAAGTGCTGTGCGAGTGGGCGGCTGGGCTGCTCACTCAAAAAATGCGAGAACAGCCAAAACAACTGTTGTCAAATACCGCATTTTTAATATATTACGAAAAAATGTCATGAAATAATTGTGCTACATTGTACAACATAAAATTTAATTATATTAAAAATAGAATTAAAAAACTACAATTAAATATGAATCAGCTTTTAGGCTTTGTAATTTTAATAACAGTTTAAAAGAGCACACAATTCTGTAGATCGTGCACTCTTTTCACGTTACTCTCTTCCGGCTGAATTTGCTCTCTTTAAATCAACGCTTTATCGAACGGTGAAAACATTTTCTGTCGCATGCACCAAACCCATTTAAATAAATCCAACGGTTTTCTGAGAGTATACACAAATTTATTAACGATTAATTTGTTGGTATATTTCGCTAATTTCTTGTTTGCAACTATTCTCCACATTCATTCATAAATGAGCGATTGCAATAGTTTTTGAGTTTGATTAATGCGAGAGTAGCTGCACTGTAAATAATTTAGAAAATAAATTTTTTTTTTTTTGCTTTTTAAAGAACAAATGTTTCATAATGAACATTTAGAAATCATCAACAATATTTTTGATTGCAGATCTTAATTTCAATACAAATATTAATAAAAATATTCTTTTAAAGTATTTTTTACAAATTAAAATTTTATGCAAATTTAAATATATTATTTAAATTTTGACTATCTATAAAGACCGGCACACTACCTCCGAAAGAAAATATATGCAGCTATGTGGAAAATTGGCTAAAAACCCGATTGCGCTGACCAAGTAAACTTCAGCCGTTTTTTTTAATATGCCTTGACGATAGATTGAGATCAAACCAACTTTACAATAAGCAGCTACAATATAAATGCTCACGTACAAAAAAAGAGCTCATATGAATAGATCTGACCAAAATCGTAAATTGAACAGATAAGGTCTTTATATATCTGGTTTTAGGTCTGGTCGTCTTTTATCATATTTGAATTTACTCTATTTATATATATATTTTTTTTTAAGTTTTATTCACTAATTTTTCCAGTGTAAAACCAAAGTTTTGATTGAGTGTTTCTGTGTGAACGTTTGTGGAGTAAAAATAAACAAATCAACAACAACGATCTGCTACGACCAAACGATGAGGTCAATCGAGTCGTGTTTGGATGAAAACAGAGCGCGGCTCAGTTAGTGCAGTCAGTTGAGATTTGAGCGTGGCTCGCTGCGGAACACGGCAAAAGCAACAATAAAAACGAGCGGAAATAAACAACAATTAAACTTAAAACTCCAACTGAACTTAATTAAAGCGAACTTTACTAACAACAACAACTACAACAACTAAAAAGTGTATGACGAAGGCGAGAGAACGAGAAAAAATGCATTAAGGGGTCGGAGCTGGCACTCGTGCATAATTCAATAAAATTCAAATTCAATAATTAAGGGAAAATTATGAAGGCTATTCGGAGCTAAGCAAAATAGAGCTACAAATCAGAGAAGATAACTAGGAAAGACTTTGTCGATAGTACACCTAAAGAAATGTGTTAGTAAAAGGCGCATTATTATTGATTAAATAATTAGTAATTACTTATTAAAACGGACTTTGAAATATCAATTGAAGATTGAGTTTTAATTTATACTCGTTTCGTAGAGGAGTGGTTGAAGTGTAAGCGGCCTTTGCAACCTTGAATTGTTGCAAGTCAAAACAATTCACAGCGAAATATGCTAACATTTTTCGTTGGGTATTCTGAGACAAGCAAGTGCAATTAGATATTAAATCGCATTTCATTGAAGTTTAAATACCTTTTTTTCACAAGTTATAACAAGATTATTTATAACTGCAGCTAACAAAAACGATAAGTACCGGTTTTTAACTTTATTAAATATGCAAATGCAACGAGAATTTAATGCATAAATAATTAAAAACAAAAATGCGCAATAAAACGCATTAAAAACGAAGTGCAAAATAAATTTGCACATGCGCCGCCGATGGCAAAGGCCTCAAATCAAATTTTAAAATTACAAAATCGAAAAAGAACAACGACCAATTTTGCGGTGAATTGAACAACAATAACTAAAATAACCAAAACAACGCCAATTTACCAACGAACGAAATCTAAACAAAAAAGCACAAAAAAAAAAGAAATAACGAATTTTCGAAATGTTTTGGCGTAAACATTTGAATTTGAATGTGCGCGTCGCTGTCAATATCAAATTCAAAATGGCAACCGCCGCCGCGACCAATGTTGCCAATCCTTTACTGCGTTCGACGACGACGTCGCGCTCTGACTCAGTTCTAAAGCCATGCGGCGGCATTTCAACAATTTTAATTATTAATTTGTTTGTCCTCTTGTTGTTGTCGCTATGCTGTGACGTATGCAAATCAAATGATTTGACCATGTTCGCCACCGCATATGACGCCGCCGCCGCCGCAACATCGACTGGCAGTGTTGCCAACACGCGTCGCGTAATCGATCAAATTGATTCAAATTCAACGGTTTTTAATGATGATGATGCAAAAACTGATGCAGCGGCCAATGAAAATTCATCGGATTTGCTACACGATTTGGTCACCAGCGGCTGTTTACAGCGTTGCGGCGAGGAGGTAAGTGCCATCGGACGATAGTGTGCGAGGAGGGAGACTTGTGAAACCGATAACTACAATTAAAATTAGATTGTGAGGTTTAGAAAATTGCAGTTTCTGGTTTATTCGACTGGAAATAGCAAAAGAATTGTTATTGTTTTTAATTTAAATCATTTTCGCATTATGGATTGAGTAGTGAAAAGTTTAGAGAATTTGTGACTTAAATTTTTGGAAGAAGTATGCTTGTGAAATTGTATAATTGTGCTCGGCGTTTACAAGAATGTAGTTCGATTAACTTGTAATGGAAGTACAAACAAATCCAGAAACCGAAGCACACGCCGCAGTCATTTTCAAAACTCAACTCAATTTCTTTAACCTTGCGAGTGATTAATAACGACTGTCGTGGTGACTGTCGCGACGAACGCCGGCAGACGATAAATAGCGAAATATTTCATTGGACAAAGTACGCGCAGGCCACCTGCGAGCGTAGTGGAGAATGTGCTTAAAGCGCGACAATTAACAACTACAAAAACAGTAGCAACAAAAATACTAATACTTATAAAAATAGTAATAATAAAAATAATAGAAAAAAATATAAAAATGTATATAGCTAAGCCGAAACGCGTCTTTGTGCCGTTAATGATGATGCATTTTTGAGCGCAGTTGTGAGAGCTGGTTTATTGCGCATTTTTGTTGCAGCTTAATCTAAACTTTTAAAAATTTGTCTTCTTGTGATTTTGTGCATCTAAGCTGCAGATTTTCAAAATAACCAGAATATTGAGCAAATGTTTTTACAAAACAGTTTTTCTTAATGGAGGAACAACAAATTCCTAAAACGTTTATGGCAACTTTTTGTTTGCTGATAAGGTTGCAATATTGAGTTCCGCTGCTGAAGTTCGATAAGTATTTCGATAATATTTTAATTTATAATGAAAAAACTAAACCACGATTTTTTTTTAATAAATAATTTTGTTTTTCAAACCAAAAAAAAAGTACAATAAAAAGTATCAATAAAAAAACTCAATAAATACAATTTTTAAATTAAATAAACAAAAATTCGAAAATTATTATTTATAAACAAATGAATCTTTAATTTTAGTTTATTACACACGTTTCTTCATCTGATTTGTTTACATTTAAAATTAAATTAATTAAAATCCTTTGCTTGCAATTGAAGATCGACTCCAACGACCAAACTCAATAAGCTCAATAAGTGAGTCGCTCGCTTTCAACTGTGTCAAAGTCAATTAAATTACAGCATGCGAAATTGATATTTATGTCAAAATTGCTCCTGCCTACCGCTGGACAATCTGGCAAACTGGACAAACAAATTTCTGTGCTTGTGCTTTTTCTTTTCTTTTGCAAATAAATGCACTTTTGAAGCAAACTGAAATAACAATAAACGAAAAATGGAGCAGGGCACCCTTTGTGTAAATTGTTGTCGGCTTAGAAATCGAATGACAATGCCAGCAACAACAACAACAACGAAAACTAAAATATCCAACAATAACTTTGTTAAACAACTTTTATTGTTAAACAAAAAAAAAAATATATATATAAAGAAATAAATAAAATAGAAAAAAGTTTGCATTACGCAATTTTGTGCCAATTTAAATAAATCGAGTTATTGGCTTTTGCGCTTCAACGCGCACAAATATAAGAAATAAGAAAAATAAGAAATATCTTGTTGCTTGTCACAATGAATTTAGGCGACAATTAGTCTACAATACAATTGTCTTAATTGTTTATTTTAATTTTAATGAATGTCTCTAATTGGCGATGATTCGCGATCGCTTGCACCGCGCCACACGTCCAACGCGTTGATGTCTTCTTATCGCATCTCATGGTACCGCACCGCACCGCTCAATTCAGAAATTTCCATTTTATGCTACAGCCTACATAAGTATGTTTGTAAGTAATGTAATGTCAGCGTTGCCAACTGCGTCTGCCGGTATTCAGCGGTGGGCAAGCATGGAATTATGTGTGTCTCTTGTCTGTTGGTTTATTGTGTGTAATGAAAAATTTGAGCTACTTTGCTTCATTTAAGATTGGTTCTAATTTAAATTTACTTTACACCCCAGCAAAAATATTAACTCTACATTTTAAGTCACATGTGGTCAAAAGTTAAGAAACTTCTCACATCGCAATTCGTGAGTTAGACTTAAGTTTTTTGAAGACATTTTTTGTTTGTTTGAAAACTCAAATAGAAAATACAAATTATGTTCCCGCTTAGGCTCAGTTCCATGTATACCCTAAATTAACATTGATTGAAAATTTTATAAAAATAAAATAAAAATTTTGAATTGGAATTAAAAAGTTTCTGCGGTTATCTTAATAGAAAATGCAGCTCCCTGCCTAAAAATGCGAAGGTTAAATTTTGATGTCCAGTGAATCAATTTCATTCTATTTTTTAGGTTATGAACAACGACAAAATTTAGGCTACTCAAAACTTCGGTTTACATTAATTAATTTTAAGAAAAATTTCAAAACATTTTTGCACACGTGTATGTGTGTTTTTTTTTTGTTTGTTGACATTTCATTTGACATGTACTCTTTGCGCGGGCATTTATTTACGCTAATTCCATTACGAGCGTTGTCATTTGTCATGAATGAAGTTATTAAGGGGCTGCATTTGAACGTGAGTGAGTGGCATGTGTTGTCAGTGTATTTGTGTGTGTGTATGTGTGTGGCATATTTAAAACAACGACAACAACAATTATGACAATTTTGAAATCTGAGATACGCGCGCACGAGTGCCTGTGCCGCGCTATGCAAATTACACGCTTCGAGATTTCTAAGTTTTGCCTGTTTACTGTTTTTGTAAATTGAGCAATTAGAATAAAAAGACAAAAAAACAAAAACTAAGCAGAATTCTAGTTCGTTTGGCTCTTCCTAATTGGAAAAAGAAAAAGTTAAAGTTGACTCAAAAATTCCATTTCTGGAATTTTGATTCGAATGCAAAAAGCTTAAGCGGAAACAAGGCTATTTGAAAATACATATACACATACATATGTATAGTATATGTATGTGTATACAATACTTATAATTAAGAAAAAGAGGAACGTGATTTTGCTAAAGTTTACGCATGAATATTTAAAATTTAAATATAAATAATTAATATAGATTTGATTTTGTTTAACGCTGAGCAACGTTTTGTCATTGGATTTGTTGACTTTTACAAAAGCAAAACACCGCGAAGTATAAAAAATATGCAAAATTCTTCTTTGTTGGGTTTTGTGTTTTTTCGTAAGATCACGTGTCGCTATAATTAAGCTTTTGGCTTATAAACAAACGAGTTTCGTTGGTCGTTTTGTTTTTGAAATTTTTTTCTTCATGCAAATTTCAATTTTGTTTGGTTATTATTTAGATTTACATATTTAAATTAATTTATTATTATTAATTGAGAAATAAATATAAAATTTTCAAGTTCAAAGATTTGCTTTCATTTTGACTTAACTTTAAACTGATTTTAGAAATTTTGCAATTTTTGGTCTCGTTTTAGCAAAATGTCTTTCTGGACGAGTTTGGTATCAAATGCGAGGTTGGCGATTCGCGCGACAAGTGCTTCAAAGCAAGAGTAAGTAATGATAAAAAAAAAATATATATTTACATATATAAAACGAGCTGTATTCTCTAAATCATTCACTAAACGCCGACTCGAATCTGTTTATAAAATTCAGCAAACCATAAATAAGAATTACCACACTAAGTAGCTTCCTTACGCTCTGTTGACGTTTACACGTTATACGATACTAACACGATAATACAAAAGTTTGGCTCAAAACCAACTTAACAAAAACGAAACGTTGAAGTCTCGCACCTTGACTGACTTCAGCACATTGTCCGAACGTTGTGGTACTTGATTTGCTTTGAACCAACTTTGAACTCGAAACCTGTGAGAAATGTTTGCCTTCCCATTGATATGCAGCGTTTTAATACTTCTCCCTTTGGTTCTTTGGTTCTTTGGCTCCTTTACACACTTTACAATTTTACCGCAATTATCACTTATCAAGGGAATTCCACTTTTGCAGTGCACCAAGGGTTGCGAGCAATGGTTGCGCGCCTTGAAGGAATTCGAGCCATGCCAGGAAGCATGCGTAAGTATTTTGTCGACACCCAAAAAATTCCAACGAGCACACAGAGTGCATTCTCTCTAGTTTCTTTATCGATTGCTTTTAATTTTGTTTACTTGTTTGCTTCTGGGAAAGTCTTCGACGCAATTTTATCCCTTCGATTTGCCCTGTATTTCCGCTTGCGAAATGGCTCAAAGGCATTATTGGCATTTACAACGTTTGGCCATGGAGGCCAGGGTTAGCGCTTGTATACCGCAACTGTTGAACAACAGTTTGTCCGCGAATTCATTGACGCTACAATGGCCCATCACATTTCCGGATAATTACCTGGCAAGTCGACCGTTCAATATACAATATCAATATGCCAAGGAAGCGGTGCCCGAAAATGGCACAATTCAAATGCAGAAGACGAAGGAAGAGGAATCTTGGTTCAATTTGGCCGACTACAATTGCAATGACAACTTCGATTGTGAAATATTCGATGGACTGATGCCCTATACAAACTATAGGGTAAGCATTGTGGAATGTACTTTAGTATTTGAATGTATTTAATTATAATGAGTGGCAAATTGTGTCAACAGTTTCGATTTGAGTTGCCTTTTGGCGATAGTTCCGACGACACTCTCTACTCGCCAGCGTCGGCTGTTTGCAAGACTTTTGCTACGGGAGCGCCCATCTCGAAACCGGTGATTATCAATTACCTCGCCATGGATAACAGTCATGTGGCGGTATTTTGGAAGCCAGGCAAATTTACAAATGGGCCGCTCAAAGGCTACAAACTTAGTTTACAGAATGTCAACCAGAATACGACTTTAGAGAAGGTAAGCGCAAGTCAAATAAAAAATGTTGCAGCATCCTTATTAATCTGTTTACATGATCTAGCTAATACCATCCCACATCGAAAATCACATTTTTGATGACCTTCTGCCAGTCACAAATTATACACTTCAAATCGTCATGTTTAATACAGAAGGTGATGGTCCTTTCGATGAGATCAGCCTCGTTACACCAGAGTTAATTAAGCCCTCCAATAGTTTAATGGAGGACTTTAATGATATTCTTATCGTTGGTGAATATCACATCAAGCTAAAAAGTCTGGAACCGTTGACTGAGACCAAATTGCTTTATCAAAGTGAAACGCTGTTAAGCGATTATGCTTTGTACATGAATTCTCAACGCTTATTTGTTATCGATGTTGATGGATACATGTTTAGGTAAGTTATAAAACACAAAATTACTCCGAGATATAAAAAAAAATATTTCTTTGCTTATTTCAGTATTTTCTTAAATAATACCGCCGAAATAATACCGCTCAAATTGGACTTTGAAGGTTTGAAACCTACAAAAATCAGCGTGGATTGGTTAAATCAGCGTCTGTTTATCGCAGGCGAGGTAAGTAATAACGCCACACAATGTAAATATTAAAACTAATAGTTTTAACATGCCTGCATTGATAGTACAACAATTACAAATACAACAAACTGAAGTTAACACTTATATTTTTTATTTTTAGATTACTGGCAAACTTTGGGCTATTATAACAACTGACTTTGCTGGCAAAATGCTTAACGTACTAACCACAACGCTTACCAAACCGATCGAACAATTGGAAGTAGATCCCATCAATGGCTGGCTTTTCTGGACACAATACTCAGGCGCACTGATACGCCTAAACTTGGAAACATTAAACGTCGAAACTGTGTTGCCCCCAAACAGCACAATTGCTTACTTTACGAATGACTACAAAAGATTTCTACTCATTGCGTACAACAAAACCGATAACGAACTGTATGAGCTCAGCTATGATGGAACATACACGCGAAAACTTAACCAAGCTAAAACCACAGTACCCAACAGCATCACAAGCAACATTATGCGCACACAGCAAGGTGAATGGCAAAGTTTTCAATACTTTAACGATGCCGGTACGATACTGGCGACCAATGGGACACATCTAATGCGTCAAAATTACCATATGAACGAACATGATATCTGGGTCATCAGGGATTTAGAATGGTGTTGGAGTGTGTTGCCACTGCAACAGCAGCATCAGTTGCTGCAGCCCATGCCGCAACCGTATGCACGTCCCGCAGCCCTACAAGTGCAGCTCACCTCGAATAAGGCGAAAATCTGTTGGCCTGCAGCATCGCACAGCCACATAGGGTACGACTATCAGACCGGCTACGCCTGGCAGCAATGGGAATATGAATTGGAGATAATGGATGTGGCCAGCAACAGCGCTTTCAACATACGCAATATCAAAACAACATATTTCAATGTGGAGAAATTACAAGCGAATAATTTATACAAGCTACGTGTGCGTGCAACAGCTCCTCCTTCTCCAGCTAGCAGTCGTGCGGGGACGGCGCCACTAGTGGGTGAATGGTCTGAAGAGTTGATGACGCGTACATGGCCGAGGGGAGAACATAAATTCTTGTGGGCCTCCGCCACCGACCGAGGTTGGTTATATGAAACCAATGAACAAGGTGCGAATGCCGTACGACTTGGTGAGCTGGATAACGTCGGCATACGAGACTTTGTGCAGCTGAATGGCACGGTATACTATATCACAGGGGATGAGGAGCGACGTCTTCAATGTGCAAACATTATGAATCCCGAGGTAAATTGTTCATTCACAGCAGCAGGAGCGGCAGTTACAAATGCAGTGAGCTTGGGTTATGACTGGCGCGGCGGTAGATTGTACTGGACAGACCGAGGTCGGAATTGTTTACAGCGCTCAAATCTATCTGGAGGAGAACGTGAGCTCTTGCCACTCTTTGATGCAGAGCATATTAAAATCGATTCTTTTAACGGTTTTATATACTATTCGACGGGAAAGCGTCTGGCGAGACGTGCACTGAGTGGCGGCAACTTAGGAATCGACGAATTAGAGTATTTTCATGTAAACGGTTTAGGAGGACAGATTCGTGGCTTTGCGTTGGATGATGCTCAACAGCAAATATATTGGGTTGTGCGTCAGTCCGAAGGACATGTACGTCTGTTTCGCGCCAGCACCGAGCAGCGAAATATACACAAATTTGCTGAAGATCGTCTTTTGGAGCACGATATCGAATTACATACGCTGCAGTATCTAAGCGTGGTGGAGAGTCTCATTTGGGTGCAGTTGAACAGCAGCAAATCTGTGTTGCTGCGTACCGATGCTTTTAGCGACCGGCGTGCAGGCGCCTTAATAAAGTTGGCTGAGTGGCCTCGTGTGGCCAGTGTGCAGCTTAAACACGACTATACGCCCTTTGCTGACCAGAGTGTCATACCAGAGGCCGTTGATGTTGCCAGCATACATATCGATGATGGCTATTGGGATGATTTCAATATAAGATGGACTGCGATTAACGCCGCTGAGAATTACACGGTCATCTACAAGGTACTGCTGCAGTATGGCGGCAGTGGTGGCGGTGGAGAGCCAAAGAAATTGCGTTTCTATACGCTTGAAGTGACGGAGCCTTTTGTACGCATAACCGAATTCCATCAGCCGTTATTATTGTTAAACGTTTCGATAACAGCACATACCTATTGGCGCGCCGGCCCTACAGTGCATGCCCAATTGCGTACGCCTAACGCCGCACCAACGCAACCGCGTCGGCTGCGCATATTTGTGCAGCGACATGAAGAGGCACTGCAAACAGCGCCGAATATTAGTGCGCTTATACGATGGGACCCGCCGGAGAATGTAAGCATTGGCGCAGAGATTGCTTACAAGGTGTACTGTTGGCACGGCGAGAATTTGTTTGCCGAACGACTGCATAACTTTAGCAGTGAGAGCGCATTAGAAGCGGTCGTCGATGAGCTGCTCGCTGGCGAGACATATACTTTCCAAGTGCAGGCATTTGTCGCCGGTCGTTCAAGCGGCGGTGAGAAGACCACATTTCATGCATTGCATATCAATCCGGATGTGCAGTCGGTGCCGCGGCTGCTCTATGCCACGAGCGAAGTTATTGCGCAGCTTGATATGGATTTGGCAAGTCGAAAAGTGCTCGTACATACGACCAGCGAGGTGGAGCATTTATTTGTGTTGCAGGGCGAGCAACGTTTGCTCTGGGTTAACGAGAACGTTGAGCTAATGTCGTTTGTTCCAGGCGCTGCAGCAGTGAAGTTGGCGCGTATGCGCGCTGAGGTACACGCCCTCACAGTCGATTGGATTATGCGCGTGGTGTACTGGGCCGAAATGGACACGGATGTCGAACACGCGGTTTCGATTTATAAACTAAACTTGTGTCAATTTGAGGGGCGTGTGATGTTAGGCAATAAGCTGTGGACTTCAGCACCGGGACGGGTGATTAAAGATCTTATAGTTTTACCTTTCACACAAACACTGCTGTGGCTAGAGTCCGAATGGGGCGTGTCGTCGTTATCAAATGCAACACTGATGGGACGCAATTTAACTGATTTGAGTGCTTTAAAGTTTAAAGGTGCCACGACAGCGTTGGCGCGCATGTTTGAGGGTGCACTGACTGCGGAACTGGAAACAGTGAATCTGGTGGACTACAAGGGGAAAATCTGCGCATATGATGTGCACCGGCACATGTGTAATCCGCTAAAGATGCATTTTAATGTGGTCACCGATGGCATTGCCGATATTAATCGTGATGCAGGCTATATTTATGCACTGAAGAACGATAGCATACGTGTTTATAATCGACGCAAACAGAATTTGGAGTACTTGCTGGACGTTGTCGATGTGCGTAAAATACGTGCGTATAACTATCAACAATATCCGGCACGGCAATGTTTGTTGCCCGAAAGCGAAGCAGTATTAAGAGTTAGCAATCAGCTTCAACCACAAGTGACAACGCTTGCAGAAAACTTTATTGTTTTGGCGTTGCCAGCGGTAAATACAAACAAGGATTGTAGCCTCAATGTGCCGGGTCTAAAGTATCAGTTGATGGTTTATGACAGTCAGAATAATACGCGTAATTTTACTAGCTTTGAGGCGACTTTTAATATCACACAACTTGCGCCTTTTACCAACTACAGCATACAAATGCGTATATCTTCGTATTATCAACAGAAGCTTGGATTACCGCTGCTCGAACCGCAGGTATTTGAAATACGCACTGCTGCTGGTACGCCCACGGCGCCGCAAAATTTCAGCGCTTACGTTTTAAGTCCCACAGAAATACATATCAGCTGGCTGGAGCCGTTGATCTGGAATTGCGACAAAATTTGGTATCAGCTACACTGGCAAAAAGATAATTCCACGCTGAGCGTCTTTAGAACGCTGGAACACAATTCTTTAGTTTTAAATGGTCTGGAACCGGCTCAAAAGTATATTCTTTGGTTGCAAGTCTTCTCCACCGAGCATAAATTTAATACAACTGCACGCGTCGAAGTGGAAACATTTGAACGCCCAAGTCCTTTGCACTTGCTACGTCACAGTGCCTACAATTTAACATTGGGTTGGCCAACGACAGCCAACTTGGCCAACATTATGCTGGTGTTTCGTGCACTCAACGCTGATGGCAGCGGCGGTGACACTGTGAACACCATCGACATCACGCATAATGCCTCGCATGTGATTGTAGCCGATTTAGCGCCAAAAACCAAATACGAATTCTATTTGGCGCTAACATACGCTGCGGTTACGCGTCCGTATCTCTGGCCGGAAGCACATCACGAACGGTTTGTCTTCGAAACACTCGGTGACAGTCCCAGCAGTCCGGGACAACCACAAATCGAGCATATCGCTGGCGAAATATTTAAAATCTATTGGGATCCGGCGCGCGACAACGGCGCTGCTATAGCAGAGTATAGTTTGGAAGCGCTGCAGGCACGTCTGCCCGCCAACATGAAGCGTAAACGTCGCGATGTGACGTTAACACCAACACCAACAACAATGACAACCAGCAGCATGGAGCGAGTGTTTATGACTGCGAACAAAACCATTGCACTGCTCAGGCAGTTGCCGTGGGTCGAGGAATTACAACCCATCGAAGATAAGTGGCTAGTGGTGTGCAACACCAGCACCTCTGAGCTCAGTTGCATTGTACGCGAAATGTACACGTTGCGTTTGTCCGTATTTCGCGTGCGTGCACGAAATAAACCCTACGGTTGGGGTCCCTACAGTGCGGAGAGTGAACGTGTCTTTGAGCCGTTTGTGTCGCCGGAGAAACGTAATTCACTTGTAATGGCCATCATTGCGCCGGCAGCCATTGTGTCCAGTTGTGTGATATTGCTCATATTGGTGCGAATGGGTAGGTACTTGGGTGAACTAACAATAGCTCATTAAGGTATTTTGTAATTGTTTAAACCTTTTTGTATTCTATTTAGTACAAAATCGCCGACTTAAGGCCAAGAAGTTGTTGGAGAAATCTCGGCCTAGCATTTGGAGTAATTTTTCGACACTTCAACAGCAACAACAACTGATGGCGTCGCGTAATCGTGCCTTCTCCTTGGCCAGTCATTCGACAATGTACACGGGCGGTCCGCTGAGTGATGCGGACATTGCACTGCTGCCGCATATCAGTTGGAATCAGATAACGTTGTTGAGTTTTTTGGGCAGTGGCGCTTTTGGTGAGGTCTATGAGGGTCTGGTTAAATACGAGGATGACCAGGAATTGGAAAAAGTCGCTATTAAGGTAGGACATTGGAGCTTATAAAAGTTATATTTAGAAGCAGCAGTTCGTCAAGGGTTTAGAAGAAATAAAAAAAACCTTCGTTTGCTTTCAGAGTCTTCGCAAGGGTGCTAGCGAATTTTCTGAACTGCTTCAAGAAGCACAGCTCATGAGCAACTTTCGACACGAAAACATAGTGCGTCTGATAGGTGTGTGCTTCGATGCCGAATCGATATCCATTATCATGGAGCACATGGAGGGCGGCGATTTGTTGACGTACCTCAGAGAATCTCGTCCGAATTCGAATGTATTTGTTAAGCATTTCCACACAAAAAAAAAACAAGCTAACTAATAAATCAAATGTATTCCATTGCGCTTTAGAAACCAATTGCTTCGTTGCAACTGATCGATCTAATGACGATGTGCATTGATGTGGCCACCGGTTGCAGCTATCTGGAGGATATGCATTTTGTCCATCGCGATTTGGCGTGTCGTAATTGTTTAGTATCATCACGTGTGCCCAGCATGCGTGTGGTCAAAATCGGTGATTTTGGTTTGGCGCGCGACATCTACAAGAATGACTATTATCGCAAGGAGGGCGAGGGATTGTTGCCTGTGCGTTGGATGTCGCCCGAATCGTTGGTCGACGGTGTTTTCACCATGCAGTCGGACGTTTGGGCATTTGGAGTGCTCTGTTGGGAGATTTTGTCGCTGGGCCAGCAACCGTATGCGGCGCGAAATAATTTCGACGTTTTGAATTTTGTCAAAGATGGCGGACGCCTTGAGCAGCCTGATAATTGTCCCGATAAACTGTACGTTTTCTTATTCTTTGTTTAGTTTCCTTGGCAATTATTTTACTAAAGTTATATTTGATAGATTTACACTGATGCTACAATGCTGGCACGAGGATCCCGAGGAGCGTCCCAGCTTCCGCAAGTGTCTTAATGCGCTTCTATCGATTAAGACTGACGTGCGACGCGTCAGTTTGGGCTACAACATGGACGATCCGGATTTTCCAATGTACGCCAATCATAATGGGATAGTGCTGAGCAGTTTTCTCGCCAATCCACTGTCAAAGGTAGACGAGGAAGATGACATTCTGGAGGAGTGTGCTTTGAGTGTGGAATCTTTTAACGAGAAAAACGATCCAAAGGTACGCTTTGAGTGTTCTCCGATAAGTGAAGAATTAGTGGAAGCTCGTTTAAAAACGCTGTCGGATAAAGAACAGTTGATTGAGGAGAAGAGTGATGATGAAAAGGCGTCAACGCTCCAGTGCTACGATAACGAGGGTGTATCGAGATTATAGGCACGGGAGCGGAAAGTGTATAGAGAGATATTTGTAATGTCTATCGAAAGAGAAATGCCAAATACTTTTAAGCTTTAGTTATGGTTTATATAAATCTCAAATTTTAAAATTAAAAACGAATAAACTTCGCATAGAGTTTTCCAACGAATAAAAAACCGAACTGATAACGCAATGTAATTATTACAATATTTTCCCATAAGCTGAATTGTAAAAAGCAACTATAAATTACCAAAAAAAAGAAGACACTTTTATCACTTAAAAATGTTATGGGTCAATTTCTTGCACTGTGTGTTAAATTTAAATATATAAGAATAAATTTTAAATGCATTTTTACGATAGTATTAAATTAAATGTTTTTTTTTCTATTGAATGAATGTTGACTATTTTGTATTTGTTTGTATTAAAGCCATCAACGATTTTAGGTAAGCGCAACGTTTTTGTCACTGCTTTTAAAATAAAAAAAGAAAAGCACAAATGTGCGCCACACAAACTACACAAACCCATTCCCAACAGTTGTCAGTGCAACATTGAAATAGGCAGGGGACTGACATTGTTTCCAACATGCATTATTAATAAAACGTTAACAAAATCCAATTAACACGCTTTTCTATACTATTTGCTATTTATTGAATAGTTTATATGTACGAGATTGTGTGCATATTTTGTACCAACAGACAGACACATTATCAGACGCCATATTGAGTAGCAGAATTCGCACAAATTTTGCGATTATTATTTGTTAAAAATAATGGCGTTTAAAATTATGCCTAATAAATATTCAACAACAACAACATCAACATGTACATTGCACACAGACAAACAAACAAACAAGGCATTTGGTATGAAAAAGGATTTTAATTGACGATTTTCGCGGTATGATTCAAATTTGGAAAATATTGCTTTGAAAGTTTTTTAATTCTTAGATATGCAATATTAGGAATACTTTCCAAGGGCTTAAATTAAGTTTTCATAAATTTCAAAAATATCAAATTTTTGATATTACAACAAAAGTCATTTACATTTTTTAATGAATTGAAATAATTTTAATAAAACTCGTTAAAAAAAAATGCATTATAACAAAAAGTTAAATATGATCCTTTCTATTTGTCGAAGCTTCTTTGCGACTTAAAGTTAACAAATTTGAAAATACCGATTGAAATAGTTTAAATTTGTAAAATTTAAAAATGTTTAACTTTATCGAAAAACAATTAAAGCAGTTGTTGGGATTTTGCTTTTGAGCAGCACAAATGCAGAAATGCAAAACTCGTTCAAAGGGCGCAACCTCATCATCATCATCATTTGTCATGGCATTAGGTTATATGCAAATCAAAATTAACATAAATTGCATTTTGTTCGCCTGTTGGCAACACTGGCGAGCGAACAATGGCGCCTCATTTAAACTCATTTCTGTTTATTTATTTTAATTTTTTGTGCACTGTTATTTGTTTTTTTTTGTTGTTGTTTTTTTTTCGGCACTACTTGTTTAACAAAATTGTGCGCTATTTGCGGCGGCTTAAATCGGTTTAATTTCGGCATTTTTGTTGTGGTCTTTAGGATGTTATTATTTGCGTTTTTAATGTGCAATTGCGAATTTATTTTATTTCGAATTTCAATTTAGTCGGTCCGCCACGAAATTTGTTCGATGAAAAGAAAAAACTCAAAATTATTATAATAAAATGCATTTGCATGAATTTTCAATAAATCCGTGAAAATTCACAGCTTAATTTTAAATTTCAGGAAGTAACAAACTTTTAAATTATTTTATTTAATTTTTACAATTTCGGTTATTTTCATCTATTAAAAGTTTTTTTTTCAATTCATTCATAGCAGAGCGCTGAATCCTAAAGCGGGTTTGGGCGGATGTTATTAGGGGAAGTGGCGACACAAAATGTTTATGCACTCTGGCCACAAAAACGAAGTATAGCAAATAAAACCGCAATTCGAAATTGGAAAATATTTAAACGATTAAACTTTGCACATGGCAGCCAGCCACTCCACTCCACTTCCATTCCGAAATCCCGCAGTAATTCAATAAATTTACGACTTTCACTTTGATTGTTTTCAATTAGAAAACCACAAATTTCGGCTTTGGGATTGTGCACTGAAATTAGAGGCGCTGACAGTCCCAAAGACAGGCCATCATCACTCTTGGGCTACACTTCGGCAACTCTTGGTCGGGAATTTGACATGCTTCAACACGCTGCTTTGTGGAAATGTAAATTAAAAAGCGTTGCTGACAAAAACTCAAATTGAACAAAACGATTCGAAATGATTCGAAAATGAAACACGAAACTTAATTACGACAACAAAAGCAACACAAAAACAAGAAATAATAATAAAAAAAAATATATTGAAAAATTAAAAAAATAAGGAAAAAATAACAAAGACTAGAATTCAATACTTTTGCGCTAAGGCAAACACTCTTTTTCAATTTTATAGTGCCAAAGTTTGCTATTAGGAAAGAATGAATTTATTTGTAAATAAAAAAAATATATATTTTAAGGTTATTTTAAATATTTGGAAAAAAAATTATATTCTTGAAATATTTAAAATATAGTTTTTAAATTAAATTACCGTATTTTGCAGTCATTTTACTATAATATATAAAAAACAACAGAGAAATGCGGTTGAACTTACTGCAACCGTAACACAAAACAACAACAACAATAGAAATTAATTTAAATTTTACAGACAATGTTTTCTATTTACAGTAGCACTTTTTATTTGAACGTGAGTGTACAAAACACATCGCTCCGCATTCATGAACTCATGAAAGGAAATTGTAAAAAGTAAATTACAAAAAAAAAATGAAATAAGTCTTTGGAGTGGGAATTGAAAAAAATTGCCGCCATTACTATAGCAACAACTACAACAACAGCAACATCATCGAAAACAACAACAATGTGTAACGTGCAACAAAACCGCCAAGAAACGCCGCCAGAATTGCGATTGAAAATTGCGATAATAATCAAAATAATGGCGGCAATATTAGGCGCAAATAAAAATGGCGCTGCTTTGGCACGGCACGCTCGAACGCTCGTTGCTGCCGCCATCTTTTTTAATGCCTGCCTCAACGAAAATTTGTTGGGCAACAAAAAAATTTGTCTGCATTTGCGAGTGGAAAGAAGTGAATAAATTTTGGACACTCCCAGAAAAAATGTTTGTAATAAAAGTCAGAGAAAAAATTAAAAATTATTAATAATTAAAAATATTATAGTACAGTTAAAGTTTAAAAGAGTATAACAACAGTTTTTAGAAAAGCGTAAAACGCTTATTGAACTAAAAAAAAATAGCTCGAATTTCTGTAACACTTAACTAACATTTTTGCATTGTCAAATGTAAATTGGATTGTGTTTTTTTTTCTCTGAGCTACCTTGAAATGTTCTCCGGCCGTCCCCCATTCAAAATTCCGACAAATAAAGTTTTAATTTCATTTCTTGGTTTCTTGAGGCGATTTTGTAGCATAAGAGCGGAGCTGAGAAGAGTCGAGTCGCTCTTCTCTTATTTCGATTAGCCATTTAGAATTAACAACATTTCGCACAGTTTAAAATTTTATTACCAAAGTTTTATTAATTTTTTCTTTGTTTGAAAATTCGAAAAAAAAAATAAGAAACGCTCCCCGCTTGTACTCTAATGAATTCAAATTCGCGGTGAGAAATTTATGAAGTGCGATGAACGGTTATTTCATCGCTGGCTGGACCATTTTAGGCAGCACATCGCATCGCATCGCATCGCGATAAAAGCTAATTAGGAACTTTTGCTATGCGCCTCGGCCGGTCTAATTGCTACGCGAAGATTTTCCATTCGTGGATTTTTTTCTTTTTCTTTTTCGCATTTTTTATTGTTGTTGTTGTTGTTGCGCTGGGAATTCTAAGGATCATTGTCGAATGTCAAATGGCAAATTGAATGAATAATGATTGTCTCCGTAGCTGATGACTTGCCAAAGGTGTTTGGTTTTTTATGGCGGGTTTGTGTAGAGTGTGTAAATTGAAAAAAAAAAAAAAACATTTTAATGGCATAATTTGTTAATTATATAAAATTGATCAACTTTTTAATGGTCACAAGTTTTTGTTGTTATTGAAAACCATTTTTTTGCGAATCTTTTAAATTGCCATTTTTTAACCTAAGCGGTTTTTGTTTGTAAATTTTAGTTATTCTTCATCTTCATTAAAGATAGCGAGGTTAGGTTCATTTAGGTGAAAAAGAGTTCAGATCCATAATTTTTCAACGCGTTGCCGGCGTTACAAATAGAGGACCGAACTTACTGTGCCCTTGGATCGGTTTCACTCGTAGCTGGCTAATAGTCACAAATTAAAGTCAAGTAAAGTCGGTTGCTCCAATCGCAGAGAAAATATTTTGATATCGATATTTTCGTTTATTTTAATTTTCGCTTTTCCCTATTAATACTATAAAAGGGGTGGGGCAGTTTTTTACTTTTTGTTTAATACTTTTAAATTAATCTTTAAGGACTCGCAGAGTTGGCAACTCGAATGTATGTATGTGCTTGTGTATATGTACATGTGTATGTATGTGTTAGCCATTAATGCTGCTGCCAGATTAGAAAGCCAAAAATGCTATTTTTATACACATTTGCCTAAGTGCCGGAAGCGATACATCAACATAAGCAAAGAATCTGCTTAAAGACGATCAGATTCAGGGGAAAAAGATGGAAAAAAAACAACAACAACAACAACAACAACAACAACAACAACAACAACAACAACAACAACAACAACAACCAAAATGAAAGCGACAGATTTATTTTAAGCTATTTAAATTTGAGTTAAGATTTTCCAGATTATTTTAATAGACGCTTTGAAATTGAGTTTGGAAAATGGTCGTCGGAGTAGCCTTGCGCACAGATTAAATTAATTTTAAATTCTTGTTGTAGTTTAAAATATTTGAAAACTTAAAAAAAGCAAACAACAACCGAATTAAAAGTTATGCAAACCACGAAATGTGGATTTTCCTTTATTTTTCATGTTTTTTTTTTTAAATGACAATAGAGAAGAGAACAGAAGAGAAAAGAGAAAGGAATATGCTGTCAAGTGGCAGCTTTGCACGTAGCTGCGGCGTAGGGGGTGCGGCTAGGCGCCGGGCAGTAAAAGAACAGTGGGACGGAGGGAACGCGTAGCCACATGTGCCCTTTTGACGTGCGAAGTCATGCGTGAAATTGAAATGAGCATGTGGAAGTGAATTTCAAGTAGCGCAAATACTTCTGGGAATTTATGCTATATTTTGTTGTTGTTGTTGTTGTTGGCTTGTTGTGTTTTTCGAGTTAATAGATTTTCGCAACAAAAGCAAGCCGCAGCTTTTATTTAATTCTTGTTTTTTTAAATGCATTTTAAAAGTTTGTTGGAATTTAAGATGTGTTCAATTAAGCTGATCTGATTTCGAAACTTTTGTATGTGTATGCGAGTTATTTATGCATAAACAATATAAGCTCTTTTGAGCTTTTAAAAATGCATTTCTCACTTTTTTGTAGCTCTTCTTTCAGTATAGTGAATAAAAGCTTCTATACTTTGAATACTTTTTACTAAAAAAAATTTGTATGCTTATAAATTTTATTGTCATTTTCTTAAACTATACTTTAAGCTTTGTTGAAAAAGAGCTTTTATGCTTTGCAGCCATTTTTCTAAAAAAAAAGTACTCAAAGGGTTTTTGAGCTTTATTAATTTAAGTACAATTTTCTTAGCTTAATTCAACACACAAATAATATTTTATTGTAATACTCCGAAACGCTTTTATTTTCCTCAGAGCTTTTCATGCTTAGTAAAAATTTGTTTAAGTGTTAGTGTTGAGTTAACAGGTGTTTACCAAAACAGTTTAAATGCATTTAAATTGAAAGAGTTTATGATTTACAAACAAAACTTCTTTTGTTGCAATAACTTTTATCTACGCTAATGGATTCTTTGTAAAGCTCGGATCCATAACTTTTTTTATTGACATGACTGACGCTTTGCATTTTAATTTGTGTCCAAAAAATGTGAAATGTCATCGGGTGAGACAGACGCGACTGTTTTTGTTTTGTTGTTGTTGTTGCAATTTGTTTGTTTGTTTGTGTCATTTCAATTTTATGACCGTGTTCAAAATTTAAATAAATTTCGCCGTTTTATGACATTTTTTATGCGCTAAATTGCAAATTAAGCAAAAAAAAAAAGAAAACTTCGAAGCGATTTTTCCCGGCGAGTCTTTTTTTGTTTGTTTTTATTTTATAGAAAAAGTGTGCAATCGTAAAAGAACAAAACAAAAATAACAACATAAACAACAATAATACCCGCTCTGCAATTTTAATCAAACATTTAAAGGATCTGCCCTGTCTGTCCTCTGTCCGTTTGCGAGCTGCTGTTGAATTTTTAAATTGAATTTTTATGCGATTTTTTAGAGTTTTTATAAACTTTTTTTTGTTTGTTTCTTTTTTCCGTGGTAATCTTTTTTCGCGCTCTGTTTTGGCATGTCCAGAGGGTGTCCTTATTTAATTTCGTTGCATACAAAAAGTAAAGGACAGAGACAAAAAAGCAGCTTGTCCTTAGAATTGCACAAACACACAAAATAAGAGAGAAAAAAATAAGGAAAGGTTCATTTCAGCGTGATTTGATGGTTTCGGATTTATTTGCAGCTGTTGAAAATTTATGCACCTTTCCGACAAAAGATCAAGGAGAAGAAGAAAAAAGCTGTAAAAGGACAGCGAAGGGGATTTACAAAATGGCTGCAATTAAAAGAGAGCGACACGCACCCAATAAACTTTGTAATTTAACGAGTCGAAAATGGAACTAAAAGCGAAAGAAATATTGAAGTTTTATGGCAACATTAAATGTGTGCTTTTAAAATGCTTTAAAAAAGCTTTTTACTTTTTTAACAAATTTCTTTAAGTTTGTTTATGAATAGTACTTTTAAAAAATTGATATTTTAAAAAGGTATTAGAAAAAGTTTTAACAATTTTTTTAAATAGTTTTTTTGTAATAAATGTTTGAACTTGTGAACTCTCAAATTTTAAAAATAAGAATTATTCAAAATATAAAATTTTGATTGAATTTTATTGCTTCAACAAATTTTAGCTTAAAGCTTTCGCTTAATCAAGCTTTTAAAATGGAAACACTTAAGAGTTTTATTAATTTTTGTTTGGCAATATGATTTTTCAATAAAGAATATAATTTTTTAATAAAATATAAAGCTTTTGAGCTTTTTGTGATTTGAAACATTTTGTTTTTTTGAATTTTTTCTCCGATTATATAAAGCTCCTGTTAGATACTACGTCATTGAATCGGTTTGTTGTATTTTCTTTTATATATGTATATCACTGTCGGTTTTAAATTGGAAGTTGAATTTCGCTTGGAATAATAAACAAGAGGAAAAAATGGACAAAATCTACAAAAAATGTGAGGTGGCGTCGTTCTTTGACGTAGCTCGCCTTTTCATGTTTGTGTATGAATTTGTATTTGAGTAGTTGAGTAGATATGTATGTGTTTATACACATCAAAACACACATGTATGTGTTGCAACCTTCACACACACAAACACATACACAAGTTGTCATCGTTTTACTCGTATTAATGCTTTGCTTTATTTTTCGTTTTTTATTTTTTCTCTGTTACTCTTTCCGTTTCCGGTGGCCATTGCTGTGGCTTTCAAATGTGCGGCTGATTGACAATACAATAATAACAACAATAAACGTACATAAATAAAAGATAAGTGAAATTTTGATTTCCTTTGTTGTTTTTGATCTTAAAATTCAATATTGTTCGTTTGAACGCTCTCGCATATACAAGTAATCAGTCAAGTCCGGGCTGATTTTTAAATTCAGCTGGATTCCTCCATACACAGACGCAATTTTTTAATTTGTTGACTTGACAGTTTTGCGTCTGTGGCTGCTGGTCATGAATTTTCTTTTAAGTTTTTTTTTGTACAAAATCAAAAGTTTTAAAAAATTTAATGTGCAGTCCTGGTAACTCTTTCCTTAGAGAAACGGAAAAAAGGAACTGCAACTCTCACACAATCTGGACTTAAACTAATTGGCGCACGTCATAAGCTTGAATGGATCGCCGAAAATAAAATCTCAATCAATTCCGATAAAAATAAAAAAAAAAAGTGCAAAAAATATTGAAAACTCAAAGCACTTAAAATCACTTCTTTGCACTTTTTCGCTTTTCCTTTTAATTTGCACTTCCGGCGTCCGGAGCAGCTCAAGACGAAATCCCCAAAGAACAAATAAAAATACGTCGAAAATAAAAACAAGACGAAGCGAAGACGAAGAAAATCAGTGGCCAAGTGTAACAAGTGCCACACATATGGAGCAGAAGGGAGGACGACAGATAAAGAGAAAGAGTGTAGAAAGTGTTGTACAAAATGAAAAAAAAAAAAAAAGGAAACTGAAACCGGAAGCAAAAAAAAAGTGAAGAAGTAAATTCGAATGACATAAAAATCCACTCACACACACAAAGGCCAAATAAAAATAGTTAGAACGATAATATAGAAAAAATTAAAAAAAAAGAGAGAGTAAAAAAGAGATAGAAAAATAAAAATAACAAAATTTAACAATAAATAAAAAAAGAAAGATGCGAGAAAAAAAACACCTACAAGTTGTAGCAACAACAACAACAACAACAACAACCAAACAACAAGAAAGCTACAGGTAAATTGTTGGAAGAGCGGAGAGATAGGATAGCTCAGGATAATTTAATTTTTAGCATGAGTTGCACAGTACTTTCTTTTAGTTTGGGCTGAACCACTTGTCAAATTATATCACGTAATACCAATAAAATAAAAAAAGCGTTTTTCCAAAAAAAGTGATTTTCGAATTTTTTTTTAATAATCAACAAAAAGAAAAATGACTTTCAAGTACTGTGCGTTGCTGCTGTCTTTCGTTTCGAGAACGGAAACGTTTTGTCTTTCATCGCTGCAATTGTGGCAATTTAAGCAGTTCCACTGTTGCACTACAAAAACTTAGCAGAAAACAAGAAATAGAAAAAGCAAAAGAGGAGTTGATGACATGCCACATGCAACACTGTCGCGCAACGAGCGCAGAAAAAAAAGAATAAAAACGGCGCCGAAGGGAATTGTTGGGGCAGCTGTTGAAAGGGTTTAGGAAGCGCGCAACATTATGTTGAAAGTTTAATGATGATTGTGCGGCAAAGAAGAAAAAATAAAATGAAAACAACAAAAACGAAAACAAGATAAATTAAAATAAAAATGTTGCTGGAGAAAAAAATGTTCGCAAAAGAAAATAGAAACGGAAATGAAAGAATGTTAAAACGCGCACTTTTCAAATTTAACGAGCCGGAAGTGAGCGCAGCGCATCGCATTTCAACTTTAAGGACGGTTATTAAAAATTTAAAATATTTTCCACGGAACTGATCTCCGCTCGTGTTTCAAGCAGAAATTGTTGACTTTGTGTTATAATTGAAAAAGTAAATGGGTTTGTTTAATTTTCAGAGTTGATGATGATTTTTGGAGCAATTTAATTTTAAAATTATATGAGCACTGCACTAGGACAATGCGAGCTTTAAGCATATTTAAATATTCAACTATGCTTGCTGAGAACTTTTTTAAGCTTTAAGTTTTCTGTTGCTTTAATGTTAAATTTTAATAATATGGCTTTTTGTATCGCTTTTGTTACAAGTTTCCGGTTGCTTTAAGATTTCTAAAGCTTAAATTTGATTTTTGTAATGGGGTCTTAAAAAGCTTTTTTAAAATTGCTGAGGACAAAGAACGGAAATTTAATTTTTCTTAAACTTATTGCGTGTAAAAACTTTAAGCTTTCTAAAGCCTTGGGGCTCTTTTTTTAAGAATTTGATAATTCCATGGATTTTTGAACTTACCAAAAGTTTTTCGCTTAACAAAGCTTTAAATTTACTTATATTATTAGTCAACTTTTATGTAACAGTTTCGTTTTTTATTTTTTATAATACATTTTTTATATTTGTTTCACAATTCTCACTTGATTTGTAAGAAGTTCAAAAGAAATGTTAAGAAATGTAAATTGCCATTTGAAATTAGTTTATTCACTTTAAAATTTGTTGGCAATTTGAAACAATTCCATCATGCTAACTCAATTTTACGCCTATAACTTGAAAATTGTATTTCTCGGTTAAAATTGCATTCAACACGAAACTCACTTAAAATTCAAAGAAGCATTTCGAATGAAAAAAATAAAAATAAAATAAACGAAAGGAAAGGAAACTCAACTCAACCACCTCAATTTAATTTACATAATGACGACAAGCAGCAGTAAGGAAAACCAAAAAAGTAAACGAACTCCAGACGAGCACACAAACACACGCATACAACCGCAGCAAAGCCTAAAAGTATGCAATGTTATGCCGTATTTTATCTCAATTCACACTTTTAATGTGGAAATTTACAACACAACTGGGAAATCCGACAAAGACAACTCGACACGACGACGACGAGGCAACACAGCACAGTACAGTACAGTACAGTACAGCACACAAGCAAACCGATCCAGGCAAAGTACCTCAACTGGCTCCAACTGCGACCTATTTCCTTTGCATACTTTTGGGCCTTTGCCCCCCGTTTTGCCCTTTTGTACAACGTCAAAGTAAAATAATAAAACGGTTTATAGAACGAATAAAAAAAGCATAAAAAGAAAAAAACAACGAATCCATCGAGGATTAGCCTGGACCTGTACGAAAACATGTTCGCCGACTGCGACTTCTGTTGCAGTGAGCGCCTGAAAATATGCAAAGCGTCTGCAAGACAATGGACTGTGAATTGACAGGCATAAGTAGATTATTGTAAATGTCGGACATAAGGTGCGGCGGTTAGCGGAGAAGATGACATGAAGCGGCAATAAAAATAAGAACAACAACAACATCAACATCAACATCAACAAAAAACATTAAGAGAAAGTATGCAAAAGTGTTTATTTTTTTGCGTAGAGTAGCATACTTCTAGGCTTACTATACGCAAAGAGGTGAGCTTTTGTTATTTTCTTTGTCGCTTTGAAGGTATTCCTTCTTGTTTGTTTTATTCTGTTCCGAACTGATTTGCATGCGACAATGAAACTTCGTCATGAAAATGCGCAAAATATGTTATATTTCATTTCATTATCAAAACACATTTGCATACTTTAAGGCTTAGAGCGTTGTTGTCTCGTTTTATAGCGAAACTAGATCATGAGACGCAAGACGACAAATAGTGACACCACTTTGAGACAGATTATTACTTTTGAACTTTAACAGAATTGGCCTTGAAAATTTTATAATTTAAATATATGGAAATGAGTTAAAGAACTTAAGTGAAAATAGTTTAAAATTACATAAAATGTTTGAAAAAGAAGTAAAGTAAAAACTTTTATAAACAAATTAGTTGAAATGAATTGGAATGAATTGAACTAAAGTAAAATGAATTTAAATAAAATAAATGGAAATGAATTAAATCAAATTTATCAATAATAAAGTGGAGTATACTTTTCACATCAATTGTAGCCTAACCTCGGGAGTGCACTTATATTTATGAAATTTACTGCGTTTGAATAAAAATATAGCCGCAAGATATTTACACAAGTAAATATAAAATAACACATACGCACACAATCATAAATACCACAAAAACCCGTTTGAATAACAAACCAAAACAAACCGAACCGAACCAAAGAGAAAGCAAAGGAAAATATGAAAATACAACAATTTTGTACTTACTCATGCTCACGGTTGTGCTTGTATGAGTCACGGTAGCGCAAACGCAAATTCCGTCGGATGTCGCTGCTATCGTTTGCGTGTCGGTTGCGCGACAGTGCGGCCGGAAGCAGGAGCGCCATTTCTGCAAAAGACGAAGATTGAATAAAGCGAAAGCGGGGGAATGAGTAAGTAAATATTTATCAGGCAAATAAAATAATGACGAAACGTTGTAGTTTGCATACAAAAAATATATACATATAACAACAACAGCAACAATGAAAATATTGCTAAATATTTGCAAATATTTTTATCGTTGTTTTGGTTTTGTGTTTTGCTTTTGAGGTCGTCGCTCAAGTTCAGCAAATACAAATAAACAAATGCGATTTTTATGTTAAATTTATTGAATTCAATTTTCTTTTGTGCAAACAAATTTACTGCAATTGCGATTAATTTTGCAAAAGTGAATAAATCTAAAGGATTCATTTAATCGTTCTGCCAACGATATTCGAATTGTGCGCTCTATTAGAGGACCTTGGCCCTCAAACTGGTTCACAGGTCCAAAGACGTCTCCAGTGACGTTTATAAATTATTTGTAAAAGTATTTTTTTGTACTCTCCCAAACATACAAACATTAAGTTTGACAGACAGACAGGCAGACGGACATATGTGCGTTGCTGGTATGCATTTTATATACGTGACGTTATTTTCTGTTTGGCTTTGAGTGTGCTTGTGTGTACGTGTGCGCGGTTATTCTGTTTTTGCGCGCACTTTGTATGTCTTTATGTATGTGTATAAGTGAATGTGTATGCGCGCTTGTGTTTGTATTTGTGAGCGCCAATATTTGCATAACATAATTCAAGGTTTACGCTGCAACAATTGTACACTCTGCTAGTGCCACTGTGTGTGTATATAACTGTGTTTCCCCTTTGTATGTGTGAATGTATGCGTTGCGATGCGTGGCGTGTATTAGTTTTTGTTGCTTTCCAGTGTGTTTGTTTATTCTATGGACTGTGTGTGTTTATGTGAAATATCGTTAAAACACCTAAAAGCATGCTTTTAATTTTTTTATTTAATTTGTGTTTGCAGCGTTGTTATTAATTGTAAACGCATCTCTTCTTGTTTATGTTTATGTTTGTGTTTACTTGTGCGTGTGTGTGTGTGTGATCGTGTGCGTGTACTTATGCTGTCTAATTAGATTAGCAAGAGTTTACGTTTTCATTTTTGCTTTCGTTTATGGTTTTTTGGAATGTAGCAGAGCATACTTTAAGGCGGATTTCAAATGTCATTTAAAGTTTTAAGAATTAATCGATTTTGTTTAAAAAACTTAAATATACAAGTACAATCATTTACTTTAAATAAAAACATTTAAAAATTTTTTGCTAATGCTTTAAAATTATTTAATTTTGTTGCATACTTTCGGGCACAAAAAAGAATCAGCACAAAACACAGACTGTCAGCTTATTAACACCACATATACAGAGGCACTCCTCCTCAACACTGTCACAAGTACACATACTACGTACTCCCACACATGCCAGCAAACAAACACAAAAACCCGTGAAAATTAAGTGCCACAAAAACAAAAACAAACGAAAAAAAACTGACTTTAGGTAATTTTCGACGACGGCACAAAGCGATGTTGGAATTTATGCAAAAGTATAAGTTTGCATAATTTCAGGCGTACAGGCGTGCGAGGCAAGCAGCAGACGCGCGCAACTTTATGCAAATTTAATGGCGTGCAAATGATTTTTCCACAACACACACACACACACAAACACACGCGCAGATACAAATTTACATGCACAAATGAGCGCAACATCCTTAGTTAGCGTCTCGCGGTCGCAGCTGTTAGCGATGAAGTTGCACAAATCAAAACTCAATAAATTAAAAACAATTTTAATAAATTTAAAATTTAGGTTAAAAATAAATAATTTTGAATAAAATGTTTTTTGCAAATTTACCAAATTTAAAAATTGTTTTTGTTAACTTATAATTAAATAATAGCATAGTTGAGTTTTGATTGGAATGCCCTCATGTGTTTGTATGTTTGTTTGTTTGTGTGCTTCAGTTGATTACTGCGTTTAATGCGGTCACAGCACTCATCTACAGACACGTGCACACAAACACACACGTGTGCACACACTTTTCTTCATAAACACAACCGTTAACTGCAGTTGCAGGAGCACACTCCCGTTCACTTGAAAAGGAAACATTCAAACTTAATGTCAAATATTAAAAAAAAAGAAGTAAAAGTAAGAGTTTTTTTGTTGACATTGTTGAAAATAATCTACTGACTTAAAGTGCACACATTAAAATGAACAGAGGTATACTTCCATTTCTGTGTGTTTGTATGTGTAACGGTGTGTGTAGTCGTGTAGTCTGCAATTATTTTTACAACGTTAATGAGAAGTTTCGTGGGCCGTGCCTTCTGATATTCTGGTTACGCTCAGCTTTAATTATTCATTCAGCTATTGTGTTACACTGTGCGTGTCTATATGTGTGAGTACACACACAATTATATGTATGTATATATAAATACACACACTTTCGCCGGCATATTATAACAATAACATTTAAGAGAATATCGCGCAGCGTTTGTGTTTGTGTCTGTAATTAACGCAAAAGCGCATAGAAAAATATACTGAAAAGCATACTTTTAGGCGCGTAACGCTATTATCTACACAATGGCTTTATTTGCATTGTGCGCGTGTATTGTTCGGAATTGTTTACTTTTGTGTATGTGTGTGTGTGCCTATGTTGATTATTTAATCGCATTAGGTTGCATGAAATTATGAAATTGTGTTGACTTAATTGTTTTGTTTGTGTGTGTGTGTTAAATGTTAAAATTTAATTTCTTCGTATTTTCAGCAATTGTGATAATCGTTTAAAAAATGGAAACTTTTGAAGCTATTCTATTAAATGGTTATTACCGCAATGGCAATGGCACTTGCAGGCGTATGATGAACATTTATTTTTGACATTGAAATTTTATTTATATAACGTTTTAAATATTATATTTAATTTTTTGTAAATAATTTCCCCAATTATATTAAAATTTTGTGGCATGTGATTATTTATGCTTCATTGAATTTTTAAAATGTATTATTAAGTTTTCGAATATTATTATCAATCGGAAGTAAATTACGCTTTATTGGTCGTAGAAAAATAACCGCAGCAAATGCAACAACAAACACATTCATTGTGGCACGCTTAAATCTCGAATGTGGCTATTAAAAGAGACGCCGTTAAGCAGTAGCGGCGGCAAGTGCAATTTTAACAGCTTAAACGCCGTTAAAGAGAGGTGCACTTTAAAGTAAAAAATGCGAAGCTCAAGAAAAATCATAACTTTAAAAATATTGTATATAATAATGGACTCCTTCGCCCACACCACCCCCGGTAAAGTGAAGTGAGTGCGCAGAGACTTCCGGCAAAGATTTAATAAAACTCTTGCTGCTGCTGCTGCTCCAGCTACCATAAAATGCAAGCGAACGAAAAAAATGCTGCACTATAAAAAAACACACTCACACTCACTCACAAAAAGGCTTTTGCCATAATAGCTTCATAACTGCAGGCGCACAGAATAGCAGAGTACGAAGAAGAAGAAGAAGAGGTAGAAGCAGCAGAAGAGCGCTTTTATGCTGCACTGAAGAGTTTATTTTTGCGACTTTAGCAACAAAATGTTGCGCATAGTCAGCCGCGGTCAAAAATATTGTTCGGGCAATATTTAAAATCAAATTTATATATTTTATATATAATTAACAAATTTTATATTTAAAAAAATAAAAAAATAATTCATTTTGTTAGTTTTGTTATTTTATTAAACTTAAAGTTACAAATTTTATTACCGAAGGAGGGTGATTCCATTTTTTTGTTCCCGCGTATACGCATGAGGGCATGTATGTAGGAGCGTGTACGTAAGTATATGTATGTATCTGTGTATCTGTGTGTTTGTGTATAACGAATGCAATTTTCCTTAATGGCAGATGCAACAATGCGGATTAATTTTGGGGCAGTGAGATGCTAGAAAGGAGGCGAATGAAGGCGGACAGCCGGGACAGGCGACCGCTTTAGGGCTGTGCTTTTCGTAAATGCAATTATTTCAAGTTGATGCGATAAAGTGTGCGCTAAAGAATAGGTACAAGGCTGTGCTTTTGACAATATTGTTACTGTTGTTGTTTTTGTTGTTATTGTTATTGTTGTTGCTGCCATTGTTGTTGGCGCTTTGTTTTTGCTATTCAGCTGCATCGAACGGATGCTGCCAAAGACACTTGTATGCATGAGCAAGGATTTTGAAGCATATTAATTAATTTACATTTTTGCATCAAAAAGAAGAGGAAGAAGAAGATGAAGAAGAAGAAAAGAAGAGAAGAGAAGAAGGGGCATAGATATTATTTTTACGTAATTAAATTAAGTGTTTTTGGTTCTTTACGATACAATATGATGAAAAAAATGAAGCAATAAATCGTTGGCTTAAAAATGAGTAAGATGGAAACTTAACAGTAAATTTATGAGTTAAAATAGTTTAAACAAATTTTTGTTGTGGGAAAATATTAATTAAGGACATTTTTAGTTGTACATAAAAGCAATAGAAAAAAATTAATATTGTCAATTCAAAATTTGAAGTAAGCAAGTTTAAATTTAAATTTAAACAAGAACTGAATTGAATTTTGCAGTCGCTACGAAATTCATAAAATTTTATAAAATTAAATCATGTTAATGTTAAATAAATACTTTTGCATATACATACATATGTATGTTAATAAAAAATCACTCATACGCACCGCAGTCCATTAAAAAAAAATGTTTAAATATGCACTCGTTAACATTTAAAATGATTTGAATTGATATTTATGTATGTGTGAAGTTGCACTAAAAACCGTTTTTTTGTTGTTGGAAACGGAAAGGCAATATGTATAATTAAATATTTAAGAACAACAACGTTTGTGTGTTCTTTTATGTTAAAATTTATGTTTTTTGAATTGTTAGCATAAAAGTTTTTTGCATTTGGTTTTGCTTTTAATCAAATTCGACCTAAGAAATTTCTCATATTTCGCCTTCGAGATATGTTTAAACTTCTCGTTGTTGAGTTATTTCACTTTCGCCAAGTATAAAAACATAGAAAGCAATTTTAAGCAAAATTTAAACTTTCCTCTTCGAACTTGTAAGCCAGCAATTTGGCAGCGAACAGACGGACGAACTGACACGCATTGCAGCAGCTGTCGATGCAGAGGACTAAACTACAAAAACAACAAATGCCGCACACAAATATACTTATCCACAAACACAACGGCACCTATACACACGCACACGTACACTAACCTTTACTATCTGAAAAAACAAACTTTTAAACAGTTTCCGTTTCCGTTTTAGTTTTGCGAATTTCGTTTTTTGCTATTTTGTTATTTTATCCTCAATTCTTCTTTTTTTTCATCTGTTTTTTCTATGCTATTGCAACGTGCAGCATGTCACTTTAGGTTAAGTTTTTTGTCCTTCGAAGGACTTTCTTTTTTACTTGTAGATACACTCAAAGGAATTGCAAAAGCAAAAATAAAAAATGTAAAAAAAATATTATTATAATGTATAAAAGAATCCATCTGTCTTGTTTACGGTTAACGAAGCCCAGCGAATCGATTATCGAAATTTTCTAGTAAAATTTTTCTTTAAGTGCAATCGTTGCTGTTGTTGTTGCATTTAATGTGACGCACAAAAGCTAATGACGGAAACTTTGTTTTTCATTTGCAAGTTTATTGCACACAAAGCCACGCCCACCACTTTGCCAAGGTGGGCATGACCGAACGACCGACCAAGAAATCGACAGACAGACAAACATCTAGACAACCAGACACACTGACAAACGCCAAAGAAACTTTTACAAGGAAAAAGTCGTTTGCTTGTCGCTGCAAGGTAAAACGAAAACGAGCCAAGAGCCACGAGCTACGAGCCAAGCAGGCAGGCAGGCAGCCAGCCAACCACACTAATTCAACGTTAAATTCAATTTAAATTTCGAAATTTCGCAAATAACGCTAATGACGCACACAATGAAGCTTTGAGCTATTTGCTTAACTGAAATTAAGCTACAGGAATGAGTCGGAATGACATAAAAAAATGTTAATAGAAAAAAGTGAAATCGAGACAATGCGACGTATGAGCGACATTTAATTGATTTCGCCGTTTCTATGGTACTAGAGAACGCTTGAGGATATTTTAACAACCGTAAGACGGATAAAAATAGCAAAAGAAGAAAAATGAGAAAAAGAAGTGAAAAAATAGCAATAGAAATACATTTTTTAAATTCAACGAAAAACTGAATTTAAATTTCTTTGGGTTTTGGTTCGTTTTATTAACAAATAAAAAAAAAGAAAATTTATATATAAAAGGAGGTAACTAAAAACAAGTGAGTACAAGCTTTGAACTTGAAATAACAATAACAGAATGTGTGATAGCTTGAGATATGCATTGGACATCAGTTGGTATGAGCAACAATTTATTAAGCCAAATTCAATTAGCTTATGAGTAAAAATGCCTCGCAGTCATGCAATACAAATAAAACTTGACAAACAAAATTTCGTTAAACCATTTTAGAGAAATAATTAACGAAAACGTTTTACATACTTGCCAGATGCGCACCACAGGTGGTATGCGTAATTTAAGCTTCAATGATAAATACAATTGAGCTGAGTTTCTAACTTAACCTTTATAGCAACTTAAGGTTTTCAATACGCTCTGCAAAATTGATAGAAAAATTTATAAAAAAAATTTAAGTGTATGCGTTAGAAATTCGCAAAAGCATATTTCTAAATGTCTTAGTAAAATTTCGATTAATCCGACCTAATTGAAAAAAGCACTCATACGCCACCGGCTGCGCCAAGTGCTTTCAAATGCTTCAACATTTTTGTTTGTGTTCTTTTTTAAACAACTTTGGATCCGAACATAATCGCCACAGAAATTAAATTAAATTTATAATTCATTGTTGAGCACACGTACGGTACACACAGCCACGCACTCACTCACATTTACAAACATATACATGTGCAGTTAAACTCAAACACACACAGACGGTAGCACAACAAAACCGCCCACAACAATTTTAATTAAAAACGCATTCATTATGTTAGCAAAATTTTGAAAAGACCACCCGCCGAGTCGCGTCAACGTGGAAAACGTCGCTGTGTCTGCGAAACCGACAAGTGGGCGGGTGAATGATGGGGCGTGGTATTTGTGCGTTTACTATTGCTGTGATTGACATACAACGCGACGACGGAAGCAGTTCGTTTTAATTGCTACAATGCGCAATGTTGGTAGATCTCGTCGCTTTGAACTTTTTTCTTGCTACGAAGGTATGCCAAGCAAAAGGCAACGATTCTTTTAAATTAACCCAAAATCTAGGATATAGTACTTGCAAAAGTACGAGTGCTTTTTATAACTAATAAAGCTTTACAAGTCAAAAATCTCTTAAGTTTTTCTGTAAATGAAAATACTGTTCAATTTTGATTTGTAAACCCACAAATAAAATGTTATATTGTATAAATTGCTTGACATATTTTGGATGCGACACTCGCCGTTGAATAACAATTAAGGAAGCAATAAAAAGAAGAAAACGAAAAACAAAACAAAACAAAAATAATGAAGAAACAAAAAAATTGCGTTCAACTTACCTCGCAGAATTTTCTTATCGCGTTGGCCGTGACACCGGAAGCCCTGACAGCCGCGTTTCTGCACCAGCGACGGGCAATGCTTGCCGCCGTGTTTCGCCGGCTGCAGCACTTTACGCTGACGCGACATCATGCCCGTGCCGCAGCTCTTGTCGCAATCGCTCCACTGACCCCAATCGCTGACCTGACAGTCGAGCACTGTACGAAAGAAACAGAAAAACAAAGCAAAGACGATGAAAATTAGTGAAAATTTGCCGGATATGTGGGAAAAATTTACATTCTTTGTTAATTTGGTTTATATTTTAATTTTGTCATTGTTGTTGTTGTTTTTAGTGGTTTTCGAAGTGAGCAACTGTTGCTGACTTTTATGTAAATTTAAGTGAGTTCGTGTTTTTTGTTTTGGTGTTGATGCAAGACAGTTATTACAATGTTAATTTGAATTTTTCCTGCTGTGGTGGTATGAGTGAAATTCAATAGATAAGTTGACAAATTGTTTGTATAAATATTAGACAATATAAATTTATATAAAATAAAAAAAAATAAGCATTTAAGACTTGCTTTTAAATTAACGCAAGATGGCGCAACATGTGGTATGAGTGATATGTATTCATGTCAAATAATAAATATCACTCATACGCACACAATGAAAATTTTAATCCTGATAAATTGTTGAAAATCTGTTAAAAGGCATTTTTTGTTGTGTCACGTTTTTGTGACATTTAAAAATAATTCCAGCTGTGACAGGCACGTTTGTTCTTAATATGATTTAATTCATTTGAGTGGTCAAATAAAGCTGATACAAAAAAAACAATTGACAAAAGCAGGTACTCTTGTGTTTGTTTATTTTCCATTTTAATTTTTTAAAGCTCGGCTCTTCAAAATTGCTATAAAAATAATTTAAGAAGAGTTTAATTATCTTCTTTTTCTTGTGATTTATTTGAAGTTTGAGTATTTTTCATAACCAGACAAAAGACAAATGTAAAAGTTTGGTTTTACTTCTTGTGTATGCAATTCAAAGAAAACGCAATAAATTACAGAAAACCCAACAGCAGCAGCAGTTGAAGCAGTAGCAGCAATGGCAGCAATGGCAGCAGTGACAGCTGATAGATAAAACTTGTTGCGCTGTTGCCTTGGCCTGGCTTTAATAAATTTTCCAAAAGAAACTTCATCTCCTCAACTCGTCTCGTCTCATCTCATGTCATGTCGTCGTGTGAAGTGCAAAGTGGGCAGAACTTTATCAATTTGGAACACTTGTCAAAGTGACAATGCAGCAGCAATGCAGTCGGTCCGTCCAAAAGCTGCATTCGCAAAATAGTTGCGGCACGTACACTAGATACTCGACTCGATTGTGAGCTACTAAAGCGTATCTATGACATGCTAAAGTATCTGAGAGATGCTACGTGTGTGTGCATCTGATTAAATTGTATATTGCCAAACTGTCAATAACAGACAGACTGGAATTGTTTAGTTGTGCGACGAGGGAGCAAAGCACAAAAGACAAGCCAAACAAAAGTGACAACTTGGCTTGAGCATTACATAACACGACGGACAGACGTAATGGACAGTGTTGCCAATGATTTTACAAAGATTTCAGTGTCAACCAACGAAGCGGCGAAAGTTTTTGAAATGATACAATATACAAAAAATTTAAATTGTAAGCAAAATGTATAAAAATATTTAGAGAAATATATAAATTTACTACAAAAAATATAAATTTTGCTTTAAAAATATTATCTCCAAAATAATTCTTTAACAAAATTTTATAATAAATATCATATATGAAAAAATTATTACTTTTTTATGTAAAAAAAAAATATGAACTCCGAATAAAAATTCGAAATAATCACAAAACTTTTAATAAATGTTCCTTACATCACAGTGCTAACCTTCCCTTAAGCCAGGTATTACTTGTGGTATGAGTGGCATTTAATTACAGCAGAATTACTCATACGCACGGAAGAACGAATTCCACTAAATAAAATAGTGTGCGTAATTGTAAGCGCTTAAAACGCATCATTATTTATAAACGTATAAGTGTAGAATGTAGCTGCTCTCTTGGTAATTAATGTTGCTCATACGCATGGCAACACAATTGCGATTGTTGTCATTAATTACATTGTGGGGTTGGGGGGGGGGAATATTTTCGCGCTCTGCTTGTGTGTGTGTGTCATAATTGTTTATAATTAATAACCTGAAATTATTAAATTTCATGCATACAAGATATTTGCTTTATGGCTTAATGACTTAGCCAAACTTATTATATTGACATTTTAGTTACTGTAATGTCAATTTACCAAATGCAAATTTTGGCGTGCACATACACACACGCATGAACAGACTTTCAAAGTGCATATGTATGTATGTTTAAAATTTATGCAAAACCAACTTTAGTATGCATAAATTTATGCATTTATGAGTTGCTCTTCTCCTGCTTGTTGTTGTTGTTTTGGCTGTTGTTTGTGTTGTTGTCCCAAAAACTTATTGGTTTTTATCAAAGCACGTTAAGTTTGACATTAAATAATGTCAACAACGTTTTGGTAAAGCTAAAAGCGAGGGAGGTGAATGCGAGACAGAAGGATGCGCTCGAACTCGAACAAACTTTGAGCATTTTATAAAAGTTATTTACGCTTAGATATTGGCTGAAACTGTTCGTATCGTTGTTGTTGTTATTGTTAAAATGAGAGAAAAGTACACACGTATTTTTTTGCATCATAAATTTGCCCTTTAAAATTTATAACAGTTTTAAAGAATTTCAATAAATTTTACACAGAAAAGAAGTGAAATCAAATCAAAGAAAATATTAGTTTTCACATGTTTTCTAAATAAAAATTTCTCATGTGATATTAATAAAATAAAAATAAAATTAGGTGCCAATCGAAAGTTGTTCAAATTACTTTTCTTTTGATACCAATATGAAAGGCACACAAAATTTACTAAGTGCGTTATTTACTTTGTAAAGAGACTAATTCAATTTGTTTGCATTTGGGCTTGTAGATTTCAGACTACTTTAATCAATTTAAGCGCTTACAAAAATAACAAAAAATAGCAAAAACAATAACAAGCGGCGCACCATTAAATCCGCATAAAGGTGAGCGGAATGAAAAACAAGAAAACACAAAAAAAAAAAGAAAACGAGGGGAAAATGCGAAAAACAAGCAAGCGAAATAGCCGCATTCATCCCACTTGTTGTGGTTATTTTGTGTGGGACTGTAAACTACACACACATACACACGCACACAGTCACGCACACATGTACCCATGCGAAATGTATTTTTGTTTTGGTTTTGTGTGTGTTTTTTATGGCAATATGCGACAGACACAAAAGACTCCAATTTGTCTAGCCGCGCGCTGACCACGACAGCGAAAAAACGAGTACAAAAACAAAACAACAAACAAAAAAATAAAAACGCTCACTGTTGGGACGGTAGCGAATAAATATAACATATGGGCTATACAAAGTGCGAAGTACGGCAGGGAGCGGCGCAGGAGATCTGGTGTGGAAACAAGTTGCAAATTATAAACAAGCAAAAGCGTTGTAAAGCGAAAAAAACGAAAAACAACGAATGGAAATGGGAACGAGAACGAGAACAGGACAATGAAAAAGTGAAAAAGTGTTGCATTGGATTTACGTTGGCAACATTGTTTTACTGCTGCTTTGTTGGTGTTATGTTGTTATTGTTGTTGTTGTCGGCAATGCTGATACGGTACACGGAATATTCGGTCGTTTTTTACGAATTTTTTTCGTAGCACGTTTTTAGGGGTTTATGCTCTTGTTTTTGTTTTAATTAATTTACAAGGCTTAAGGCATTTTCGGCAGGAGTTTTGGGCGCGTAATTTAAAATATTGTTTTGTATTAGAAATTTTTGGATTAAATTGATAACGAAGCTCGTATTAAAAAAAAAAGAATTATTTTTCAGTGTACTTACAACTTGTTAACACTTTTAACAAGCACTTTAAACAATGCAAAATTGTTATTTTAAATATTTATCTAAAAGATACTTAAAAATTTTGTATGGTAATTTCCTTTGCCTCTTTTTTTCGAGGACGCAATTGAATTTGTTCGGAATCCCATCAATAGAAAAATTAAAATCTTAAATTTTTACACTCATCGAAATCTCCTTAAACGAATCTCGCTTATATGACTACCTTTAAGCGAAATAAAGAGGGGTGAAGCTCTCCTGCTAACCATAAATTACAGTTGTCATTCGATAAAAGAAAAATGCATTTTTTCTGTACAACTTTTTAAACAGAAATAAATCCTAATCAAACAGGAAACAGCAAACAAGTGAGTTTTTATTAATGCACACACATACGATTTACATGGATATGTTGGTGCACTCGTGTGTATGTGCGACTAACTCACTTAGGCGAGAGTCCATCGTGCTTGACCGGAAGCGTTGGCGACACATGGCACCAAAGGACAAACAGAAAAGTACGAATGCTTTGTTAAATGCAAACACCGACTAACACACACACACATACATACACAAATGCGCTCATAAGCATGCACACATATGGCGCTGCAATTCGCAAGTGAGTGTGAGTGTGTGTGTGTGCAATAGCATAAAAACTACAATCGCAAATGCTTGTTTTGATTTTTTTCATTTTTAAATTTTTAGTTGCTATTTTTGTAATCTTTCTCTATTTTCTGTTCGCCCATGCAGTAAACGTAAATCGTCGCTTCAAATCGAGTCGAGTGCATTAGTGGCATGTATTGGTATTGGCTGCTGTATGTGAATGCGAATGCGAGTGTGAGTGTATGAATGAGTTTGTGTCTGCTGGATTTGTGCAAAACTGTTTATGCCACCGCGCAGCTGTGAATGAATTTCGAAATGCAATAAACTTGAAATGCAGATTTTGAATTTTTGTATTATTTTTATTTTTCCCTTTCTTTTGGTTTTTCGTTGTGTTGAATTAAGTCGAGTGTGCATTGGCAAGTGTGAAAATTGTATTTATAATCTCGCAGCAGCTGTTAGGTAATTTTTTTTTAAATAATAATACAAGATATATTTAATTAAATCCAATTTATTCAAGTTGTTGTAAAAAAAATTACAATTATTCAAACATAAATTTATAAACTATATATATTTATAAAATTTTAAAACTGTTAAATTTTTAAAAATGCAAACCAGTTCAATAAATTTTATATTATAACTTCATTTCCTTAATTAAGAAGATTAAAGTCTGCACTCTGAAGTGTTTTGTGTGTCAGTCATAAAGTAAATATGTTTCTTTTTTTTCATTACACTGTGTTGAAAAAAAATTCATAAAGGATGCCGCACTTTCTAAAAATTAATTAATACACTTCATAGTGGGATACAAAAAAGGAAGAAAAATTGGCCAAGTCAATTTCCGCACTCGTCAAAAATATCCATCATATATCACAGATACTCACACACACAAACGCCATACGCCAAACGCCATACACGACGACGCACACTTTGGCAAGCCGATAGGAATTTTCCGCAAATGCACACAAGCACATACTCAAACAAGTGCTGCCAGCAAATGTCAATACAAGAAAAAAAAGTCAGTGGCCACTTTTTTGGCTCGAAAAAATTATTTTTTCAAACAAATCGTAAAATCAACTTTTCAAACCGATGACGTTTTTTGTTGTCGGCAATCGAGATGCCCTTTTGCGTGAAAAGTGAGTGCATCATAATTTTATAACACACACACATAGACATGCACACAAAAAAATAAATGTGAAAAATGCCAATGCGCCAAAAAGTCGACTACGATTTGTGAACTGCAAAAAAAAGCTTTCAATTTCGCAAAGGTGTAGTGGTGTGGTTTCGATGGTGTTGCGCATGCCACGCCCACTTCACTTTTTTAAATCGTAATAATAAAATATTTTCGTTGTACGAGCATGTAAATGGGAATTGGTTTTTGTGGTTTTGCATTTTCAATCGATTCGTTGTTGGACAGCAAAAGGCTTTAGCTGCCACTTCTCAAAATACAGGGTGACTAACAGGCTCTGAGTTTACCAATATTTTAACTTAAATTGTAAAAATACATATGGTAAAATTCTTATAAATCACGCTTCAATGCAAAATATTTTTTTTTATGCTTTTTATTTAGTATTAAATACTTTTGAAAAGTTGCCCTGTTTTCTGTCAAACAACATCCGTTAAATCGGTGAGCATGTTTTAATGTATATGTGCTCGACGACCTGTCAGCGTTCAGCTCAGCTCAGCGCATGCCGTGGCAGTGCTTTTCGCTGTCATTTCTCGCATGTGAATAAATTAATTCGAAATTGGAAAATGAAAAGAAAAAAATTGCATTAAATCATTTACGGAACTCATCAAGTTTCCAAGGAAATTGATTGCAAAATCGCAGCTGTGAAAGTATGAAAAACACCTAAAAGTATGCAATAAGAAAATGAATCAGCTTAATCAAACTGACAACAAATTTACAAAAGTATTCTCATAACTCATTGAGTTTCCAAAGATATAAAAGGTTTAAATACTCGCAGGCTCCTAAAACTATGCAATAAAAAATAAAAAAACGAATAAAACTATTTAAATCAAATTTGCACTAAATTTGGCAGTAATGGCGCATTAGCACGAAGAATTCCGCCTGTTTATGCGTCACGCTAAGTTTGCGGCATGTCGAAACGAGCTAAATTAATTTCAAAGCAAAATTGCAGCAGCATTTTAGGCGCACGCGGAAAGGTAATAAGCAAACGACGATGCTGACGACAAGGACAAGGAGGATGAGAGGGAGGACAAAGAGTATACAAAGTAAAGCAAAAACTTGAGCTGAAGAGTCGCGAAACAGAAAGTATGTAGAAATTCCATTGCATAACTTCGGGCGCATAAGATGCTTTTCGGCTAAGACCGAAGCGGCAATTTATTGTCTTTTCTCGCACAAGCAGTGCATAGGATAAACGGATAATTGCAGCAGCTAAGTTTTTGTTTTTCTTTTACTTTGTTGTAATCTTTGTAAATTTCGCAATGAAGTTTCATGCTAACGAGTTGAAGACTCCAATTACGATTTAAACCGAAAATGTGTTGAAAAAAAGTTTTTTAAACCAAATTTTGATTATGATACGAAATCCTGTTTTATATATATATAAAAAAATCTTAGATTTCCTAAATTTTCTTTAAATTGTTGACTGATTAAATAAGAAATTTTTTCATTTTTCCGCTTTTCCATTGCAAATCAAACAATTTGTCTGAGTAGAAATTTTTTAATTGGATCGACTTGCGCCATTTCGGCGTAGACAATTTAATCACGTTTTCCATCGACCAACGTTGCGTTCTGGTTTCGAGTGGATAAGTCCACTTATTTCTTTGTTTTTTTTTTGCAGCGTATATCTTTCTTTGTTTTTTTGAAGATAATTTTCTATCCTTGCGCTACTTGAAAACTAACAAAATAACGAACAAACGAAGGCAAACAAAAAAATAAAAAAAATAGTTTCTGCTTGTTGAAAACTCAACTTATCGTCTGCATTCTTAAGTAACCCCCAAATGTACCATTTATTCTGTCTGCTTGGTTCTGTCATCGCACCACTTCCTATTTTAACACACTCAAACACACTAACACAGGAGCGCATCCAGGCACAAAATTTCAAGGCATACAGATTTTTTAATTAAATTAAAATGTATTTAATTGATTAAATGTTTGAAATAAAAAATTCTGCTTATTTAATTGATTCCATATTTGAGTCGCGGATTTGATTTCCCTGGATACGCCTCTGAAACAAGCCCACGCTAACAATTGCATCAGACGGCGTATCTATCTCGTCAGCCGAATTGAATTCCCTGCTTTTGCAAACACTGACGCTGCCGATAGACTCGGATACACTCGACGAGATATGCTCGAAACGTGCCTGCTTATGGCCTCTTTTTTGGTTCGTATTTTTTCATTGGATTTTTATGGGCGCTCAACACATTCGCACAGCATCTTCACATCTTCAAATCTTTGCACTTTACCGCATCCTGACGTTATCCTTTACCAATGCTTGCCGCACATCTTTGAAACCATCGGCGCACCGCAATATGCTATGAAGATAAAAATTTAAAAATTCTTTTTGTTCTGGCTTTTCGACACCCGATGAAAATTCTTCGTTGATAAATTTAAAATTAAAAATGTAGCCTGGACATTTTGGTGGATCGAAAATTAAGGACAAAAAAACGTTTTAAAGGTATCAGTTTTTTTTTTATTCAAAAGCAACATGTAAATTTGGTTTTAAAAAATGGTTAGTTTAATTAATTCTGAGATTTACTAAGTGCAGATTTGTGTTTTCTTTCAGCGCTCTTTCGTTTGGCCTGTCTTTCTCTTCACTACGATAAGGATAATGCAGGCGCATACTTTTTGTTTTTGTCTTCAGCTTGTGCCACAATTATCCTTGTCGAGCGCCAGTTCCTGTTTTACTCTTCTCCTGTCGACTGTCGCTGTTAATTTGTCAAAAAAACAAGAGAGCAAAAAAAAAAAAAAAAACTAAGATTCAAATTCAAATTGGCGTCTCGGTTTGCCAAACTGTAATTTTAGTAATTTGCAAAGTTTCTACCGTGTATTCCCCGCCCGCCACAAGCCAAAATATGAAGTTGCCTAGTAGTCGACAATTATCTTAAGGATAATGTCGGCTACGGCTACGGCTACGGCTACAAGATGCTTCAGCATAAAACTAACTTTTGAGTGGGTTTATTATTGGCGAGTGAAGTCTCTCTATTAAATGCAAATGCTTTTCTTATTTGTGTTTGTTGTTGTTTTAGTTTTTATGAGATGAACTTGTAAATTATGCGTAAACTTTATTAATAAAAATTCAAGGAAAAACATTTGTCTACGTTGTTTATTCGAATATTACTTTTGATTTTGTGTTTACAACGAAATTGATTTGAATCCATTAAGTTGCGGCTTTCATACAAAATTTAAAGTAACCAGATGAAAATATTTAAATATTAATTGTTTTAGGTATTTTGAATAGTTTACGTGGGCATGTCGACAAATATGCAGACAATGTAAAGAAATTGATCGCGACTTTCCTCACTTCCTCACAGTTAAAATTTACAATTTTTGAGGGACAAAGAGTAAAAATTAAATAAATTTGACATTCAAAATTCCTTCTACAATTTCGATAGCATTTTCGTTTTCTATGCAATTCTTAAGGCAACCGTTTTAAAGTTTTTCTATTTTCCAAACATTTTTCAAATTACTAAAGTATATATATGTATATCAAGTATAAAAATCCACTATCGCCGAGACAAATTGAACTCTTCAACTGCGATGTTTCACAGCAAAAACTCACTTAAAATGCAGACGAACGGACAGACACAATTGTCAGCGAGCGAGGAAAATTCGAAATGAAAATGGAAAAATAATTTTACAGGTGCCAGAATGCATTAACTCTGCAGTTCAACACCCGCGCGACGCACCGTACAGAGCAAAAGACAAGCGGAATTGCTTCAATACGCGCGCTGCGATGCGCTGTTTTATTATGCGCAGCAAATGCAGCAAACGGTGCGATGCGGCGAAGCAGCGGAAGTGCAGGGGCGGCAACGAACATCCGCTGCAGAACGCTCGATGGTGGGCAGTAAGCGGGGTGAAGTTTGCCAGAATAAGGGATACGATTGGTAGTGCTTGTAGTAGTCGCAAACAAGGACGAATAGAGATAGACTTGTTTAACCTTTTGTGGTATATTGGATCATAAATGTCCCATAATCGTGGAAGTAAATAAAAACTATTTTTTTAAGGGATGTATCGGTGAACATCTCTTTTAAGTTATTAGTCAAGGGAATATATGCCGCCCTTTGTATAAATATCTCATTATAAGAGAATGAATATTTCTTAAATATAATACAAAATTAAGTTTATCATCTCTAATATTTAAAAAATCCCATAAGAGAAATCCACTTTGTCCCTAAGCATGTCAAATGGTTAAATGGTTAACAGGGGGCGAAAAGTGGCACCGCACTGTCAGTCAGCTGCCTGATAATGCTGCTTTATCCGAAACGATTCGAAATCAATACGCGAGCGTGAGCTCTTCACATCCGCCGGATATGTGTTCCGACGGGTATTTGTGTCTGTACGAGTGTGTCTGTCTGACTGTCTGTCCTAATAATGCGGAATTTATTCTAGCACAAAACGGGTGAGCAAAAAATTCAATCAAAGGTAAAAGCAGTGTTGCATTGAAATTAAGTTGTTAAATTTGGAAATGCTCTGCAAATACTTATGCAGGAGTCGACTCGTTTTTTCATCTTTGCCTTGCCGACGATTTCGGGATTATAAATTCGTATTTTAACCTTTAGCACGGCAATTGGGTAACATATCCTCTTAAGTTTCAAATTGGCTTTATTTTAGAAGATAGACTTTATATTAGGTAAGAAAGGCTGTTTGGGAAGCGGCATGTGAATTTAATTTTCGAATTAAAGATATTTTGAATTTCGAATATTTTGTTTGAAGTGAGTCGTTCGGAAGCAGTTGAAAAAGTGTTTGGAAAATAAAAAGCATTTGGAGATAGTTTCACTAAGAAATGGAAGCAAGGAATTCCATTTAAAAAATGTTTTGCTTGGAATTAAAATAAATTTGGTTAAATAAAATAAGTAACGAAATTTTTCTTAAATATTTATTGAAATGTAAAAATGCGCTCCAAGGCACGTTTGTCATTTTTTCATACTCCTGCTTAAACAAAACGTAAATAAAACTACAAAATTTAATTGAAATAAAAAGAAAGAATAAAAAACAGCAAATATTTAAGCTAAGACAGCTCAATTCACTGCGGCGGCCTAATCCTAAATGCCATTTATAGCCAATGTACGCTCTTCAGTTAATGTATTTGTATACCCCACAAAGAAAAAAAAGAAGAAAATACATAAATTTGTCATTTCACAGTCAATTGATTTGCATAAAGAAAATGCCAAAAATGCGAAAGAAATTCCTTGGCATTCCCACCCATTTTCAGCTGGAGCTGGCTGGCGCTGGCTGGCTGGCTAAAAGCTTATGTTTAACTAAAAATTGTCGAGCATAAATTGACCGCATAAAAATCAATTTTGTGGAACAACAATACAAGCAAAACAATATTATTATATATGTATGTATGCACGTTTATGTATAGAACAACAATGCACGCTGCTGTTTCAAAATATAAAACTAGAGCTTTTCATAAGCGTTTTTTCGTGTCAACTTGAGTAAAAATTATTTAAATATCCGAAAACTTTCGCTTAAACAAAATTTTTAACTATCACAAAGCAGGCATAAAAATAAACGCTTCATTAAACATGCGGACAAATTCTAAAAATACATAGATGCGAAACAGAGTGTAGCCGAAAATACACAACAACAACAACGAAATATAGAAAGAAAAAAAAAAATCTCCCTAAGCGTGCCTGCGCATGGAATTCCAACAGATACTCGCAATCTGTGGCTTTATTTGCATAGTTTTGGGCGTTTAATACACATTTCGGGCGCGCTGTTTTAATGGCTGTATTTGAAAGAGGAGCCAGGAGGCGGGGGGATGGTCCAAGATTTATTCAACGCAGACATAACAAGTATTATAAGCCCACACGACGAAATTGAGCCGTTTGCTGTGTTTTTCCTTTTAAACTTTTTTATTTCTCTTGTTTGCTTTATTGTTTGTTTTGTTTTGTTTTTGGATTCTTGTTTGATAACAAAAGAAATCCTTAATGTGCTGATTCGAGTGATTTATTTTGCGCATTTGAAGGTTGATTGGACATGTAATTTTTTTCAAATTTGTGACAGTTTTTGTGTCTACTTGAAGTCATTTATTATGTGAAAGAAAATGATTTTATAAATAAATTATTAAATTAGTTTTGACGTCTTTAAGGGAAAATGTTAAGCAGAATTTTGATAGTACGGCCCTAAAGAAACGTTTTTTTATTGACTTAAAATTTTTAAACTAAATATAAAAAAAATTAAAATAATAATGGATACTAATTTAAAAAAATGGAGGACACCGCATTTGCTTTAATGTTCAAAACTGTCAAATAAATTGTGAAGATTTATTGCTTTGAAATGAAAATTTACTACCAGCGTTCTAAGACTTTAATGAATCTGGCTAGCTCACAAATATTTGCACATTCTTGTTGTTGTCTTTTTTCGAGTTTACTTTTTTCTTTTTTCGTTTTGCTTTGATGCTCTTCTGCGTTGCTTGTCGCTTGAAATTCTTTGTCCTGCTGCTGGTGGTGCTAGTGCTTTGAAAAATGCTGCTCCATCCGATGTGTCCTTAAGCTAAATACACTAATTTCTCACATGTTGCCCAACACGCGTTCCACAGTGGGTCCGTCCAGCCGGTGTGAGTCTTACGAAACGAACGAACGAACTCGTGCAAGCTTTGTTGATTTTCTTATAGTTGATGTTATTGTTGTTGTTGTTGGTTGTGCAACATATCTACAACAATATCATGGCAACCACAAAGATAACAACTACAACAATTTTAATAAACACTGTCCAAATAAGACAAAACAAAAGAAATTGCTGCCTTTTAGGCGCTTTATTGTTGCTAATGAACAAAAATAGTCACCACCACCACCACCACTTACAGCACACATTGCCACCTATACATATGTATGTACTTCTTACATACCCTCACTCACTTTTGTAAATGTCGTGCTCAAATGTCCTTTGCCGTCCTGTTCAGTCGCCGCTTTGTGATTATTTGCGGTGAAGATGGCTGCCGGATGTGAACGTAATGGCATCATTTTCTATAAGTGTGTGTGTGTGTGTGTGTGTGTATGTTCGTCAAATTAAAGACAGGATATTAAGTTGAGGACATTTTTCAATAGGGATGCTTGACCTATTTAGCAAAAATACCGAAATCGGAAGTACTTCTGCTTTGACCGATTTGAAGGAAATCAAAGTAAATTAGGATAAATGCGGCCGAGATGGCAGCGCGGACCACAGACGATACCGCTTTTAAAATTGATCGCTTAGAAGGTTTTATTGAAATAACACAATCGAACTTTAAACATTTTATTTCAGCTATGATATAAATCTTATCTTATAATTAAAATGGTAAAATAAAAAATGTCATTACTAACTTTTACACACACAAATTTAAACAAACAAATTTATCGCCTAAAAGTAGAAATTTCAAAACAATTTGCTTAATTCTGCATGGCAGCATAAAATAAAAATTACACCCGGATAAAATTCTAAATTGAGTTGTACAAAATTTTGTTTGAACAAGAAAGAAATACAACAACAAAGACTAGTGTTCTAATCCAAAAAGCAGCAATTCAGTTTGCAAAAAAACTGAATAAAAAAAATGCAAATTCAAATATTTGTCGACCGCCTACAAGTAGACTACATAAAATGTGTTCGGAGCTTTTTGGTTTTTCGTTGTTTTACCACACACACATACACATCTCGCACATACATGAGTGCGCATCACCTAAACGTTTGCTATGAAAATGTCGACTGCCCGTTGCAGTCAACTGTGGAACATTTTTTAATTTTTTTTATTTCACATAAAAAAGCAAAAAACAAGATAAAAATAAATGAAAAAAAAAATGCAAAAATTGGCAACCAACCACATGCAAAAACCACATAATCCAAGTTACAACAACGAAAAAATCCCTCAATGGTGCAATGTAAGCCATGCATGTGTATGTGTCTCGATGTGCCGTACGTTATGCACATTGTGGTTAAATTAGTGTATTAGTGCAGTGCATATGTGTGTGTGTGGTTGTGAGTGAGTCGCTGCTTCAGTCTTAGCCACTTTTGGTCATTTTTGGTCCACTTCAGTGGCTTTGTTCAAATTCCGTTCGACTGGCTCTATTTATCATCTACGCCCCACGATCCGACAGTTTCTGTTTGCCCACCCTCCAATCCCTTAGAGTACTTTCGCGAGATACAAAAATCGAAAAAATTTGTATACTTCTTTCAAATTTAAAAAAATATTCACTATTGCGTGCCTAAGAGTATACTATAGAAAATAAAGGTATTATTAATTTATTTATAAAAACTTTTGGTACTAAATCTTAGAACAGAATTAGTCGTTAAATTTTAGTACTTTAATTTTAGTACATCGTTTAGTACTTTAGCATAAAATTGTAATGAAATTTAAAGTTAAGCTAAATTGTTTAACTAAATTTTAGTAATAAATTTTGGTATTTAATTCAGTAAGCAAACTAAGCGTAGTTAAATTTTAGTAGAGTACTTTAAGTACTAAATTTTATTTTTTGGAAAATAATTTATAACGAAATCGAATTTATATGCTTAAATTTAGTACCAAATTTAGTATTGAATATAGGTAGTAAAATTGCAATTGGATTTAAGTACTAAAGTGAAATCTTCAGAAGAACAGAAATTTTAGTGCAACATAAATGAATAGTAAAATAATTTTTTTTCATTTTCGTCCCATTGTTTGAGATTTGTTCAAAGTGCTTTTACAATTTTCAGGATTTAGGGCATAACTGATTAAACAAAGCACTGTGCTCGCCTTCTATTAGCCAAAATTTGTAATTGGCTTTCTAATCCAGCCGCCGCCGCATGCGTTTGCCTAACTTTAGGCTTTCGGACTTTCACCACAAACTAGCCTCAGGCTACCCCAACCCTCCCCAATTTACCAAACTATAAACTTATTCAGACGGCATATGCTGTCAGTATTGTAAGTTGTGGCAGAGCAGGCAGTTGTGTTGTTATTGTTGTTGTTGTTGTTTTAGTACTTTGTTTGACCATTTTATGACACACATATACAAAGTTGGTATGTGCGTGTATGCATGCCCAAACTCGTACATATGGAGTAATTTTGGAATTTAGGATTTCGGTTGTTGTCTCGGATTAGTGGGCGGAAATTCTCCCACAGAATGAATGCAGTTTCATGTGATTTCAAGCACAAAACACTGCCGAGGTAATTTCAGTTGGGTTTTACCTTAATTTGTACTAATAGTCGGCGATCAATTTGGTCAAGTTAAGATAGATTTAATAGCAGTTCTATTAAGGAGAGTGTGTGAGAAAAAATTCAAGTCTTATAATAAATGAAACGGAAGTGTATTTAAAAAATTCTTCCAAAATATATTGCTCATTGTACTATTCTATCTAAAAATTGGTAGCTACTAATAGCGAAAGAGAGTTTCGAAAAAGTAAAGTGGAATTTTAGATCCGCACAATATCAAAGCACAACAAATAAAAATTAATAAAAATGTCTAAGCAGGCAAAGAATTTTTATATTTCTGGTTGTACTTTCTTAAAGTTATTTGGCTCAAATACTTTCTACTTCTTCGCTTAAAAGCAGACAGGATAACAATAAATATTACTTAACTAACTACCGGCTTAAGCATACTTTTAGGATTAAATTGTACGCATTTACAATATTTATATTGTATTTAATACAAGTATATATGTTTCAGCCCACAAATAGTTTTCATATTTAATTCCATTGCATTGTCGTCCTTTCTTTCCTTGGGTTATACGAGCATTACCTGAGTTTTCTACGCCTCGTCTCGTCTCGCTTTGTTTCGCCTCGTTTCGCCTGGCCGTCTTGTTTTCACAAAAGCCAACAACTTGTAAAATCATTTAATAATGCTATACAATAACCTCTGGGAGTCCTTGTTGCAGTGGTCTGCATCAGTGCGTGTTTGTGTGTGTTTGGTTGTGTATTTGCGTCCCACCACAATGGCAGTCGCTGTGACACACACACGCACAAGCACACTTTACACACACACACACACAAACACACAAATTTAGCTTTACAGCTGGAGCACACGCTGTGCTTTTGGCTTCTGTCGTAATTGTTGTTACGGCTATTTTTACAACTACTTCTAAATACATATACTCGTACGTTAGTGCACACACACATACACACAAGCACAACACATTCACACATGGATGTTTTTTAGACTGGTATTTACTGAATTTAAGCTTAATTGTTAATTCAAATGAATTTTATACTAAATTGTTATATTTTTTACTATCATTTTAATTCCATTTAAATTAAATTTTTAAAACCAAATATCTAGTTTATATATAATTAAAAAAAAAAAAATTATTGTAATTATTTTGTAAACAAATATTTGCCACCAAAACCAGCCTAATGTCACACTCTCGCATATTGTACTTTATTGCTTTGTTATTGCTGCCGTTCGTTGCATTTTCGCTTGTTCGTTTAGTTTTTTTTGTTGCTTTTCATTTCATTTTTATTTTCTGCTAATTGCAGTTAGCAACCGAATCTGGCAACGTTTGAATTCGACGCGTTTTTAAATACCAATTACCGAGTAGATTTTCGAGCGAGCGTGTGAATGCGCGTGTGTGTGAATGTGTTTCTGGGTATGTAAAGTGCTGTGGAAAAAAATCAAAATTCATACAGATTAAAATTGTTCAAAATCAAATTTTTGGTCAAATTGTCGAAAAAATGAGAATAAAGCGCAAAGAAATTTACTTTGATATAATACAGAGAAATTAAAACCTCGCAATCAAATCAAATGTCCGTCCACAAGGGTTTTTTTTTAACTTCACACAAGCACATAAAAATTTAAATTTCAAACATTTTTTATTTAAATCAAAATTAAAAAAAATAAAGCTTAGTCTCATAACACCAACAACACTGACAAAAGTGTTGTCAACTTACAAAGTACAAAGCGAAAACAGCCAAGTCTAAGCTTTTGGACTCGGTTTGAGTGGCAAAATTTCTGTAAATAAATTTTTTGCAGTATTGGCTCATAGTTTATTAAAAATGTTGTTGCTTTTTTCTTTTGGTGTATCTGAAACATCACAACCAAAAAAAAAAACAACATCTAGCGGAAAGAACGCATACACAGTCAGACTTATTACAAGCGTCGCCTCAAAAGCGGAAACGGAAATTGCAGGCAGCAAACTTTAATACGACTGCTCCATATGACGCCATTACGAGTTGGTTTGCCGATTTTTTTTGGCCATGTTACTTTTTTGTTATCGTTGTTGCTCTTGCTGTTGTTGCTGTTGTTGTTGTTGTTGTGATTTTGACATTTGAATTTTCCTCATCAAAGTGGCTTCATTTGCGTTGGTCATTTTTTCCTTATGCTTTATGTGCTCAGCTTGGGATACTCTACCCTACGCTACCATATAGTTTCGTTTGGTTTTTTGGGGCGGTAATCTCATGTGGCCAGCGGGGAACGTTTGACTCCAGTGTGAGGTTTTCGCTTTTAGTTTTTTAGTTTTAAAATATGCCTGACTGCGTTTTAGTATTACGTTCATTTTTCTTCTTCTTATTTTTCCACACTTTTATTTGTTGTTTTTGTATAGTTTTATCAGCAGAATTTGTGTAGGCCTTTGCAATAAAAAAAAAGGGAGCCGCTTATTTAATGCGGCAAATTGGCTGTGCAAAAGATTTGAATATTTTCCCTTTTTTTATTTCTTTATTTTTTTATATTTATTTATTTCATTTCATTTTATTTCATTTTATTTTTTGAGCGAGCTTTAAAGTTATTCTGTCCCTTTTTTTTGTCGTGGCAGCAAAAACTTGCTTTTGGTCGAGACCTTTGTTTCTGCATTTTTTTGTAAAGTCGTTAACTTGTTCTTTTTGTTGTTGTTGTAGTTGTTGTAGTTGTTGCCTATTTATTTGAAAATCCTAAATCGGAAAAAGGTTTTCGGCTGTGAACGTGGCCAGGTGTGCGCTGCTGCTCGATCTGTTATTTTTGGCCGTGCTTAGCGCTTGTGTTAAAGTATGCGTTGAAAAGCGTTTAAATAAAACATGTTGCTCGTAAAGACCCAAATTAAACGCCAAGAGAAATGTTCGTTAAGTTGTAAAGTAAAAATGTGAGCTTTTCAAATCGCTAATACTACAAAACGCTTTCTACTAGACAGAAATTAACACTGTTTTAATAAAATAATCTAGATAGCTTTAAGCGAAAGCTTTAAAGCTTTTGAAATTAATTTCAATTTATATTCAAAGTAGACGATTTTTGGCCAAAATTAAACAATAAAGTTTTACCTACGAGCGAACGAACGAACGAACGAACAAACGAGCGAAGTACACAAGCGAGAGCGTTTCTTTCTTTTATTAAACACAAGTTTGCCTTGAGCGTATTACTTTGCTCCTTTTTACCGCTTGCTGCCCCCTCTCCAAAATCTCTTCTATGTATCACACATGCATAGACACACACACACGACAGCACACGCCAAGCACTAAAGCTAAATATAAAATGTCGAAGAAAAGTGCAAAAGCAGGAAAAAAAGAAAAAAAAAAAAATCGCAGCACAGAAATAACAAGTTAACTTTATTGATTTTCATGTTACAAAAAGCGGTTGGGTTTAACACCCCCTTTGCTCACCAAGCACCCCCCCCCCTGCACCGGCATTTCCACCTCCATTGACACGTCCCACGCCTTAAACCACCTCAGCACGTTGTTTGACACTTTAAGTTGCCTTTGACACTTTTTCTTTTTTTTATGCTTTCAGCTACTTGCAGCTAGCCCCCTGCTGCGCACAGCAAAAGCGAAGCGTTCGATGAGCTCAACGTAGAGCTCAGTTCGAAGCTCATCTTGGTTTTTGGGGTAACATTTTGATTTTGTTATTTTGCGCTCAACATGAAAGCGACAAGCGAGACAAGCAAGCGTTGGTATTTTGACCTAAAATATCCGTACAGCTTTATTTATCATTGTGTACCCCACCCTTGTCGAGAGTGTATGTGTGTGTACGTGTGTGTCATTGTGAGGTTATGGCTGGTGTTTATTTTAACAGCAGGTTACGTTGCCTTTTAAGGACCCCTTTTGTAGCCTTTTTGTTGTTTATTTTGTTGGTTTTCGAATGCCGACGCTTTTCAAGCAGGCGATACACACAAACAGTTCCGCCCGCCCTACCGCTCGCCTGTACACACATGTAATGTGCCAACAACAAATAAGCCTAAGTAGTAGTGTTAAGTCTCGGGGGGAATTAAGCGGCGGCGCGGCGTGATTTGTTTGTGCCAAAAGCATTTTGAAAGTTTTTCACTTTCGGAGCAGCGTTGACAACTTTATGTCCTCCGGTAGCATGTCTTTCCAATACGCTCACATATACATACGCATAACCAAATAAGTGTATTGATGGGGGTGTGGTGTGGGAGAGAGGCGAGGCAAGTGATTTAAGTTTGTGTGCGCGCACAAGTCTCAGTTACACAAGAATACACAAAAACACTTAGAAAGGACTTTTGCAGGATTATGCTGGCAATTAGCAGAGGATAATTAAGTGTTGCCGTTTTATTGAAGCAAGTCGCAAGTGGGATTTATTTGTTCTTTCTTTCTGTCTTTCTGTCTTTGTTTAAATGAGTGGGTGAGCGAGTGATTGAGTTGTGTTAAATTAGTGAAAATCTTATTCAAAGATGCTGGCACGAACCGAAGAGAATTTGTTTATATCGGAAAAACACGCTTGCCAAGTGGCATCCTAAAAGTATGCTTCTTTAAATAAAATTGTTTACAATAGTAAAAACGAAACTTAAAGTTTCTATGCCGGTTTATTTAGGCATTCAATTTATTATTTTATTTATTAAAACATATTTTGAATTATTTCTTTAATACATTTTTTGTTTGTATTGCAAAAACTCAATTTATATTATGCGATATTTAAGTTGTAATTGTTGTGCGCCTAAAGGCACGCAATAAATTCTGGTAAGGTAACATTTCACGCACGCCAACAACACGCAAATTTTGCTATATCAAAATAACAACAAACACACTCATATAACTACAACAACAAACCACAGAAATATCCGGCAATTACCGAAAATTATTACCACCGCCTTTGGCAATTCGAATTCGTCATAAGTCGTAAATACACACACACGCACTCGAGTTATATATATGCATATAACATGTTGTTGCTGAAACTTCTGTTACGATACCTCCTCACGCTGCGTCCCTTGACAAACCCAAAGGAGCTCAAACAAAATTGTCGCACGTAAATTTGCAAAACTTACGCGAAAAACTACAAAAATTGAATTATTGCTCGGTTTTTATGACTGTCGCATTGAGAAGGCTTGAACTGTTTGGGGGGGGGGGGGGCGGTGTTTGGCCAATCGAGCGGCTTTCCGGCGGCAGTATGCGGTGTCAACGTAGCCGCCGCCGCCGGTGGTGCTGCCGCCAACATAGTTAAAAGCGACAATAATATTTTGCAACCGCAGCAGTAGTGCGGTTGAATCTTTGGAGTGCAGGGGTATGTGGGGGCGCAGGAGGTTAGCCCTAAAAACCAAATATGGCTGCCGGAAATATGCCTGCATGCGCGTGTATGTATGTATGTGTGTGTGTTGGCGGCATAACGTTCACGCCACATCGTAACGGAAATAATCACACACAAACACACACACACACACACACACACACACACACGATAAACACGCGATAAACAAATTATAAACTGCGAGCAGGCAGCGCGACGGAATTTATGACCAAATTGGAGGGGCCGTGCTGTGCCGCAGGTTTATTGCCTTTAACTTTATTTTTCGAAAAGTTGTTTCTGGTTATTTTTGTTTTTTTTTTATTTGAAACGCAGAGAGTCCATATTTCTGGCACTTTTTAATAGCTTTGGGGCAACTTGCATTTGGATTTCTGTGTTATTTGAGTTTTTTTTTGTGATTGTGAATTTTTTTAAACGAAAAAATATTGTTTAGTTTGTTTAGCTCCAAAATGTGTTGGTAGCTTATTTCTGTTATTTAACCCTAGCCCAGAAGACATTTTTTTGATTTATATTTCCAGCGGAAAATTGTTTTTCAAATAATGTTTTAGACTGATTTATCGAGTTTTGCTTTAAAGCTCAAAATATAAAATTCTCACCCTAAAAGTATGCAATATCAATAGAAAATCTAATACTAAATACAAGTGTTTATGAATATCTGCAAAATTATGCAAATTTCAAAAAGTATTGCCTATTTATAGGCACTCTAAAAATGCAAATATTCAATTCAAAACTGCGTTTCGCTTCTCAACGCTCCATTTAAACGTAAACTGCGCGCAAAGGCATTTCAGTTCCACACTGAATTAAACAGTTTATTAACCGAACAACAACAACAACAGAAACAAAAGTGAAAAACTTGCCCAAAGCATACTTTTCGGCGCTTTCTTGTGCAAGCGAGCGTGCGAACGCGCGCACCTCTCTTAAACTAACGCTGCTTTTCTGCGTTTCTCTCCCACTACCCGCCCCCTCGGGCAATCTTTTACTGCACTATGCCCGCGTACTGGCTGTACAATGGTTGCCGTCCCGAAGGGCAGTTTTAATTATATGCGCCGCTGCATGTACAACGCTTGTTGGCCTAAATGTATGCAACGGCTGCGGACCATTTTTGCTGCTTACATTTTTTATTCATGTGCACCGCCGTATCGGGGCGCACTAATTAAATTCTTCCTGCCTGTAAAATAAAGTGCGCATCGTAAATATAAAGCCAGTTCTAAGGTTATTGGCAATTGGTTTCTTTTACATTTAATTGTTTTCTTTTAGATCTTAGCAAAATTCGGAAAGAGGAAGTTTAACGAAAACAGAAAAAACTTGGAAGGGAAATTTTGTTTGCAGCTCAATGGTTACACTGGAACTATAATTATGAAAGGCAAACGTACGGTCGACGGTTTTTGCATTTCCGTTTTGCATTTGTTGCTGTTGGTGGTTGGCGGTTGATGGTTGCTCGCGGTTAAGTCCGGTTACAAACCGCACAAAAATATTTTCCCCATTCGCGCCCCAAGTTTTGTGCGGCACGAATCGCCTGCGGCAACTTCTAACGCGAGCGTTTTCCGGATTTAATTGCTTTTCTTGTGCACCACGGCGCTGCGCTGCAAACCGATTGAAATGCGATCCGAAGTGACGGCGGTGCACAGTACTTGAGCGCCCAAATATCTAAAACTTAAATTTTTTAATGCATACTTTTAGGCTTTGCTGCCTTAAAATTTTTGGTTTCTAAAATTTTGTGCTTAGACTAAAATCTTATATTCAAAGTACTGTGCGACGGCTTCCCTCTACGAAAGTGTCGAAACTTGTGGTTAAAGACGACGACGCGCTGCGCTGCGGTGTGGTGCAACGCAGCGAGCGTGCTTAAGGACAAAAGCCATTTTTGCTCGGGGTAAGTTTTAAAAGTTTTGTTGGAGTTTTGCGCGACGCGGTGCGGAGTGGAGCGGCGCGGCGAGTTTTATTTTTCGCCGCTTTGGCACAAATTTTTCTCTCCGCTTTGTTATTTGTGTTTTGCTGTTGTTGCTGGATTTTGTGCTCGCGCGTCAAACAAGAAAACTTTTGCGCTTTTGTTTGCAAATGGGCGCGGTATTTTGGAGGGCATGGCAAATGGAATGAATTTTATATTGAAATACTTTTAGTGAATTGGCATTTGCTTTTGCTATTGCTATTGTTTTTTGTTGTTTTTGGTGTTGTTTTGTGTGTGCGCGTTGGTTTTTTAATTTAAATTGAGCTCTGCGTTTGAAATAGCGAATCCGCTTAATAACTGCCGAGCGTTGTTTGTTAGTTAGTTGGCTATTTAGTTTGTTAGCTCTTCAATTTAGTTTTGCGTTTTAGCTGATAAGGCAAAATGGTAAAAGGCTTACCAAAAATAAGTAAAAAAATACCGAAACTGCACAAAGTATACTTTCAATGTTTTTGTTTGGCAGTTTTAGGAGGGAATTGGCGCTTTATGCATTGTCGGCGCCTAAGAGTATGCAATGCATTTTTTATTTGGCAAATTCTGCTGAACAAAGTTTACTTTATTTATTGAAATAAAAAGAATTATATGGTAAATTAATTTAATAAATTTAAAGCTAAAGTTGTTAATGCAAAACATTGCTATGCAAATATATAACGCCTAAAAGCATGCCAGAGTAATGGGTTTGAAATAAATTAATACTTATTACTATATATTTCAAAAGTGTACTCAACGCATTTTGCTGCTGAACTGCACACGTCATTAGTAAAATGCATTTTTTGCTGACTGTCGACTTATGTAGGTGGCCAACCCAATTCAATTCAATCCAATTTAACCAAACTCGGCGACATCGTAATTAAAATTCGAAATTTCACATAAGTAAATGCCTAAAAGTATGCTTCAAAATCGCAGCATAATGAAAGGTTTACCAATTGAACACACACACGCACACAGGTACACAGCCATGCCGGCGTATAGAGTTACATACAGACACACTTGTTACACACGGTTTTCGCACACTTTGGCCAATTTCTACAATTATCTTCATTTAATAACTCGCTTCAAACACACACATTTACACTAACACACACACACACATACACGAAGGTAGAGCGCAAGATAAGGATGGAAGTAGCACAAACGTAAGCACACGGAGTGAGAGTAAGCAGGACAGAGAGTTTATATATATTTTAATTAAAACTTAGCATTACACTCTGAATTATCGGGGGCGCATTTGCACAGTACTTGCTGGCAAGGACAAAAATAAAAATAAAAAAGTTTTAAACTTATAAAGAATTGTACAATAGTTTTGGTGATTTTTTAAATGTAGAGGAGCATGATAATAAATGTTTGTAATGAAAAACGTCCCTCTTATTGAATTGAGTGTATACAACATTTTTTTAAGTACCGAAAAAATTATTTTTTAAACTTAAAAAAAAAATTTTAAATAAAGAAACTTTATTCAAACAAAAACGTGTCATATATCTTAAATTTTATCGTATTTCTGGCTAAACCGAAGTACTGTGCGTTGTCGTTCGTTTACTTCACTCGGCATGGTGACAACGTCATGTTTCTTTTGATAACTTACACATACATATCCGCACATCCGCACACACTCACACACACATCCACACACACATACAGACATATATAGACTTCCGTGACGGCGCGTTAAAAATAGGTCAACCGTATGAATGTGTGATTAAGCTCGCGCGTTTGCACATTTTTAAAAAATTTCCCTTAAGGATTAAACTTTCGATTTGCTGCTGCCTGCCTTTGCCAGTGTTGCCCACCAAGCGTAAAAATAACATAATTGCAATGCTGCGAGCACCGTTGACATTAAGTTACAATGCACACACATACACGTTAAAATAAAAAAAAATATTATAATAAACAAAAAAAAAAGAATGCTAACATGTTTAATTTATTTTTAAGCAAACAAAAAATTTAAATTAAAATTTGAAAATTTTATTTAAGAACTTTTGGTTTCAGTTTTATAACTCATATTAAATTCATAAAAAATAAAATAATAAAATTTTAAATAATTTATTAAATTTTTTTACGCTTTTCGTGTTTTTGTACATTTTTATACATACGATAATTGTTTGTATTTGTCTTTTCAACAAATAACGTTTGTATTTGTGAAAAATTCTTAATTAAATTTTTCAATTAATTTCAACAATTGAAATAACTTTAAAAATAAAAAAAATCACACGACATTCTTTTTTTTTAATTCTTAAACGAATTGAAAGAAGAACTTGTGCTGACATCGACATCGACATCCTCTTCTCTTCTACTCCGTCGTCAAGCATCGGAAGTGACAAAGACGCAGCATGCCACCATCCGCTTTCCGCCCTCCCGTTGGCAAATTGTCACAAAAGCCACAAACACTCACACACACAGACAAACTTTGTCGCTGCCAATGCGCAGCAAACAATAACGAGACTTTCTTAAAAAAATATTAAAAAAATTCTGAATAAAAAGAAGCGTAGTTATATAAAAAAAATAATTTCAATTAATATCAACTTAACATTCATTAATTTAAAATCAAAATGATTGTTAATTGTTAACATTCATACTTGAAGAATTAAAATTTTATCATTTCTAGGCTTTTATTTACAATTTGTATATTTTTTTTCTTAACACGCCACTGGCACACAAACACTAATAAAGAAACATGGCAAAAACCACACTCGCACAAGAAACGGAAGCGGATGCACGTACACATCCATTCACTTAACACACACATTAACATTCGCATTGTATATGTGTGTGTGTGTATGTGATACTCACACATACAAACAAACATGCACACACACATTGACGCACACGTTCGCAATGTCACACATTTCCGCAACTAATTAGCGACATGAGTGCGCGGTGAGCGGAGTTAGTTTTACTCGGGTTGTTTGCGTCTTTGTTGTTGTTGTAGACAGTGGCGTATCCCAAAAAATATTTAAAAAAACGAAGACATTTTTACAACTTCAAAAAAAAAAATAATAGAAAATGTCTACTACAGTTATTAAAAAAATAGTTATAAGCGATAACAATAAATTATTGTTGCTGTCGCAAAAAGGATTTCCCTGCTTAACGCTCCTGGCAGCTGCAACCCTCGCTTAGTTGTTCTCGTGCTTTATTTTTGCTGTCGTGTTTGTTGCGCAAAAACTCGCGCGTTTCGGTTTTCCCTTTGCCTGAATGCAGTTTTTTTGTTCAATGCAGTCATTTGTCACACACAAGCACACACACACATACACGCACGCACACAACTAAGTCACGTTAATCAAATAGCGGGGTGCAATGTTGATTTGCAATTAGCAAGATCAGCATTAGACTATTTTTTTTGTTGATTTTTAAAGCCTTTTTGAGCGATTTAAGGCTAATTAGTAAAATTTATTTTGTGAATTTTTGCTTTGTGACTTCAAGTGGTTGCATAAAATACTCACAAACTTAAAAAAATATGCTAATTAAATATTTAAAATGTAAAATGTAAACAAAACAATTCCCCCAATCAGTATTTATCTCTTTCTCCATTTCCTCCTCTGCTATTAACTCCTTCCCTCTTTATCTCATCAGATTTTCTTACTCTCGAAATAATTTTAAACTTCATTGACGTATTGAATTAAGTATTTCAGTTTCCCCTTTTAAATTTTTGTTTAAAAATTAGTTAAATTTTTTGTTTGCATAAACAATCGCCCGTTTAAACAAGTCAAGCAATCAGCTGTTAAAATCCGTTGGAAATTAAAGCTTTATACAACCATTTTGCTTTTCAAATGCTTCTCAAACTTTGCGACTTGAAGAGAGTAAGAGCGAAGTATTTTAAAATAATTTGCATTGACTGCTTAAAGCTAATTTCCGATTGACGTCGACGTTGGTACTTCTACCTCATTTCCGGCGTTTCCTGCGCGCATCCGGCGGGATTCTATGTTGTGTTTTTTGTTTCAGCAAAGAGCGGGGATTTGCGGATTAATTTGCTCACTTGCCGTGATGCGATTTTCTCCGCAAGTCTGAGTCTGAATCTGCGTTTGTGTTTGTGTCCTCCCGTGTTTACACAGTGTCTGTATTTAATTTCGTGCGGCTGGTCTGCTTTTTCTTTATGTTGCTTTTATTATTGTTGTTATTGTGGTTGCTGTTGTGTGTCTCATTGTGTTGCCGCTCGCGCTCGTCATTTTCTTTATTTACAGCGGCGCATTAAATTATAATTTATAAATAAACTCAGGAGAGCGACGCAGCGGCAGCGGCCACAATGCCGCAGAGGCACAGCTCAGGCAAAAGCAACGCAAAAACATTCAAAGAAATTATAAATAAAAACAAGCGAAAGAAATTAAAGACGAACGAAAAGCAAAAAAAGAGAAGCAAAAAAGTGGCAAACCCAAGTTGAGCGCTCTTGAGGGAAATCAATTAAAAAGAAATTTATGCGCGGCCGTTAGAAAATTTTTCTAATTAAATTTCTTGATTGTGGTTGAGCAGACGGATAGACCGACAGACGGACGGACGAAAAAAAGTAGGTGTGTCGACGCCTTTGCGGATGTGGTCGAGTAATTTGTTTGCACGCGCTGAACTCGAGAGTGAATTAGGTAAATTATAAAAAGAAATACAAAAAATAAACAAATGGAGAATTCCCCACACTGAAGCCCTCAAAGAAAAAATGGCAAACACTCAGCGGTAATTATATGCAACGAATGCGAATGCAAAAAGTAATTTACATATTTTTATATATTTTTGAAACTTATACACAGATTACTTTACCTAATAAGTGTGTCCAGGGTACATAATTAAGGTAACTTCAAATTTGTTAAGTGGGGTTTCGAATGCTCTCAGAAGCTGAGATTCGATTTTGAGAAATTTTGGGAGATCACAATAATCAATAAACTAATTTCAATACAAAATTTTAGCGAAGTCTTTGTTTCAGTTAACATTGAAAGCTAATTAGCAAAAGAAAAAAAGCAAAGCCTCCTGAGTGCGGCGGCGAATATAATTAATTAAGCGCCTCCCTCAATTTATTTGAGGTTGGCAACACATCATACGAAAAGCAGAACGCAGAGCTTATTTAAATACCTCGCTACAATGAGAACGAAAGTGTAGCAGAATATAATGAAAGTGATGTTGTTTTTCGTCCGAACCCCAGGGGCCTGAAACATTTTGGCGCAATTGAGCGCTGGTGGGTGGCGTATTTTTTTCTTTTGTCGGGGGGTGCATACTTGAGTAAACGTGCTTGCGGCGTCTGTCGCAAAATTGTGGCGTTCGTTTGTTCATAAGCATTTTTGAAATTTCGCATAGACGAAAAAATTTATAAGAAAAATAACAAGAAGAAAAAAATCGCGGGATAATTAATGGTCGCGTGCATAATGAGAATTTTATTTCTTTTATTATTTTAATAAATTAAGCAGATTTTTAGGCGCAAACACAAACAAGAAAAAGAGAAACAAGTTTCCATTTTTATTGCCCATAAATAGGCGCTTGATTAATAATTTTCGCTGCCATATGGAAAAAGTCTTAAATGCAAAATTCTAAGACGAACAGTTTTTGTTTTCGGTCGTCTTTGGGTTTTGTGGGGTACAGCGAGTGGTTAGAGCGGCTGTTGTTGTTGGTGTATAGAGAAAGTGCTGCCCTACTTAAGCGAAAGTTGTGCAAAAGTTTAGCATACTTTTCACGGCTGTGTGAGTGTGTGTGTGTGTGTGTGTGTGCGTGCGTTTTTCAGAGCGACGGGTCGGCAAGTGAATTAAATATGCAAGCATACTTTTGGGCATAATTTCTATTATGATGATGCGTTAATAATGGCCTCCGCTGGGATTGATCCCTTTTTCATTGTGTTTGTTGCTGTTGTTAGTGTAGAGCGTATTTACTTAAGCCCAAATGTATCTTTCGGCTGCGGGTTTTATGCATTTTTAAGTTGTTGCTTGCAAAAGTTGCCTCCGCTTTTACGCAGTGTTTATAAATAATTTTACTTAATTATGGCAAGTTCGAATGTTGTTGAAACAAAAAGAGAAAACAGAAAAGGAAACCAACATTGTCAACAGTTGCTTTAATTTCTTTTCTTTTTGTTGTTGTTGTTGTTAAAAGATAAACACAAGTGTTTGGTAATTTTCTTCGACGTTTTAGAGTTTTTGTTTATTGGGTAAAATTAGTTTTTATTGCATACTTTAGAGCTTTCAGAAATTTGGAATTGTTTAAGTTTATTTTAAAAGCCTTTAAGTATGCTTTTGATTAAATCGAAAATGTTAAAAACAATTTTTTATTCTAACATTTAAAGAAATGTTCTTACCTAAAAGGATGTGTCTAGGTTTTACCATATCAAATGCATGTATGTATGTGTTTGTTTTTAGGAACTTACCTGTAATGAAAAGAAAAAAACAATTATTGTAATAAATCAAAATTATTTTATATAGCGTAGAATTCAGATCTGATACAAAAGTTTCGAAAATTATATTTTTTTAAATTTAGGATTCCATGATTATGAACCTAATCGGAAAAGTTTGAATTTGTCAGAAAACAAAATTTTGGAAAAGTAGAAAAGTTGATTTTTGGCTAAGCAGAATTTAATACACTAGAACTGACTTTTACCTTGATTTTGACCCAACTCCCTTACTTAAAATATTTGGTCTACCGCTTTTGTGTTCCTTAAGTTTAAGTTTTTATTTGGCCTTACCAAGTTTCTAGGTTCATGAGAAAAAACCAGACAAATAAAATGCTGAAATATCATTAAAGTGTAAATTAGACTTCAACTTTTTGATTGAGTTTCATTTGGTGCTTCTGTTTTTTTCCCGGAAGTAAAATTCATTACAAATGCTGAACTAATCGACTCCACTCGCAGCCATTTAAACTGCAGTGAGTAACCTTGTCCAGTTGCTGTCGCTGTCGCTGTAGTTGTATCAGGATTCGAGCAAAAAAGCCTTTTTTTGCACTCCACTAAAATTCGGAGTTATTTTAATGCCATAAATCATTCACAGCCGCACACGAAAGAAACTTGAACAGAAACTGAAAACGAAAACGAAAACGTAAAACTTTCGCGTCAGTTTTTGAGTTTTTCGCTGCACACTCAACAAACTTTTCGTACGTTTTACGAAAAAGGTTTGCTGCTATTCTATTCTGTGTTTTTTGTTTGTTTTTGTTTTGGATTTTGCGAAAAATATTTTGTTTTATTTTCCGTTTGTGTGAGTGTTTGAAATTCGGAAATGATAAACGTTTTGCGGTGCTCGGGGGTCATAAACGTTTTCCCTTTAAAATTACACTTAACCTTTTGCCATAAAACATGTCGAACGAGACCAAACCAAACCGAAACGAACCAAACCGAACCGAACTTAACTGTACGAAACAAAACCGAACTTTGTGGGTGTCTTAATCCAAACTCAACAATTAAATTTTTTCAGTTAAAATTTTAGACTTTTTAAATCTGGATAAAAAATATAAAAAAATAGCGTGATGATTTGTGAATTGGCCTTCGACGAGGAATGTTTCAGGTTTGATCCTCGTAAGAGCCTTAAAATAGGATAGCAACAAATATTTAATAATTTCTTTATATTAAGACAAATAATCAAATATGAATATAATATTTTATTTTAAATTTTGAAATTTTTGGTTAGTAAATTTGTATTTACTTGCGTATAATTTATTTTCCAAAATATTTTTTTTTCAAATAAACTTTCTAATATTTATTTACTTAATTCATAGTTGAAATATTTTGTTATATAATTTCAATTGATGAGTTCAAATTTGGATGCCCCCGATTCATTTCGTTCAAATTATTTCGAATTTATTTGCTGTACGTGTTGGCGGTAAGTCGGCAAGTGGGCGGCGGGAGCAGTGCCGTGTCATGGCTGAGACATTTGTGCGCTTGTGTTAGTGTGGCGGCAAAGTTTTATGTCGCAACACATTAGGGAAAATTTGAGGTTTAAGTTGCATTAGCAGTCAGCGTCGTCGAAAGTGGTTGAGAAATACCAACAAAAAAACTATAAAAAAATAGACAAAATTCGAGAAAAGCAATTCTGCGGCAAATCTTCTCAGGTGGCTGTAAATCTTGGCGTCGTTGGGTTTCGACAGGTGGAAATACTGTTGGGCGCACATGGCGCACAGTATAAGAAAGTCAAGTCAAGTCTGTTAATCTGTGCTACTTAAAATATTTTTGAGAATTAATGCCAATGCAAATGACAGGATTGTAATGTTAAATTTACATTTTAATGTTATTTTATTGTGCTTTATTAACTGAGTTTTTTTTAATATTCTATAAGCATATTTTTTTAAATCTAGGAAATATAAGTTTGACCATGGCGAATATAAGTTAAATATCCAGAGAATCGGAGTTTTGTTCTAAAGTTGGTTCGATTTGCGATTGAATTTATTTTTGGAAGGAAGAATTAAAAAAAAAAAATAATAATTTATAAAAATAAAAAAATTAACTTTTGTTTTATAAATTCTTTAAAAAACAAAATTAAATTTTTGTGTTGTGGAAAGTATCTAGTTTTAAATCTAGATTCTACCGTATTGGGTTATTTTCCAGTTTTACTTTTAATTTGGTTTGAGAAAAAACGCTCCACTTTAATGCGAAATAACTTTTGAAAATTTCTTATTTAACTTTCAATTGTACAAATTGTAATTTTGTCTTTTTGTCTTATTGTTGTTGTTCTTTTTATTACTTTCAGCTTTTTGTTGTTAATATGAAATATGAAGTACAAGTCCTTCGCTTTATCTCTGCCGCATATGTGTGCGCATACCTTTCGGATTCTTACGAGCATTCCGCTTGGTGCTTTTAGACAAGAAGCACCTTTTATGCGTCGCGTCGTGTAGCTTTCTTCTCGCCTCGCCTCGTCTCGCTTCGTCTCGCTTCGTCTCGCTTCGTCTCGCCTCAACTTGCACACATCCGTTTCCGTTTCCGGCAGTGTGCAACTTCTTGTTGCTTACTTATTTAGAGAAATACTTAAAATTCGATACTTTTTGCACCCTACCACTAACTACTACTACTACTATTTCTACTACTTTTTTGTTGGCAGTGTGTGTGTGTGTGTGTGCGATAAGCTCACGTATACAAGTAGAAGTTTAGCTAAAAGTTTAAGTTTTGTACTCAGCACGCCGCATGGCAACACGAATTGCTTCCAAGAATTATTCTTGACAAAGAAAGTTTTTTCCTTTTCTTTCTTTTTTTTTGCTTTTCTTTTTTTGTCTGTCCGTCTGTCTTTCGAGTGTCATTTTTCCCCATTTGACTGCAGCCATTTTGCAAAGGAGTTTTTGTTATTAAATGAATTAAATTAGTGAAGTAATTATGTCAATGTTCATATGTCGGGCATAACAAAAACAATTGCTTTGGCCTCATACATTTTGAATGCATCCTCTTCCGGCTAAATTGAAATGGCTAAAATGAAGCTTCTTGGTAGCATCACTATTTATGTGGTAAAAATTTCAGTATCTCTGAAATACTACAATCAATTTTTGTTCACATCATGTATATGAAAATTCAAAGCAAAAACTTTTATCTAGGAGATTTCATTTGTTAGTCACTTCAAATTTAAAAACTATTTGTAAAATTTTAGTTACAAAAAAGAAGAGTATAACTCACCTACTAAATTAATTAAAACGCAAGTTAACAAACCTGTCTGTCTGTCTGTCTGTCTGTCTGTCTGTCTGTCTGTCTTCTGAATTAGGGAAACTCTTGTGCAACTCATTTAGTAACTTCTTGTTTCAAAATACCAAAACAAAAAGTGATGATGCAAAATTTTTGGCGTTCCTTAGCTCGATTGTAATATACGTTCAAACTTGTTCAACTAACAAGGACCAAACAACAAAAACAAATATAACAACAATAACTGGATAAACAATGGCTTCCGAACTGCTCGCAGTAGATAGTAGATAGTGTAGCAACCTTCACACCTTCAACTACGGTTAGTAAGTAAGTTGGCTAAATTGCTTGCGGCAAAGATAAACCACGTCTTAACTGGGATAAGATGCATACCTCCTTCCTCTTACTGCCACTATTTTGGAAGTTTGTAAATTTATGTTTTAAGTCTATTTTGTGTTATTTTACATAAGGCAACTTTAGACAATCTTGTCTATTTTACTAATACTAATTTTAGCGATGTTGCCAGACTTTTGTGGTACGCGAAAAATGGAAGTTAATAAAAATTTTTTCAAGGTAAATAAAACCTAAGTTCAAATCAATTTTTTTATGTTAGGTAAACAAAGTGTGTAAAAATAGCTGAAAATAACTGTTATTTTAAAGTTAACTGACCATTTTTAACTGCATATTGCAGTTATATTTACAATATAAAATGTGCTTCAAAATTTTTACGATACAACAAACAAATTTAAGTTTTACCATTGAAAGTTGCTTTTTAATTTTGTGCAGTTACAACAAATGAAAAATTTAGTTAAAATAACTGCATCCGCAAAATAACTACAGAAACATAAATTCAATAATAAAAGAATGTGCAACAAATACGACTCTTTTTTTACCACTCCAAAAACAATGGCAACTCTGACATGCAGTAAATTTTATTTTAAGGTATTTTTTTAATTTAGAGAACAGAGGACAACACTGGCGTGTGCATCCGTTATTGATTGCTTCGGGCGTAAAATGTTGCAAATATGGTTGGTGCACGAATAACGCATGCAACAAAAACAACAACAACAACAACAACAACAACAACAACAACAACAACAACAACAAAGGCAACAAAAGGACCAACAATGATGAGGGCAACAATAACAACAACAACAACAGTAACAGTATCAACAACAAATAAATGAAACTTTATTTATTCAGTTGCTGTACTTTTGTACATTTTTATACTACACTTTTTTCATTTAACTACTTTTTACCAACGTTTTTATATTGTTGAGTTTACAATTTTTTGTTGTTCTGTTCTCAGTATATTTGTTTTTGTTATTTTTTGTTGATTTCTTTTTTGCTTTTCGGGTACTGCGACTTTTTTGTATGCAGACTTTTAGCCGTTTTAAATAGGTCATGTATACTTTCAGAATATCGCAAATTGTTGGTTACATCAGGCAAACAAAGAGTATGCTTAAATATTTGTTTGTTGCAACTTTTTGGCCTACTAAACTCGCTTGAAACAAGCTCGTGACCAATTTGTGCCTATTTAGGCACATTTTGTTATAAATGAAAAAAAAATTAATACACGAGCATTGCTCGTTAAAGCAATAAAACAAGATTAGAACGATTTATTAACGTATAAAATATAGAATACATAGAAAAAATACAAAGGTAAAAAAATTTCATAACAATTTGGAGAAACGTGTAAAAAGTACCGCCATGAAATGTGTACAATGTAATGTGTCATATGTAAAATTTATGACTGCCATAAATGTAAAGCTTACAAAATACATTTCCAAATTGAATAACATTGTCGCGAGTTGTCAAAGCAGTTAAAAAACAAATTCAACGATTTGTTTGAATTTAAATAAATGCAATTTTAAACTAAACAATTTTCACGTTTCGTAGTCAGTGTGACTAACTGGTGACTGCATTTGTGACTATGCAGTAAATCTCTTTGTAAATTCATTTTTTGCCTTTGAAAACAAAATATTTCACTCATTACTGGAAATGCACTTAAAAAGCAGTAATTCTAAATTAAATTTGCACATTTTGCGCTACCACTTAAGGGACGGGAGAGATTTGTATGTGTCTGTGTTTTTGTGTGTGTGTGTTGCCTTTTTGCGACCACTTGGGCACGGCGGTTTCTTTTTGGTTGCAGTTTGTTTGTTGCTGTTGCTGTTCCTGTTGTCGTTGTTCGTTTGTGTGCTTTGCTGCTAATGACATTTATCCTGACAGATTGTCGAGCGGATATGCTGCGCCAACAGGCAAACAAACACACACATCACATACCACACACACACCTTTACATAAACACACACACACATATACAAATGGACGGAGTAGAGCAGACTGAATGCAAACAACCAAAATTGTTTACCGTCTACGACAACAATTTACTTCCGTTTCCGGTGTGAGTGCATAGTGCCCATATATGCATGCATATGAGTGTGTATGTGTTTAAGTGTATACGTGTGTATGTGTGTGTGTTCTGGCATAAGTGACATTTCAAGTGTTGCCATTGTCCGCACTCAAAAAAAAGGAAAAACGAAAAGTAAAAAGTAAAAAGGAGAAAAAAGTTGTCGCAAGACTTGCAAAGTTGAATTTTGCATCTGAGCCAGCGAGCAAGCAAGCAAGAAAAAAAAACACACTTGGCAATGAGCGAGCGAACGAGGCAACAGCCGCAGCAGTTGCTGACGCAGTCTGTCTGGCAGCATTTTTGCAAAAACTCGAATTTTACACGCACAGACACAGACAGACAGACAGACAGACAGAGACAGACAGAGACAGACAGAGAAAAGGGCAAACAACTTTACCTAGTACAGATGTTTAGAGGTTTCATTTAATTTATTTTAAGTAGAAAAAAAAAATAACAAATTCAACGAGAAATTCGGTTCGAATTTTTTAAATACTTTTGGTATGCTGAAATTACAACATTAATTTTAAGCGTAAATGGGTAAAAGGTAAATGCAAAAGCTGTGTTCTCGATGTTTTCGGGTTACACCTGATCTCACAGTACACAAATTGCCCCTATACACATACGTACATACACACACAACAAGGTGTTAAGTTTGTTTGCGTTTGTATGTGTGTGTGTGTGTTTTAGGTATTTGTTTCGAGGTTTTGACACGAAGAAGAAAAACGAAAAGAAGAAAAGGAACAAGCAAAAACTTGGTGTCGGGGGAAAGCACATTTGCCAAATACGGAAACAGGTTTGCATAAGATTAATGTTGCTTCCGCTTCCGTTTCCATTTATTTTCAGATTTTGACAAATGGCATTTGTTTTGTTGTTGTTTTTCTCATTTGTTTTTTGTTTGTTTCGTTTTTTTTTCAAAATGCAGCAAGTGTGAAAACTTCTGCAAGTACAAAAGAAAAGAAGCGAGAGCAACAATTTCCAGTTGGCATTCCACTGTTACGCCTTAAGTAAAATTTAAAAATGCATAAAAATTTAATTTATGACACAACAAAATTTCCAATTCTCATTTCTCCATTTTTCATGTGTGTGTATGTCTCACTTAAAGCTGGAATAAATCCCTTTTGCGCTACATAAAACCGGAAAAACCTCCCATTTAAATGTAAAGGAGGTTTGTATTTCACATGAATACCCAACAGAGAAGATCCTCTTAAAATCGCTTCATTACCTGAAAAGCCTCTCCACTTCATTTGACGTGAATGTTGGCTTGTAACAGATTATTTTAAATAAGAAAAATAAATGTATAAAATAAATGAATTGAAATGAAATTGAATGCAAATCTCTGCAGTCATTTATTGAAAATTTTTAATTCATTTGTAAAAAAAAATCATGCATTTATTATAAAATATGCAGAATTATGCAAAAAAAAATGCACTAAAGTTTGAACACTTTTCTTTTGAGATGTCCAGTAAAGAAGTTCATTTGCATGGAATTCCATTTCCTATACATCATATATAAGAGACCCTTTCGAATCAAAAACTACTTCCAGAATAATTTTAGAAAGTTCCTTGAAACATTTCAGCAACCAATTTAAAACACTTGTTAAACCATACAGAAACTATCTCAAAACCATCACGAAAAACTCTTGGAATGTTTATGTAAAATTCTCGAACAAACCGGCTTTGAAATATCTAAGAAACTCTTAAAGAACTCAAGAAATATTCTTGAAACACGTTCGCAAAAATATCGAGATAAAACCATATTTGACCTTTTTTTATCCAGTTTGCCATTTTGTTGTTTTAGTTTTCTTTCCGAGCAGAATTCTAATTCGCCGCAGCATTTAGCATGAAAAATTGAAAGCCGCATTTCGATTTGGTTGGAGCTTAATTTGAAATCCGAACGCAAAACCGTTGTTCTGCTCAATCATCGGACCGAGTGGAGCGAGAGCGCGAATGGCGCATGAAGTTTGGTCAACGTTCGAACGCAGCGTTATAAATCGGAAATGCAAAATACAAATTTAGCCGCAATGCAGCAGCAGCATCAGCATCAGCAGCATCATGAGCATGAGCAACACCAACCAGCAGCCGAGGCAGAGATGCATTTATGCGGCATTTTATTGCTGCGTTTGCGTTTTGCTGCCCCTACCGCTGCTGCGTATTAAAATCGTTTGTATTTGCTGCTGTTGTTTTTGTTGATTGTTGATTGTTGGTTGGTCTTTTCAGCGGAATTTTATGGCGATTGCGTTTGTCTGTTGTTGGCGCGGCGCCGCTTATTTACTGTTGTCGTATTTGTTGTTGTTGCTGTTGTTGTTGTTGTTGTTTGCTGCTGCTGTCGTTAGTGTTTTCGGTATTTTCGCTGTTGCTGTTGGCAATGCGTATAATTATTTGCTGCTCCTATTGTTGTTGTACTTGTTGTATTTGCTGTTGTTATTGTTATTGCCCTTGCAACTGTTTATTTAACGGATTTTACGCGTAAACAATCGAATTTCTGTGAAAATCGTAAATATGGTAATAGCGCGCATCAATGATCAGAATAATCGGCCAGGGTGAGTCTTAGTTAAAAACGAATAAGTCTACTTAAAATCGGTAAATAAATTTATAAATATGGTTTCCCCATTGTTAATTGTTCAACTTCTTCTTTTCTGAATTTATTGAAACAAGTATTTTTATCGTAGTTAAGGACCAGTCTAATGCACATGGCCAACAATTTCATTATTGGTGCAATCAACATGGACGACGTATGTTGTCGCCAATGCTGCTGCAAAATGCAGCATACCAACAACAACAACAAAAAAAAAAACGACGAAAAGAATTGCCGGAAATAATATTTATTAATTTATGTCGGAATTGCTGTGCTGAGTGGAAATTGTTGCAGCGCGAGAAATGCTGCTGCAACGCATTCGATTTGCGAGGTATGCGCCGCGCCGCTCCGCCTTTAGGCAAACATTTTCAATTATTTGTCAATGGCGCTTTTTGTTGACTCCTCGCAGAAAAACTCAAAACCCAACAAAAACAAAAGAATGACAAACATTTGAAATATCGAAAAGGCTTTTAGTTAACTGAAAAATTAAATGGCTTAAAATGACAATAAAAAAAGTCTTTGATGTGGTAAAAAATTTAGTAAAAATTATTTAGACATAGATTAAAAATTAATTGATTATACAAAATTGTTTTGAAAATATTTCTTTAATGGACACATTTTCAGTTTTTCTATTAAGCAGTAATCACATTTTTAAACTAATTGCTAACTTGGCCAAAAGCAAATGCAAAAAATTATGTTGACAAATATGTGACATAAATTATTGAATGACAATGAACATGAATTGCAACATTTAGCCAAGTTATTGCGAAAGTAAATTTTGCTTGACATAGATTATGTAAAGTAAAACAAAACAAAAAACAACAACAAATTGTTAACTGGGCCAATAGCTTAGTTACACCAAAAATCGATGGCTACTCAATACGTGGGTGGGTCTTGCCTTTTCTTGTTCGTTTTAGTAAATCCAAGCACACAAGCCTTTTGCCAATATGAAAATAAGGCCAAAAGATTTATTTTTTTTGGAGTTTAAGTCAATACGTTGACTTGTTAAACAGAAATAAACTGAAAGCAATTCTACTGCGTAAGTGTGATTGGGCATAAATTTCGAATTTCCTGCAGGCGATTTTAAATATTTTTGTATGCTTTTTTTTCTGTTCAGCTAAACACTTCATCAAGCGAACAGACAATATCAATTTATTAAGCCACAAAGAAAATATAACAACAACAACAAAAAAACAAAAAAATAATGGTAGGAAAATCTATCACAGCAAAAGGGAAACAAAAATGCAAATTCAGTCTCGGTAAAATTCAATTTAAAAATGCAACAAACAAAAGCCGCAAAACCACAGGTTTACAATAACAACAACAACAAAAATAACAACAACATGAAGAAGGAAATAGAAGAATTTTAGCAGCAAAACACTGGCTGGATGTTCCAACAGGGAAGAGCAGAGAGAGAGTGAAGCTTTAGTCGTATCCACAAAAGGTGCAAAACTTGCCATAGAACAGCACAGCTACAAATAATAGATACATCACGTATATATGTAGCTACGAAGCAACCCTTTCTCTAATACTCTGACTCCATGCCGTCCCCCCAACCGATCTACCTCAGTTACCTGTGAGTTACTACAACCGCAACTGCAAATCACCCTTGCACCCCTTTGCACAACCCAACTCGTATTTCTTGCCCGGCTGAAGAATGAAACCTGAAATGCCTGACAGCATACAAAATAGGTAAGAAAGTTACACAAGTGAAAAATGTTTAGTACACGTAAAGAAATCTTTACAATTATATCAATAATTTAATTTAACCTATATTTAAATTGGTTTTAATTTAACAAAATGGTTACAAAAAAAATGTTTATATGAAAAATTTAAAAATGTTAAACAAAAAAATTACAATCTCGATTTTTTTGCGTGTAACCACTGCAACCAGGATATGCAAAAAAAGGTTATTTGCGGTAGGAAGATATATAAGAGACATTCTTCGCTGAGCAAAAACAAAAACTGAAATTGTTAATCGAAAGGCAGTGAAAATTATTTAAAAGAGGAAATAGTTTTACACTTGGCAATTTAAATTATTTATTGCAGCAAATATTGTGTGTGTAGATGTGTTTGTGTGCACTATTGCTTAAGTATTCGTTCTTACATTGTCACTTTTAGCATATGGAAATTCCAGCATTTATACCAACTTGTTTCTGACAAATTATGTGAAAGAGAAGTCAAAAAATTTCATTATTTAAATTTTGTTCTTTCCTGCATTCTTGTACCTTTCCAACATATCCTTTAGTTTTTATATTTTGTTGTTATTATTAAAAAAAAAACGTAAATTTAATATGAATTCTTGTACTTTTTTTCTGCAGCCATTTATATGGGTACTTTAGCACAAAACGTCAGTTCAAGTGTCAAATGACTTGCGCTGCAGCCACTCCTACTCCTACCCCAACCCCTGTCCCAACCCCAGCTCCTGCTTCTGCTTCACCATGCCATAACTTTGGCCTGACTACACTTCGTTTCGTCTCGTTTCTTTTACTACCGATTTTTATGATGTACTCATGCAACCCGGTCACGTCTGCACATAATCTAAGGACCTTTTGAGGTAAATATTATTCAATGTTACCGCAGCTGCTCTGCTATAAATGCGATGCAAAAATTATAACGATAAATGTACATACAAAGATATCTGATAATGCAAAATCAATAAATTGTATGATTTTTCTTTGAAATAAAAACCTCACTGTGATTACATTTTTGAATTTAATTATGACATGAAATAAGAATTGGTCGCTTTTATGTGTGTGAGATCGCAAATAGAAGCTTAAAATTCTATGCATGAAATATGCAAAAAAATGCATTTATAAGTAGAGTTAATAATTGAAATATGCCTTTAGTAATGGTGTTCAAAATTCATAATACAAGAGGTTTTGTGCAAAATATGCAAAAATATGCACAAACAATGTCAAATCAATTTTTCTGCCTGAAGTGTTCATAAAAAATAAATGCATATTTTGCAAATTTTTTTTAATTTTTTTTCGCTTATATATTTATAAATTGAATATTTTTCTAAATTCCAAGCGAACAAACTTTCAGAGCTTTAGCTCAAAAAATCCTTTTAAGATTTAGTGGCAGAAGTCAATACAATGCGTTTACAATATATAAAACCGAGCAACAATCAAAGTCAATTGTTGCAGAAAAAAAAAACAAAAATATAAAAAATAAATTAACTGAAATGCACACACCCAAGTGCTTGTACACATTCATACACACACACTACTATACAACTTTTTCACACCTCTTTGCGCACAATTTCAATTTCAACGACTACAATTTTCAATTTTTCGTAAAACAAACTCCATTTTTCTACTTGCATAAACTTTTGCCAATACAGTGAAAAAGAGTCGGTGTCGGTGTGTGTGTGTGTGTATGTGTTTTATGTATACATATATGTGCATTTGTATTGCTTTTCTTAAGCTGCTTCCTTCCTCGTTACAAACACTCGTTATAAACTCACACAAACTTGTACTTATACTCCCGTTCATTTGGACAAGAGCAAGTTGTAATTTTCCGAACAACATTTTTGAAGTGTATAATATATAATAAAAAAAATTGTGTTTTTATTTTTTATATTTATAATATTAAAAGTTTTTTCAATAAGAGTTTTTAACATAAACGAAAATCGCTTGACTTATTTTTTTAAGACATAAAAGATTATAATAGTAAAATGGCAAATGTGCACTTATGCAAGTGAAGTGAATTGTAAAAATACACACAAACACACACACACATACACACACATGCGAAAAAAGTGCATTTTGGTAGTGAAAGCTGAAAGTGCACAAAGAAGCATCAGGGGCAGTATGCGAAAGTACAAAAGTACGAAACCAAGCAAAGAAATCTTTGACAGCTACAAACTGTGCAGCTCTGCTGTCAACTTGATGATGTTTCAATGTGTCAACACCATTTTGCAGCAGCACACAGCATAGCAGCAGCAGCATTGGTAGCAGCTTAACTTTCCATTCAGGCCTCTTCACTTCTATCGTCTCCACTACGAGGGATGCTTCGAGTGCCAAAATATCAAATATGTATCGTAAAATATCGAGTTTATCTTAAGATATGCAAAAGCAAAA